>JAMZEH010000055.1:3292500-4492500 GCA_024699665.1 Ostrea denselamellosa | reverse complement strand
CAGGTTCTAAATGTTAGCAATCCTAAGTTATGTAACCTATCAAAATCACTGTACAAAGCATTTTTATTGGATACAACTAATGTATATTACAATCTTACTGGATACGTGGGTCGATATTTCACATTATAATACAATTTTTCACATGACAGTAAGGGGATAAAACCCAAGTAACGGATTTAGCAACCACGTAAATTACCTTTGAAGCTGAAAGTGTAGTTTAAAAAAACAATGTCTAATCCCATCTCTACAATAGAATATACAACACGCCACGAATAATCTGCGAGTAAAAATTGCGGGCGACTGTAGATGCGACAAAAAATCGTAGACATTACAATGGAAGTCATGCCACAGACCTTTGGTGGACGCGGCGCGAGTCTTGAACTGAACTGTACGACTACAATCAGTCGCTGGTATTTTCCAATTCTTCACAACCTGGTTACTACTGAAATAGTGGCAGATTAGCAAGTCTGTTACTGCTCAAGTCTTCGGTCAATGATTGCCGTGAATATAGTCAAGTGGAACTGTTTGGTGAACTTGTGACAGCTGCATGATCTTCTATGGCTGGTGCTACGACTTGTCTTCAAAGTAAAGCTGGCTGAACTTCTAGTGTCGTATGCAATGTTTGATCAGTTGCAATGGGGGAAAAAAAGTAGTCATGGGTCACACGCTCATCAGAATTGCCTTGCTTTGATAGTCTATGCCATATTTACAGAAACACTTGTGTAGTCTCATCCTGTCCTGGGAAACCATAAGTTGGGAAATCTTAAATCTTCAATACAGGCATTACGATCTGTGCACAATGTGTTGACAAACTGCAGTCATGAAATAGTTAAGAACAGCGTTTTTTAAACGTTTCATTCCCATATTCCTATACATGTATACAAAACTTTAACCTCTCTATGGTCAACATGGTCCGTGATTTGACCCTTAATGCACACTGCATGAGAATGCCTGTAAATTGTTTCGCGATAACTGTAGTATTGTCATCCCAGGGTTGATTTTCAAAGACTAATGTAGACCCAGTATGTATATACTCTTATGTCAAACCAAGAACCCTGTTGTGACCCCATCCCGTTTGGTTGTGCTAAAGACTGCTCTTTTGGGTACTGCCCTGTGAAGACGAGGGAAGGAATTGTATTTGTAATAGCTAGGTCAGAAAAATTAATCCTCTACACGACTACCTTGAACTAAATGCGATTGATGTTAAGTTATTTATGGTGTCTAGACAAAAATTATGTGTCACTGCTATGGAAGTTAAACTGTGACGGTTTGTATATTGGGTTAACTTGCAGTTCAATTTATTTTCATAAAAATTTAAAGGCATGCTAAATGCCACTTGTCGCCTGAGCCGTAGCATCTTGTCATAGCAAGGTTTTACAGTGCGACAATTCTGACGCATTATTCCCAACTCATTACCATCAGGGTGTGCGGTAAAAATTAATCTTCCTTTGTATTGAGGATTGATATTTCGCGTTTCTTGAGAGATTAGCAAATAAAGTTTTCCTGTGTTATGGAAAGTAATTATTTGATGGACTTTCTACCGTGTGTTGCGCACTTATTTCATTCGGTATCCTACTCGGTAAAGCAGCAATGTTTCCGATCGCCTCTAATCATGTCAATTAAGAATTCGTTAGTGAAAATGTACGCGCGTTATTTCAGTCGACAGGACAGCTTAGATCCTTGTTAATCAATAAGAAGGCGAGAAGAAGATCTTGTTTGTCAAATCATAGTGACATCAATTGCTTGATCTTATTGATTTAAAACTGGTGAAACACAAATTGTAGCCCATCAGAGTCGCAGCATTTCCTAGCGTTACCGTTTCAAGTTGACACAAAGTATCCGTTTTGGACGCAAAAGACACAAAAATAATTCGTATCTCTGTCATTTCATATAATTAGCAAACTGGTATCGATGTTATGTCATCCTGATGTAACACATCATAATTTCTTATCTTATCCCGTTAGCTTTACGAAACCAAGGCATATCAATCCAGTTTACTTGCGGAAGGTCGGTGGTCTCTTCCCAGGTACATTGTATCTGGGTTCTCTCCTCCACCAACAAAAACTGGACGCCACCAGATAACTGAAAAATTGTTGAGTGTGGCGGAAAGCAATAAATAATCAATCAATCAATCAATTCAAACTTCTTTTGCGTATGCAACTGGAACTTCATAGTTGCAGCATTAGTTCTTAAAGTTTAAGGGTTATATAGAGCTTGTCTTGAGAAAAAAATATATATATCTGCTCGTTTCTCCTACTTATGAGTTATATGCAATATTATCATTCTTTGTTGCGATGGAAAGTCCTTCAAGCCCTTGCATTATATTGTACATGTATATATATATATATATATTTGACGAAAAATATCGTACACTTGGAATAAGCTCCCTCATGAAGAGCGAACATGCCTCACTTACCAAGAGTGCAGTGCAAGATTTATCTTTATAGCAAATCTCAGCAACATGACGGTGAATTTCATATGCAAATGGCGGAAGCCAAATTCTTTATCTTTAAAACCCCCAATTCTTAGATCCCCAGGGTACATCAATATTGCAAATCCACATCATACAGACACACTACATCGTTAATCACTCCGGGTTCTTTGTCTAATGCTCCTTTATCAAATATTAAAGTACCCTACAAGAGGCTGGTACTCCACGAGCGCTTGCACGCGACTCACAAAAGACACCTCGGATTCTGGGCACTAAATCTATCAATAAGTAGTTCCTGTGTTCTGATGAAAGCGGGGGCATGGCTGTCAGTCTTCTTTTCTAATACCCGATGATGACTGAATCCATTCTTGTGACAATGACAAGATATTTGTTATGTACCGTTATAATGACAGAAATGATTTGGATACGTCATTAGTTACATTTAATCAAACATTTGACGCATGTTGGCATATCTATCCCTTTCAATTTTGACTTCGATTGAAGTAAAAGTTGCTTGTTAAAACAAGAATGCAGCATATAAAAGTCGATTTTTTATGATATATTTATAGATTTAAATATATATATATATTGTACTTTACAAGAGAATGAATATATTCATTATTAAACCAGCGGAACAATTATGATACCATCCACTGTGTACATAACATTATAGATATAGATATATACAACTATAGCATTTAAAGACGGTGTAAATATGAGATATTGGTTTTCGCTGTTTACAGAGAATCGCAGCTAATTTACAATTTCAGTAATGCAGCCTCCCCACAATCCACATAAAGATTTTTGAAACTTGAGAATGTGAACAATTCATATGGCGTTTGTATGATGGATAGCTCTGGAATAATTAAAATCCGAATCGCCTTAACGCTAAATATCCTGCGCGGTAATGAGCTTGGAATTTTTAATTGAAATTTGTCAATAAAGTAGCTATAAAAGACTGAAGTGATGGTAATTGCAATTTTGCGAGATTGATTGCGGAACAATACTACTTGGTATGTGAATATATATTACATGTAAAAGCAGCATATACTTTTTTTTTTTAAATTAAAAGAAATTTTTTTGGGGTTGTTTTTCCCAGTTGATGCGACATAGTAGTGAAATACTCTTTGGCAGTAAAAACAATTGTAAAAAAAAAAATGTATATTGTAAAGGATAGTTTACTCTAGTACTGATAATGTATAAAAAAAAAAATGGAAAATAAAACACACACATTTATTTTTCTTGCTTCAGCAAGAAAACGTTATGAATAACCAATCACACACTTACCATATTACCCACATATAATACCCTTGATACCATCGACCAACTTCAGCAAGTACTCTAACATCAAAGTAGGCCTCGCCGTCTTCTTCGACAATGCTCAGTAGTTTCTAAACGTTGATGCGAAAAACGGAATGGGGTTTAAGGTAGGTTTTCGGTTTTAATGAGATTTTCGTCTATTTTGTCTCCTGTACTTCGAATTTTGCAACAAGGTTCTCCGTAACCTGCTGTGAGAAATGTAGCTGTGGTTTCAGCATTACTAAGAAAAACACAAGCACGATTTTTAATGTTCTCTTAAACGTTCAATCATTAATGCTCTATGATGGTATATTGCGTCTCTACACTGTCTTGATAAAATTTCATGATATTGAGATGAGTGCTTTTTTGTCTTCGAAACTGAATGCATCCAGTGCAGTCAGTTGTGTTGAATGCTAGATAGAGGAATATTGATAACTCTTTTGGCTCCAAGGTAACGTTTTTCAACTTTTAGATCAAAACATAATTTTCATGTATTATAAGAAATACAGTAAGAAAAACAATTTTTTTCGTTTATTGGGAAACGCTTTTATGACCAAACGTATTTGTTCTCAGAGGGTGGATCTATTGTGATGTAAAGTAAATTTAATGATAAAAAAAAAAAAAGCCATTACAAACTATTTGAACTACTGAAGTTTTATCACGAGCACGGCGAGACAAGGTCCGTTTAAGCAGACATCGGATTTTTACCTCTCGTGGTTTAAATTTCCTGCCAATTAAAAGATTCATTCAAGAACATTGAAGCAGATAAAATTTCTTTCACTAATATATTTATTTATGAAACAGATGGTCAATACCCCTTTATTGGACTTTACATGGGAGAATTCTACTACTTGCAATCAGAAAGTCCCAGCTAATAAGCTCGACGAGAAAGATGCCATCACGGATTCAAACACAGTACTGTTATTCAAATCGCTGGAATAGGAAGGGAAAATTAATCAGTCCTTATTTTGTGAAATTCTGTCCTAACTGATAAATACAAATAATACGATCATTCGTCTTTCAAATTCAGGTGATAAAACCAGCATATATGACACACATGTATAATGATATTCAAGCCAAAAAACAGGAGGTCAAAAAATTGGTAAAGGGAAATATATAATATGCATACAGGTATCAATTTCCAAGGTTATATATGTCAAAGATCAAGGTCAATACTGTACTATCCTTCTTACATAAATAAGGTATGAGTTTGAAACTTTACATATATTATAGAGAACTTAGTTCGACTGGTATAGATTTTCAAAGTAACATTTCAAATGTCAGTACAGCACATAATTGTGTCAAATTAATTTCTGGAGGAAATCGGGAATTGTATCTCTTTCTAAAAACTTTACAGAGATACAAAAATGTATATAATCTACACAGCAAGATTGGAACTTACTTTCAAGGTCACAGTTTTAAATCAGTACCAAAAATCCTGCTAATTAAGTTTTCAAATGATTTTTTTCCTGGCATTAGTATATATACTAATGTTGCACCTTTGCCCTTGTGTATAACAATGAAAAGTAATGATTCAACTACTACAAGTTGGTCTAAATCCAGTGATGTGAATGATTGACTGTCATGAATTTTGATTTTGATTTCAGACATTTACAAGTGTATGATGATGCCGTTCAACACCTTGGTTCCTTTGTTATGTATTGTTTTCATTTCTTTGCCGTATTCCTTGGCAGACAGAAAGATGTGTACAAAGAGGTGAGTTTAGGATTATTTTAAAAATTCTCTCTGAACTTTTTAATCTTAATATTTTATCATTAAATAATAAAATATTTAAAAAAAAATATTGTTCAAAGGCACCGTTCTACATACATTCTTCATAACAAAGAATAACATGTATTAATATGTCACTGTAAATAAGAATATAATTGTAACAAATATTCAAAAAAACTCCCATAATAGTGCAGGTATGGAATTTTGCCAAATACCTTATTTACTGTGTTTTCAATACAATAAAGATTGCCTGTACATATACACTGAATGTAAAAATTTGCAGTTTGCTCAAGATTTGATAAAAGAAAAAGAAAGATTCTGACATTTTGAGTAGCATGGGGTTAGATCCAATAAATAATTTCTTCTTCTAAGGTTTGAATAAGAACGATACCACAAAAAGTGAAACAAATCTTCTACAGTACCTGACAAACATTATTATAAGTGTACAGAGTCTATCATTTAATTCCTTTCCCTATTAACCACCATATTTTGATTCAGATTGGAAGTTTTCAAGCAGCTAAATTAATCTAACAACAATTAAATACACAGACATCAGAATAAAATATATTTCCCATTAAACACAACTCTACTTTTGTTTGATAATGAAAAGTTAAACCATAATGAAAATGAAAGAATATTCCTTAATGTACAGAAATATATCATAACTCTAAACACTTTGATTATGCCCATCTGGTAAACTCATATTCATTGTTTGCCTCTTTACTTCATTTTGTCATAATATGATATTTGCTTCTTGTTTATACATTCATAATGAATATTCCTCTCTTGCCTATATGTATTTTATTTATATTGCAATTTTGTCATCTACTCTTATGACTTATTTTATTTATACCACTATTTGTGTATATGCACATGAACATATTCATATTGTTTACATTTCGCGTGATTCATGCATTCTAATATGTCATATATCACGCCTTAATTTTTGGAGTTATAGTTTGACTTATGTGATCCAATTACAGTTAGTGCAATTTACATTTGTAATTATTTCAATTGAACCTTTTTTTTTTCTGTTATTCATTTCTTGTTTTCGTTATTTTCTTTTCTTGTCAAATTGTGATCACCATTTGTTAATTTATGATTATGAGAGAGGAATTAATATAAGCACTTGTTTTCCAGTCTCTGCAATTTCATCGATATGTGTTTTAATCTTCCTCGTTTTTTTTAAATAAATACAATTTAAACTAATCTAACAACTTATACATCTTTTAAAAATAAACATTCAAAGCACTAAAAAATGCATTAATTTCTTGGTACTAATATCATTTTTTTAAGGTAGTCATCAAATAATATTATGTTTCAATAAATATTTTTCTCAAAAGAATTTGTGTACAAAAATTACCTAATAAAACACAAGTAGTCTGGAACTGCAGACGGACATATCATCTTCTTATGGAAATTCCTGCAAACTAAACCATAACTGAATTACCTAAAAAGTGAAAATGATTTATTCAACTAAATAAATCTTACTCCATTGGAAGCTTTTAGCAGTGAATGCTAATGCAAGAACACAATGCATAATGCATACATTCTGATGACGAAGATTGAAATTTTTTGCCTCTAATTTGAATTGTTATTGCTCCGTTTTTAAAATAAATCTGCACTTGGATGCCATCAAGTTTGTAATTGAATATTGGAAATCAATGTTTGTATTCACAATCTGGAAAATGAAAACCACTGAAAAAGAGAGTATAACTAAAAGATATCACTTCTCGCCCAGAAACAAATGGATAAATATCTTTCTGGGGTAAAAAAGAAACCGTACTTGTAAATAGCAGTAACAAATTTCGTCAGATTCTATACCAATAATGAAAACAGAAATGCAAAATTATTATCATTGATATTTGCTTGTCCATTGCAGTTAATCCCTTTAAGATCCTTTGGGAGACATTCCCAATAATGCACTGTTGACGAGTTATGGTCATGTGCAACCTCGCTAAAAACATTTAGGCTCTTTAACTTGTTATTCTGTCATTTTCAATTACTAGCCACTCAAGCAAGTTAAAAGCATGAAACATTTTCAGAAGTCCCTCAGGAATTATTGTCTAAACTCCAATATTCTTTTTATTCCATACATTATTCAGTAAAAGAGATATTTAGGCAAAGTGTCTCTATGGGTGATTTAAGGGTTATAAAATTTATACACTGTACTGTCTGACAGAGGGTGGCGTCTTTGCAATAAATGTTAAACCAATTTATTGTCAGTAAATAAAGGTCATAAATTGTTGTTCTTATTATTTTTTTTTTTATCAATTATTTATTTTTTAAAAAAAGCAAACAAAAAGTAAGAGAAACTACTTTCCAATTTATCAATTTTAAAATAAAAATCAACAAAAAGAAAACCCTTGTATTCTAATATTCCATATATGTATGCTAGCTGTCCAGTATCTTTATTTGTTACATAGAGCTGGGAAATAATACACCTTAAATCAATTTGAGAATTTCTATATTTTGGAGTACTAGTTTGGTCTGTCTATCCATCCATGTGTTCATAAGCTGCAAATCTGTAGCTCTCTGGGGAAAAATTGGGACAGACAAGAGTCTAGACTGTTCCAGTTTTTATCTACAGAGCTACAGATCTGGAGTTATATGCTCATCTGTTTGCTTGTCTGTGGCATATTTAATCAATAAAATAACCTGTAAAAATTGTTATACCAGTATCAACATTTTCTAAATATTATTTCAACGAATGGAAAATTTGCTGTTATTTAAACTTCACTAAATCATTTCAAAATGTAGAACCCCATGGGGATCCGGTTAGAATAGATCCTCAGTACCCTTGCTTGTCGTAAGAGGCAACTAAATGGGGCAGTCCTTCAGATGAGACCGTAAAAACCGAGGTCCCGTGTCACAGCAGATGTCGCACATAATAGATCCCTCCCTGCTCAAAGGCCATAAGCGCCGAGCATAGGCCTAAATTTGCAGCCCTTCACCGGCAGAGGATTAGAATGAAAATGATTATTGTGATATTATTTGTGTGCGTCAAAGCTGATGTATGTATTTCCAAAAATATAGTATGGAGATGCAAAATAGAATAACTATCCTGAGCTTTCCTAATGGAAATCTGTCTGCTGTTTTCTTTCTGACATCTGTCTCTCTGTTTTAAAGGGACCAATTCATGATTTTCCCTTAAAGTTTTCACTTTTAATGATCAAAATCTACTCTCTAATGTGTTTAAAGGTTTCAAACAAAAATCAAGGTTATACACTATGACAGAAGCTCTTTATTGAGAGTTTATTATTTGTTGTGTAAACAAAGATTGAGATATGTTATTGTTTACAAAGTTTTGAAATGCATGGTTATCAATCTAAGTATGTGATATATATTGCATTTCATGTATCCTTTAGGTGAAATGTGCCATTTAAAATTTAAATTTATGTCTGTGCAAAATCAGGATGTTTTATATTACAAATTAACATTTCACTGGTTTGTTTATAAACATAAAAAGACTCAAGTCTTTGTTTACATAACACAGAGTTAAAGCTAAAATATTGCTCTTATCCTTGTGTTACGAAGATCCATATTTTGGTTGTCATTGTTAAATGAATTATATTTCTATTGTTCAACATCAAAATGGAAAAATCTTTTTCTCAAAAAATGTGAACCAATCACATTAAAATAAACCTAGTTAGACCAGTAAGGCTACTGTTTCAACAAAGATTTTTGCTTATATATTTTGAAAAAAATAAATTCAAATTCTGTAGATGACATCAGTGTGTGAGACTTGGATACATGGTTTCTAATTAAATCATGACAATATATCAAATTGCAGTATGATATTTTCTTGCAGTTAATAAGATTATATATCTGAGAGATTTTTTTCACAGTTTCACATTTAAGCTGTTGCAAAACCTATCGATTCTGTGGAGAAATGGAAACTGTGGCTAAAAAAAGTCAGAGTTCCAAATTTTTATTATAAAATTTGAAAATATGATAACAAGAAAATACAAAGACGTGTTAACTATGAATTGATCACAAATACATGCAAATGTACAATGTAAACACAAGTACTGATTTAATTAATTCTGGAAAATGACAGTATGTATTTGATGGTGTTTCACCTCCCGACTTCCCAGGCCAAAAAGATCAAGACCTATTTGATTAAATGAACACTCATAGGATATCTTAGCATTTCCCTAATCCATCATTAAAACTGGCATGGAGAATCTCTGATGAATTTTACATGCTGGAATAATTTTATTGATATAGAGTTCATCCTGATCATCAGCCTTAAGATGAGTCGGATCGTCAAAGTTCTGGAAATTAGGGATAAACTTTGCTATCATCTGATTCAGGCAAATTAGTTCTTCACTGAGTTGGAAAATGAAGAATGATGAGTTTGATAAAATAAATATCAGCATCATCTTAGTTTTCTTCTCCCAAGTTGTCACATGAGCATGCATAAATGTAACTTACTGTGAAGGACTATAATGATATCTATATAAAGTTAAATGATTTTTATCAGCAGCAAATATTCCTAGTACTGTTAAGCTAAATGCATAGGGAGTTTACATTGTCCCTTATAATTTGAAAACTCCTAAATTCAAGAAGATTTTGAAAGAAATAATGCATTTTCACTTATAAACCATAAAGCCCACCTTAGCAACAACAGAACCACTGACCCTGCAAGGACCATGAATATCAGAATTTAATGGTAGAGGCATTCTTGCTTATCATGATTATATACACAATTTGACTACTAGACGTTCCTGAATAAAGAGGATTGATAATATTGAATCATCATTCAAGGTTATGACCCCACCCCTCAAGCCTCAGGGACTTGCCAGTGTCCATGAAATTTACACATTCAATTCCCCTTATCCCAAAGACTTTTCATAGTAAATTTGTTGAAAAATGGCTTCATCCCTACTTTCAAAGAAGAAGATGACTATGTTAAAATGTAATGCTTAAAGAGCAATGATCCTGGACACCTACCAATCACAACAGGTTACCTGTGTGACTTAGGTGACCTAGAAAGTACTTGTGTATAAAAAAAAAACCAAAACAACCCCACAATATAACACTTTCTGGAGGTTGTGTTGATGATGTGACTGAAATTGACAAATATCAAAAAAAAAAATTTCATCATTTTGTCACGAAATATCATTCTAAAGCTGTACAAATTTCTAACAGATTTACGATGATTAAAAAAGATTGATTTTCTTTGTCAGAATATTTTAATTTCCTGCAAGAATGCACGCTGAAAATGAAATGATTATTTCATGTAAAATATAACAATCCCTCAGCCTCTTAAAAAATGATTGATATTTTTGTTGTTGTTAGGGAACCAATATTGCAGAAAGCTTGTAGTGAAATGAACCATTATTCTACTACATGTGTTTGGGTGCACTTTTGAAAACACAGTCTTTTTTTTCAATCAAAATTCCTTAAGTTTTAAGATATAATATTTTCAACATGGGGACACCATGGACAAACCCATAATCCTGCCATCAGACCACAAATGTAATCATAAGATAGGATTTTATATGACATCCTGTGTGTATGATTCTGGAAAGATTCTAGTACTGTATACGTTTAGAAATGAATAAAAGGTATTTTGTGGATATGTTTTGAAAGGTTATATATAATGAATACAAATTTCCTATCAAGGTTCATCCCTTGCAGACAATTTTGAGGCTTTTCGCCTTTGATAAACACTTTATGTTAAAAAATACAGAGTGGTTGTAAGCTTGTTTGTTTCTATCTAATGTGCATACCCTTTTCATAACATGTCACACTTTATATTGAAAATTGCATGCATTTTCAGTCTTTTTAACTTTGACATTTTACATGGAAACTGAATACTTGTAATTCTCATATAAAACTAGCATTCTGAATGTATTGCAGGCAATACAAAGCCCCCTGCCAGTAGATTCAGTCAAAAGTAGGTCAAGCATAACGAAACTCAAACTTGATCTGTAACTATTCAAGACAAAGCCATATATAAAATATCTGTTGAATATCTTTATCCAATGCAAAGAAAAGTCCAGAAAATCTCAAGTATTTATCAAGGAGCAAAATTTTATCAAAAGTAGGTCAAGCATAACAAAACTCAAAGTTGATCTGTAACTATGCAAGACAAAGTCATATATAAAATTTCAGTTGAATACAGTCCAACCTCATTATCTCAAACTCGATGGGACTGAGAAAAACTTCAAGATTTCCAAGTATTCAAGATGTTGAGGGTTAAATACTTGAAAAAAAAAGTGGTTGGGACTTCCGAATCACTTCGACAAATCCGTGGTGTTTGAGATACTGGTGTTCGAGATAATGAAGTTTAACTGTATCTTCATCAAATGCAGAGGTAAATCTGGAAAATTGATTTGGAATGACAGATAGACAGATGGACAGACCAAGGATAAACTAATAGTTCCCTTCACCAAAGCCAGTAGGGGACTAACAATAAAATAAAGCAATAAATATCTTTGTACATGTATGCTGGTATTTAAAAGTCAATGATGTGATGTAACAGAATTCTCATTTACCTAAATTTGATTTGTAACAGCACAACCATAAAAAAAGTGTAAATGAAAAGTAATGAGATAAAGCATAGCTAGTAAGCAATGACTATAAAATGGCCTTTTAATTAAAAATAATTCACATTTCATAGATAGAATCTTGCTGCAGCTATGCTATAAAATTAATTGAAATGGACATGTTTATTTCACCATTTGTCTTTTACAGGAACAATCTGTTCATATTCAATACTGACCTTTGAGTTAGTATGTTGAAAAATTGATACCTTTTCCATGCTTTAATTGTAAAATATAATCTACATATGTAAGTCAATTTTAAGTCTGTATGTCAGTTGGAAGTATGCTGTTGGGATATGTCTTTGTCTTTTGAGCTAATAACCTTGAAAATCAGTAGAAGTTCCCCTCCATTATCTGTACTGAATGATCAATTTGATAAAGCAATTTCCTCTAGAGTTACTTTAAACCACAAAGAACTAGCTCTCCTGTCCATCACTGATAAAAATATATAACAGGTTAATATTCTCATGAGTAAATACATTGTGAGGTAAAATTATCAAATATGGGAAGCTGCCTTCTGATAGACATAAAGTCAAACTTTTAGAATTGCAAACTGTTAGAAATTGTATATTTTATTATTAATTTAATAATACATGTATATATAGCTATGAAAATTTAAGCAAACAAGTTCAGGGTGTAATTTTCTTTCTTTAACTTTGTTCCTTTACAGGAGATGAAGTGAAGTGCTCTTCCAAACTGCATACATATACTGTTATTACATGAAATACATAATTAAATAATGCATATATTTTGATTTTAGGGTTGAGGGTGTGACAACCAAGGTTCCACAGACCAGACGCATCCCTGCCAAATGTTCCAACTGGGACCGAGCTTGGACATGGGTCACTCACTTGGACTGTGGAACCAAATACGAGTAAAAAAAATTTATTTTCTTTTGTCAGAAAAAATACAAATGTCTGCCATGTAGTGTGTTAATATCCACCTCAATACATGTGACTGATCTATCTGACAGGGGCAACACACACACACACACACACACATATTATAGTTATTGGAATAACACTTGATATTAGTTTGTGAAAGCATCTTCTGTTAATACAAAGTTACAAGTTTTTGCAGTACATTTAAGATAAATAAAATTTATGTACCTCATAAAATTTTGATGAAGTCTCTGGAGTCAGCAGAAGCATCTCCTGTAGGAGGAGTTATTTGTATCACAGTTATCAAGTTAGGCATCATTTAATTTAAGTAGTTACATCAAGGGTTTTGAAATTCCAATGCCATTAAGAAAATTAAAATTTCATAATATCTTATTACTTTTCAATTAAAAAGCATTTTTATTTTCACAGTGTACTGGATACATGTACTGCTAGCTACACTTCTTTGACCCTGAAGAATCAGTTCAATGATTGACTAAATTCTTCCAAACTTTAAAAATTTGATTTCATATCACATGTCTATTACGCATATGCATATTTACATTAATTGGTTTTTAAGAAAAATCAAAGAAAAAAAAATGATCAAAGCTTCTATAGATCTATAGCTAGAAATCAAACATGTTCAGAACTGCTGTAAAAATTAATCACTCTAACGATTATTACACTCCTCAATTTACAAATACCCGATGAAGAATATTGTCTTTACTTTTATGCAATATCAAATTGAAATAGAGCATTAAATGTTCTGGACACTTCTTTGAAGTATGAGCCTAACTGACTTGAAACTCCTCACATAAAACATCAAACAAACAAAGAATGCAAAGACTGAAGTTGTTACCATCAAATAAAACTCATAGAAACCAACAGAGAAATGTTATGGAACCATATTTGCCAATGCAGGATAAAAGTGTCCCATCTACTTTATCCTTCCATTATGTCAGAAAGCAATTGATTCCATTAGTGTGGAATCAAGATCTTTTTTCCAGAAAAGCAAACAATGAACTCCAGTGTTCCTTGGCCTATGCCACAAAAGTGTTTGAAAATCTTGTAATAGTACATCAATTTCATAGCGACAATGGCCACTGAGTAGGGAGAAGCTATCAGGAATCCTTGTCTAAATGTCTTTTAATTTGTCATGTGGAAATGTTTAAGGTCATTAATCAAGAATGGAGTCCAATAAATGGGGAGCTATTTATCGTAAGCTGTACAAATTTTATGTCTTGTTATGGAAATTTTTCTGGATAAATTGCCATTTTAATCAGAGTGATCTGCAAGGAGGCTGTATCTGGGTATTTGCTGGAAGACCAATGACGACTAGACATTGAGATAAAAAAAAAGAAATCATCGCCATCTCTATCTTCTATGTTATACCAACCCTTATTTCCTCCATCCTTTTTCATAACAGCAGCAAAATAAAATCAATATGAAAAGTCAACAGATAAAATGAATAATTCTCTTTCTATCGTAGGATTCTAACAGAAGTTTAATGGAATTGCTGAAAATTTGTATATTGCTCTCTCATGGGAGAGATGTGCCTTTTCCCTCCCAGTAGAGGAGATGAATACAGCACAATAACATATCGGTGCTGGTTGTGTTTGAAATCATGGTTACTCTACGAATTACAAAACACACTAATTTAATTAAGTGAAGTAACATGACTTGACTACCAATAATAGTTATTCATGCATGGCTTAGCATTTTGTCCTACTGAAAAATGTCAGTCAGAAATAGAAGCAGCTATAGGAATTTTTTCCATGCTCTGAAGTGTAATGCAGTAGTATTTTGTGTGTGTCCTGGAAATGAACTGATTGATCTGGAGAAAAAACTGTAGACAATGAATAAAAGTACCTGATTAATTGATAATTTAATCATATCTATCATTCAAAATGATAATATTTCAAATTGTTCATTGGATAAAAATTAATTTGAAATACAAACCACCAACGTCATACATTTCTGTAGTTTACTGTAGTTTCATTGATAACTTCTTTTCTCACACCTACTGAATATTATGATTTGACAACAGATAAAAATATTTGGTTGTAAAAGTAAAACGATGTAAAGAGAAATAAATATGCCTACATATGAAAAACGTTAATTTTTCAACAGTTCACATACTCTTGTCCATGGTCTGTACAGAGAAATCCAGGGAAAAGACGATATTTGAAATGAAATTGAATTTACCCAATTTTCTGCAATATAATGATTACAAATCTGAGCTATGTGGGTGATGGTCTCCATGGAAATTTGCTCATTTCTATCAATATAATTCTACAATGTTGACAGATGGTATTTCCAGAAAATCCTATTGACAATTGTTTATAAGCCACTCCTTTTCTTTTTAATGATTTTTTTTTCTGTGCAAAATTTTACACAAAATGGTGTTCTTCTGCATCTTGACTTCTTTGCTACTTACTAATTTCTTCTCTTTGACAGGATTACTTATATTGAGCTGCCCCAAAGTCAGCAGTACAGATTAGTGTACGAATGTTGCCCTGATGACAAGGATTGTAAAACTGGCAAGTATTCAGGATTTATATATCCAAACCAACACTCTTAGTGGAAGACTTAAAATAGCAATGTGCTAGGGACACTAAATGTATGTTATTATTTTTTATGCTCTTGGGAATGAAGATTGAGGGCTTTTTGTTTTCTGTTCTTTAACATTGGTTATAACTTCTGTACTATTCTTCATAGTTAATAAATGAAAGTTCAAAGGGTAAAGCTTTATCCCAGGTCAGGATGAAGGTCATATGACAAGGTGAAAGGTCGAAATGTGCCAGTTTGGCACACTGGTCTGAATGACAAAGTGTTTCACAGGCAAATATCTTTAACCCATTGAAAAGAAAAGTAAAAAGTAACATACATGCAGGAAGTAAAATAGGATATACACATTACAATTTAATGTACCATCATGATTGTACTACAGGACATACCCTGAAAAAATACTAATTATACTACTGACTCATTGACGAAGAGTCATACAAATATCAGCATCCAATTACTTCTACATAATTACTGCAAGACGACTGCATTTCAAAATGAAGAAAATTATGAATACTAATGTATTTGATTAAATTTCAAAAAAAACATTTAAATATCAAAGCATGCTTTCTAAGAAAAATAAAAATGGAAATAGATGAGTTGTGTACTATATAGCTGTAGATAAGCCTATCTAGATTCTTTGGAGTCTGGAAGCAGGGAAATAATACAAAATAATAAAAGTTAATGACTGTTTTTTCCTGTTGTGTATAACAGAAGGACAAGGAGATCATGAATCAGATGAGAGATTCCTGGCCATTACTTTTGGATGTGCTTCTGCTGCCTTCATCATACTTATCCTCATTATTGTCATCAGCGTGTGCAGAAAGAGACATTCAGGGTAAGTGTCTCCTAATATACAGTCAATACAAAGGACACATACCTACATCAGTAAAATAACAAATGCATTTCTTTTCATGTGCATCATTTTTATGTCACAAACTCTTCTACAATCCCATCATCTATGTCAATAATTTTAACAATCCATATAAAAGAAGCTGTTTTACACCCACAGGTTCATATTTTGTCCATACAAGAAGGAATATGAAAATGCTGAAGGTAAGTAAAAACAAAATACAGCTTTCTGTATAAAATTTCTAAAAACTAATTAACGACAAACAATGTAATTGAATCTACAGTCATAGACATGCAACATATAAGTAGGAAGCTCATTAAAAAGCAACTGCTTTAATTTTAGACTCCCCTGTTGGTTTAGGTTGCCATGTTGAACGCTCCGGTCCAAACGACTATATCATTGGGGACATTGGAGAGGGGCGTAAACTAGTGATGGAGTCAGAATATGAAGAGATATGTGATGTTAACCCAGCAGCAAAAGAGGCAAAATGGGATAACATGTATCAGAAAAGTCCTTCTGCACCTCCAGAAGATTTGCTAATACAGGATCAGGAACCAGCACATTCTTTGACCAATGACAACAAAGACAGTGGAGAACTAGCAAATGTTGCAATGGAGGGAAATTTAGTTAATCTTGAACAAAAAGAGACAGAAACTACTTTAGTTGATATTGAAGAAAATAGCCATAGTAGAAATGAACATACTTCAAACATTGAAGATTTGGATAATACTGGAGGTAGATCCAATGACATTTCATGTGATGACTTGAATCAGGATGTGCTTAACATTAAACTTTCTACAGAAAACAATTCCTCTTTAGAACTACTACAGCCAATAAAGACTGAAGGTGAAACTCTGAGAGACAATTCTAAGAATCTGGTGACAAATACAGATTGTGCTCCATCCCAAAGTTTTGATTTGATAACAATATCTTCCTCAGAAGTTTATTCTGAGAAAACTCCTGTGAAATCTCCAGGAGAAGGTTCTGTAAAATCAATCCATGACAATGATTCTAGAGACTGCAAAGGAATATATGAAGAATTGAAATGAAAATTACATCATCATTCAGAACATTTGACATGCAGTAATTAAGAAAGTGAGATTTTTCTCCTGTTGAAATGATCCATACTTAATAGAGACTATATATAGGCCTAATTCAGAAACAGAAAATTTGGAAATATTAATGCTTCAACTGCTTACCAGTGAGAGAGATTTTAGTTTTTGCTGTAAATTAAAAGAACATTCGTATAATATTTACCACAGACAGGATTGGTATATTTGAGGACAGTGAGAGAGAGAGAGAGAGAGAGAGAGATTCCAAAGAGGGATAACTCTTAACTCTTACACAGAATGAAATGTGCACTCCGATTTTTTTTTTGGCATTTGTTTTTTGCTGTTTAAAATATTGTGAGAGTTAATATTGATACAATGCAATTATGAACTCGTAATACATGCTGCATATTTTGATAAGTAAATTAATCTAGATAGAGACGAGATTAGCAAGTTAAATTCTATACATGATATTTATTCATTATTGGTGCATACATGAAATTTTAAAATGTTTTCATGTCTGTATAAGATATAAATAAATACAACATTAAAATTTCTGTGTTATGAGACCAGCTTGCTGTCTTTAACGTTAAGTACTGAACCATGCATGCATACCAGTATTTAAAAAAAACTTCTACAAGTCAAGTTGAAGTGGAAAGAAATTGGTAATAATTGATTGTCCCTCATACTACAAAACGGTTCATAGGTGTTGACAATATTTTTAAATACATGAAATGCAAACAGTTATGATCTGTGACTGCATGCATATGCAGGGTTTTGGGGGAAAATATATATTGAGTTTCTTTTAAAATCAACTCCAATTTTGAACAGGTAACATAAATTCATCTGTTGAAAAAGGTAAATGGTTGAACATATCTAGGTGTAAAGGAACATGCAGTTGGTGTAATTGGGTAAAAATTGGTGAAGAATTTCATTACTTGTTGAAGTGAACAGATTATAAATGCTATTTTTGCTAAAACTAACATTTGTTTACAAACTTAATTTTTAAATACATTTGAATTTGAAGGTCTTTTCAACTCTACAATTCCAAATTTATTGTTAAAATTAAATGTCACTTTCAATGTCATCATTTTATTATTTACTGTCTTTGTCATCTTTACACAATAATTCAGACGATGATCAGTATACTTATTCACTCTAGTAACAAGAAATGGTCCAGTTTGCTTTCTTTTGCAAGCTCCATGTCACCCAATTATCACCTGGACAGGTGTGTTATATGTACATGTATATGCACTCAATTGTTAAGTAGTTTCCTGTCTGGAGTGTTTATTTCACACCACTGGCTGGATGCAATGAATAAAGTTCAAATTCTACGAGGCTAAATAACAGACTAAAATATTAAACAAACACAGAGTACTTTCTTCTGAAATTGTTATTTTTCACTACTTACACATATGATTATGTGGTACTTGTACAAACTCAATATTTTTCCTGCTGAGAACATGCTAAATTTTATTCAAATGTCAATGTAACATGCAAATTCTTTTGAAAAAGAAATTTCATTGTTAAAAATTATCTAAAATTTAACAACACTTGCTGCCCCCCCCCCCCCCCCCCCCCCCCCCCCGATGAAAAAAACCCCCAAAATTTATGTTTTTATACTTAAAAGAAATACAATTTACCATATGGAATGTTCTTTATTCCAATGATTTTTCAATTCAGTCAAAAACAGTGAGGAAAATTCACATAAAGGTACATGTATATCTATATAGGGAGGTATAATATATTTCAACTTTTGAATATTATAGAAAATTTACAAATTTGTTTTTAGGAATTTTATAACTGTTATTGTTACAAATTGTCTTTGTTTGTATCAAGTGTCCTCAAGCAGTTATCTTCATTTACTTTGTTTAATCGAAGTCAGTGAATGATACTTCTGATTTTGTGTCACTAAATGATCTCTGACAAAAAGTAAAGAATGCTTTACAATACCGAAACAAAACAAATTAGAATGTAAAGTTGCCAAAACTTTCTTGTAGTAAAATATGATGTCATTAAACCGAAGTAAAATGATATGAAATGCAAATCGGGATTGACAATTTAGGTTCTTGGTTGCATCAGACAAGTATAAAATACAAAATATAAGGGGTAGTTTCCAAGGGAAGATTTACCGTTACATATGATTGGAATTAACCTGATGCAGTAAGTTGTTATGGCAGTTTTAACTATAGTTTCATTAAAAGCATCATGAAAATTATTCATGTTACCTAATATCTAAATCATCACCACTTTCACAATCAGAGAAGTCATCTTCTATTGGCTCACTGTAAGTCTCAAACACTTTGTCATAGTTATAACTTTCATGATTTGCGTGAAGTACAAACTTGAGTAACCTAGGAATGTTTATTGTATTAAACCACTGCTGGTGAATCTTGAAGTGAGATCCCACGATGAGACTGCCCACATTTTGGTAGTTGTGGACATTGGCTGCTGTCACACCTGAACCAATCAGGACTGGAATAGAGACGTTCTGTATCACATCTGCGAAAGGAGAATGCGGAAAAAAAATTGATAGGAGAGTTAAAAAAAATTGATAGGAGAGTTTCAATAACTGCAAATGAATTGAAGACAAGGGAAAACAAATACAATGAGGACACGCACTCCCTGGAAAGAATCAATTGTTATAAATCTTCTCCTTTTTGCTGTATATAAATATTAACAATTTTATGGGCCTACTGAATTTTTAAAAATGATTTATTGTGCATGACAACAAAATATAAATTGAAAATTTTAATGTACATAAATTTTACACTGTTTGGACCCAATTTTGCAAAAATAAATCTACTCTAAAATTTGTAGATAAATTACTGAGAAAGTGACAACTGTATCTTGATAAGGAGTTACAGGTCATTTTAAAGGGTCAAATACCAAGAACACACCCATTTATACATAGCATACATATATTAGCTGAAGATAATTCAGGGAGAATTTTGATGTTTGTCAATATATATTTAAAATGACCCTTGGCACAATAATACACACTTCATACACAATATTTAAATTTTGAATATAGTAAAGCTTGAGTTAAAAATAAATGAATGTGAAAATAAGCTACTTTCTAATTCTTGTAGATAATGTGACTTAAAATACATTAAAAAGCAAACCATTTTGAATGTAACAAAGTTCTAGGTAAAAAATTACAGAAAATTGAGTGCCATTCCACAAAATTAACATCCAATGGAGCACTGCTAAACTAGGACAATTTTTTTTCCACCTTTAATATATGACCTTGGAAGAAGGCCATGACAAACCTAAGCTCATAATACACCTAAAAGTCAAGAGTAAATGTTTCTACATTGCAAACATACATGTACAGCTTGGACAAGAATCATACATTTTCTCCCAATGACCTTGTTGGTGTTCAAATGACCTTGGGCTAGGATCATGACTAAGTAGCTTACCTTGGACCTCTGTAGCACTTGTTTCTACCCCCGTGGCTGTCCCTGTCACAATAACTCCATCACTCCCAAATAATTCTGCTGCCTTGGCTGTTTCTATAATGCTAACATCAGCAGTAACTGTATGGGCACTGAAAATAACAGCAACTCTCAATGAATTCACAGAAACATGTGTGCCTGCATGGGTTCCTTACAAAATATAAAAGAATTCAAAACAACGCAAATGTGTCCATATTGATGAAAGACTTTACATAAAATATGTTGTATTAACACATTTTGATTATTTTGACTTAGAATCAGAACATGAGGATTATGAAATTCACAATTTTGGTACATCCCTTTCTGCTTCTCCTAAATATACATTTAGTTTTTATACAGTATCTGCAAAGTTACAAACTCAGCAGGTGTGGCACGTTAAAGATCCCTCCATGCTCAAAGGCCATAAGCGCTGAGCATAGGTCTAACTTTGCAGCTCTTCACCAGCAATGGTGATGTCTCCATATGAGTGAAAGATTCTCCAGCATGACGTTAAACAATATTTAATCAATCAATCAATCAAATGATAAAGACAATAATCACTATAATAAGTTTGGCCCCACCCTGGAACGAAAATTCCTACCTCTGGGATCATAAATTTACAATTTCTGTTAAATATACTAGTAAAAGTTTTGTTTAAAGCAGATTTTTTTCAAATTTACAAGTTAATTCTGAACACGATTAAACAGTTTCTAGTGTTTGTCACATCTCATATTTTTATTAAGCAATCTATATGTAAACAAAAAACGTAACATGAGCCTTGTTTACATAACAAAGAATTTTAAGTGCTGTATCTCCTTTGGAACTCAGCAACTGACATTCAAATTTTTGCTGTGACATTAGAAATACCTTAATTAAGCATTGTAAACTCTAAAAAATGGAAAAATAAAATTTGAAAAGTTTAAGTCCAAATAATGTCCATCCACCTTTAAACTAACTATGACACAAGAGCAAAACCAATGCATCCAGTTTTTCTGTGTGTGTCAAAAGAATGTATATATTTTCACATACCTATGTTTCTTTTTTATGTCTGTAAAAATTTTGATGTCCTCTGCACCAATTTGTTTTCTGAAGCGAAGCAAGCTACCTGCACAGGCATCCATCCAGCCTTCATCTGCCACATGGGCGTACACAAAGCCCTCTGCTCTTACAAAATCTAACTCTGGAAAAGGGTTGTTTTATGTGATCATACTTAAACTTTCAAGCTCATTGAAATGATAAGTGATTAAAACTGCATTCTTCCTTTCAAAAAAGCAATGTTATGAATAAAATGCAAAAACACATTTTGATTTTTTTTTTTATATCGTGAGTAATTGAACCATTTTGCCAAGTATGGAGACATCTGTCACTGAGATTTGAATTGCATGAATTGAGAACATAATTATAAACATGTAATTTCTGAGTTGCCAAACAGTTTTTGTTCCTTTGTTGAACTCTTACATGCAGTGAAATGCAAAATATAATTGTATACACATACACTGGGTACAATTGTTTATTACTACAACATATATTTCCTTCAGGAAAATCAGCTGCTGTTACACACCAACTAAATTGTGAGGAAACACAGATTTAACAAGCTCTGTATGACTATTTAATGATAAAATATATCATATAAATACTGAACTACATTGTCTTTCTTACTATCTGTAAAAATATAAAACTCCATTGTCTTATTGATTACACTTAAAAGTGGAAATAAGGATAACTGCATATTTAATTTAATAGCCTAATCTAAACAATTTCTTCCTTATATGGTCATTTTAATGTGTACCACCAGCCGATATGACCAGAATTAACTTTTATCTTCATCTACATAGCCAATCTATCATATATGTATACATTCTGTATGCTTTCAAAGGATTATCCATCAGTGATCTGAAAGAGCTGATATCTTGGACATTGCACATCATAACCCTCCCCTATATGTACCTGTCCTAACAGTGTGTCAGATAACAAACTGAAAACTGACAGACTAAATCCAAGTAACACCATTTGATAGCACATTGCTTTGTTACTACACAAATGGAGCCAGATAGCTTAAAAACCTAACTTACAATAAACACTAACTCTGCAGCAAACCTGAACTGGACTGGTGTCTGGAGCCTATTTCAAGAAAAGTGTTGTAACTAAGACCATGTTTCCAACTGACAAAAAATATGGTTCTTTTTTTCCTTGGAGTTACCATAGACTTACATCTGAAAAAGTGCTGCATTAAATAACTGCAATTAGATGTGTTAGAATAATGAAAATGGGGCATGTAGGGCTAGCAACAAAGTTGAAATCCCAAATTTCAATTCAAAATTACCATGGACATGTAAATTGTTTAAAATTTCCTTAGTCCAATGTTCATAACTCTGACAAAAGTTATCCGACTGGACCTCATATTTAAGTAATTGACCTGTATATGATCATATTCTCTCTCTCTCTCTCTCTCTCTCGCACGCACGCACGCACGCACACACACACACACACACACACACATGCACAGATCCTAAATTTCAATTCAAAATATCCATGTATGACTGACATAATGAGAGGAAAGTGTGAATTGTCTGAAATTTTTCAAAGTCCAAGTGGCTTAGTTCTTTCAAAAATTATTACAATGGAAACAATCACACAAACTTGACCTGCATATTTTCAGGATGGATCTATATCCCAAATTTCAATTCAAATTTCCACAAGACTGAGATAACGAGCAGAAACTGAACTGTTTAAGAATTTGTAAGCTAAAGAGGCGTAACTCTGCCATAACGTATGGACCAGAACCAATTAGTAACTTGGCCTGTGTATTCTCTAGCTATATTTGTGTCCTAAATTTCAATTCATAATGTCCATATATGACTGAGATGATGAGGGGAAACTGAATAGTTTAAAATTTTTCAAAGTCAAAATGACTCAATTCTTACAGAAGTTATTTGAATGGAACTGAATAAAAAATTTGTAAGTTCAAAGGGCATAACTCTACCATTAAGCTTTTGGACCTGCAACAAATACAAAACTTTACCTGTGTATTTTAGTGACATATCTATATCATGAATTTCAATTCAAAATGTTCATGTATGACTGATATAATGAGTGATTGATTATATATTGTTTAACGTCCTGCTCGAGAATATTTCACTCATATGAAGACGTTACCATTGCCAGTGAAGGGCTGCAAAATTTAGGCCTATGCTCGGCACTTATGCCCTTTGAGTAGGGAGGGATCTTTTACATGCCACACCTGCTGTGACACGGGACCTTGGTATTTGCGGTCTCATCCAAAGAACCGCCCCATTTAGTCATCTCTTACGACAAGCTAGGGGTGCTGAGGATCTATTCTAACAATCCGGATCCTCACGGGGACTGATATAATGAGAGGGAACTATGAATTTTTTGAAATTTTCTAAGTTCATTGGGCACAACTCTCTCAAATACTATTCAACCAGAACCAAATAAGAATTTGACCTTGAATCACTCTTGATGTATCTCTATACCAAATTTCAGATGAATATGCATATTTGTAGCAGAGATAATAAATGGAAACTGAATTATGATGGATGGTAACACTACATGTCCTTGCCATTTCATGATGGGAGCATAAAAAGTATTCTATTTTTAATCGAGTTGTAAGACCTTTTTTAAAATGAGCTCCTTTTCTACATGCATAGGGAGTCCAAGCATCGCAACAGTGAACTTCAATGGGCATAATTTGAGTTTCATCCATCAAATCTAATATTGTCAGTATTACGTTTAAAATGTTCTTTTTAGCACTTTCACGGGAAGGAACAACATTTATTATCTTGCTAAATGCCTGCTTCAATCTGAAAACAAAACCATTTCTGCACAACTAGATACATTGGCCTATCATACCCTTAAGTATCTAATACTCTCATCAATGACTGCAGATATTTTTAAGCATGAGAAAAAAGAAATAAAGAAGCGGAAGAATAAGAAGAGTATGTCTCCAAACTTCATTTGGAAGACTTAAAGGAAAAACTTAAGTCAGAGCAATTTTTTGAGCTATAGTATGTTAAATTTGACATGGCCTGAGAAAGGTGTTTTGATAACAGCCAATAATTACTGACATTCTTTTAATCTTGAGGGAGCCCAGTATACAAGAATTTTGTTAGCATTGACCTGGCCACAACTGCTATTTTCTTGTAATTCAAATTAAAATAAATAAGTCCCCTGATCAATACAATTTATCATTGTATGTTTTTTCTATTCTATACACAATCAGAATCAAACACAATAATTTGCACATTGATTTCTAAAACATAACTTGTTAAAATAATTTCTATACATAATTTATAATAGCTTTATATTTATAAAAACAATTTAGTTATTGAGCCAATGAGAGAGAGAGAGAGAGAGAGGTGTAGAGTGTGTCACTGTCAGCTACAGTTAGAGATAGCACCATTACACTGTATAAACACTAAAAACAGAAATTCTACAGACACCCCTGAAACATGTCCTGTGTATATCAAAAGTGTACAAAACCCCTGACCTCTTGGCCAGGTAAATAACAATAACCATAGCTAAGCTCCACCCCCATCCAGTGATCCATGAAGAAATCCTAAGGTATTTTGGGGGGGGGGGGGGGGATTTAAAATTTGCATAATGTCATTCTGTCTGTTGGTTTCAACACAACATAAGCAACAGAAACCAATCATTTCATCAAATAAATATATACTCATGTCTTCTAACAAGATACATTTTAAAAATAGTTTAATACTTGTAGATTGAAAATGATCTTTTTGCACTTGATATGTGGAAATATTCATAATATAGAATTTGAGAGCTTAAAAGAACATATACTGATGGACTTTAAAAACACAACACTTGATAATTTTATATATTATAAATTTGTTCATATATCTAATAAACAAATTCATAGTGGTATATTATAAATCATGTTAACTGAACATTATTATTTGATTTTGAACATCATTTTATTCACAAAGAGGCTACAGTTGAAATGAATGTCAGTGAGGGGTGCGTCAAAAATGTGGTTTTGTTCACTAGTACCGGGTATGACCTCCATTAGCAGTGATGATGGCACGAAGGCGACATGACATTGATTGACAAACATTTTGGATGGTCGTCCGAGGAATATTCTGCCATTCCTCCAACAAGGCTCTCCCTAATTCTTGCGGATTCTGAGGCTAAGGCTGGCAGCTGTGCACATGTCTCCCCAGCTCATCCCACAAATGCTCGATTGGATTCAAGTCTGGGGACATTGCGGGCCAATCAAAGACGTCAATGGCGTTCGTTTGAAAAAATGTTTTGTGTCAATCTTGCCATATGTGCATGCACATTGCCCTATTGGAAAATTAACCCATATCCTTGCCTATACTGCTGCATTAATGGTGCTAAAACAGGCTGCAGAATTTCATCCACATACCTCCTAGCAGTGAGGGTTCCATTTAAAATGACCAATTGTGACCGAATATTGTGATTAATCGCACCCCAGACCATGACGGCTCCCCATCCAAACCTGTCACGCTCGTTGATAACATTAAATCTGGACTCATCTGAGAACACAACATGTGACCAATTTTGACGTTGAGTTAGATGCTGCCTTGACCATTGCAATCTGTACCGTTGGTGATACGTTTTAAGCTGTAGCCCCTTATAAGGTCTTCTGCAGCGGATTCCATGGTGCTTCAAAATTCTGGAAACAGTTCTAGGATGAATAGGCCTTCCATGATGTCCAATGATTTCTCTCGCCGTGGTCGCAGCGGCCGTAAACCTATTGTGCAGATGATGATGTCATACGAACGCTTATTGCTATAGCATTGTCACATATGGTTGACCAGGTCTTGGGCGATCATTTAGGGATCCTGTCTGATGGAATCGTGACAACAACCAGCTAACTGTACAAGGATGGACATTAAAACACCTTAGAACCTCACACTGACTAACGCCTGCTTGCAGCATACCATGTGCCTGATTGCGCATTTCATTGCCTAAGCACGTCATAGTCTTGGTTTGAAATTTTTTCTGTTAGTGGTGTCTATGCTTTCACCAACAAAGTTGTTTTATTGTGAAAAACTCCTCTATTACCTTTCCACGTGTTTGAAAAAAAGCCCTGAAAATTTAATGCGATGCTACTTACAATGTGCAAACAATGAGCACAGGTAAATCGAGAGATGGGTTTTAAAAATCAATATGATGTATGTTGGGTAAATTTGGCAATAAAAGTTTTATATGTAGTGTTTTTAATGAATAAATTTTAAAAAAATGTGTGTTGTGTTTTTAAAATCCGTCAGTATATTGGGAGTATTGTCATTTTTTTTAAATTGCACTTAAGTTACAAAGTCTTGCTTTAAATATAAAATGGAACTTTAAAAAAGTGAGGGTTATACACCAAATTTTATAATTATTGATCAAAATACTGTATTTCAGAGTAAATTAATTTCAACATCGGTTTGGAAAAATGTATCAACAAAATTACTGAATTTACAACATCTGAATTAGTTCTAAGTCTCTATTCCTTGTATCATAAATTACAAAACTAAAACACATGTCATGGGGAATAAATATTGACATTATATTTTTTAAAACAGAAAATGTAAAACCATGCAGCGTTAAAACTTTTTGATTAAACAATCCTGCCACAAAATGAAGTCTTTTCAAAACCCTTTCAAAATTTTAATTGACATAAAACTTTTATACTGGATAAGTTTAATTAATAAATATATAATATGTTTGGGCAAAGGAAATAAGCACTGTCCCAGTATCTATCTACACAGTTATTGCATCCTGTGCAGTTGTGCTCAAAAGCTGAGGAGCTAAAAAAGTTCTTGAAAGTTATTTCTCAATAGAAGTAACTGTTACCTGCAGCTTGAGCCACTGCCAATGCTTGTTTGTTGCCACCTGCCAAAATCTGAACTCCAACATACTTTTCCTGAAAACAAGTGAATCAATTTTTATGTCTATTTAGCTGAGAAATATATCTGTACTTAGTAATTTGCAGTCACAAAATAAATTGTTAACTCGGGTGTACCCCAATATATTGAAAATATATGAAATAGCTTCTTTTGATACCATTTGAAGGGCTTTCAAACAGCTCTTCATCTTGGCAGTTTTCTTTGAACACCCATAGGCTTCACTCATTAGTTTACCATCCATAAACACTAACCCTTTAAACCTGGCAAAAAAAAATTCAGTCACAGTTTTCTTTGCAAAGAATTATTGAAGACAAGAATAAATATTGTCTGCATTAGTGTTTAAAGATAGGTAATGATGTTTGTCTTTCAGGTAACAATGGATGTGTTGACCTATTAGCTCAGCTGTCCACAATCAGTGGTGACTATGACTTTTTAAGTCAAGTGGGTCTGTCTTTGAAGTGTATGGATTATTATTTCATGGGCCAAACTACAAAGGAACTACACAATTTTGTCTAAGACCTTCCTATGTTAAGCGAAATGATATTTCATTCACCAATAGTAACTTAGCCATAGTTTAATGATATAGCCAGCACTGACTTATACATACAATGTACAGTGTACAACATGAGTCTTAAGCTAGCTGCTCACAATTCCTGTTGATCATCCCACACTGCATCAACTTGGAGGGAAACATTTCTGATTTGGCAATAGTTATGGAACTTATTGAGTACACTCCCTTCAGAGGCCTACAATAACACAGATCAGACAGACAGATTACAACAAAGCTTCAAGGTCAGGTAGTAGTTATTTTATGTTATCTAAGAGACTATCCATTGAAAATGATAATATGGGTGACACAAGATATGTCAGGTGTCAGGTACCACCAGTTTTGAGGGGGGAGGGAGATTTTGATTACTCTGCATTTCAGCCAATAGTATTGAGTAATGCTCTTCCCCAGTCTTGAATGTATTTGTTTGTCACACAAAGCAGAATACCAAACACATTCCTTCAAATTTCAATAGTGACAAACATTATCTGCCTTTCATAATAATTTATAGTGACTACACCAAATACATTCATAAAGTTTAAAATATATATATATATATATATATATATATATATATATATATATATATATATATAACCATCATATGAGAATATAATTATATGATCAATCAAAATTTGCTGATCCCAATAATTTTTATTATTTTTCCATGGACACCTCATAATCATAACAGTGATTTGTTTTATTCTATCTTAAATTTTGCCTTCCCACATGAAATGAAATCACTACATCATAAGCAGCTAATTTTCAAATATGCACTCACATATATCTCTACAGGTATTAAGTAATTTTCTCTTACTTGTATGTCCAACTCTTTTCTCGTGCTAAACTCCTCCTTTAAAAGAATGAAAATTTATAAGATGGTACATGTAGGAGCAGTTTGTCCTTTGAAGAATAGATAATCAATTAACAGACATGTCAAGAAGTCAGGAGTTCACATAGCTTACCAGAGCTACATCCTGGTCCAATATGCCTTGATCAACAAGGTTAGCACATATATTGAGTAGTCCATCTATTTTAGCTTGTGATTTGGAGAATCCCTTTCCTACTTCATTAAAATTAGGAAATTGTGCCTAAATAAAATAAATTTCAAAAATAAACATTCATTATTCTGATCTAGCATGAAATGCAAATAAAATAAAACATATATTAGAAATAATTTAAAAATGAAACACAATGTATTTCATTCTGATAGAAAGTTGTTTTGACTGGCCTTAAATCCTGTAAAACCTGTACATGTATTTGGATATGCTGACTATATTGCTAGCAAGTGGTCATCACCAATGAAGACAAAATGCATTTTATCAACTGTAAGCTCTGATCATGAACCCACAAAATACAAAATTTTTATTGCTTGAAAGTGTTCCATCTGGTTATTACAGTGAATCCTGTCAAACTGAATATTTGGGAAATAAAGTTTGTGTTGAACAACCAGGTTTATTACCCTGATATGTTCATAATCAGACTGGTTCAACCCTATTGCCAAATACCTTTTTCATAAGATTTTTAAAGACTGGACCTGGAGATTATAAAACTTTTTGAGTACAAACTCTGTGCTCAAATTCAAAATCCTTGCTCCAAAGTCATACTCATACTCAAAAATTATACATAAATTAGGGTGGAATATTGAATAGGAGTATGGTTTGGAGTACTGAGTATGAGTTTGAGTATGGAGTACATACTCAAAAAGTTTTATAACCTCCAGGCCAGTACCCTTGTATTCCTCCGAGACTTGTTGTTGTCCCACCCAAATTATAATGTCGAGAATTGTTGGTTATATAAAATCTTCTGTACATTGAGATTGTTTAATTTGTATATATCATATTCATTTTATTTACTGTACACTTGGTTTTAAGGAGTTTCAAACATATACATTAGTATTCCTACATAAAGATTAGAACATCTGTTCTGCCCCCATCATGATCCTTGGTGCCATGTTTACACTACGTCATAAATCCTGATTATGCATTTGGTAAATTTTAGCTAAGCAGTTCTGGAGATTCAATACATTTTCTGTGACCTCACCACATTTACACTGCTTGGAAGGAAGCTTCTGTAATCCATAATTTATTTGAAAAAAAATCTATTTCCATTCATTTAAGAATACTTTGTGCATAGACTGTTGAAAAGTGACCCAGTATTACTGAGGAAGATGTTGAGACTATACATTCAGAAGATGAAATTACTTTAATTGACCAGGAATGTTTGGCTCAGGGGAGCTAAAAAAAAAATTACAAATTGATGTGAATGTATATGTATGGAGTTGGCTTGTGATCATTGCAGCAATTCAAGTTAAGTATTTCCACAGAAGCCAGGCAGCTATCAGTACTTACCAATACACATTCTTTATTGTCTTCATAAAAACTGCTGTAATCAACTTTTTCTGTCTTTTCTTGTATATCAGATGGGAGTGCTCTAAACAAAACCCTCAAGGATTCCATCTATTGAAAAAATGATTCATTTACTAAGACTTAACAAATACTACAACAAACACAGTGACACAATTTTATACATTTGAATGTGCATCGGCTGTGATAAATTCCAATAATAATATGTTATAAAAAAATCTGTTCCTTTTGTAAAGATGAAGAAAATATATTATGTAAAAATATGTGTGGTTGGGTGTAAGTATGCTATGTTGTACAAGGTTAAAGGTCAGATGACCCTTGTGTTTTGATAACAATTTCCTGTGGTATGGTGTATATGTGTCTGTTATTGATAGATATCTGGGTGTATCCCAGTATCACACCTTTCCCATGATTAGGAGGATATCTTGGAGATTTGTTTTGATAACAATTGTATAGTGGACTCTATCTTTAAATTACAAGAATGAATGAAGAAAAGCAGTATTTCTCCTGTGTTGTTTACAATTTTATATTGAGTAGCAGGATAAAAAAGTTAAGATCAAAAAGCCACAGACAAAATAATAATGGACAAAAGTATTTGTCCTTTTTGTAAAGTTTAAAAAAAAATATATAAAATTTATAATTTTTTTTGAGATTTATTGAAATGCAAAATTTTAATAATAATAATTTATTCATTATTATCATTTTTTAAATTCCTTTTATCATATTTATTTTAAAATATTAAGTAAAATACAGGTTATTTTATTGATAAAGCATTAAAATGAGCTTTGTGATCATTTGTTTTAATTATTACATACTAACGACTGTCAAAATAAAACCCGATGACAGATTTATTGTTGCCTTCCTTTCACTCCAGATTATTGTCAAATTACAGACAAACAAGTTGATGTTACAGGGGTTTGTAAAGTCTCATCTAATGTCAGCATTTTGTAAATTCTATGACCATTATAATGATCTAGTTGCCAGTACAACTTTCCATTAGGTCAAATGCTGTCTAAATGTTTCATGCCTATTGTAAGGCTGTTCTTGGCATACTGATTCGGACTGTGGATTACTCTGTTTACCTGACCAAGATATAGGGCTCACTGGGGGGTGGGGGTTGACCGTTCGACAGGGGATGCTTAATCCTCCTCTGGTATGTCCAGGGGTCCATTTTTGCCCATCCCTCTGATTTGTATTTTCTATAGGCATTCAAGATTGAGTACTGTTCATTACCTTAGCCTTTTCAAAACATGAAGTAAGTGAACTGTCATATAAATAAATATTTTTTTTTATTGTTTAGTAATGAAATGGGAGTGCTAAATGTGGCAAAACAAAAAACAATAAGAATCATTCCTTTCTACATCCCATCATCCACAATAAGAAATGTGTTCTACCAAAATTGTGTCTCTGTTGTCCTGTGACTTTTCTTTCCATATACTGTTTTATAAATACATAATATTTTTGCATGATAAAACCCAAAAATGTTTGCATCATTTTAACCTAAAATATGAAAAGTGAATTTCAGTATGCAATATTTTGTCTGTGTTGATGTCAGATAGTGATAAAATCTGCATTGTACTTGGCATCACAAAAAAAAAAAAATAAAATAAAAAGTTTTCATACATATCCTATAAAATTATTTTAAAAATAATTGAAAAATATTTTGAAATAAAATACATTATCATTATTATTATTTAATTATTTTAATGTCATTCAAAAAGGGATAAAAATCATTAATAAATTTATATTCATATAAATACTCTTAAACTAATGATTTAATGTTTCATAATCTAATGTGAAAAATATTCCCAACAATCTCTTGACCAAACCAACTGGTCATAAACAATAATTGTGTCTTGAATGAGCTTTTACTGCCTAAACACATACATGTAGTTACATAGTCAAATGGGTGGACTTGCACACTTCCAAAAAACTATGAAATAAGATTTTCTTCCTCAAATGAGGTAGTGAAATTCATTATACCATTTCTGCATACTGGTTTCTGCTCCCTTGCTGGAAAGTATATTTAGCTACAGAACACACTTTCGTCATACAGGACACAATCTCTGGTCCAATATCTTTGCCTTGAACATATGGAAGGTCATGCATGTTTTCCACCAATATAGAATCTTATAACAAATTTGTGATTATCTAATGTAATTGTCAATATATAGTGCATCTGGAAAGTTAAAACAACTATTGGTAAAATATATGCATTTTATCTAATTCATTTCTTTATTGCCCCTAAAGCACATGTATGTGTAAATGTTGTTAGCCATGTAAAATAAAATAAATATATGCTGTGTTACAGTGTTACATGGTATTCTGGTGGAACAATCCTTTGTTTCTAAGTTATAGAGTCTCTGATATATAAACAAATTTCTTTATAATAGTATTTTGGAACTTTTTTTTTAAATCTACATATCTACCCTTTGTATGTGATACATAATTAAAGAATAAGAAACCAAACTGACAGTTAATATTGTTCATATAAATTTTGTGAATTGCTAGTAAATTATTCAATACCAGTGTCATAATTACTCAACATGAAAGACCACTTCAATTACAGGTCATAATTATATCTGTCAATGTCCAATTTCACCACAATTCACTCAAAATCACATCAGGACTTGTGTAGTTAACCTGTAGATCTGTCAGTAATTGATTGTTTAGTCTTTGTTGTGATTTCTTGAGGCACCTGAATTAAGCTGAATTAAGTGCCTTTGATGATTACCTCAAAATTAACTGAAACCTGTCATGTTCATGTATTTCATATAAAATGTGAGACACAGGTGTGAAACTTTTTATGACTATCTACACCCCCCTTCAATGGATATGCTAAGGTATGTATGAAGTTGTGTATAATTAACAAAGTTTACTGTATTGATTTAAATCCAATTTAACACCTAATGGGAGTTACAATCTCAAAATCACCAGGAAGCATGAAATACATTATGGAATGTCAAAGAGATTTTAAAATTTACTGTAGAAGACTTACCACTCCTGCATTACGGTAAATCAAAGCTTCTTTTTGTACTATTTCACATATTTCAGCAATTTGCTTACTATTCTTAGGTGTACCTGTAAAAATTTACAACAAAAATTAATTACCTTAGACATACATTCACCTATAGAACTAACTCAACTTTAAAAAACAATACAGAGATATATGTTGCATTGTAAAAGAATGAGGCAAACTTAAGAATTACTATCTGTACATTTTTGATTTGTAAAGTAAGAGTTGTTTTTATTCAGTATATATCATATTGTTTTTCTCTGTCCATGTTATTTCCTACACTGAAGATGGAATTCATTACAATTAATATTAGAAATTATGGTCAGTGTCATAAATTAAATTATCAAGTTTAGCTTAAATGTAAATGCACCACTTTCAATAGCTGCTAGCATAATGATGTAATATTAACACTGCGGTCTGAAAAAGGTGACAGACCTAATAAAATCTAATCCTTTACGAAAACTGGTGCGAAAATACATCTGATAAAATTTGGTATCATTTACTGGTCTACTAATTAAATTATGATGTATCATGTGATATAGCCACGGGGAACACTTAGCTCCGTAGATAGACTGGCTCATAGCTGTATAAATTTGAAACCAGTTAAAAAGGCTTGCAAGCCATGTTATTCCTTCTCTGGAAGTTCAGTGAATTTGGTCATTTTTTAAATACACTGATCATGACTTGTGATCATGGGTAAGTATACAACTCTGTTTATCAACATTGGGGCTAAGCTATATACTTTTATAGCGAAGTGGTGAATTTGACAACATGCAACAAGTATTTTTAACCTGGTAAAGCAGGCACATGGATCATTCCAATTACTAGTGGACGAATTCTTGAGAGGAACATTCTTCTACTTTCTCTTTCGTCACTGTTTCCCCATTGGACAAATAAACGGAGGTCAATATTATTTGTCCTCAATGCGCATGCCGATGAACTTGGAATAACACGTGTGTGGATAAAAATAATTTGCAAGTTGTTTACAATTTGTTACCGTTATAGAAAGTTATTTAAAATGTACCAAGTATGCTAATAGTTTAGCAGTTTTATGATGAACTAGAAGTTGAAGTCATCTTGCAACATTTCCAATCATGATTTCCCCGACTTTCATTAAGAAATTTTAAAATTAATCAATAAGAAGTTTTCACTGTTGCCAAACACAATGAAATTGAACTCGTCTTCAAGGAATAGAAAAAAATACTTTAAGCCTGTTAAAGACATAGATATGTACTTGCTTGAGAATTGTTTTGAAACTAAGAAATGAAGCTATGTATATCAAAATAATTTTTGATAATTTTTAATGATTTTTATTGTACTTAAAACTTATCTTTGGCGCGCATTACATTACGTGGTCGGAAGTCAAATAAAAAGCTGGAAAATTATTCTTAAAAGTTCTTAATTATATTTTATATAATTAGAAATATATTTTTTCATTCTGACATCGTTTTGGAAATTGTCAATTATTTTTGGCATTACTGTAGATATTCGGTTTCCCACCCGAAAAGCGTTGGCGGGATAGTGTCGATAGGGGGCACCTTATTGCTCAACGATCTGTCGAGGAGAGTAGAAGCATTAAGTTAATGAACTCCATTTGATTGTTCTTGGACATGTCTTTTCACAATGAACTGATCTGAAGCAACATGTAAGGATATTACAACTGAAAAGTTCATAATTTTGCAGCTGTTATGTGTGGAAAAAAAAATTTATAATAATTCTATGATTGGTGTGAGGAGATCTAGTGCAGTCGCGAGACATTCATTCTGATAATGTTGACGCGCTTTTCTGCGATAATGGATACTACCGTATTTCAGTATTTGTCACGAGATTAAGGAAATAATGGTGATATTATATGCTATGAAAGTAACCTGCTACTTTTTTTGAAATTATTTTGGAAGCTGTTTATTTATTGGTTTGGCCTTAAAATGTGAAGAAAATTTCGGGAAATGTAGAAATTGCAAGATCGGTGCAACATTTTGTGATGAAAGATAATTTTTCATTAAAATATACATGTGTTTTATTTCAGATTTGAGCGATCGGCAGATCGGTCGACAACTATGTCGAGAAAAAGGTGAGTTTAACCGCCTACCCCCGCGACCATCTCGCGCGCCATTTTGTTTGTTGTGTGATCAACGAAGCGGTTGATAAATGATTTGCTCGCCCATTTCGGTATTAAAGCATATTCTCTCTTACAACTATAGTGCACGATTGCAGTCAAAAGTAAAGGACGAAGAGGAAAGTGAAATTTATAAGAAAATCAGAAGGAAAAGAAAAGCCGATGAGGTAGGAAGTTGCAAAACTTTTTTGAGCGCCCTTGCGGCCATGAACGCTATTTCTTTGTTCATTCATTCCGGTGTTTGAGAGAAAAATGAAGTTCACAAAGTCACTTGATTTTGTTGTAGGCATTCGAGGAAGATGTAAATATGAACAAACGTAGCAAGCAGTTTAGAATAGAGGTATGCATTTTAATTCTTCTTGCAAGATTTATTTTATGTTTTGTGTGGGAAAAAACTGGCGCCATGACCTAATTATATATGTACTACAAAAATTGACTAAAATCAAAATAAATGGGAGAAGTTTGTATATATCCTATAAGCAAGTGGTCAGAATCAGTGATAAAGATTATTATATCAAGTAGGGTAAATCTGAACTTTGTGTCAAAAGAAATCGAATGTATGAATGAGTTGACAGCTTGCTGTTCCAAGCTAGGGTCTTAATGAAATGACAGTTTCCTGTGAATATCCCAAGCTGAGGTATTACAGGAAAACTGTACAATTTACCTGTTTGTATTTGTGAATGGGATAATGCCACACTGTTTTTGCTTTATTCCATTGCAGTTTTAACACTCTTTGATTTATAGGCCAAGACATTTTGTAATGACTTGGTCACCAGAATGGGAACTTTAGATTGTGATAATCTTGCAAACTTTCATGTTAACAGTATAATAATCAGTGACAGGAATTGAACCAACTTGTTTAAAATTATTTATTTGGGAGAAATGGTGTTCCACTGTCAAGAATGTTCTTGTCTCAATGTCAAGTTTCATGCTGTTTTGTAATATGGGTGTCAAATGAGGAAATTTGAGAAGAAGATAGAAAATTAGCATGGGAGATAAACAAAATACAGTTATATGGATCAATGGTCAATTTCTTTTAATGTGTGATGTGCAAAATAGATACCAGAGAAAAACAGAAGGTTCAGGGTTTGATGTTGTTGTAATAATATTATAATAAAATACAAGCTATCTCATAAAAATGTTTTCCCGAGGATAATATGTAGTGTGTATTTATTTATAGCTGAAAGGTTCAAATCTTGCTATAAACCAAAATTAGGTATTATTATCAACTAAAGTAAATATTTTATATATTATTAAACTTTTTTTTTTTTTTTGTTACAAAACTTATTTTATAAGAGTTTCACTGTGTTGAAATAATGCAGATAATTTAAAAAAAAAAAAAAAAAAAATTGATAGAAACATATATCCATTTATTACACACAGAAAACTCTTGAAATAATAATGGGGAGGGTATGTCTATGGGTTTCAAATGTATGTCCCATATTATAATATTTTTGAATATTTGCACTGGAAGTGTCAATGATTTGACTGAAAGATCATCCTAAACACATATTCCAGTACAACAGCAGATCAAGATTATATCATATTACATGAGAGTGAGCAAATGTAATCTTTTTGTTTTCAGAACCAGTTTATTCCTATATCAGAAAATTCCTCCATCACTACCTGTACCCTTGTGCCAAGTGAACCCCTCTCTCCAGACTTGGATGTTAAGTCTTCCTCAGATATTGTACTTAAATCCCAATTCAGATTTAAAAACATTTGCACCCATGTGTGCAGGCTATCTCCTTTGCCCAAGTTTAGTTGGGCAGATTCTCAAGAAGTATGGACATTGATGCTTCAGAAAGAATCCCTATATAACAGAAATCGGAGAATGTTTGATCTCCATCCAACATTGCAGCCTCGGATGAGATCTATACTACTGGATTGGATTATAGAGGTAATCTTGTGGAAATTATTACATATTTAAGTTTTCAAATGATTATATTACTTTCAGAATGTACAAATTATTTGTAGAAATTTAGAGGCTTTAAAAGTTAAAGTGAATATAATTTGAGTTTTGGTACATGTATATTTTTAGGTGTGTGAGGTCTACAGATTGCACAGAGAAACGTTCTACCTCAGTGTTGATTTTATTGACCGTTTTCTAAGTACCACAGATAATGTGATGAAACACCAACTTCAGCTTGTAGGAATAACAGCACTCTTCATTGCAGCTAAGTTGGAGGTAAAGTCATTGAATCAGAGAGAAAAATCATTCTACAAATGTTAACCATTGGAAAAGATTTCCTGGAACTTAAAAATTGATCAATATAACCATTTTAGACTTGACTTTGTGACCAGATAAAATCTACTTGGCTGTGTCCTACTCCAGCTTTCTCATATACAAACATTTAATTTTACCATACTCTGACACTTTTGCAGGAAATTTATCCACCTAAATTGGCAGAATTTGCTTACGTCACAGATGGTGCATGCTCAGAGACAGAGATATTAGAACAAGAACTGGTTATTTTAAAGGTACATTTGTTTTCTGTATACAGGAGGCATCCTCTGTTAAATCAAGAATAAGTCATGGCAATAGCATTTATACTACACTGTTTTGAATGTAGGTATTTTCAATCTTGATTGCTGTATCATTGCAGATCACAATATTGTTGATTAAGTTAAAATGGTATATTTCTCTATTGAAGGCATTGAAATGGGACTTGGCCCCCATGACTATCACAGCCTGGCTGAATGTCTACCTTCAGGTTGCAAACATAGACCATATAGTGGAGGCAGAACATGGATTCGTATTCCCACAATATTCATCACATGCATTTGTGCAGATTGCAAGGGTAAGAGATGTACCATCAACTCAACTTTTGGGTGGTTTTGTTTTGTTTGTTGGTTGGGGTTTTTTTTGTTGGTTTTTTTTTCTCCAGTTTCCAGTGGTAGATCTAGTACTGGTGTGTCAGGCTCACTCTCTCAAACACACACACACACACACATATGGGGGTCTCCAGATATCTCTCCTCCCCCCTTTCTGAAATTGTAAATGCCTTGGTAAAAAAAATTTTAATGAGGGAGGTGTGAAGAAGTTTTAATATTATAAATCTGTCAGAAGATATGCCAGGGATTTTAATGTTTAAAGAATGCCTTTAAAGCTTCTGTCAGCATTTCATTTTCTTTAACATTTTTCTTGCTTTCCACGAGGGAATAATAATTGCATTATCTTGGTTAACAGTTAACAGACTTGTGTATTCTGGACATGGGCTGTATGGCGTATAATTACAGTCAACTGGCAGCTGCTGCACTGTATTTCCTCACCTCACAGGAAATGGTGCTCTCTGTTACAGGTAAAATTGCATTTCCTGTCTTTACACCTATTTGTTATACCACATGAGCAAGTATATGTATATAGTTTTTAGGAAATATCCAGAGGAATGAAAATATAGCTTGAAAATAGAACTTGAAACTTGTTGTAGCTTTCTAATATGAAATTAAATGTAAATGGAAATTTATATGAAACTTGCCAAGTATTGTAAATCTGTTGATGGATTAAATGAAATATAGATTATAATTTGACAATTGTTTTACATTTGCTCACACATGGAGTGCAGTCTGAATGGAAGGTAGGAATGAAACATTTCCTAGCCCAGAGTTGTTGTCGTGCATCTATATATACAGTGCCTTGTACTTATTTTAGCGGGATTCAAATTAAAACATCTATGGTTGTGAAACAAGAACACTAATTTAAAGTTGCACTAAAATATGAGATTCTCTATTTATCTATTCTCATTCACAGAAGAAGTGCTAAATAATGAATACATCAAATAGTGCATCAGTTCTAACTGTGCCAGACTTCAAATACGCTAAAATAAGTACACATGTACAGTAAGTTGTGTTGGGTAATCAATGGACTTCATAAAAATAAGATCATGTACTGTCTTGCTTCTACAGGCTTTGATTGGAAGGACATGGAACCCTGTATTCAGTGGATGGCCCCATTTGCCAAGACGCATATGGACGAGGGTTCAGTGGAGGTCAAATTTTTCCCAAGCATACCAGCAGAAGATTCGCACAACATTCAAATTCATGCTGTGGATTTGAATATGCTGGTAGAACATTTTTCACATATTTTCTTGTTTGTTTACTACTGTTGAAGTGTATTGAAAATTGCTGCAACCCTTGAATATTTGAAATTTAATGTTATATGAAAGGTACATTACATTAGCTCCTCCTAGTTTTCAAGTGAAGACCCTCTTAATTTACATGGTATTTGTATGGGTATTGAGAATGTGCAATGTGGTAGGGATAGTCCTAATCTTTCGAGAAATTGTACAAGAAATTGAATTCTTTTATTGTAGGAGAGAGCTCAAGAAATACAGGAAGAAATCCAAACTATGCTGAGGGCCAGAAGTCCTGATCCCCAAGCTCAAATCATCACACAACTGACCCCTCCCCATAGTGGCAACAAAAAATCAAATGCTTTGAATGTTTCCAATACCTCCTTTAGTTCCAGTGAGCTGGATTCTTTTGAGAATCAATCAGAGGATTTGAAGTAAATGGGTTTTTTTTAAGAAAAGATATTTGGGTGATGATTTGAAAATGTTCTACTGAACAGAAATAGTGAACCATTACCTCCAGTTATATCTTCCATTGATTTACCTGATGACTTCAGAAATTCTCAGGAACTTTTAAGAGAGCAAATGAAATTGTGTACACTTTTTAAGTCATTATGAAGATTTATTTTATAGCTTAGTGCTCCTGTGTTAATAGACATGTTTAACTTGTGTGGTCGATTTTGGGTTCGACTTGATGGTATTTATTATTGATATTTACTGTGTGACTGAGTGTGATGCTTACTAATAAGATGTGGGTGTGATATTTTTTTTAAATATATGCTGATGGGCAATTGAGTCATTTGAGAAAGGCTGAAAAAAAAGGAGGCTTCCTTTTACAATGCAAACTTTCTACTGTGAGACAGTGTGTCACTTTTTAAGGTGGGATTAATTAGCCATAGTTTTTGCTTAGTTCAAAACTATTTCTTCAATATTTTCACATTTTTATTTATGTGTTGTGTTCTCTTCTCTGAGGACAAGGTTCTTCTTCACAAATTATTATAGGGGACCAAGATATCCATATTGTGTTCATCTTAATATTCAAGAGAGGAATCCTTCTTGTCTTAATGCAATATATTCTCTCTGTTTTTCTATGTTGAAATTTATAGATGAATCCACTTGTGTTCACAATTCCACCAAATGTGTTCAGTTTTATTGTTGTATGAATGTAAAGTGCGACTGCTTGACAATGTGAAAATGAAGTGAAGATTTTATTTGTTATAGTGTAATTCTGTGCAATGTAGGATTTTATTGTAATGATGACAAGTCAGATTACATGTGATTCTCTGTATAAATACTGCTGTCTGTATTAAGTACAGTGTGTTGCATTATCAATGAAATTCTCAATTACTAACAAGCAGGGTTATGATATTCTTGATCCAATGTGAGTTGGTTGCTGGAGGGTGAATGGTCTCAATGCAAATTGAACTTTGTGAAGTTAAATTTTCGCAGCAAGGTTTAGGAGAAAGCTTTAAGCAACATCACAGACATTTTTGTGTTTAGTGGTTAGTTTGCAGTAGTAAAGGATCGGTTAGAAAGAAAACAAAAACTGAAATATTTTAAAGATTATCTTTCCTGTTACATGTTATTCAAAGCTTGCTTGGTTTTTGGTTGGTTTTTTTTTTTGATGTTGGAAATTTTGTGCATTTTAAGGTTCAGAGTTATCAGATGTTTATGAAGATATCATGAATTTTATTTAATTTTTTTTTTTTCATTTCTTTACTATTGTACTTTTTACAACATTTACAACAAAAAAGTATATTCCTTAAAGTTAATTCAATCTCAATTAACTCCAATTCATTATGTATCAAATCATTTTCTTTTCAGAATTAATTGATGTGAATTTCATCTGCATTTAATGCAAAATGCTCTTGTCTATTATGGGTCTTAGCTAACTAAACACACTGATTAATCATACCTCATCCATATAATGGAAGATCATTTACACTTTGTGAGAATCAAACATGGAGAATATGTCTGTATAAGAATTTGTTGTATCCTATGAAGAATTTCGATGAATTTATTTAATAATTTATCCTCAGTAATTTATAATTTATCTGTCACAGATTTAAAGATGTATGATTTAGATTTCATTCATATTATAATTTATTTTTATTTTTTTCTGTGTCTTAGAATATTATATTAATAATAAAATATACCCTTTATGGTGGCAATATAGTATGTAAATACAATAAAACTCGTTTATAGTGCATACAGAGAGTGTCTGATTTTGGAGAAATATTCTTGAGGTTCAGACATAAATAATGAATTGTTGATTTTAAGAAGCAGTTTTGACTGTTGGTCACTTGATTGTACACTATATATGAGTTATATTGTGACATGTATCAAGTATAGTTACATGTATGCTAAAATGGATTACTTGAAAATCCTTGTTTAATTACTGTAGGTGCAATTTTATCATAGATTTAGTAATTCATTGTGTATTTCAGAAATTCAACATCTTGCATACAGTTTTTTGAAAACACAGATCATTCAAGAAATTTTGAAAATAGATGAACATCTGGGTTTGTTTTTTTTTTGTTTTTTTTTATACTCATTTTGTACGTGTCATGTCCATCTTTAACACATCAAAGTTTGTTATGGTTAAGTTTTAAATATTTGACAGAGCAAGTTTTAGTCAAATGTATAAGAACGGCAATAAATGTTGTTGTAATGATGCCATTGCTTTGCATTCTTTTCTTATTTCAAGGCTTATTTCACCTTGGTAATCATGCATATGATTAGATGAAGCATAAATGTACAAAGATCACATTAGAAACTTTGATATGCAATTTATTCTGAATTTAGAATAGTATTTCATAGTTAGACATTAACTAGAAACATGGGATTTTCATTGAACCCATGGAGAAAGTTCAGGAGAAACATGATGTGGTTATCATACAGTTGGAAAAGGCCACTCTACTTCATTATACCCAATACGTCGTGTTGTGGAAGGTATAATGTTTTTGAACCATCAGCTCTGTTTAAGTCTGTGCAACTGTACTAGAACGAGAGTCATAAACATTAGATTCAGCTTTGAAATATAAGCGTACGATATGATAGATAGAAATGAAAGAGAAAGTGAGCAAGCTCACATACTCCACAAAGAACGACACGCTGCACATTGTGCATCTACAGAATTTCATGAAATTTTGTAGCCAATAATGATTTTCTGTGTAGATGTGCAAATTCACAGAATTCCCGAGGTGATGGGTTGGTGTTAATGCCCCTTTTGAACGTACAAGTTTTTACAAAAATGTGCTATTTGGTAGGCATGCTCTTCTGAAACTGCTGAAAAGAATTTCAAAGTAACTTTATACTTGTATAGACATGCTGTGTAGATATACACATTCACAAAATATTCTGGTCAGATTTTATTTTTGCTGGGACTTGAGCTCCTTTTGAACATAAATATACTATTTGGTGCAACTTGTGTGAAGCCGGTTTTCAAGTCGTATGTAATTTAGGTATTTCTTTGTAATATTCTACACGATTACATTTCTAAACAGTAGCACATATGACTTGAGTTTTGTCGTCTAGTTACGTGCGTGATAATAGTATAGTGGAGCACAGATGCCTACGAAAATGCATTAGATGCACAGCATTGCCTAATGTGCAGCGTTGTCGTTCTTTGTGGGGTATGTGAGCTTGCTACTTTCTCTTTCATTTCTATCTATCATATCGTACGCTTATATTTCAAAGCTGAATCTAATGTTTATGACTCTCGTACTAGTACAGTTGTATATAATGGAAACGGGTAAAATAAGTAATAATTTTGTTGTCGTGCGATAAATTTACTGTGGTAGTACGATTGTATAGACCACGATTTGAAGTTTGTCAAGTGTCGGTATAAAACATGAAGCATCAATACATTAAATGGCTCTGATTATTTCCAGTTCAAACAACTTCCCATATGTCTGATTTTATACAAAATGGAGATTTCATACTTTTATTTCTTCAAGTTATGGAAAATCAGGGGGTGCGAAGCTGTACGTACAGAACAAACATTACATGCAAAATTACGTCGTACTTACAGATATTTGATAAAGATATAATTTATTTTTGCGTTAAAGTGAAAAACTTCGATTTTTTTTCCAAAGTCAAACAGTCCTGTGAATCGCATCTTTATTTTATTTTTTTTTTAGTATAATGAGCTAAATGTTGAATATTATATCGACTCCAGATACATGTATATCAAACCTTCCTCTTAATCTGGATAGAAAAATCAGCAATTTGAAATAGGGATATGCTTAATGAGGTGTCAGCATAATGTAAAGCAGTATGTAAAATATGTTATCTTGTTTTGGGGGTTATAAAACACGGCATTTTAGATGTCTTGTGTTTCATTAAGATAGATCAACACTATACATAATTAATCTTTTCCCTTTGTTATCCATACCCTTGAGATAAAACCCAGATAAGATCAGTTTCTTTCCTGAGCAGAACTAGTTTAGCGTGTCTTCAATAATGTCTTTTCTAGAGGGCAGTTTTAGCGTAAAAACCGGATTTGCCACTCTAGATGCAGATTTTCTGAAGGTGATGCTTGTTCATTCTGACATTTCAGGAAGTTATAATTTATAACTGACATGCAATTTTCTTGCATTTGACAAGACATTGTGATCAAACTCTTGACCTTGAAACTGCATGACGAAATACATGATTATTCTCTGTACGCTAGACCATGTATATACAATACATCTACTATCCTTACAATTGCACATGTATATCATTTTAAAGATAGATTTTGGTATGCAGCAAGGATGACCAATAAAACCGTTATTGTTCATATTTGTTGTGCACTAATATTGATAGTCAGCTCTATAGAGAAATAAATGTTAATTGTTTTTTCGTAATGAGGATTACGCAGAACATATATATTGACGATAATCACACTCAGGATGTCCTCCATGTCTTGCTCTGTTTCCCCGTGTGTTTTTCTTGTCACAAACCCGATTAACACCTTGTCCACAATTGTTTACAAGAGCCATAACACCCTCTATAAATATATCTTTATCTGGTACATAGTACGTATTTCTCATGATCTGCCTCCCTGTCGAGCCGCCGTCATGATGACATCATCTAATATAACATGCGGTTATATTATACATATGTTAAAATTTTTGAGTAAAAAGCTCAATTGGATGTTTAATTCAGTTACGATTAAAAAGTTATAACTTGAGTAAAAGTCTATTTCTGTGTTAATCAAGAGAAATATGCCAACTTAGGGGGGGGGGGGGGGGGGGTAGGGGTGTTGAAACAGGGGTCAGGGAAGAAAAAGAATAGTGGTGGAGAGAGAAAATCGTATAATTTACAATAATATATTAACTATAAGCATAAACTTTTCAACACATTTCTGATAGTCATAGCCAGTATCAAGTTTCATAAATCTGAAATTCAAATTAAATCTAAAGTATCATGATAATATGAATTAATTTTCTTTTTTACACTAAACGTTTGTTGATATACAGGTTCCCGTGCAAAGCCCTTTAAACCAATATCAAACCACCATGAATTGGTCTCTTTGAACAAAAAATTTAGTTTGATGACATTTTATACGGTGATTGATTTAGGATTGGTGGAAGATTTATTTTTTTTGGGGGGGGGGGGGGGGTTGTTTGTTTGGTTTTGTTGTTGTTGTTGTGTGTGTATTTTGTTTTGTTTTTCAATCGTTTCCACGAAATAAAATTGTTCCCACGATTATTTTTTTAAATTAAGATCGGACTCCATATTCACATTAACTTTCAATACCCTTGGGTAATTCAATACACACACAAAAACTCATTATCAATTTCATCGGTGTCATTTTCTATTGCTATAATCATATTCAACACACGCTCTGCAATACGCAATAGATCTGTAGCAATCTGAGTACTTTACTACATATATTCGATTCAATTATTTTATTGATTCACCAAACACATTGGTATACAATCATCTTATACAATATAAGATACATATAAGCTAATTTTGACCTATGTTATACGATATCATCTAACTTGATGCAGTTCACGCTTTATAATCCACAAACTTTCTAGCATGAACTACATTGACAGGGTTGCATAGTACTTTACAGTGGTTGTCCTTTGATATATCATCAGTTGAATTGTAGATGTTCAAAGGATAATATTCCTTATATATATATATATATATATATATATATATATATATATATATATGTGTGTGTGTGTGTGTGTGTGTGTGTGTGTGTGTGTGAATGCCCTTTCATTTTGGAGTGCGATGAACATGTGCTGTCATTTGGAAGCCCCATCTCACCTCACAATTTACAAACCCGTTTTCCAGAGTTTTAAAAATTCGAACATTCGATTTCTCTCAGTTTTATTGTGGACCTGTGGACTTTCATTTTTTTTTCAGAATCACCTGTATTAGTCTTCAGTACATTGAAAGCATAGAATAAATGGTTTTTCCAAGATAAATAATCTGATATGTACGGGTTGAATTTAACAGACACGTAAATGATAGGGACTACCGACTTGTAACGTCATCCTTATATTATCACTGTTGTGTGTTAATATTCTCAGAGAGGGTAGAAACAAGCAAGAGTAGGAATGTTAATTTATTTCATCCTTACAAAGAAGCAGTAGGGCTTTGTAGGTTGAGATTTATTGCCTTTTTTAACAGAAAAAAATCGTGCTTCTTTCAGTTTGGATTAAGGTGTTATTTCAAAGTTTCAAAATTTACTTTTAGATCGCATCTGAATAAAAAATAAGCAGAATTGGTTGTGAGAGTTTTCATTCTGATAAAGCAAAAAAGTAAATATTACAAGCTGTAGTCGGCCTTGAGTCTTACCGGAGGCTCTTCGGTATTTAATCCTTCCATGATGTTTACCCTGTTGCAGTTGAGTCACCCAAATAATGCACTAACATTGTGATAGCTTGAGTAATTATTTGTTAACGTTTTGACTTATGAAACATGGAATAACTGAACAAAAAAAAAAACCCAAAAATTAAATAAATAAATAAAATTAAAAAAACAACAACAACAAATTAAAAAAAAAATAAAAAATAATAGATCAATAGATAAAATAAAAGTAATAATAAAAATCCAACTTGTTATGAGACACACCCTCTCCTCCTGTTTTATCACTCTGTAACTCTAAACAAACCTTATCTGAATATCATTTAGTTATAAGAAATTATTATGAATTTTGACTTATTCATTTTTGTACTGATCAACACGGCAGAAAATATCACATGAAATAGTCATGCGATGCCGACAGCATTCATTTATTACCAGTTTTATTTCAAAACTTTCCATTAAACTTACTGTTGTTTGACCACAGTAAAATTTGTGTATAGGTCTACTTGGCAGTTTTCATGTTCCTATATTCTGCATAAACTATGCACGGTAATACAAGGTTGTTATGAGAAAATATCATACTTTCATTTCAATTGTAAATCACTCCTAGTTTCAATCCATATTAAGCATCTCGCTCTGTTAAATAATTGAAAATACACTTAGACCTTTAAAACTTCCAAATTAACATAAATTCAAGTAATTATTCATTTGAAAATAGCATTAATTCATTTGATGCGCGCAATAATTCAATTAAAGATCTTTTCAAATAATTAATAATATCTACAATTCTGAATTAATATGCGCACTAATTGAATTATTGAAAGCATTAATTATTGTGCTGAATTGATGCGCGCAATACTTGAATTGTTGATATTTTTATATGAATTAATGATATGAACAATCGAATTGATGTTGATTTGGGGCTTACTATTTTTAGGCTTCTTTTTACCAGAGCTCCAGTGACGTTGAATTTACGATCTTGCGTATTGTGAAGTAAACCCACCCCCCCCTCTCTCTCTCTCTGTAAAACGATGCTAGGTGCCTGAGGGACCAGGGTATATCTTGGTTGGGGGTCAAAGTAACTTATATTTACTGGGAGAAAAAAACAAGAGGTCCATGGGCCACAATGTTCACCCGAGTAATACAACGCCACAGACGATTAAAATTCTAACTGCTAACGTTGCCAGAACTCTACTTTGAAATTAGAAGATCGTGATACACAGAGAGGATGTGGGTGTATTTCGGTACCTCTTAAACTACGTGTATTGACAAAACATTTAACTGAGTTTTTCCGATATTTCCTTCCGTGTATAAAGATATGATTTGGGATGGTAGTCAAAATTCTAGGGATACAGTTTGACTGGGGTTTATTTTAGTAATCCCTTACAAAGCTTTGTGTAATTCCACTTGTACAGATTTATATAAACAATAAACAGAAAATTGAAAAGAGTGAATAAATCTTATGTAATGGTGTATAATTAGCAAACGGTAAAGCCGGTGTATACATAAAAATAAAACAAAAACAAATAAATAAATAAATAAAATAAAATAAATAAAAATTCAAACACAGATACAACAAAATCACTGATTTTCAGATTGCTGGTTTACTGATAAAAAGATGGTTTAGAACACATGCTTATAACGTATTTAAGTTGGAGATCACACTTGCCGGTCTGGGTTTTCGAGCTTAGGTTTAGAAACGTTCAGGTGCTAAGTATCCGATAATAACCCTTATCCCACTAGTGTAAAGAAGCCTGACTAGTGTAAAGAAGCCTGACGAGGTAAATCAAAGACATTCCATTGCTTTATCGATGATTCAGCAATTATAAATATGCTGGAAAAATTAATGTCACGTTGTGTAGCGGATGGAAACAGATTCTTGCATATAAAATATTTCAAAGACGGGGAAATTTTGTTACGATCATGTGCGTGTGCAGGACTGTAATATTCAGTATTACATGACGTTTAACCATCTATTATGCTAAAAATGTTAGAGCAATTAACATCACTTAATGCAATATGTCTAACTCTTCAAGACACGCAAAAACAGACCACAATTCTGGTGATAAATTATGTGAGTTCTGTTTGGAGGTGGATCCAAAGTTTGACGATTTCAACGGCGAATACAATATTCTATAAAACTTCCGACCCTTCGATTGTCAGGTCTTTGGTATACGATGTAAATCTGCCGAACAGTAAAAGCTATGGGCATGCGATCCCGTGATACTGTAAATCAGACTGCACCTACGGAATCTAAATCGGTGTCGGAATATTTCAGAAATTCCCAGGTCGATGTTATGAAAGAAACTGACAGGTCGAAGTTAGGGGTTTGCAAGAGTTCCATGATGCCTTAAAAGCTCTCAGTCGAGATCCTTGTTTCTGGAATCCAATTAAGACGATTTCAGTACCATCAACATTGCTAAAACCGCAGGGCCCAAACAGAATAAGCTCTGTTGCATAAAATTGCGAAAAGGCTTCGGAAAATCATAAACACACTGGACCATTAAACCAAAACAGTGCGATACAATTGTTTGGAACCCACACCAAACGAGCCGGGCGAACCGTTCGCAAGCAGCACCCATCCCAAGCAATTCTAACTAATTCTTAATAAAACATATAATCCTAAGAAAAATGCTTTATACTGTGCATCCCTGAATGTCGATGGAATCAACAGCTGAGAGAAAAGATAATAGTAACTAATAGTACAGATCTTTTCAAGATTTACCCCCATTTTTTTTTTTTTTTTTTTTGCCAGTAACTTTCTAGTCACGTGTGATTTTTTATTTGTGTATACAGTTGTGTTTTTGATCTGCCCTGTAAAAATTGTGATAGATATGATACAAGTATTTTAGGGTCGTATGCACTTCTCGTGTGGCTTATAGGACACCTCTACGATGTGTACGTATTCGGCAGCATTGTAATGTTTAGTCACATTGACATTTGTAACAACTACTCTTTATTTCTTTTTTTTCGGGGGGGGGGGGGCAGCAGAGTAGAATCAAAGAATTGTACCACAGATAGGCTTTGGAATCAAATCCAAAAGGGGCCCAAATTACGCCAATGATAAAATACGTAAATGAGGGTGAATTCGACATGTACGTAAATCTGTGTAACTTTAAATATATTGAAGATAATCAAATCCATCAATTTTAATCAAGTAGGTATGAATGGTAAATTAAATGAAAACGAGAAAACTTTTTGACGAATTTCCTACTACAAGAATTCGAAGTAGCTACACATGTAATTTGAATATGAAAGATAACAACTGGGTTAAATGGGCTTCCGAATGAATTGTACAAAACTTTCTGGAACAATGTCAAATATTTTTAATTACTCGACACTAATGTAGACATTTGGAAAATGTACTTTGTTATTCTACAACGATTATCTGTTCTTTCCTTATCGCATAAGAAAGGTCAAGAGACACGATTTAGAATTATCGAACAATACGTCTCACGGGTACAGATTACAAAGTATTGCCCTTTGTACTAGTTTAGAAGATTAGGAAAAAAGATATTGATAATTTAAAAGAAAATCGGGCATTATATATCAAAGGACTGTTTATCGAATTCAGCGACAAAATGACTTTGGATATACACGTATCATAATATTACCCTATATGTTGTGAAGAGTTTGGCTTTAAAGCATTTATAATAGCTGATTTGTTGCCAGATTTAACACTCGTATCGCTTGACACACAAAAGTCAAATCGAAGAATATGCGAAAGATGAGTGGTCTTCACAGACTAGATAGTTCAGATCAGAAATCTGCATGTAGTAATTTTTTAAATCAATCATAGGTTACAAGGCGTTCGTTAAGCAGATAAAAAATGAACAAACACATACTTTTGATAATGATCTTGTTAATTTTTTACATTATCCTTTATATCCACGTATAAAATTCCCCCAGCTGCTTAGTGCTTACTCCATTATGTTGACCTTAAACTGTAGAATGATTGCTTTATGACAAACGGGACGATTTCAATTTCTCCATCGTCAACTTCCCTTATTTATGTGGCAATACCCCATGATCACCTGCATATGTTGTTTATATCTCCCAACTGATTCGATACGCAAGAGCTTGTTCTGCTTATGATCAGTTTTTAAATCGAGGCGGGCTACTGACAAAGAAGTTGATGGTACAAGGGTTTGTACAGTCTCGTCTAAAGTCAGCATTTCGCAAATTTTATGGTCGTTATAACGATTTAGTTTGCCAGTACAACTTACCATTAAGTCAAATGCTGTCTGATGTGTTAGGCCGTCCTTGGCACACTGATTCTGACTACGGATTGCTCCGTTTACCTTATCGGAATATAAGGCGCACGGCGGGTGTGACCGGTAGACAGGGGATGCTTACTCCTCCTAGGCACGTGATCCCACCTCTGGTATGACCAGGGGTCCGTGTTTGCCCATCCCTCTGATTTGTATTTTCTATAGGAATTATGAGATTGAATACTGTTAGTTATCTTGGCCTTTTCATAGATCATTTGAAAAATTGAATACTGGAGAAAATTGTTTAAACTGGATAAAATTAAGAATAATGGATGGACTATACGCAAAAACGTATAAGATGGCATGAGGTATTCGACAGGGGTGTCCTATATCAACCCTTCTCTTTATGTTTGTTGCAGAAGTTCTTTCTGAAAACAGAAGGTCAAACGACATTGATGGCTTTAAAATGACACGTATGTAACAGCAAAATAGCTGCGCACTTCAATTAAAAAATAAAGAATCACTACAAAAAGCAAATGATGCCATTTAAAATTTCTGCAGACACTCTGGCTAAAACCAAATATAGGAAAAATATTATGATTATGTCAAGACTTACCGAAAGTTTCAAATAAAATTCTAAATTTGACGGTAAAATGACTTTAACTGGATATATTTCGGGTACAGATAAAAAAAAATGAAATGGTTTGAGGAAAAACTGTTTGAAACCTTCCAAAGATAGGGAAAATTTCTTTAAATCTTGGAGGAAACGGGACTGTCGCTTATGATACTTTTATTAGAGATATATAATGGGAACTATGGAAAACGCTGTGGTGTCTTTTATTTCGAGTTCACTGGAATATATCAAAATGGCAATGCCTCAAATTTAAAGTCATCATATTTTCATTCAAAATACGATCACCAATGTATATATTTAACCATCCTATAGTTTTCAATATTTATTACAAATCGGTGTAAGAAGCAAACTAAAACTGAGGTACCCAAATGAGGAAAAAAAGTAGAGGTGGTCTCCATGGGCTCGTCATTAGGCCGGCTTCAGAGGGTAGAGGGTAACACCCTGGGGGGGGGGGGGGGGGAGGCAGGGGAAAAGGTCTGGGTCCCATTTTATGCAAGGCCTTCCTCATACAATGTAAAACCAATCTGATTTTTTTTTTTCAATGGTCATAAATGTTTCGATATATTTGTAAAGCTCGTTAAAATATAGTGGTATATACCTATCTTCTTTATTTGATTAGAGTTATCATGAATTTGTATTTGAAAAAAGTGCAGTATCAAATAAATTGCACGGAATATTTGGATTGCTTCGAAGATGAAAACACTGTAAACGGGTTTAAGATTTGAAACGAAGTAAAAACAATCAGGACGTCTAACAGTCTGGTGTGTAGTTTTATCAATTACAATATTCTTACAGAAAACTAAATGGTATGATTTTTATCAGATTTGATTTATATAAAAAATTACATAATCGTATACAAAGTATGAAAAGAAGTTCGTACACATCTGATATCTTAATCTATGACAGCAGGAGTTCAATCATTGATCCCCTTCTGTTTGGTATATTTATGACCTCCCTTTATTCTAATCTAGACATATTTGCTGATGATACAACTTCTTAGCATACCCAAGATACTGCTTCGCTTTCACCAGTCACACAGTCACATAAATATTATTTTATATAAATTAAGTATGTATGTAGTATATGTATCAGTATGTAAATCGCTCATTGTTGAATTATTTATTTTACATACAATTGGGAATTTTCTGTTATGCATACATTTTGCCAACTATTAATTACTGTTTTAGGGGAATGAGTTAAAAACGATTTGCCTGAATTATATATGATAACCCCAGAATTACCCTCGTTTAATTGAAATTACACGTACATGTTGGTGTATTTTACAGTAAAATGCATGCGCCCTGAATATCTCACGATCTCCGTTTTTAATAGTTCTGATATTTAAATATAACGGTCAGAATCAAATTATGATCTTCGAGTACCGAGACACAGCGTAAATGATTTTTGTCAGTACTCAGGTGTACACTTATGGAATAATCTACCTGTAATGACAGTAGTGAAAGATTTTCAAACAGGTGTTTTAGGCACAGAATAGAAACTCGTGGGCTCTGATTTTGTATTACTTTAGTCTTTATATCATTAATGTTCATAATTAGTTTTTTATTGTTTGCCATGTAACAGAATCTTGATGGTGATATCAATAAAAGTGAAATCGTCACCATCATTACCAATGAGCAACCCTTTACGCTCTAGATGCTTTTTATTTCCTTTTTGTTATGTGATTCATGTTGAATTATATGGAATTTAGAAGGTCCTAGGAAGGACAGAATAATGCACTAATTGAACCACCTCTAAAAACCGGCATGTTATCATCACTATTATTCTACAACAGTAGGCTGACCAAAGCAGATTTTACGTTTGACGTCAATTGTGCGAATAAGCTTTTAGATACTGGACCAGGTTTAAAAAAGAAACAAGAGGGCTTTATATTTCTTTCTAGTTTTAACAGTGAACGAAGTTGATATTCCTGGCCTGCGATTGGTACAGATATGATAGGTCTAAATTCTATTTGCCTAGTTTTAGTTAGCAAAAACAAGGATACTATGAAGTTTTTGTTTGTTCTGTATTTAGACACACATAATTAACAGAAATTCTCTAGTCTCAGATTTGTTTGTTTCTATTTTCACACCGTCTCAAGTATCCTTTGAAAAGGTTACCTTACGTTTTTGGGTTGGTCGCTTGCCATAATCACGTAAACAATGTGCTTGAAATTCGGTTTACAACATTACATGTGAAATTTCAAGCACCTATATATGTAGTGTGCATCAAATGATGTGCTTCCAATGCGCTCCTCTATCCAGAGACGTGGTTCTTCCATCACCAATAGCAAGGAACGACAACTCTGAGTAAAGATACGAGCTTTTAGAAAGTCTGATTCGTAAAAAGACTACAAATTTCACAATGATGGAAAAAAAAAAAAAAAAAAAAAAAATTCCAAAAAAACCACAAAAAAACCCAATACATTTTGAATGAAAAGAATGGGGAAAAAAAAAAGCATTTTGAATAGCCCAAGCAAAAGGTCTTGCAGTTTTAAGACATTGCACACTTTAAAGCAATATAAGCTGCCAAAATTGCAATTTTTTATAGTGGCATTAAAAGAGGTTAAATGAACGTTGATATGATTGAAAAAAAGAACTGCATCGAATTTTCTCTCTTATGCATCGTTTACACACCTTTACGTGATGAAAAATATATTCCTCGACATTCCGTTTGACCCTAACAATGGCAGCTGATTAATCGTCGGCGACAATCCCGAAGATAACCGATGTTGACACGAATGATTCTGATGCTGATCGGGGTGGATCGGGTTGTATCCGGGTCATTAAAATATGGACGGCGAAGTGAGATAAAATTCTAGTTACCATCATTATTTTGGCATTGTTAACGATGTTATATGTTTTTATATCTTTTTCGTCCCGAATCAGTTAAAGTCGGCATTCTCCCTCGCTTCGAACCTTTCGTGTCAGACATCTTTCGTGCTTACCGGAAATATTGCGCTTGCGCATTTGATTTTGCCGAATGAGCTCAACTTTAGGTCATTGCATACGGAAATAATGTCGGAAAAATTAAGGTACGGGAAGACTTAATTTCAACTGTCGAACAATTTTTACATTTAATGCAAAATATACAACATGTCAAAAGTTTAATCGATAAAATCAGGTATTAGAAGGTAGATGTTACAAAATTTCGATTAAATTTTAGGGACCCCAAAATAACAATTTTGACAGCTTATATTGCTTTAAGTACAACGACCACCAATTGGGAGATAACGAATTTTCACCATATTACCGAAACCCGCACCAGTTTCACGAACTCTTTCAGGTCTAGAGAGGTTTCTTCAGTAACCGTATCCCAATCCCTTCCCGCCTCAGTATTCTGAGCCAACGTACCTACTAAATTCAATTTCTTATACGACCGCGGAATATTAATTGGCATTCAAATTTCAACAAGAGGCCCATGGACCACATCGCTCACCTTAGTAACCTTGTTTCATGTTAAGATTTTTGGTTATATATTCGCATGTAAAACTTTGATCCCCTGTTGTGCCCCCACCCTACCCCCGGGAGCCATGATTTCCGAGCCAGTGGTTCTTGGGAAGATTTTTAAATGACCCCATCCTACATTTGCATTTTTTGTGATTATCTCCCCTTTGAAGGGGGCATAGCCCTTCATTTGAACAAACTTGAATGCCCTTCATCCAAGGATGATTTGTACCAAGTTTGACTGGAATTGGCCCTGTGGTTCTGGAGAACACATATAAAACTTTGATCCCCTATTGTGACCCCACCCTATCCCCGAAGACCATGATTTTAATAAATTTGAATCTGCTCTATACTGCTATTACCCCTGATCCCTTTTGATTTTTTTTTTTATTTGCGGCGATAATTTATTCGAAATATGTGCATTCCCTTACTATTTATATCAAAAATTTATTTTTAAAAACTTGGAAAATGTGTATTTTATCATACCAGTAGACGGCTTCTACAAAAACAACACACAAAAACAAAAATCGCAACAAGTACTACACACATGCACAGAGACCGGCGACAATCAGAACATCACTCGGCCTTTTTCTCTGCAAAAGGCCTACTGATGATCCGATTGAGATCGGAGGGTCGACCGCCACCGACATCTGGTCGCAACAGACCAAGTGTAGCAGCCCCCTTGTGGGCAGTCTGCACTATAAATCATCATCAACATCATCATCATCATCAATTAGTCTTTTGGTGCCTTTTGGCCGGTATTTTGAGTTGGTAATCAGGACAGACATAAGGCTTGTATCGTAAAGCAACAAAATTGTTAGCTAAGCCTTTTAGTTATGCCTCCTGAGTTTGACTCTTTGTGATTACATTTTAGAATCTAGTGATTACGACTAGTATCAGGGATAGTGTCTTGGTGACTTTCCCAGATGGTAAGACGATAGGAAGCATTCAGACTTTGCAGACTGCAGTGGCCTAGCTGCCATTGACGCCAAAACACCCGAGCGTACACATCAATTTGACAACAACAAAAAATGTTTCATTTTATTATGCATGATTTTATAGCTAGAACACCCCATAAATGTAACTAAAAAAGCCTCAAAACCCATGAGCTTCCGGGGATTTTGCCCCTTGGGCCCCCACCAGGGCCTTGTCCTGGACTCACTGGGGGCCTTAAGATGATCCCCAGACCCCCAGCCTTTTCTGGATTTGTCACTGTGCGTACACTTCACTTCAAGACTAGAGCACTACGCCACTGGACTGTGTCGGGAAACAACCCAGTCTGCAGCTATTGAAGATAGATTGATAGTTTCATGATCACACACTGATTCGTCTTACTGTTGTTTACCATTAGGTTATGGTTTGTTTAATCTCAAAAAGACCGAGAAAAATATTTATTTCGGATTTTATTCAGTTAATAGATCCGGGTTTCATTATTAACTTTAATGTTATTATTCCTGTTCGTCTGCAACAAAGATAGTGCACAGGGGTGGCAGTAAGTTTATTTTAATTTACCAGGCATACTTCAACATGATGGGTGTATGCTTTGTTGTGTACGATGTTTAGACTGTTGAAGTGACAGGAAAGGGTCAAGGTATACGATTTTTGTCCAATGTATAGTTCGCCTGTAAACATTGTACCCATTCTAGTGTTATCAAACGCCGCATCACAATTCCGACGATCGTTGTAAGTTTGGTTTGACATTAGCGTATTTATGATCAAATTATATGAGGACAAAGCTTCAGTTTATCATAATTTTGACAGTAGCGATATTATCTGTGCAGGTTTAAGCATATATTGTCTGAACAAAACCAATCGTATTAAGATATTGACTAAAAATCCTGAAAAAATGAATGTTGTACATGGTGTACGTGATGCTGGACTCGGACGTGTTCAGTTTCTTGTCTTACAGAGATTAGTGTGAAATTTCACTGATTTTTATAAGAGATACAAGTGATATTTGTGGTAGTTTTATTCGTTCAATCACTGGTTTAATTATTGTGTGAAATCCTGTAAGCACAAAAATCTATAAAACGATCTAACTAGTATATCTGATACATGTTGTTTATCGCCTATTTGAATTGTCCAGTGTTGTTTGGCAGATGAATCCCGTAGAAACTGTCCATGCGGTAGAAATTCGTATGATGAAGACTTTTAATTTCAATATTTCAGTTGTAGTATAGGAGAGGAGAAAATCTATGGCTGGACCGGGAATCAAACCCGCGGGGCCCTGTAGTACTAATCAGGTACTTAAACCACTGAGCTACGCAGGCCGATATCCACTGTTCATATATAGTCCAAACTACTACATTCCTCCCTCCTAAAATTTTCCTCACCCTCGAAGACACACAACCCAGTTTCTCCTCGCTCCAGGCAGGAAAATCTGCAGTGCAGGGATGGTCAACGGCATCAACTGTGGAGTGAGAAAGGAGGAAGTTTTGGGCTGGACCGGATATCGACCCCTGCATTACTAGTCAGGTGCTCTAATCACTGAACTACCCAGGCCGATATCCACGGTCCGTATAGCCCTAATTACTACACAGTTTTGACAAAAGTCCGAAGTCATTGAAACAGAACACAACACTAACAAAAATCAAGCATATAAACGCAATCAGTGTCCACACGCTCTTTTTTCTCTACATTACATGACTTTACATGTAAAAAATGGTCATTTCGACCACAGGAATCTCTCCTGTCATTCACATCACACTATGTGCGTTCTGTCTAAACATACACGGTTTAAACATAAAGATGGGGGCAATGAATGTAGTATACGAGGGTTGTTCGATATGTAATGTATATTGTACGATATCTCAAAAGCATTCGACTCAAATAGTGAAATGAACATTACATCCCTTCAAAGTATTCTCCGCAGTTTGAAATATATAATTTCAATATCTGAAATGCGTCACGGTACACAGATTTAGGTAGACCTTTGAAGCACTGACAGATGGCTAAGCCAAGGGCTTGTCGGGACTTGTAACGACGACCAGATGAGAAATTTTTAAGTTTTGGAAAAAGGAAAAGTCGCATGGGGCTAGATATGGAGATATGGTGGGTGTGGCAAGACGGTAACCATCTCCCGACTTCAAAAATTGCTTCACAAGCTCAGATGTATGTGATGGAGCATTATCATGAATTAGACAACATGCCTAAATCCTGACACAGGGCGTCGTTTATGATAATATTTCTTGAGCTTTTTTAGTATAACATCTCGGTAATAACGACCTGAAACACTTTTGCCCTTCGACACCGGAATTTGCACGGCTATACCATCACATGAGAAGAATATGCAATAAAGAACCTTCTTTGTGCTTATGGTTCTTTTGGCAACTACAGGCCTTCTACCGTGTTTAGTAAGCTATATTTTGTTTCCAATTTTTCTTACTGGTTTGAAATAGTGAACCTATGTTTCGTCACCAGTAACAATGTTTGCAAATTGTCTTTGATTGAATTTGGGAAACATTTTGAGCAATTGCTTAGAGGTTTGTACTCGTACCCGTTTTGATCATCTGCCAATATATGCGGTATTCATCTGGCAGAAACCTTTCGTACTTTCAAAATACCCTTCAAAATGAAATGCACTCGCGATAGCGATATGCCAACAGCTTTGGCAATATCACGTATCATGTACCTGTCATCACTTTCAATTATTTCCCTGACTTTTGAAACTTTTGCCTTGCCCTTTACAGTCACAGGTCGGCCAGATTGTGCTGCATTATTGACGGACTCTGTGCCAGTCAGAAATTTCTTTCTCCACCTACGAACTCTCTCATAAGATACCTTTATCATACACATAAAGTTCCCCCAATTTGGTAAAAGTCTGCGTTACTGAATGACCGAGTTTTGTTCGAACTTTTATATTAGCTCTAATTTCTTTAATATTTTCAACCCGTTTCCCCAACTATTTTTACATCAGTGGTCAACGACTGGCTCTATTGAAATGATTATAAGTTTAAATCTGAAGGCTCGTGTTGATACCATTGGAAAGGTATTGCATAAAGCTATTCAAGAATATCATCATCCACGAAATCAAAGCGCAAAGCGGATTAGTTCAATATACATTACATATCGAACAGCCTTCGTATGTGGGTTTATTGATTGATTGTTGTTTTGCGCCACACTCAACAATTTTTCAGTTATCTGGCGGCGTCCAGTTTTTATTGGTGGAGGAGATAACCCTGATACAATGTACCAGGGAAGAGACCACCGACCTTCCGAAGTAAATTGGCAAACTTTCTCACATATGTCGGCGCGAGCGCCGACCAGAGGTGAAAGGCCTTGTGATTTTGAGCGCGATGCTCTAACCACTCGGCCACAGAGGGCCCCGCATAATTCCAAAACAAAAATTCATTAAAATGGCACCTACCATCTCGCGACAAAAAGGTGTGAATTTGCAAGAAATATTCTTAATGAACATTTGAAAGATGCAACACGGAGAGACCGAAATGGAAATATAAATGTCATCACTGTCATAAAATACATGTCAAGTAGAAACTGTTTGAATTGGTCCGTTGAGTTAAAATCCCCATTCATTTCTTCTTCCACATGATTGATGCTCAGATGTTTACTTTTAAGTTTTGTTTGATTTATTTTATTCTTCAATACTCGTTAACTTATCAAATTCATATACTCCTGCAGTTGTTGGCATAGCAGCTGGTAATTATTTTTTTGTTACGAATATACGAACGCAGCAATAAGCATTTGTACCCACCGCGTGTATTTGTCTTGATGCATTTTAGTTTCCCAATTTTATTTAAATATTTAATAACTGATCAGTGATCAGTACAATGGCGTTCCAGACTATTTGAATTTCGACAACAAGTTGTTGGTAGAAGGTTTTTGTTGATATTGTTGCCGTGCTGACAAAAAAAACCCCACAAAACAAACAAAACCAAAAAACCACATGAAACATTGCTGGCCAAACCCTTTTCCAAGTTTTTCTTTCAACTTGGACAGTTTTGCACCTTTTTGTCGTGAGTTAGTAGGTACCATTTTTTTTAATGATTTTTTTTCCTCTTTGATAGCCAAATTAATATAAACTCAAATAATTAAAGATAACTTAATTCTTCAAAACATTCTAGGTTAACATACAAATGGAAAAAGGATGTCTGATCATAGATGCACTATTACTTCTTTAGTTGAAAATTTACAGGGACCAGGATATTGGAAGTTTAATACATCCTTAATTGGAAATGAAAATATTTCTTATACAATGCAATTTTGATAGAGAAAATCCTTTAGAATCATGGGAAAAATTAAAGGTAAGCATAAAAATTTTTTGTGTAAAAAAAAAAAGAAAAAAAAAAAAGAAAAGCAAATTCATTCAAAAAGAAAAGAAAATTCATTCAAGATGAAGTAAATAAAATTGAAAATTTGCCATACAGTCAAATGGACATGAATAAAAAAAGAAACCTAGAACATGAATTATAAGAATTGATTAATATGAAGGCAATAGTCACTCAAATATTGTACATTCTATGGCAAATTGGATTGCACAAGGAGAGAAATATACTTTTTATATTTTAAGTTTAGAAAAAATGAGACAGATTTCAAATGTAATCAAATCGTTAAATACTGAAAATATCACAATAGTAGATGAAGATGAAATATTACAATCTACTTGTAATTTCTATGAAAAACAATACACATCTGAAAAAGAGAATGATGATCAAATAAATGAATATCTAAAAATTATACAGCTCGAATACACATTAGAAAATGAAGAAAAACTCGAAATTGATAATTTTCCCTATGATAACAGAACGTAAAGAAGCATTATTTAATATGAAAAGAAAGAAATTCCCTGGTCTTGATGGAATTCCTTGTGAATTCTATTAAACTTTCTGGGAGGACATAAGCGACTTCTATCATTGTACACATAAAGCATTTTTGAAAAAAAAAAATAATGACAAAAACACAGAGATTACCTAGGCAGTTATAGACTTATAAGTCTTACAAACATGGACTATAACATATTAGCTTTTACCTTAGCTAGAAAAATTCAAAATGTGTTAAACAATGCCATAAATGTAAACCAATGTAAACCAATCAGCATATATTAAGAGATATATTAAGCTCTAACTGCAAGATTAATTGTTAATATTTTTGAATACTGTGTTAAAAAAAAGCTTAGAATCCATACTACTTTCCCTAGACTTTCAAAAAGCTTTTGATTCTGTAGAATGGAATTTTATGTTAAAAGTTCTTCATAAGTTTAAAACCCTGTGGGGATCCGGGGTTGTTAGAATAGATCCTCAGTACCCCTTGCTTGTCATAAAAGGCGACTAAATGGGACGGTCCTTTGGATAAGACTGCAAAAACCGAGGTCCCATGTCACAGCAGGTGTGGCACGTAAAAGATCCCTTCCTGCTCAAAGGCCATAAGCGCTGAGCATAGGCCTAGATTTGCAGCCCTTCACCGGCAATGGTGATGTCTCCATATGAGTGAAAGATTCTCGAGCGGGACGTTAAACCATATTTAATCAATCAATCATAAGTTTAAATTTGGAAAAAACTTCTTGAAATGGATAATCATTCTATACAATGAACCTATATTTAGGATTAAAAATAATGGATACATGGATATCTAAAACACTATTTGAATAGAGGTATTCGGCATGGCTGCCCTATATCGACTATTATATTCCTCTTCATCATAGAAATATAAGCCATTAATATTAGGTCAAATTCAAACATTAAGCGTTTCCAGAAACCTGGTATGGCAAATAGTATAAAAATAATCCAACATACAGATGATTGTACACATCCTTTAAAAGATAGGTTGTCTCTTAAGTATTCTTTGGAGGTTATAAAAGATTTTAGTAAAGTTTCTTGGATGAAATCAAACATGACAAAAACTGAATATCTTTTAACGGGTCATTTGAAAGATATATATAAAGAAAATGTAAATGTAAATAATAATTGTGTTAAAACACTTGGAGTTTTTATTGGACATATTAAAGAGATCTGTCACAATAAAAACTGGACAAAACTTGTAGACGATTTAGAAAAAATCTTCAAATCATGGGGAAAAAAAAGAAATTAACAATGGTTGCAAAAGTATGTATAATCAATAGTCTTGCAGTATCAAAATTTATATACGTAGGGTCAATTTTAAATCTCTAAAGCGAATCTACATTAAAAAAAAATACAGAGTATCATATATAATTTTATTTGGAATAAAAGAGACAGGATAAAAAGAAATACACAAATTGGAACGATCAAAGATCGGGGTATTGGTGTTAATGATGTCCTACTGAAATTAAAATCAATGAAAGTATCATGGATAAAAAATGTTTTGGACAAAAATGATTCCTAATATTATTTTGTTGAGAGCCTATGTAGGGAGAAGAGTTTTGATTTTGAATATTTATGCCAAACCAATATTACTGACAGTAAAAATTATGAAGTATTGGAAAGTTTTCCAATTTTTTATAAGGAAACGCTAATATTTTTTAACTAGTGTAAGAAAGTAAGAAATGAACAAAGGCTCAATGAATTATTAAAACAGTTGATATGGTGCAATAAAAAAAAATTTTATACAAAAACAAGCCAATATATTTGAAAGCTGGTTGAAAAGTGGTTTTATGAAAATGGTATGAAACCTATAGAATGGTTTCAAGATAGATTAAAATGTAGAAAAAACTGGCTTTGTCAATATATGATTTTAAAAGCAATTATTAGAAAACATTTTGCAAATCATGACTTCAAAAACATACAGTATGAGAACATCATACATGGAAATATCCTATGTAAGCTCAATAGTAATCAACTTGTTAAGATATATAATATTATGTCGAAATTGATATATGGTATTTTATGCCAGAAAAATTTAAGCATCCTTTGCATCAAAATTATGGAAATGTTTTTGAGATTCCAAAGGCAGCCTTGAAATACATTTATGAACTAAAGATAATAGTCATTGATGACAAGTATATATCAGATATTAATTACAGATTGTGGAATAATCTTTTATGTAACAGAGAAATACTTAAGAAATGGGAAATTGTAGACAACAATCTATGTACTTTTTGCAAAACTGTGAAAGAAAATAATGAGCACCTAATATTGAAATGTAAAAATGTTGTTCACATATGGGACATTGTTCAAAAAGTTGTGAATTTAAATATATCTTGGAAAACAATTGTAATTGGTTTTGATCATGAAAAAAATTCCAATATATTTTTCTTCAATCTATTAATATCTATTATTGCATGTAAAATATACAAATACAAAATGTATTGTAGATTAGAGAAAAAACAGGAAAAAATCAGATGATACAGGTAATCACATTAAGAGTGTATTTTTTTTTCTTTTTGAAGGTATATAGAAATATGCTACAACAAAAATTTACAAATATTTTGGAAAATATTGCTAAAAAGATTATATATATATATATATATGAAACAATGCATGGACTGTGCTGGTGTAGTGATCTCACAGATATCGCAGAGTCCATATATAGTTCATGTACACTAATGTTTCACTCCAATATTTCATATAGATAAATGATTTATTAACTAATGATTTATTAACTTTTTTGATATTATGGAATACTTTCTTTGTATGCATTATATATTGTGTATATTGAAACTATCATTATACATTTATGTATATGTTATATTTATTGCATATTCAAATAAATGTTTAAAACTGAAAAAAAAGATATCTTAATTATTTGAATATATTATCAATTCAATTAATGCTCCCATCAATTGAATTAATGCGCATATCAAATCAATTATTGCTCTCATTACTAGAATAAATGCGCACATCAATTAAAATCAATGATCTCATCAATTTGATTGATACACGCATTACTTCAATTAATGATAGCAATAATTTGATTTCATGCGCGCTTCAATTCGATTATTTCCTTCATCAGTTCTGTTGATGAAAGCATCAATGTGGAGGAAATATTGCTCGCAAAAATTAATTAAAAGCTCCGTATAAATGATTTGATGATCCCTTTAATTAAATTTAGGATAGCTTTAATTAATTTACAATGCTTTTGTATAAGGAATTAACGCACGCGTCAGTTCTTTTAAAGAGAGCAACAATTCATTTGAAAAGATCATTAATTCAGTTATGGATATGTTGAATTGAAGATATCTCTAATTATATAGTTGCTCTCTCTAAAAGAATTAGTGCACGCATCAAATGAATTAATGATATCAATAATTCAATTGAATAGAGCAACAATTCAATTACTGCACGCATCAGTTGAATTAATGATATCATTAATCGATATTAATGATTAATAAATAATAATAATAATAATAATAAATTTATTTTGTAAAGCGTAAAGTCCATACTGCTCTAAACGCTATTTAAACAACAATAAAATAAGTGAAATGAGGTATATAAAAACAGATCGTAGTAGGTCCCAGATTAGTTGTAGCATGTGAACAGATGAGTCTTTAATTTAGATTTGAAGGTACAGAGACTGGTGGCAGTTCTGATATCATATGGAAGAGCGTTCCACAGTTTAGGGCCAACAACACTAAAGGCTCGAGTTTGAATCACCGTTGAGGTGGTAAATGGCACTCATAGTAGGCTCTGGTCACTGGACCGCAGTATTCTGGAGGGAGCATAAGGTGTTATGAGTTCTTGCAGATAGGATGGGGCTGTGTTGTGTACTGTTTTGTACTCCAACACCAATGTCTTGAAGATGACTCTTTGCTGAACTGGAAGCCAATGGAGAGAGCGTAGTACAGGTGTAACTCTGTCATATTTGCTGGTGCCCGAGATGATTCTGGCAGCAGCATTTTGGATAGATTGAAGCCGCTGGATCTGCGTTGATGGTAAGCCGCAAAAGAGAGAGTTACAGTAGTCCAGCTTTGTTGTTATAAAGGCATGGACAACATATTCTAAGGATTCCCTGTCTAGATATCTTCTCAGCTGGCTCAGGTTCTTAAGGTGGATGAAGGCACCTCTGCACATTGATGATATATGTGCCTCCATGGTTAAGTGTTGGTCAATTGTTACTCCAACTCCCTTGGCCATAGCAACAGGAGTGATAGAATCGTTTCCTACTTGCAGTGATGGTATGTGCAGCTTAGATGCCATTTGTTTTGAGGATATTACTAGCACCTCGATCTTGTCTGTGTTGATCTTGAGGTGATGTTGAGCCATCCAGGTTTGAACTGACGTCAAGCAAGACTCCATCTGACTGACTGCAAGAGCAACCTGTTGAACTTTAAAGCTGATATACAATTCATTGTCGTCAGCATACATGTGGTACAAGACATTGTTCTTTCTGAGAAGGGTCCCCAGGGATGATGTGTAGATGTTGAATAGGACAGGCCCAAGGGCCGATCCCTGGGGGACACCGCAGCCCAACTCAGTGGCACCAGATTTTGCCCCCTTCACTTTGACAATCTGGGTCCGTTTGGTAAGATAGGACGCGAACCACATGAGCACAGTGTCCTTAATTCCAAGGTCCTTGAGTTTTTGTAGCAAGCGCGAATGATCCACAGTATCAAAGGCAGCCGATAGGTCCAACTGCACTAGCAAGACAGCTTTCTGCTCTCCAATGGCACAAACCACATCATTGTGAACTCGCAGAAGTGCCGTCTCAGTACTATGTCCCTGACGGTAAGCACTTTGGAATGGCTCGAGTAGATCATTCTCACTGAGGTAGGTATGTATCTGTGCTGCTACAACCTTCTCAATTAACTTGGATACATATGCAAGGTTGGACACTGGCCGGTAGTTCTTTGGTACATCAGGGTCTAGTGAAGCCTTTTTCAGAAGTGGTGTCACAATAGCTCCTTTGAAAGATGTTGGGAAGGAACCACTCTCAAGTGACTTATTTATGATGGACGTGATGATGGGAGCGAGAGTTGTGACCTCTTGCTTCACAAGAGATGTGGGCAGAGGGTCAAGTTCACAGCTCTTGTTGGCAGATGACATTATCAACTTCGTTACTTGATCTACAGTAACATGTTGAAAATGACCAAGTTCGGTTTCGTCTCCGAGTGCTGGTAGTTCTACAAGTGGATGGTGGTAGTCGCATGTAATGGAGCTGCGAATACGTGTAATTTTTTGTACAAAAAAGTCACTAAACATGACAGCCAGATCTGATGGTAATTTGTCAGCAGGCAATGGAGTGACTGAGTTTCTACCAAGCATTAATATCATTTACTGCGCACATAATTGAATTGATGCTCGCATCAATTGAATTATTGCTGTTAATTAATTAGCGCTCATCAGTTCAGTTGTTGATATCATAGATTCATTTGAAATAATTAGATATTTTCAGTTATTTGAGTTTATGATTTGGCGCTCCATACATACTAGTATTCTACATGCGGTGTTTTCACCTTAAACCGTATATGGTTAATTAGCACAAGTGAGATATGAAAGGCTACAATCTGGAGTCGAAGTGGACGTTTGTCATACATAAAATGTCTACTGTAGAGAAACGAGCATTTGGACACTGTATTACGTTTAAATGCTTGATATGTGTACTGAAGATTTATGTTTAAATTACTTTGAATAACACTGACATAGAACAAATTCTTCATTTTCACTAACTTCCACCATGTGGTCAGTTTCTACGGGATCCATCTGCAAAACAATATTGAATACTTCAAATAGGCGATGAACATGTATCAGATATTTTATGGTTTGTTTTGCTTACAGCGTTTCACGCAATAATTAAAACAGCGATTAATATAAAAGAACGAATAAAACTACCAGAACTATCATTTGTATACCCCCCCCCCCCCCCCAAGATCTTTTTCCACTAATCGTATCAGATATTTTATGGTTTGTTTTGCTTACAGCGTTTCACGCAATAATTAAAACAGCGATTAATATAAAAGAACGAATAAAACTACCAGAACTATCATTTGTATTTTTTCCCACTAATCTCTGTAAGAAAACAGATTGTATTCATCCAAGTCCAACAGCTTGCAATCCCGCGCACATATCTTTGAATACAATTTATTTTATTCGCATGCAATATATGCATAAACTTGCACAGAGAACATGTTTTCATCGATACAGTAAAAGTGAGGGTAAACTGAAGCTTTGTTCTAATATAACACGGTGGTGTCAAACTTGCCAAGATCGTCGGACGTCAGAGTTGTGTGACTGTGTTTGATAAAACTAGAATGTATATGATGAATTCAAATGTTTCTATGTATTCCCAAATGAATGATTTCTTCCATAATCATATGTTTACCGGCGAAATATATAATCTATGAAATAAGAAATTGGACAAAAGTCGTATTGTGAACATCTACAGAAGGATTACAATGGAAGCATAATATCCTAGAGAAATATTGCTAAGATTGGTGACTCATCTGAAATCCACTCAAAACAAGAATTCTGGATTGTCAACAAGGCAGGCAGACAAATATCAAGAATATAAACTTGAACCTGAACAACATTTGTAACACCTTGGTGTATGTACTTTGATGCATTAAATTTTTCAGCCTCATTTGCTTAAAATGAGCTATAGAAAAAGGCTCTAAAAGCTTATTTCAGATTATAAAGAAATATTTTCTATCAATGAATTATTAAGTTAAGTCATATCAATAAAGGTGTTTAACCACACAATAAGCCCATTTCTATTATGTCTATATGACAAGTAAGGGTGTGAGGTGATGAGATCAATCAACTGCAAATCTAGTAAATTCAGAAGGGGTGTTATTGCCTCTCTGAATTAGATATATACTGTATGAAAAGCTTCACTCAAAGTTTTATAAATAGGTGTGCACAAAAAGTTTGCTATTTTTTCACAATTTGACAGATTCCCATTAACACTTTGAGATATATATATATATATATATATATATATATATATATATATATATATATATATATATATCTACCTTCACTACAATGAGAAGCTTATATTGCTATTTGAAAATGAAAATAAGTTTACTGCATATATATATATATATATATATATATATATATATATAAATGTATATAGATATATATATATATATATATATATATATATATATATATATATATATATATATATATAAATGTGTGTATATATATATATATATATATATATATATATATATATATATATATATATATATATATATTGAAATGTATTGTTATGTTGACAAGGACTAGAGCACCTGGATGATCAGATCGAATTCTCTTTGCTACTAAATACAGGCAAATATTCTTAAAAAAAAGTTGCATACTGATAAAGTGATAATGAATCCTCATGGTATGAATAACTGCATAGTATTTTTAGAAAATATACCCAAATTAAAGGGATGTTTTAATAATAGGAAAAGGGTTAACAAATATGCAATTAACAAAATCTTGGAAGATTTATGTGGAATCGTAGCTTGAAAGTTTTGACTGCTATTCGAATGACTGAGTAAATTTAGAAGATCTTCGTACCATTTACAAAATTGAAGATGGAAGGTATCAGGGTATCCTAGCACACGTACGATTCTGTTTAAAATGTGATTCAAATGAGGTGGAGAATGGAATTTATTTTCTTCTTAAATGGATTAAACGTAAAGATGAACGAAAACATGATCTATTAAAAAAAAAATCATCTCGGAATTTTGTATCAATTTTTCTACCTTCACTACAATGAGATGCTATTTGAAAAATAAAAAGAAGTCAATTTTGAAAATGCCATGCAAATTCACATCCAAACACTAAACATGAGGAAGAAACTGTCTTCTATGCAAGTTGCATATAATGAAAGAGCACTGTCCCCCAATGCCTACTTCTTGTACTCATTAACAAGTATTCCAACATTGCACTTTTTCATTTTATAATTATTATTATTATTTGTTATCTTATTTGTATGATGATATTGTTAAATTGCTATTCTGCATTAGATACGAGGAGGATTCCAGCTTGCAACTATTAAGAAATGCACATCCTAGAGCACCGTCCCACTCTTCTGTAGATTAATAACATATCGATATACCTAGGTGAAAGGGAGATAATTCAAGTTATTTATCACCTCTGCCTCACCTGGGTCAACCATATATCTATATATATTGTATTTCTTCTATATGTTGCTGCTGTGGTTATTTTTGTCCTCTGTATGATTAACAGATCATGCTTGTCGGACTTGTTATGCCCTCAGTTGGACCACATGCTCCTAAAGTGTGATCTAACGTATATCCCACCCCATTTTTTTCTCGAGACCCTATGAAAAGATATAGATCAATAATTTATCCAAAATATGTGATCCCCTCTCCCACCAATCAACCTCATTAGTTGTTTTGAATAATAAGTTTCTACTTTCTGCTAGCATTTGAGATGACCACTTGTGAGATATACTAATATAATTATATATTACATGGGCGGATCCAGGAATATGGAAAGGGGGGGGGGGGGGTCTAAGGTCGGACAATAACAAGGGTGTTATAAATATTACCGCGGAGTGCGGCGCGAATTTTTCCGAGTGTTTCTAATTAAAATAACGTAAATTTAGATACCCTCGTTGTTTTATGTGAAACATAAGTAAAAAAATCAAAAGAGGGGGTCCAGGTGACCCCCTCCTCCTGAGACGTTATTATATTTTCTTTGCCATATAAAAAAATAATAGGTGAATTTCAAAACCTGGACCCCCCCCCCCCCCCCCATGATCCGCTAGAGTATTATATGTATCTTCCATGTGTCTTACAAAAACTGGCAATGCAGAACGACTTACGAAGATGATCAGTCAGGAAATCATATTTTGGATAAATTATTAGATCTATATTTAGTTTTTCATTGGATAGAAATAGAAGGAGGGTAGGGGTGGGATATACATAAAATATCCTAGTTTGACTTTTATCATGACTGTTCCACTTTTACTGGTTAAATTATAACGCGGCCCCTCGCATAAATTCGTTTTCCGTGATTAAGGAGACCGATGCAATGGGGAATATTACTTTAGCAATACACTGATGCTTGTTGACTTAACGGTTTTTATCAGACCACGAATTAACATATGTACCTGTGACCGTGTCATGCTACCTTATCTAATCAACGGTAACCAATGAATTGACTTTCATTTATCAACAAAAGTCGCGCCATATAACAGAAATAGAAAATTTCTTTTTCGGATTCAAATATTCTTACAGTTTCCATTTTGCTTTTTATGCCCTACTTTCAATTTTCCCGATGTCTACGACACACGGAGGGAAGAATGAGAAGCTTGTTGCAGTAATCACTGGTGGAAACTCGTAAGTGCTAGAATGTTTTTGGTAGTGTGTTATAATTCAACAGAAAATCAAAATCTTTGTTGTTTCTGTTAAAATAATGCCAAAATGTTTTACTAGTAGCTAGGCCAACACCCATCCATCTGAAACATTTCATTTCAAATACAATATACTTAAAAAATAGTATGATATGTAAATCACGCAAGAAAGATTAGATTTATAAATTTGGCTTATTTTCCATGTGCCCAAATTAAAATTTTTTTTGCCCAAAATTAATTGGTCATAAAAGGGAAACGAATATTAGTTGTAAAGGAGAAACAAACAAATCAGAAGCTAGGGTAACCAGACAGTATTGAGCTCAAGGATGATTTGACCCATGTAGTAAAGTACCCGAGTCACCTAGATGAGCTATTGCATTCTGTCAGCATACATTATGTCTTCGCCATGCATTAACATTTGAACATTTCAACTTCTTCTGTGGCCAGTTTGTTTATACCAGATTTGCCATATAACATATTCAGGGCAACAATAACAAAGTTTTTGAACTTCCTGGTCTTTGCCCCTATTGTGCTGTGGGGCTGGGCCAAAACCTCAAAAGGGGATAATTGTTAAAAAATCTTCCGAAAAATTGTGGGCTTAGTCATAATGAGCAGGGAAGGCCTCTAAATTTTATGACCCCAGGGTCAACGGTTCTTGTGCTAAGGTGGGACTATATATAGACCATATAATGAAAGTGTAAAATAATTTCTTTAAAAAAACAGAAAAGAAAAAAACCTTCCTTATTCATTGATATGAAACAATCATACTGAATGCATAGTGATGATGATCATGGATGCCCCTGTCAAAATTTTGAAATATAAGGCCCTGGGATCAGGAGGTCTGCTCAGGTGCTAGGGTGGGGCTATAATCATATGGTGAAAGTGCATGGTTCTTTATAAATCTTTTCCAAACTGGACCGTGATGACTTACAGACCTCAAACAACCGTACTGAATGAATAGTAATAATGAACATGAGCTCTTCCAAATTTGTAAATTCATGGCTCTTGGTCAGGGGCTCTAGAGTTCTCCAGTTCTTATAGTGAAAATGTGTTAAATCTTTAAAAATCTAAATATCTAACAACAATAACTAGGTGCATAGGTATAGCTCCTGCTAACAAAGTTTGATGAATATAGGAATCACAGTATCTGTATTTTTTCCCGTAATCTATCCATTTTTCTATCCACCATCTCTCCTTCCATGATCCTACTTATGTCAATTGGGCCTAAATGAGTCATGCCTCAGAACCAATATCAATTAAGCAAGGTCAAGGTCAATTATTGTATTTATTGTAGAAAAACATTGTAATGTAGATATATTAGAAGCTCATACCTAGCAAATTTTAAAGGTTGTTTATGAAGAGACAATGTGTCACAATCCTGAACTAGCATTTGGCCAAGGTCATTACTAGAAGAAAGTTAGAATGACATTTGTATGCACCACAACCATTTTTTCTGATATATTTTGTGATATCATATCTTGTTGATATTGATCATATAAGGCTAAGATGCTTGTAAAAACTAAAGTGTTTATATGATCCCTTTCAACATTGTGTACAAAAGATGGTGAGTCTATGTAGAATCCTCAGAGTACAATCACATGACTAATGAAAATGCTATAAAGCAAAATCTGGGGCCACTTTTGAATAATAGTTAAGAAAGCATTAAAATTTGTACTTATCATTCAGTGCAAACATAAAGAACAATTGCATTTAAGCTGATTAATGATAGAAAAATTTATTAAATATGTACTAATCTTTTATTTTAAAACAGTATATATCACAATACACATTGTGATATATTTAAAATGTGTCACATTTAACTGTATCATGATACATCTCAATCTTATTGTTACAGTCCTAGTAAAAGGTGATATTTGGTCTAAAGGGCTGAAATGAAAAAACTCCATCACAATGCCACAATTCAAGATTTTCAATGAAAACCAATAATAACTGAAGAAAATTTTAATTACAAAGATTCAGTCGCAATTTTAAAAGCAAAATGTTTCCAAACTACCAAATGATAAGATGCCAGTTGTGTCTGTAGTTTAGATTGATTAAGTTCATTACTGTTTTCATCAGACTTGAAGCTAACAACAGTCTGACCCTTATTGGATATCACTTTGTCCATCATGTATGTAAAAATGATAAGCACAGGTCAAGTGTAATGTATTTTACCGAACCCGATTTTAAAAATGGTATCAAACTGAAGATTGAGGCAGTGAAATGAACATTGAATTGAGTGTTTATATCAAACAGTATTAGTATTTCAGTGAATTGTTTCAGCCCTATTGGTCCATACAATGTAGGTTGTTTATTTTCATACAGTGTCACTGTACTAAGGTAATTTGGCAGCATCAAGCTGATCTAGGAAAATGTTACAGAAATATAATGCTTGGAACTAGGATTGGAAACAGACAGTGTGGCATGACACTTAACCAAGGTCATTTGATTAAGTTCAACATGGTCAAGGACATTGAAAAAAAATAGGTTAAACATTTTTCAGAGCCATAACCTTGTAATGGATTGATTGATGATATATTGTTTAATGCCCCGCTTGAGAATCTTTAACTCATATGGAGACATCACCGTTGCTGATGAAAGGCTGCAAAATTTAGGCCTATGTTTGGCGCTTACAGCCTTCGAGCAGGGAGGGATATTTATCGTGCCAAACCTGCTGAGACATGGGGCCTCGGTTTTTGCGGTCTCATCTGAAGGACCACCCCATTTAGTTGCCTCGTATGACAAACAAGGCGTACTGAGGATCTATTCTAACCCGGATCCCCATGGAGGAATTGTACTTAGAAGATCATCTTGGTCATACCACATACAAAGTTTGCTTATGAGACAGTGTGTTGTTACTTTGGATAAAGACAATATGCGAAGTAGAAAGTGTGTCATAAAAAAATGTTAGAAATATCTATTCTAGACTATAAATTGCAATGGAGTCTCAAATTTTAGTAGTTAATACAGGGGATTGTTACAAAATATGTGTATTATACATTTATAATGTAGTATTGTAATGTATTTTATATTATACAGAATAATGGGTATTTAATCACAGTGGTTAGAAATGTTTGTAATTTGAATCCTAAAAGGTAGCATCATAATTTCTGCAATTTTAATTCACCTGAGTCATCCCTCTGTGGAAGCAAGGATTTGGCAATGCTTGGTTGTACATATAAGAATAGTGAAAAGTAATTATTTTCACAAAACCTCTTTATGTCACAGTGACACATAAGGAAAAATGAATACACACAGTTGGTAATCTAATAAGATGAACATTCAAAGTGATTGTTCTGTCTTAGTTTGGATCTGATTTTCCCACATGTGCATGTCATTACACTGTTAAAAGAGATAGAGACAGAAGAATTATGGATAGAAAATAGCATCATGATTATACATGTGGATATTTTGTAAATTATACAAATGCTTGTTTTGACTGCTTGCTTCAGATTTCTCCCTTTTTATCTTCATGTTGATATTTTTTCAGAGGGGTAGGTCTCACAGCAGCAGAGAGGCTGTTAGATTTGCATAGTGGTTATGGGATTGAAATCTGTCTGGTCTGCAGAAACAGAAATAGAGCAGAGGCTGCTAAAAATTCACTTCTGAGATCTAATCCAAATGCTTCAGTAGACATCGTGCTTATGGACACCAGCAGAATTTCCTCTGTTATTAAAGGAGCAAGAGAACTTTGTTTGAAGTAAGTACCTAATGATAACGTGCAAAAATGTTCATATTTCAGGAATATTTATTGGATTTATGCATGTAAAAACAAAACTGTGTACTAACTATTCTGTACCAAAAGTAAACTTTATGAATTGAAAGTTTGTATAAAAATTTTCCCATTCAATGAGAGATGGTTCTCTTTTTCCTTGGTTGTTTGTTTGTTTTGTTTTACATCCCATCGGTAATTTTTCACTCATATTGAGACTTCACCAGCTGTAGGTGAAGTACCACAAATTTTAACCTATGCTTAGCACTCAAGGCTGTAGCAGTAAGGGTTCATTAATGTACCAATGCCTGCCATGACACAGGACATCCATTTTTAAGGTCATATCTGAAAGACCTGTGATTCTCACTTCTAAATGCTGAGCATTTGGCGAAGGAGCAATCACTACCCAGATGTTTACATCTTAAGATGATGTGACAATAGCACAAGCAGGGCTTGAACTTATGACCTCCTGATTATGAAGTGAATGCTCCTCCACTGAGCTACCACAAATGGTCTTCTAAATTGTTTATAAGATTGTTAAATATGACCCGTGAACAAATTTACAGCTTGCTATTACAGGTAATAATAGGATTTTGTCTGTTAGTTATAGATTGTACATTGCACATGATGTGTGTGTGTGTGTGTGTGTGTGTGTTAATGTTGATTATGGAGCTTCTGCAGCAGTTTATTTTGCCATGACAATCTTGTCCAGATTTTAAACACATAAGGAGAGTATAAAGTGAAAGGATGATAAAATTGGACTTTGCTAACTGATTCAGAAGTTTTTTTTGTTGAATGAGGTTGATCTTGTTTACTATACTGTATGATCCTTCACACTGACTGTTAGTCTCAAGGTAGTATGATGCAATACCTACTTGCTTCATGTGACATTTGCATGTATATTTGTAGTGTGAGTAGGGTTGCTTGGTTATTTTGGAATCTGTTAACAACTCGCCTAAGAGAATGGCTTAGGTTTGGCTGTTGTTTTAATTTTCATCAAGAATATATTTCCTGTATATCGGTAGGACCTTTTTTTTTATTTTGTGCAAAAGCCACTAAGATATGAGATCTCTTATCCAAAGGACCCTCATCTTTCATATTTTAAGTGAGCCATAGGTAGAGGTGCAGTAACTACCTGTTTTAACAATTTCAGTATGTTGTGAACTGGGATTGAACCTGTATATGTACACAAAGTGAGTGCTCTTTTGATTGAGGTTACCATGTACATTCTGTCAATGTGAACAAAACAAAGCAGGCATGGCTAGCTTACCATTGCTTGTATGGTATTCAAGTGGGCACACTGAAGAATTCTAGTATTTGGGACTTTGTACTACCATGAAAAGGCCAAGATAACTAACAGTATTCAATCTTGTAATTCCTATAGAAAATACAAATCAGAGAGATGGGCAAACATGGACCCCTGGTCATACCAGAGGTGGGATCAGGTGCCAAGAAGTGGAAGACTCTGTGGTGTCTTTAATTTCAAGTCCACTGGGATATATTGAATTGATATATGAATGAAAATGATCATTGTTAATAGACAAAACGTCGTCGATATATCTAAATGTCAAATTGACGGCCACAGCAAGAGATTTTTTTCTTCTCATGAAGTTTTTGAATGAATTCTGCTTCATAAGAATATAAAAATAGGTCAGTTAACAAAGGAGCAAATTCGTGCCATGGAAATTCCAACAGACTGTTGGAAGACCTGATCACTAAAGACTACAAAAATATTGTCAATGAGGAACTCTAGCATCTTTTTAACATCAAATTCAGAGTACTTGTGATGCCCAGAATTTGTCATAAACAAGTAACGGTGGAAGCTGTTGATTCGTTTCTCCTTTTTCACTTACTAGTAGATAGTATATGTTATGCTACTGTGCTTAACATGCGTCTCTGGTAGACCTGTGGTTTGGTATATACAATACTGTTTTGATTTATTCACACCTTCTTGGATAATTTTGACATAACTGCTGGTTTGCTTCCATAATGTGGGTAGTCATTCTTAGTCCAGGGAGAAGTTACTGGTCACTGTAGTTCTAAGTACACTGTCACCTCAGTATTTTGCAACCTGTTATTTCACCATCCTCACATACTGCCATTGATGTGTTTAGAACAGATTTCCAGACATGCTGAAAACCCTGTTATAATGCCAAACTCTCCTACTGGCATCCACCACCCAAGTTCAGGTACAAAAAGTTGAATTACCTTAGAATCCCCTGATACCCATGCTGACACACTAGTATTAAAAACCATTATTATAAATGATAGGTCCGACATGTGTACTGTGCAGTGAATCATAACAAACTTAAATTCAGTGTATGCCATGAAAATGGATAATATAGGTAATCAAGATAATAGCTTGAATGAAATAAAAATTGTCTCTGAAATGGTCCATTAGAATGACACATGCATCACCGCAAGCCACAGCTGAAATGTACACTCTTCTCCCTTTTCACCTGTGGCTCTCTGTTTGAAAATGTCCTCATTTCCCATAAATATGCATGACAAGAATGATGTAATTTGTTGACCAATAGAAGTCACTGTAACTCTGGGTTCACATGATCTTCCAAGGGCTTAAGTCTGGTAAGAGTTGCATGGACTGAGACCTTTCTTATGAAGTTAAGAAAGGAGATGTTCTAGCAATTGTTGCTATTTGAACAATATCCCCTGTTTTTGTACAGGGTTACAATCTTATCCCATTATCCATGTCTTCTGGGATGAGATGCCCCATTCATTCCAGCACCTGCTCTACAGGTCATGGAGATGCTGTGTGAGGGGGATGGGGCACTATTTACCAGCTTGATGTCTGGAGCGATTCCATCTTCACTAGGAGCTTTGTGGTAGGCAAAATTGTCAATAGCTTTATATATCTCCTCATGTGTAGGATTGATGTTGAACTCTTCCATTCCTGGAAAACTTGTGATGCTACTGAAAAGCTAATGTGAATCAGATCCTGTATTCAGTACTGTAGTACAATGTAGTGTTTAACTCACTGTTAGGAGTTTATATTGGCAATATGCAATATTGCTAATTTTACCTGTGCTGAATTTCAATTACATAAAATATGAACACAGAACATATATGTATGGAATCAGGGATATGACACATGGCATGTTATGTTAAAAATCTGTTGTTTAAAGTGTGCTAATTCATCATTCAGTAAGTGTAGTCAGACTACACTTTCGGGTTCTCATTCTGATATCACAGTATCCAATCCCTGATAAGAAAATGTTACACAATACTGAGACCTAAAAACCTGCAATCTAATCCAGGGTAAAGACCTATTATCAAGAGGATTTTTTTATATTGGTGAATTCCTACCTGCATGGTGTTTGAGGAATTCTGTTGAAACTGAACATACATAATTACATGTGTGTGAAGATAAATGCCAAAGTGCTCTGAGAGGGGAGGAAGGTGTAAAATAGTTTGTGAACACTTCTCCTATGTCTTATCAGTTCATTATTTCTATGTTCCTGTTCATGCTTTCTCTCCAATGAAAAATAGAAAACAAAAAGTATACAAATTTCTTCAGTTTATATTCCATACTTTGTCTTTTGACTTGTTTGCTGCATAACAAAAATATTTTTATGATTTGAAATTACTATAAGAATGAAACAACAACAACAACAAAACAAACAAACAAACAAACATAGCATTGTATCCAGTATTATAACAAACTGGAATATTACAAGAGTAGGAATTATTAGCTCACCTGAACTGAAAGGTTAAGTGAGTTATTCTGATCACCTGTTGTCTGTCCATCCATTTGTCTGTCCACCTTTCTGTAAACTTTTAACATTTCCATCTTCTTCTCCAGAACCACTGGGCCAATTTTAATCAAATACAGTACAAATGTACATGGGTGAAGGGGATACAAATTTATTCAAATGAAGGGCCATACCCCCTTTAGAGGAATGGGAGATTATCACAAAAATGCAAAAATGGGTTTGGTGATTTAAAAATCTTCTCAAATACCCCCTTTAAAGGAATGGGAGATTGTCACAAAAATGCAAAAATGGGTTTGGTGATTTAAAAATCTTCTCAAGAACCACTGGATCAGAAAAGTTTGAATTTATATGAAAGCTTCCTGACATAGTGCAGATTCAAAAAAAATATTCTTAAGAACTATTGGACACAAAAAATTTAAATTTACATGACAGCTTCCTGACATAGAGTTGATTTAAGTTTGTTCAAATCATCACTCCCAGGGGTAGGGTGGGGCCACAATAAAAGATCAAAGTTTTACATGCGGATATATAGGAAAATTCTTGTCAAAAATCACTGGAAAAGAAAAGTTGAAATTTACATGAAACTTCTTGAAATGGAGTATTCAAGTTTGTACAAATCATGACCCCAGGGGTAGGTTGGGGCCATATAGGAGATCAAAGTTTTGCATGCAGGCATATAGGAAAATATATTAGAATCTATTTCTCAAGGAAAACAGGACCATAAATAGTCATGGTCATATGCAAGCATCCCTAGGGAGTACAGATTCAAGTTTGTTTAAACTGTGGCTCTCTTAAGTAGAATGGGCCAGAGAAAGGGGTCAAAGGTTTACATGAGAATATACAATTTACAGGGAAGGATCTTTAAACATTTTAATCTCTACAACAGTTAATGATTAGGCATATTGATATAATGCATGTTATCTTCAGGTAATTTAAATTCAAGTTTGTTCAAATTCAGGGGCTCTGGGGTTAGAATGGGACCCCAATAGGAGATCAAAGTTTTATATGGGTATATAGGAAATAATTAAAACAAATTCTTTTCAAAAGTAGTTACTAAGGGCCACACTGAATCATATCGAAATGCAAATGTTTTGTGTTGTATATAAATTCCTAATGGCAAGACCTTTCATGTGATTCTGTGTTGTTTGACCATGTGACCTTGACCTATCTTTTAGAAAACCTATCTATTTAATTTCTTCTGAACTATTTAAAAGAGAGCTTTCTTATTTTGTGAATTTCTTAAAGCAAGACCTTTCATTTCATACCATGATCTGTAATCTTGACCTTCTCCAGAACAACAAGGTCATGTTGATACAAGTCATGTTATGACTCTTTTGGGTTAGGTTGGGACCAAAATGGGGTAAATGTTTTGTTGGGAATAAAGATTGAAAAAAAAAAAGATCTTTTAAAAATCACAGCAACTGAAAAGGGCCAAGGTGACCCAGGTGAGTGATGGGGCCTATTGGCCTCTTGTTATTTTTTAGAACAAAATTTTTATGTCTTCAAAAATCTTGTACATGATAAACATTTAAAGAATGAGGAGTTGTCTATCATTGTTCAGGTGAATTTCCAACGATGGTAATTTTTATCACTATGTAAAAATCAGATAAATGAAACATGTAATATAGCTTGCAGTAGACACGATCAGTCTGGAGGTTTTATTTAGCATAGTCATTTGTTTATATCATAGTATATAATTTACATATTTGATATTTAATATCAATACTTTTAAATTCGATCTGCTCTTAATAAGTCATTTCTCATAAAATTGAGTTTTGTTTTCATTTGACCATATGACATGATAAATCATTGTAGTGATATTTATTCAGGTTTACTCCCATAGATAAACTTCATAGAAGAAAATAAGCAGCCATGGATTCAGCAAATATACCTCAAATTAAAATGAAATTTGAAACTTACCAAATTCATTCCTGTTTATTGATCATGATGATTTCGTATATTAGGTCACTTTGTAGCATTAAGCTTGAAAAGCTTTTCTTCAATTTTATTATTGTTAAATTTCAGTCTTTGTTTAAAATTGAAACACGCACAAATGTAATAATCTGTAATTATATTTGCACAATATGTGTAGTTGTTACAGTTCCTGAAATGTTTTACTTTACCATTTTCCCGTCCAATCACCGTCCGTTCAAAGTTTTGTGTTCACAAAACGTTCAGCGTATGCTCACCATACATTCACTGTTCACAAAGCATTCACCGTTCGTTCATCATTCATTTGCATAGTCACTTGGAACATGAATGCGAAAGGAGCGATATTCATTGCAAGGAGAAAATGAAAAAGGAATGTGTACAGAGGTAGCTATCAATCATACATGTATATGGAGTTAATTGCTGATGTAATATGTCACATCGGTCAATACTTTCTCAAAACAAAATAGTAACATTCGGGATTAGGATGCCATAAATCTTTCATAAATGTTGTATTCTGGTCAAAATATCGCTAAAAACAAATACTTTTAACAAATATTGCAACATTATTTTATGATGATTCCTTAACTGGTATAGCTTAACGATCAAATTGCATTAAATTATGAAATTCTAACAGGGTATTCTTGAGTACTCCAAAGGGCTTTAGCATACTCTGTTTAGTAGTACCCATCAATAATTCGAAATATGATGCCAAACATGCATTTCTTTTCTACTTTTACATGTACACATATGTCTCTATATGTAATACTGCACACAATGTACATATGAAATTTGCTTTTGTTTGTGTATGATTGCTGTGTGCATTGATGTAAAATTTACGATCATTTCATGAGAAATACACATTCAGTACTTGTACAAAAATGTAGTATGCTTTGTTTAGACTGAATATATTCAGAACTGTAGAATATACAGTTTCCCTATTCCGTGTTTTTCTATTATTATTCATTGAATAAATATACGTATCGTTTTTCTTATCTGATTATGAAATATTCCAAGGGAAAAATCCAATATATTCCAAATAGATAGATCATCTTGCAATCACCGTTCACTTTGCATTCAGCGTTTGCTCACTGTGCATTTACCATTTGCTCACCGTGCATTCACCATTCAAGTTAGAAAGTAAAACATTTCAGGGACTGTACATAGTAGGTTCTTATGAAGATTCATATTACATTCTTAATGAGATAATTAGTTATAAGGAAGAAATCCATGAAAAGGTATTTTTTATTTGAATTTTGTCATAATAATGGTCAAGTGAACAAAATTCTTTTTATGAGAGGAATTATAGTAGGTATCAGAGGAATAACTAGGACTTGTCACCATGCAGAGTAAAAGATAAAACAAAAAAACAAAAAAGAAAAAAAAAAAGAAAAGAAAAAAAAAAAGTTTTGATTTAGCAAAGATCAGTGCATGCATCAAGGAGCCAAACTTGACACATGTGATATTCATATTGTGTGTGTGTGTGTTTGTGTTTTTTGTTTTGTTTTTTGTTTGTATTCTTTAGTGGAGCTCTGCAAATTTGTAAGAATGTTATTTCCTTGTAATAACGTTTTTAAGGGGATATAGTAACATGATGGTGCATGCTTGTGTGTGTATGTATATAGATGAGAAAGTGTTGTTTGGATGTGTTGGATTTGAATTTACCCAGTTATAAAGGGATATTCTGCTTTGCAGTGCTCTTGTTTTGGATAACATTATTAACAATAATCCTTTTATAGCCATTATCAGATGGGCGAGGAGGCTGAACATCTGATTCCATTGTATGTAATTAAATGCTGGTGCCCTTCTTCAACTGTTGGATTGATCCATCTATTGAGTTGTACAAAATCAAGTGACCAAGTTGGAATTTGACTGGACAATCAAAACAATCTTTTAATTGTCAGCTTAACCCATTAGATACATTTCACTTCAATAGAAAGTCAAGATGATGATGATATCAAGGATTTTAGTGGCAAGCATTACTAGATGGATGTAGAAGAAACTCTTGTGATGCTTTGTAACGTTCATCTCAGTACGTTGATTAGCATGCATGATGCATATGAACAAAAATTGATCTTGATAATCTACATGCCTGGCTATTATTATTATCAAATTTATAATCACTCTCTCATTAGTCCTTATTTAGCAAGTTTACTCAAAAAATAGCTGTAATGTAACTGATGCATAATTATTTTAATGAAGTTAAATGGGACAAAACCATGGTGATTATATCCACTATGGGTATTGGTCTCATTGATTATACAATGGTTGTTTACAACTGGGACATAGTCAAGGAAATCAACATTGTTTTGGTATAGTGGTTCATATACTCTGAATCTTACATAAGAAAATTCAGGACATCTAAGGTCTTTTAAGGTACTAAATTATGCTTCAAGTAGTATGAGTTAAGGAATGTTTGTATTACAGAGGTACATGTATTTGAAAATAATGGAAGCACAGGGTATTTGGTGAAGCATATGTTAGGAAGCCAAACTTGACACAGGTGTATTGTCATATTCAATGTGTTTATTATGTATTCTGCAGTGGAGCTCTGCTAATTTGTTAGATTATTATTTCTTTACAACAGTGTTTGATGGGAGTATAGTAATACATAGGAGTTTGGAGGAAATATATTAATGCAATGAGAGTAAATGCATAATACAAATATTATTACATTCATTTATGAGTTTTCCCATTTGTGAGGGGATGAACTACTTTGCAGTATTTTTGTTTTTGATGGAAAATCGGTTTGTATATCCCTTCTAAAAGGGTAATGAAATTAGGATCTGTTTTCCCATTAAGTGATATAGATGGTATTGAAAGAACATACATGTATATTTATTAAGTATTGGCCAGAAAATTAGTAAAAATATGAAATTACATGTTTTGGTACACCAGATTGATTTTTATCATTACAGACTAAGTACCTGTTGATGGAACACAGTTTTGATGCCAAAAAATGCCATGTCAAAATCTATGCTGAGAATTCTTATCACATTTATGGGAAAAAAGTAATATTTAAAGGCATAGGATCTACAATTTTGATAAAATTTTGCATTGGCAAAATCAAAGATTATAACTAGAAAATCACAAAAAGTTCTTCAGAATGTCAACAAACACATTGGATATGATAATAATTAGAAGTTAATTCCCTGTTGTGTGTTTGGCTATCTCATTAATTATGCATTGTGTTTGTTTCTGAAGATTGCTGACATAGAGCATGCGATGACACAACATTGGTGCCATTTTATATCACTTAGCAATTGCTGTGTACCTGTGTATCTAAGCTGCTGAATAAAGTTCAACAAAGGTCATATGAATATGTGCAGGGAATGTTTTTCTATATTGTCCTCCAAACAATAATTTTATTGAATGCTAAAATGTCAAAATGATTTTTATTTCAAAATGTTGCAGCTATAGGTATCTCATAATTAATTCTACAGATTTGTTTTTTGGTTTTGTTTTTTTTTGAGTTCTTCTTGCAAAATATTGTACAGTCAATTTTGAGATAAAACAATAAATACTATCTGTTTAAAGTTATTGAAGGCTCTTAAGGAGAGGACATATTTGTAAATTTATGTTAGAATATTTTAAAGCTTCCTTATTTTTTGGACGACTATTGATGAACTTATTAATGAAGAAAAAGTGTTGTGTAATGTTGTAAACAGTGACTTTCCGTGGTGCAGTTTGAAGTCAGGGATACCAATTAAGTGTCAATACAGTCACAAGAATTTGCTTTGTATTCACTCATATGAATATGATATATGATTGATTGTTTGTTTTTTCTGCAACACTCAACAATTTTTCAGTTATTTGGTGGCATCCAGTTTTTGTAGGTGGAGGGGGGAACCCAAATACAATGTACCCAGGAAGAGACCACCAACCTTCTGAAAGTAAACTGACAAACTTTCTCACACATATCAGCTTGAGCGAGAATCGAACCTGCACCCACTAGAGGTGAGAGGTCTTGTGACTTTGAGTGCAATGCTCAAACCATTCGGCCACGGAGGCCCCTATATATATATATACATATGAAAATTTCAATGTTTGGCTGTCAACACATGACCCATTTGAATCATGGTTTGGCATTGTGCAGAGTACTGCCAACTGATTTATGTATCTTTGACATATGAACTTGGAGCTCTATAACAGAATTGATAAGGAAAAAAATACTGAATGTAATTATCAGATTTTGACCTCATGTTAATGGCTTGGGATGTTCAATTAAGCATTGAATAATTATATTGTGCTTGTAACACAGAACAGTGGGCAAACAAATTGAATAACACATGATGGCATGTGAAAATAAATTTCTGTACATTTCATGCTATTTGGACAATAAGTGTAAAAAAAAAAAATAAATATAATAATTTTATTCAAATTGCATATATTATTTTCTCAATAAAATGCTTTAATACTGCTTATATTCTGTACATGCAAGTCCTGTGGGGATCTGGATTAGAATAGGTCCTCAATACCCCTTGCTTTTGTAAACGGCAACTAAATGAGACTGCAAAAACCGCATTTCCGTGTCACAGCAGGTGTGGCACAATAAAGATCCCTCCCTGCTCAAAGGCCATACGCACAGAGCGTAGGCCTAAATTTTGCAGCCCTTTACCAGCAATGGTGACATTTCCATATGAGTGAAAAATTCTGAAGCGGGATGTTACTCAATATACAACCAACCAATCATACATGTGAAATTTACAGACCTGCATGAACAGTTGAGTCAGGCTACTCTATAATGGATTTGACTATTTCTATAATTTTAAGTCCCAGTTTTCTCTGGTGGAGGCAGAAACTAGAATATACTCCTTGTTTTATTATAGAATAAAACACAAAGCATGCTATGTATGAGACCAAGTCAAAGTCAATAAGTAACCATCTTAACTTATTTCCAGTTGACTGAGATGGTCATGATTTTCATGCCTTAATGTTTCAATACATGTTTTATACCTGGGTACAAAATTGCACGCATATTGAGTCATTGAGATATTGAATGTCAAACATGGCTAGTGATGCAAAGGCATCTAAAGTTGAGTACTGTGCTGTAATTCTGCATGCATTTAAAAGGTAAAACAGGCAAGTAAATTCATGGTGAGTTAGCCAATGTTTATGGGTCTTCTGCACCATCTTATGCTCAGGTTAAATATTGGGTAGGGGAATTCAAACATGGTAGAAGGTCTTTAGAAGATGAAGCCAGGTCTGGATGCCACAGACAAAGAAATGTGTAACAAAGTTCGGGATCTGAAATAGGAGGGACACTTTTTAAGTTTGTAGAGTAGGGTGGTCTTTTTAAAACCACTTGAAATATCAAAATTTTATTTATCTAAGATCTTCGAAATATGCCCCATCTGCCTCAACATACATTTTACGCCGATCTACCCATTTCCAGAACGCCGCCTGATACTCCTCTTTAGGTATATGTTGCAGACACTGGTAGACCACACTGCCTATACGATGATGGGATTCAAAACAGTGCCCTTCCAGCATTTCCTTTAGTCTTGGGAACAACCAAAAGTCACAGGGGGACATGGGGAATGATCTAAGACATCGAGCCCAGATTCTTTCAGATATTCTTGTACCATAGCGGATTTATGGGCCAGTGCGTTATCATGGAGTAATTTGATGTCGCGGACACTGGTGCACGGTCTGCATTTCTGATAGAAATCAACAAGTTGAGTAAGAACACTTTCTCTGTAAAACTTTCCAGTGACAGAACTACCTTTCGGGACTGGAATTTGAAGGACTGGACCTTTCGAATCAAAGAATATCACATACAACATGCGATTTGATGTTTTGCAACGGCACGCAATGACAGGTCTGTCGCCCTCAGATGAAACCCAAACCTTATTTTTAGCCTTAGAATCGGGTTGAAAATGATAGATCCAGGTTTCATCACCAGTAACTATCTCTTCCAAACAATGTGGGTCACATTTATCATATTTTTTTATAACTTGCGATGCAAACTAACCCGACTTTGTTTCTGCTCGTCAGTGACAAATGGGGCACCCAGCACGCGCAGATCTTACGTAGCCAAAGTCGTTCACGTAAGATCTTCAAAACACTTGACAAACGAATGCCACTTAATTCTTCTACCTCTTGCACGGTATAACGTGCGTCTTCCTCAATTAACATTTTCACAATAGCAACGTTCTTTTCCGTCAAAACAGAGACCGGCTTACCCACTCGATGGTCATTTTCAATTGACTCCCAACCATCATTAAAACGACGTACCCACTTGCAAACTGTAACATATTTTAAAGCACCATTCCCATAAACCTTTTGCAAATCAGCATGAATTTCCATTAACGGAAACACGAGGTGTGCTCGAATCTTACAATATACCCTCTGTTCAGAGATTTTTCCATCCATATTCAATGCTATATTTTACTATAGTGTATAAAACCACGTATTGAAAATACCCAGCGCAGCGCACACGTGGACCTTGTGCGCCGCATACCGTGATACCGTTCGAGAGAGGAATGATTACGCAAGTTCTGTGTAAAAAAAATCATGCAACGTCATAATCGCGTTAAAAAGGTATAGGCTTACTCTACGTACTTAAAAAGTGTCCCTTGTACTCTGATATGTGAATTCAGGTGGAAGAAATAGCGCAGGCATTAGGCATTTCACATGGTAGCATTTCAACAAAATTCATGATTGTTTAAGTATCTAACAGCCTGATGGGTCCCCAAATCCTTTAGTGATGAGCAAATGGCAACCAGAGCATCAGTATGCAGCACCTTGTTGAAGCGTATTAGGTCAAAAGATGATTTTCTTTTGCATCTGGTGACTGTAGGTAAGACTTGGGTTCATTATTATGAGCCAAAGAATAAAGCTCAGATTTGCCAGTGGGTAAGGCCAGGGTCCCTGAGACCAAAGAAGTTCAAGACATAACCATCTGCTGGCAAGGTGATGGCTACAGTATTTCGGGACACAAAAGACATTATTATGTTGGACTTTTTACACAAGAGAAGTACAATAATAGGAGTGTACTATGCAAATTAGATAGACCAACTGAGAACTGCCATCTGTGAAAAATGCAGTGGTAAACTTTCTAAAGGTGTTTTGCTGCAATAGGACAACACAAGAGTTCACACTTGCAAAGCTGCAATGAAATGGGTATGAATTAATACCACATCCTGCCTATCTGCCACACCTAGCTCCTAGCAACCTCTTCCTATTCCCAAACTTGAAAAAGGATATCATTTCTGGTCTGATAAAGAAATCGTGATGGCAGTTGAGTGGGTCAATGGAAAGGACCCTAACATTTTCAATTCTGGGCTGATGGCACTTGAACACCATTGGTCTAAGTGCATCACACTAGAGGGCAATTACATCGAAAAAGAAGAGGTGGATCTCAACGGGAAATAAATTAGGCTGGTTACTTATTTACTTGCCTTCATAGTTTCATGAAATGTAAAGCTGATAAATTTTACTTTTAAAACCCTTTTAAGTCAACCAGGATGCATTGTTCATGCAGGGTGTCTACGAGACAGAAATATAACTAAACTTTAATACAAGTCTGTAGAATTATTTGATGTGTGTATGTGGAAAAGGTAGATATATGAATCCAAGTAGTATTTGGATTTAATAGATTTATTCAAGAAAACCAGCTTTATCAAGAAAGAAAGGATACATTTCCACTTTGAATAGATCATGTACTGTAACCCATCATGACCAAACATAGTAACACCAAGTTTCAGAGAAGGGTTCTGAAAAATCTCTGAATTTCAAAACATAGACATTTGTTAACATTTAATTTGGCTTAAGGAGGAATAACACACCAGAGAAATTTGATTTGGATGAAAAGTGGAGGATATGTACAATAATATTTTGAAATTGAAAACTTTCAGATTTACTTCATTTAGTCAGAAAATGCAGTTTTAATAGAAAGTAATCTGGAAAAAAAGTTTAAATCCTCTGTTGTGCTCAAACATGCAATCTCAGATTAGCAGTCAACATATTAACCAACTGAACTAACCAGCTAGGCAATCAAATTTAAAATGAATATACAAATATTGCCGATATTTTCATTTTCTGCCATTATGACAATGTAATATACCTCCTTAAAGGTGTTATGAATAAAATTGTTTTACATTTACAGGTACAGACATATTGACCTTCTTTACCTCAATGCTGGAGCCATCCTGGTGAGGCGTGGTATAAACTGGTCTCACATGATGAATGAAATTTTTGACAGTGAAACTCCAGGGCAGTAAGTACAAAACAGGCTCTGAATGAAATTCCTTTGAGGAAAGTAATTGGCAATATATGTATAACTTAATTTAGTGCATTAGTATGGTTTTACTTTTATTGATCAACTGGAATTAGATTAACATGGTAATGCTTGTGAAATTCAATTTAAACTGCAAAATGCTTGGTTAAAATGTCAGTGTGAAAATCAATGACATTGTTAATCGTATTATTTTATACTAGCAGGAAAAAGAAATTTTGCATTACTTAAGTATAAAATATAAGACTAAAATATCAATGATGATACATTTAATTCAGTAGCATGATTCAAAAATGTATTGTTTACAAATATGTGGAATTAATTTGTGTTTACGCCATAAAATGTCACTTGTAGGACATTAAAAAGTCACTGGTATTTGAAAGGTGATTCACAAACTTATACTGTGTATGGCCACCATTTGTGTTCATGCATGCTTGACACTGGCGTTTCCATTAATTATCTGTAAAGGGGTCCTATCGCATGCTGTAATACCACCCCACATCATTACGCTACTGCCTCCAAATTGTTGATGTTGCACTACACAACATTTCCCATCCCGGCAATAAACCCTCCGACAACTGCCACTGCTGTCCAAATGAAATCTTGATCCATCAGTGAACAAAACTTTGGCCCAGTCTTAAAATCGGTACCTAAGATGTCTCCGGCACCATGCTAATCGTGCAGTTCGATGACTTTGAAGCAGTATTTGACGAATTGCAGGACATCTAGGTCTATGCTCACGCGAGCTATTGTGTACAGATCTTGCACTTATGCACCTAAGACCAGGAATGTTACGAGAAGTCAAACTTGCTGTCTGAAAACAATTTCGTAGATGCATGAGTTTGATATGGTTATCTTGGCGAACGAACGTCACACAGGGACTTCCTGAACGTGGTCGATCCAAAGTGTTGCTGAATTGTTGGAAACATCTCCATAATGACTGAATAGTGTTTCTGTGAACACCAAATTGTTGTGCAACATTTTGGGCCATTCCAGCCTGCAACATTCCAACAGCATGAAGACGTTGATTTTCATTTAGCCTTTGCAAAATTACAGATTCTTATAATACCAAAGTGAATTTCTGAACAAATCCAGTCTTGAAAAATGTCTCGCACTCTTTGACACAAAAAATATTGCCTGAGATACCATGCAAATATGATTACGTCAAACAACAACACGTTCTTGCCCACCATGAAAAGTCCCTGCAATTAAGTCAAGTTCAAGGCTGTTGACTGATATCATTAATATCATTACCTGTATTGATTTTAACAACTTATAAATACAAACAATATGCTTTGAGTTTTATACTAAATTTACCAATGCATAGTTTCTATTTTTCGTTAGTGTATATATATATATATAGATATATATATATATATATATATATATATATATATATATAGTGTGTGTGTGTGTGTGTATATATATATATTTAAGGTGACATATGATGGAATTTAGCTAAATCATGCAAGGATATTTTGTGTTTAATATTCTTTGCATAACTTTTGGATGTTTCATGCAAGGGTGAACAAATCTGACGCCAAAAGCAAATACAGGATCTGTCATGAAGTTGAGCCAAAGTTGACTAAGATTTTACTAGAGTGAACCCAAATTGATCCCAGGGTTCATCTTTTGGGTTCATGTGGGTGTAAGATCGTGTCTGGATGGTACTGTACAAGCTACCTTTTTTCTTCTTCAGGAAAATTCTTCACATGTTTACCACTGGAGAAGGGTTATTATTACAAACAGACAGCACAACAAGTGAAGGACTACAGCAAGTGTTTGCAACCAATTTGTTTGGCCATTATGTTTTGGTAAGATTTATGGTACATACTCATTTCAAATGAACATTTGTGATAGAAATTTGTCTGTCGTCTTGTCATTGTTATTATCATATCATTCAATATCCAGTACACTTGACCTTTTCACCCCAAAATTGATAGGGATCACCTTCGTGGCATGGGGAGTCTGTATGGTATGTTGACTCTAGGTGAAAAATATAATACTTTAAAGCCAGGAAACCAATTCATCTACAGACAGACGGACAACCCAATTCCACCCCCCCCCCCCACACAACTTTGTTGCGAGGGGTATAACTTATACGTATGTTCGGCGCTTCCAGTCATAGAGTATGGGGGGTGGGTGTTATTGTGCACACCTGCCTCATTCATCCAATGGACTGCTATTTACATCTGATTTCCTTTTTTACAAGCAAGGGGTATTATCAGAGGACTTCTATACAGACCGCGGAAATGAAATATACAGAATATATAATCAGGGATAAATCTAAATTCCTAATTAATTATAAATGGTAGCTATTCCAATAATGTTATCATCATACGGATATAGATGACGGATATAGATGAATTACTAGTAAATGATTATCATACATTATATATATAAACATTGCCTAAAAATGATTTCATTCAAAAATGAAACATAAGACATAGCTTACTTCATATATTTTATTTTAAGCAACATTATTTTCACAAATATGACAACTGAAAAAATTGCACAGATACAATTTTTATTACATGTATCATGACAAATCACTTGCATTACCTGTAATTAGGATATGAATGCACAAAGTCCTTGGCATTCAATCTGAACAAACTTCCCCACCTACAACGTTACTGAAATCATATGATTACAGCTGTAAGGAGGAAAATTCACTCCACCAATATACAAGCCAATTAAAAGTGCTTTGTCCGATTGCATGACATATTTTATGGTCAGGGCGAAAACAAATTTATTATGTATCTTCAATATCTTGAAAAGATACAATGGTTTTTGTGATCATTCAAACGTCATTTCTATTTAAAAAATTCTAAGCAAAACACGTTTATGTCAACAGAACAGCCTACTATAGGAATTCATAAATATTTGAAAAGGTACATGTTACGCACTTTTTCGTACTACAATGTACCTCCCGGATTCAAGCCGATTTTTTAGATAGGGATTTAATGATAGATTTTAACAACTTTCAATAATTAAATGTCGTAAGTGTTTTGTACAATTCAAAATAAATGTAAAATATTATATATATATATATATATATATATATATATATATATATATAAAACGCTGGAACTGAAATCGTGACAAATCGATTGGGGTATACTGGTATATGGGTGAACGAAATCTCCTGTTTACATTTCCGTAAGCACTGTATTTATTGCGCAAACTAACAACCAAAAAAAAAGCTTATTTACTTATCTTTGAAAAGAGTTTTTTGTATGTAATTTGGTGAAAAATGATAAATTTCCAGATAACTACTCCACCTGGAAAATCATTGAATCTTAATTTTTTCAAAACAAATTGGACTAAGTGCTTTTAAGGTATTTACAAACATAATTTAGAGAACTACACCCAATTTTACTTTTAATCATCTATGATGATGACCAAACCATTGATCCTGAACTAACGTCCAAAGCAATTCAAATCACGATACATTGTAAGAAAAGGAATTCATTATGTCCAGAGTTTTAGTATGAAATAAATCTATCGAACCTAAAAGAAAAGAACAACACTGAAGCTCACCGTAGAGCTTTACCTTGTTCATATGAAATCATGTGTAATGTGCATGCAGTAAAACCTTAATACATATAGTTCAAACAACTCACAAGGGCTAAACAATTCACTTAACATCTAAAAGGTAAAAAAAGGCTCCATCCTCAGGTGTTTTAGTAGTAAACCCTAAAATATTTAAAGCTAACATATCATGAAGGTAAATAGATTTCAAAATGCATTTTTACAATGCTTCACTAACTTGCACTATATCGGCTATTGATGCACAACACAATTTCTGAGATATATTTTCATTTTAACACAATTCCTATCATACAGAACAGAGGTCAATGCAATTTTCAAAATGATTTACACAGAATGTTAATGTTGTATTATTAACTGTAACTATGTAAAATAAGAGGTCCACAGGCCTTATCAGTCACCTGAGTATTAGTTAAAAATATTTATCATTAGTCCCAAGGGCTATGAAATCTACAAAAAAATTCTGCTCTGAATATCTAAAGTAAATTCTAATATTCAGCAAAGTATAAAACAAAATGTGTTCTAAAAACCTCAATGCCCTCAAAATGTGTCTATACTGATGAAAAGCTTCACATAATATATGTAACATTAGCATATGGCTAGCTATGACTCGTCTTCGAGTCAAAACATTCACATTTTCTGCTTTTCCTAAATATGCATTTAGTTTGTATCAGCAAACTTGGAGAAGTCTTTCAAATGATAAAGACAATAATCACTGTAATAATTTTGACTCCACCCTGGAACCATTAAACCTTACCCCCTGGGATCATGAAATTTATAATTTTGATAATGGATGCCTACTCCTTCTAAATATCTACTTAGTTTTAATTTTGTATCAATATCATTAAAGAAGATATTTTTTTTTTTACATATACATACCAAGTTTGGTCCCACCCTGGTGTCAGAACCTCGGAGATTATGAAATCTACAATTTTGATGGAGGCGTTCCTACTCTACATCAATGTGCATTTAGTTTTTCCGATACATGTGTGGTTGTAAAGAAAATTTTAGAAAATGTATCAGTTTTGACAGTTTTTGCCCTGCCCCAAAGGTGCAGGATTCTTGAAATTTACACTATATGTTCCAATGTCTCAATGATGCTTCATACCAAATTTGAAAAAAATTAGAAAGGTAGTTAATATAATAATTATTAATAATAATCAACAAGCTAAAAATGTTTCATTGTAAGTTGACAGACGATGCAAGCAGACCAAATGCAACATTAATAAATGTCCTCATGAAGGATAAAGCATACATATATTTATAAATTCAATAGAAACTATGTCATGCCAAGTGTTATTTGGTTAAAAAACAAAATTCCATATCCTTTTATCTCCACTACATGAGTGTTACTTAATAACAAGAGGCTCCTGGGGCAATATGCTCACTTAAGCATCATTTCCAAACTCTGAACAAACTTAAGTAAAACTTTTATTATACCAGAACATTGGTTCAGATTAAAAAAAAATCATGAAATAGTGTCACCCTATTTTCACTCTATCATTATCTACCCTTAGAGAGAAGTATGACCCTTCATTTGAACAAATTTAAATCCCTTCAGCCACTGATGCTATTTGCGAAGTTTGGTTGAAATTGGTCTATGGATCTAAAGAAGAAGATGAAACTGTGAAAAGTTTACAAGAACAATGATAGACAATAGACAGATTTTGATGAGAAAAGTCTACTTGGGCCTTCTGCTTAAGTGATTGAATAGATGGTTCAAATTTATGATGGCGTGGTATTATGTCAACTTGTCAGATAATTACTTCAACTTGTCAGATAATTACTTCAACTTGTCAGATAGTTACTTCAACTTGTCAACTCTGTTTTCTCTATTTGTCACTTGTATAAATAAACATGATAAACAAGAAAATTTGTTTATGCCCAAGTAATCCATCCATTTACATATTTTGTGGCATATCAACATAAAGGTATGATAAGTCAGCAAAAATGCCTGACTAATTGACTTAATTTGCTGACAAGTCAACATATTGCCCAACAAGTTCACATAAATATCACTTTATTATAACTTTTCAGAATGTTAATTTGTCAGACCTTCATCATGTCCACTTGTCAGATTTAATGATGACATTAACATCTTTAATATCTGGCAAGTCTACATAAAGATCTGACAAATCTGCAAAATTGAGTGACAAGTAGTGATGATGATATCTTTCAAATTTACTTTGTTCTTGTTAGTCCTTTTTGAGTGGCAATTAAATTTTTCACAGCAAAGATTTGTTTCCACTCAAAGTTTTTAAGATGAGGTTCTTTCTGCATGGCATTTAAACAACTCAGCTGGCCCATCCTTTTTTTTTTCCAAAGAGTTGCCTCCATAGTGCAGCTTTTTCCTCAGATGTCCATTGATGTATCAGAACTAGATAAAGAAGGAGAATAATCTCAATATCAGATTAACAGTTAGAGAAAAACAGTTATAACTAAGCAACCTTTAGTAATTCGCACTCATTCACAACTAAATAGTGGGATTCAATCTTGTCAACAATCTATCTAAATTTCAACAATCATAATTACTTACATGCATACCATAGCATGACCAATTAGACAAATTCAATTAAATTTTGAATGAGATAAAATATGCCAAATTTCTATATGTATGTTGCATGATGATGTGTACTTAGTGAAATTACAGTACAGTTACACAGTTACAGTTACAATTGCTTAAATGTATACTAAAGCATGATCAATTAGGCAAATTCAATTAAATTTGTGTATGTAGTGAGATTATAGTACAGTTACACAACACACTCATGTAGTGTGATTAATCTACATTTTAACACTCATAATTACTTAAATGCACAGTGTGGCATGATCAGTTATACAAAATCAATTAAATTTGAATCAGATGAAATGTATGTTGCATGATTATGTGTAGGCAGTGAGATTACAGTACAATTACACACACACTCATGAAAGGTTTAGGAGCTGTGAGCTTGGATAGATGGACAGACAAAATGGCAACTATATGCCCCCTCCCAAATTTTCAAGGAGCATAAAACACTACTCTAAACATGTTTAAATACCAATTTACTACATGTGTACTTGAATGATTAAACGCTTATGACATCCCACTACATGTGTGTAACAGGAATCCCACTACATACACACTGTAATAATAAAACACTTATGACATCCCACTACATGTGTGTAACAGGAACCTCACTACATACACACTGTAATAATAAACATTTCACTTTAGGCCAAAATAACATTATAGTTTGTTTGGAATTGCTGGCCATCAAATTAAAATTATTCCTGCTGGAAAAAATTATTGACAAAATTATTTATATATTTTATTTTATTGCTCTATCAGTTAAAAGATCGTGATTTTCTTCACACGACGAATTACATCCTCTGTTTAACATTGGATTTGATATCAACATTGATTTAACCAGTCGGATCAGTAAAACACCTTTTTCTTGCTATCTGTAATATATCATTTATAAGATCGTCATTGACAAACAAATGTCAGACCAATGTGTGGTCACTTTACTGAAAAAAGGAAAGCATTCTTTTTAGAATGGCTTACTTGTCAACTGCAACTGTAGAGTGTTTCACTGAATTAATATAGAATGACGTTTTTTGTTTTAACAATAGAAAGTAAGCAGCTATTTTACTCAAAGTAAGAGGCGAGAAATCGCCTAGTGCCAGGGCTCTTAATGAGAATCCCGAAAGTGTCCATTCCTTTGTGTGTTGCATAGATAATGAGGTGAAAGTCAGTACCATAATTTACAGTTTTAATATTCAAAATACGTTAAAAGAGATCTTCACAATATTGAGCAAATTATTGATTAGAACAGTCACCTTTGTCAAAAGTTTTGAGTCGAAAGTTTTGAGTGTTTTATCACAAAATTTGAACAGTCATTTTTGGCTTGTTTGTTTCAGAAATCAAAGGGGAAAAAAATTTGAAAAATGTATATGTGCACAATTTTATTTTGTGATTTTTATTATTAATTTCAAAATCAGCTTTAATGATGGTTGGTTGTATATTGTTTAATTTCAAAGAAAAAAAAAATAAATTCCCTTCCTCCCTCCTGGGTCTGAAATCTCCACACAGCAATTCCAAACAAACATTTTTTAAGGATGTCCTTATAACACAGAAGCCTATCTATACATACCTGGATCATCAACAGCAATAATGGTATCCGATTCATCAACATCATTGGCTCCTGTCATCTGATGATGTGTCTGTTGTATGCGTGCATATCTGAATGCTTTGTGAAGCGTCTCTTCTCCAGTTGATGTTGTGGCTGATATTAAGGAATGATAATAATTATTTTACAAGAATAGTAGTAGAACTGATGAATGTTCCCCCAACTGCATCCAACCAATGAACAACTTCATAAGATTAATGACTTGTACAATCATCAATAACTGTTGAAATATTGTTGAAATGAAGTTCTTTTTTTTTCCATATATATATAAGGTATATGTTAAGGGATGCTGACCTTTTCATTATGACTTGAGTGAGTCATTTACCTGTTACTTACTTGTAAGATATATGATCAATACCTGTTTAAAAACTATTGATATAAAGAAAGTTTTCCTGAAATAAGGTATACTTTCTGAGAGACCTTGACCTTTATCGAATATCTTGGTTAAAAAGTTCCTATCCCAAGGAATATATATCATCAATTTTTGGAGTTATGAACTTGGATAGACAGATGAACAGACATGATGGCAACTATATGCTCCCCCATACAATGTCTCTCCTTCTCTCCAAATTGAAAGTGCTCCAAATTAAACATCCTCCCCTTAATGTAATGCATGGTATGGAGGAGAAAGCATGAACAGGAACATTATAGACATTATGAACTCCGATCTGCCACATAGGAGAAGTGCTCACAAGCTATTTTACATCCTCTACTCCTCTTAGATCCACTATAACTTTAAGGATAAAAATTGAATGAATCCTCCTGTCCCAACAATATGCACATCTACAAATGGCAATGAAGCATTGTACAAAGTTTCAAATCTATCTGATGAGCCATATTGGAGGAGAAGCGTTCACAAGCTATTTTACATCCTCCACTCCTTTTAGATCCACTACAACTTTTAGAAAAATAATTACATTTTCCTGTCCCAACAATATGTACATCTACATATGGCAAACATTGTACAAAGTTTAAAGTCTATCTGATAAGCCTTATAAGAGTTCACAAGAGTTTGTTGCACGCAGACGGATGGTCACACAGAAAGACCAAAACTAATATGTCTCCCCCTGGAAGAAGGGAGACATAATAAACATTTCACTTTATATCACAATATCATATTTATACATACCTGGATCATCAACAGCAATAATGGTATCAGATTCATCAACATCATTGGCTCCTGTCATCTGATGATCTGTTTGTTGTTTTTGTGTATATCTGAATGCTTTGCAAGGCTTCCCATCTCCAGCTGATGTCGTGGCTGAATTTAAGGGATGATAACAATTATTTTACTGAAAATGTCTATATAAAGCTAATCAGAATAGCAATTTACAACATGTGTACTTGAATGATTAAACACTCCTTATATCCCACTACATGTGTGTAAAGGAATCCCACTATATACACACTGTATTAATTAAACACTTATGACATCCCACTACATGTGTGTAAAGGAATCTCACTACATACACACTGTAATAATTAAACACTTATGACATCCCACTACATGTGTGTAAAGGAATCTCACTACATACACACTGTAATAATTAAACACTTATGACATCCCACTACATGTGTGTAAAGGAATCTCACTACATACACACTGTAATAATTAAACACTTATGACATCCCACTACATGTGTAACAGGAATCTCACTACATACACTGTAATAATAATTTCATTTTATAACACAAATCCCGATCTATTTTCTCAAAGTTCTTGATTTAGCAGGACAATTTCTTTCTTTAACAGAATTTTCTTGTGATGACTCAGACAATATTAAATGCCACTCACATGTCTAAACAAGGAAATTCTAAAATTCTTACCTTCACATTCCCCATCACTTGCAAATGGTTTTGAGGGATCTGAAATTTATAGGGATTTCATCAGAAGAATGAAAATTAAAGAAAATCATCAGAAAATAAGTATTGATTGATTCTTTATTGTTTAATATTCCACCCGAGAATGTTTCAATCATATGGAGACGTCACCTCTCCGGTGAAGGGTTGCAAAATTTAGGCCTATACTTGGTGTTTACCGTCTTTGAGCAGGGAGGGATCTTTATCATGCTACACCTGCTGTGACACAGGGCCTCGGTTTTTATGTCTCATCCGAAGGACCACCCCATTTAGTTGCCCCTTACAACAAGCAAGGGGTGCTAAGGACCTACTCTAACCTGGATCTCTACAGGACATGATTCACAAATTTTTAAACCATTTGGATGCAATTTATGTATATAAATAACCAACGCTTAGTGAGAATGATTAGTAAAATACAAAAGATTTCAGGAATGAGAGTAATTTCAACCAATTGTAAGCAAAATTAGCAATTTGGGATCAGTTTTCCCTTTAAAAATTATGAGTAATTTTATGAAAAAAAATATCATAAACTTGTCGTAATTTCATTATGATTTTGTAAAATGCATTCGATATAATTTGATATGATCATGGATAAAATTTTAATTTTATATGAAGCAAAGCAATTAATTTTGCCATAGCAAAAAAAAAAAAAGGAAACTAAGGAGCCAAATCTATTTTGACATTATTCCTAATGCATGCTATCATTGACATTTTAAAAATGCGTCCACCATAACAACTGTACTTAATAACAGTTCTATGAAATAAATATCAATTAAAAAAAAAAAAAGAGTTCCATAATTCACCAGGCCAAAGAGTTTGAGAAATTCATGTTTAGGGGGCCGAGTGGTTAGAGCATCATACTCAAAATCACAATACTTCTCACCTCTAGACAGCGAATGGTTCGATTCTCGCTCGCGACAATATATGTGAGAAAGTCTGCCAGTTTACTTTTGGAAGGTCGGTGGTCTCTTCCCGGGTACATTGTATCTGGGTTCTCTCCTCCACCAATAAAAAAAATTGACGCCACATAGCTGAAAAATTGTTGAGTGTGTCGGAAAACAAAATCAATCAATCAATCATGTTTAATTGGCCTAACATCTTATTAAACTTCAGTACCCATAAACCCAGTCTCATTTCCTTAATGCTATAAACACATAACAAATAACAAAATGTTTCATAGCAGTGTTTCTCAAACCAATTTTAAAAGCTGCATTATGCCATATTGATTTGGAAAAATCAACATATTTAAATTTTGGGAAATTTTCAATGCTGAATACTTCTAGGATTGAGAAATTATAAACACATATACATTTGTACCATTACTGATTTTGTAACGATATCCTTTTCACATAATACTTTGAATTACATGACATCATAAAGTTGACAGTATACAGTGATTAAATGACAAAACATCCTGTTTAACTTGTCCAATATTTTCCTAATCAATATGCTATTTTCCTTTAAAGTTGAAATAGAGAAAACATGCCCTCCAGGGTGACAGTTTCTTAGCAATGGGAATTGACAATAGTTGACATTACAAAAATTATTCCATGTACACAAATTGCATGAATCCCGTGGGGATCCGGGTTGCTAGAATAGATCCTCAGCACCCCCTAGCTTGTCGTAAAAGGCGAGTAAATGGGGTGGTCCTTCGGACGAGACCGCAAAAACCGAGGTCCCGTGTCACAGCAGGTGTGAAACGTTAAAGATCCCTCCCTGCTTAAAGGCCATAAGCACCGAGCATAGTCCTAAATTTTGCAGCCCTTCACCGGCAATGGTGATGTCTCCACATGAGTGAAAGATTCTCGAGCGGGACGTTAAACAATATATAATCAATCAATCACAAATTGCATGCATGTGTACGATTCATGGCAAATTGATGGTAAAATGGATATTTGCAACTGTCAAATCAAAATTAACAGTAGAAAATAACAAATGAGAAGATAAATATTCCCATTCTAATTTTGCTTGACATTTACACCCTTTTTTGTTGAATTTTGCTTATATTAAGAAATATGTGATGAAATGTTTATGCTTGACGTTATGTTTTGTGTCAGTCTATTATGACATTACAATCCACAGCTTTCCATCTTGTTAATGCTCGTTAACTGCCTCAAACACCTGCGATTCTTTTGCGTTGTTGTATACAACTAATGCATATTGATATTCAGTGTAATAAGACAAATAGTTCATGTAGTTGAGGGTAGTATTGAAAATTTTCATCCCTCAAAATCCATTGTGCCAAGCAGGCCTAAATTTTGCTGCCCTTCACCGGTAATGTCTCCATATGAGTGAAAAATTCTCAAGAGAGACATTAAACAATATAAAATCAATCAATCCCACCTCTAAAAGCAGAGTAAATTCTGGTTAACATAATATGTAGTTACATGTGAACAAAAAGAACAAAAAGACCTAAAATGCCTATCCCTGTAACTCATCCTGCATGTAGGACTACATATAAATGCCTTTTTATATATACGATCAGAGATTGTCCTGCACATTGGCGGATCCAGGAATTTCGAATGGGGGGCAGGTGTGCCAAAATACTCTGCCATTTTTGGTGCCAAATCTGGAACTTTCTCACAATATTGTAAACTTGTGGCCAAAAAGGGGAAGGTAATCCGGGCTCCCCCCTCCCCCTCTAAATCTGCCACTGGTACATACCTCACTTAATCACTGACATGGCTTCTGCTTGCACGTGACACACCTATAAACCGAAATACAAACACGGACTTTACCCGGATTTTTCAGTGCAATTGATTTGATTTCTTCACAATCAATATCCTTCAATTGAAAACACTTTAACACATTGAAGAAACTGGTGGTATTGTTGGGATTGCGCAATAGTCTTCTTGGTTTCGGACCCCCCCCCCCCAACCTTATCAATGTAAAATGACCGTACATGTCATAGTACATGTTTTTGATTGATGATTGATCGATTGTATGTATGTATGTATATTGTTTAACATCCTGCTTGAATATTTTTCACTCAAATGTAGACATCACCATACATGTTTTGATATTAGAACCCATACTTATCACATTTTCCCCATGAAACTGCTTTATTCGTGCATTATTTACAATTCAATAATTTTTTTAAAAAAATTAAAAAACCCAAAATTTTAAAACATTCAAAAATGTCTTTTTATCGATGCAATTCAAGTGTAAATGACCAATTCGTTGTTTGACCAAATAATCAAAAAATCCTTCATAATCAAAACAAGATGCTACATCGTTTGATGCATCCAAAGCTTGGGTATCCTGTGACCCTTAAACAGTAATCCAAGTGAATCTCTATGATTTTTAAAGAACCACGAAATATTAGGAGGCACTTACAGTCAGCAATTAGGCCTATCACATATAAATAAAGACATAAATTCACCTCAACAAATAAATAAAATTTTGTATTTGAAATTGATAACTGATTTCACATTTTTTTTTTTTTATTTTAAAGACGCATTGATAATATTAATTCATTTTTACTAATTATTTAACCGGTTCTGTATGTGTAATAGAAGGAATTTAGATAGCATCTGACATTTCTCTTTGGGTACCTAATATACAAAATAATAATAGCTTGTTTTTCTTTTTAATTTTGCTTCTCAATAATTGGGGGGGGATTACATGTCTGCTGAGCTGTGTAAAATCTAGATTCTACATTGGCAAAATAAAACAGTTTTTTATAGATTTTTTTAGTTTTACTAAGTATCCTTCACTCAAACCAGTGATATGTTGTAGAAAACATTGCACATATATCCTCCTGAATGAGTTAGTAAATAACGTTACGGTAATAATTTAAAAAATCTTATTGTGGAACACATTTCTACACTAATACTTAAACATTAAAAAATCTAAATTAGGAACAATTTGTTGAATGTAATCAAAACTGCAATTCTGTTTACAGTTCATAATGACACCAGTAGTTATTTCCCCCCACTGTCTACCGGGAATTTTGATGCGGATGCGTATAAACTAACTATACAAGCTTAAAACCATTTATCAGTGATAAAAATCTATACCGTGTCTATAGAAAAAAACAAAATAAACAATAAAAATGATACACTTACTCGAAATCTGCCGCCATCTTTAAACAGGAAATAATCTTCTACGCATGCGCCGATTCAACAACCGAGGCAAAGTGTGTAACATGCCGATATGGACTCCAAAATGTGTGTGACAAAATTCGTATACACACCGGAAACCCACACATTTTGCAATTTTACATTATCTGAACTGAGAATGATGAAAATAATAATTTTCGAACAATTTTCTATCCCACTACATGGGTGTATGTAGTGGGATAGAAAAATGTAGTGGGATAAAACGTGTGTATTCATATTCGTGTAGTGGGGTTCAGGCGCTTACAAACACACACACACACACACACAGACACACACATATATTCAAAGAAATTTAACACACACACACAGGTAAATTATAACACAAGCACTTTCTTTTAAAAATCCTCAGGTGTTACATCTTAAAATTGTTTTGAAATGTCTTGACACCTTAAAGGCGTTTTGATATTTCGCGTACATAACAATATCATAAATGAATAAAGGGAAAAGGTATTGTGTTAAACGTATTATGATGTCATAGATTATCAGAGCAAACAGTTTTCACAATGATAGCAGGTTTTAAAGTCTGAATAAAGTGTCTTTCTTTTTCTTGTCAGGAAATAGTATTTCTTAATTTCTAATTTTAATTTAAGTTAATATATATATATATATATATATATATATATATATATATATATATATATATATGTACCTCCTATATGTATATGTGTGTGTGTGTGTATGTATATGTTTCATTGCTTAATCTATCTCAACCAAAACAAAACAAAAAATCATGCATGATATTTTATCAGATGATGTCACTTCACATTGGTTTGTATATCACAATTAGCCACTTGCCTGTGTATTATTATGTGTCGGATTTAATGTCAGTGACAAAGTTGCATGCAAGGTTAAGTTTTCATGTAGTAGACATCTTTATAAGTTTAAAAGCTGCAAATTATTGCATCAAAGGTTTACTTTGGGTAGGCTGTCAACAGTGCAATTTCCCATATTTCCCATATTTTCTCAATCTGTCTGAGTAACTTTAAAGTTGATCTTTAAAGGGCAGCAAAATATGCATTGCATGCATAGCCTACACATAGAACTGATGCTGAACAAAGCTAGACTCTGGTTTGTCTTGGTTGCTAAGTGAATCATTGCATGGCTCAAATGATTTGTATTTTTCTGTATTTATGTACATTTCATAAACAAATATTAGTAATTTTGTCTTTTTTCATTAAATTATAAGGAATGTTCATGGATTATACAGCATAAACCCAGGTTATACTTGTATAATTTGCCCCAAAATTAAAGTAATTCCTTGAATATAATTATAAATTAATATTAATTCATATTAATTATAATAGTTTCTTCAATTCTTCAGGAGTATACACCTGCAGAATGAGGAAACTAGTCAAGTATATACTCAGTCAGCTTTGTGATATTTTTATTATACTACTACATGTGTAGATTTTCTATACTTATTTCTGGATTTTACACACACACACACACACACACACACACACACACACACACACACACACACACACACATATATATATATATATATATCATATATTATAAAATAAAAATAATAATGATATAAATTTAAATCTGCCACTGAACATCTTGCTGACTGGAGTACCCTTTAAGCCAAAGAGGAGTAACAAAAGCATTTTTAAGCTTTACACACTTTTTTTGTACTTTTTGTTTGTTTGTGTTTTTTGGTTTTTTCCCCCGCATGTTTTCTATAGAACAAGGGTACAATTCATTGATTTAATATGCAAGTATTTTCATGTATTGTTATTTCATAATTTGTTCAAAGTATGCCTCTGGGTTTGGGCAGGGCCACAACAGGAGTTCATCAATTTATATAAGAATGTATAGGAATTTCTGTTATGATGCATGTGTCTTTATCTCTGTATGATTATGTATAATTAATTACTTATCAGGTGCGAGAGCTTGAATCTCTTCTTGGCCATGATTCTCCATCACAAGTGATATGGACTTCATCCAGAGCCAGTATAAAGTCTTCGTTTAACATCAGCGATATTCAACACAAGAAAGGGTAATATATATATATATATATATATATATATATATATATATATATATATATAATGATAAATATTGTTTACTTAGTGATATGTGTACTTATTAGGATCCTTAATGTAGCTGTCCTGTACACTTCACTTATTTTTTCTCAATGACAATAAGACAATAAAAATAAATTGAAAAAGTATATGTATGGATTGATGATATGGAAAGCCAATATACAGTGGTTTCAAAGACATACTTAGTCTTTGCTTGTGCCATACTGAACAAATATCATTGGTTTTGGTCTTGCATACAATGACATCTCTCAGACAAAATAGAGTGGTTTTGAAGAATGGAGTTCATGTTCAGGTTGAAGATCTTCTGTTTTTGTATTCCAGTTTTGTACAGCTAGTAATATCCTTAACAAAACATTCTGGTCCTAATTTGAAATATTTGTTGAAATTGTCACCATACTTCCTGTGACAAACGTCAAACCTGTCGTCTTGAAATTTTTAAAAAAATATACCCTCTACTAAAGTCACATATCCATGATAGAGGAGTTGATGAACTGTTATTCACACTATTGCCTGTTTCAATGCTCAGAGTATCTGTCTTTCATCTGAACATTTAAACCCAAGCAAAACTGTAAAAACCACACAATTCTTGCTTGTCGTTGGTACAGCCATTCATCTCATTATATAACAGTTTGAAATATGTTATAAAACTTGTTTACAGCATGTTTTGATTTTGGTGGTTTGTTTTCATGCAAGTTTCTTGTTATGCTATTTACAATAGTGAGACTGCAATGCTGATAATGTTTAATTTGAACATGTTATTAAGATATATAGATACAGTAAAGTTCTTTTCCAAAGAACTTACCAGCTAGTAAGAGTATTGATATATTAGTTAACAACAGTGGAATTTCATATTGAGAATGGAAGAATTTAAGCTACATATTTGCATTGGAGTTAATGCAACTACCATTAGTTTTGTCATTAGAAACACAATATTGCTCTAAAACTACATCTCATATTCCTATATAATTTCATAAGTATTTACTTAAGGTCCTAAAATTATTTTTGGGTATTGACTATCAATAAGAAATGAAGTGTCTGTGATAAAAAATAAAAAGTACACCCTTTTTCTGTTAATACTTTTAATTTCTGTCTGTAGAAGTAATTTAAGACACTAAGTAGTCTAATTTGAAAAAGGGATGGACACTTTGACTGAATATTAAATGAAACAAATCTATAATGAACAAGAAATTCATAGGAAATCTTCAAAATACATGGACATATGAAATTGTTATTGAATAGAACTCTACACAACAGATCTAGTTGTGTGCATGTCCATCAGTTTTTGTAAACTTGAAAATATTCTTGTTCAAGAAGGCCTAAATGTGCAAAGATAGCACATTAAAAAGGAATACTGTTGCATCGAATACAAAATACATGACACCAAAATTTAACACCACCGAGACATTGAATGACATTGAAAAAATAATTCTATGAGCCAAATTCTCATATTTATTTATTCTATTTAGATTACAAATCTATCTTCAAATATATCCCTTGATGAAAAGTTTTTTGCATAGCATTTTGCTTGTTACTTCAGTTTCACTTACCTGAACACAGCTTCAAGCTGACAATACTCAGCTGAATAAAGAACAAAACATGACATTTAGCATTCAAATTAAATGAATGATTTTATACAAATAATTGTTTCTATTCACTGATCTAATATTATCTTCAAGCATTTGCATTATATCAATAAAGATTTTGAAAAATTGATAAGTGATTGTGACATAATACATTAAGTCCACTGTGTGTGTATTGAGGTGTCAGTTGTGAACAGCAGTTATAAGTCCTCTACATACTTTATATATAATATTATGATGAGTAATCATCCAGAGTTTTCTTTTGCATCCCATAACTGAATTGTATTGTGGTATCCAGTGTGAGCAATTCATTGCTTCATGCTCAACACAGTAAATTGAGATCCACAGGAGTTACATGTATGTCTTAATGTCTGGTGTCATCTGCAAAGCATAGCAACACTTAAGTTTATTTTGCACATCATTTTTCTGTCTGTCTCGCACCTTAGAACTGCATTACTGCATATAAGTGATTGAACTTGATGTTTGGCTTGTGTGCATGTCTTAATATTTATAAATAAAACATGCTTATAATGAGCACATTTACAGAAAGTCACACTTATTGTGAAATGATATTTATACCACTATACAAGGAAAATAACTAAAATTTCATTGGATATAACAAAGATTGATTATATAACGATGTAATTTTCGCTGGTCCTGGAAGTTCACTATAAAAATGTTTTACTGTATATACCATGACTAATAATGCTATTACAGGCAACACACAGATGTTGAAACACTCTAATCTTTGTTTACTCTAGTCTTTGATTAACAGTGAAGAGGCTTTTAGAAGGTGCAACATTTTGTGTGCATGACAGGTGTTATGTAGACATTTTAAATACAATAGATTTCACAACAAATATTTATCAATGATTTCATGATGTCTCTAATTTAAATACATGTTTTGCAGACATGATCCTTATGGATCATCAAAGTTTGGAATAGATGTAATGAGTGTGGCCTTGAATGACAGACTGAATACCCAGGTGCAGTATTTACAATTATCTGATGATATCTTGCACTAGACCCAATAAACCAAATCCAATTCTTGTAGTTTATATGTTAGTTTGATACATTTTCTTTAGAGTTTTTTAATCACCTGGACCAAAGGCTTAAAGTTTGCTTTTCTGATCAAGTTTTAGTTGGCATCTGTTTACCCTTTTGGTGTAAACTTTTCACATTTTCATCTTCTCAAGAACCACCAAACATGACACAAAGCATCCTCTGGATAAAGAGGATTAATACTTGCTCAAATGAAGGATCATGCATTTTAAGGTTTTTGATGTTACATTACAAATATTCAAAACATTTCTGCAAAGGGTAATGAAATTTGGAAACATGTTGATTTTGCTGAGTTCTCTTTCCGCTTCTTTTTCTTCTTTCTCAAACTTAAAAAGGTCTACAGCTATTCTCTATAACTGGTTGATGAAATTATTTAATCATCAAGGATGTGTATATGATAGTTCAATGTGATTAGTTGTGCAGAACTGGTTTTTGTTGTTGTCTTTTTTTGTTGTTGTTGTTGTTTGTTTGTTTTTTCCAGATTGAAAGGTTTTAGGTACCTTTTGGTGGTATCAAATGAAGGTGGAGTCTAACTTAAAATTATGGGGAAATATTAATTTTATTTTTCAAGAGGTATAGTTTGAGAAACATAATAAATACTAGCTTAGAATTTTCAGCAATGATGAAAGTATGATGGCAAGGACAAACTTGTGTTAAGGTCAACTAACTCTAATGACTTTGGCATCTGACCTCGATCATATAAACAGGTATAACTTCAGAACTTCGATTGATAGATTGTTTATCGTGGATGATTATATACAACATTGTTTTAGCTGTCATTGTAAGGTTGTGTGGCCTTTATGAGTTGCAAACTAATCATATGACCTATCCCATGACTATGTATGGTTGCTGACAATTTGTCACACAACTGTTCACATAAATTGTGCAACATGTTGATTTGCTGTGACTTAATTTATATTTAATCATGTAGCTGGTCTTAACAGGTCACATAAAGCGTGACTTAATGTTTGAAAGCAAAGATTCAGATACATAAATTCTTCAGGTCAAAGAATATCAATAAAATATGGTCTGAATGAAGTCGGAATGAAGCTGTTTGATTGTGTTTAAGGAAACAGGCAACATATCTAACTATTATTGGCAATACAATGTGCAAATGCCTAATTTTCATTTGTGTGGATCAGTGTAGTTACCTGTATTTGACGTGACTGAAATACAAATGAATAATCTAAAAATTCATATTCAGGAATGGCTGATCTATTTGTGATTGTGTTAGAAAGTATGAAATAATGATAAATTATATTTTATTGTTTTGGTTGAATAATTCTTTAATATATATAAAAGTTCTAAATAAAAGATTTTAAAAAAAGATTTAAAAAATAAGTCTTAATTGCTATTATAATATGGTTCATTTTTATCCATTATTAATCAGATATTATCAATTTATGAGTTTATACAAAGTTTTTGCAATAAGTATTCCCTAGAATGGCAGTGTAGATGTAAAAGCAAGTTGTTATGAGTTTCCAGGTATTCACGAAAAACCTTGTATATCATTACAGCCTTTTTTTGCCCTATGAAACTAAATAAATTTAAAACTTTAAAACAGACTATAAATGATTCACAAAGAAGACCATGACCAATATAGTTTCATGTAATGACTTTCATGACATTAAAATGGTGCAATATTTCTTGATTTTACTCAAATTTTGATGGTTAAATTTCTCATATTTGTGAACTAGTTTTTTCTTTCAGAAAATATGGAGCACCGTTTCTCTTTAAGGATACTGGAAAGATAAATAGATGAATTGAATATAAAGTTTGTGCAAGTCTGCACTTGATATTTTCTAGTAGAAAAAATCTGTGAAAGATAGCCTTTAAATAATTGTGCCAGAATTCAGAAATGGTGGGAAAATGTCTTGCCCAAATTTTGCTGTAATTGATGCACCATTTAGAAAACACACCTAGAAGGCTCAGATGTTCTAATATTTCAGATAAAAAATATATTCATGAAAATTGAAAAAGTTGTTGTTAATATTTTTATGTCCATGGAATCATAGAATCAGGTACATGTAGTTTAATGTTAGTAAGAAAAAAGATATATTAATGAGGATTGTTAACCAGAGAACTTTGATGTTGATGAATAGTTGAGGATTTGTACAATATTTTGAAATTGAAAACTTTCTTTACTTTATTTAGTCAAAAAATGCAGTTTTATTAAAAAGTAATCTGAAATTTATTTTTTTTAAAATCCCTGTTGGACTCAAACCAACAAATGTACAGTTCAAAAGTTGATGTGCTAAACTACTGAGCTACTCAGCTAGGCAATTAAATCTGAAAGAAATAGACAAATACTGCTGATATTATATTTTCATTCATGATTTAAAAGGAAGTCAGCGATTATGACAATGTAGTATACCTTTTGAAACAAGTATATTTAAAAAAGAAATTGAAATGAAAACTACATTCCCTTATTGTAAAGTGGTTTATTATTAAATGAATTTATAAAGCAAATTAATTTTTTTATGAAGAGTGTATCATATAAGCAGCAATGTGAGTACTTGAGTATTTTAGTATTTTCTTTCAATTCAGATCAGGATCAGTACTTTCTCCTCAGATTTGGTCCAGGTTTAAAAAATATAGGCTTGCCTAGCAATATTTCTGTATGGTTATTTCACTTGACAATATCTATTTATGATGTATTAGTCTAATATATCTTTTTTCCAGTAAACACATTCATATTTCTTGGAAGATTTTAGCCATAAATTTAAAAAATATTATTAAATAATGTTTATAATTATCATAAATATATATTTTTTTATTTAAAAAATTAGAATGTCTGAGTCTTCTAGGCATGTTTTATTAGATATTTATATGTATCAAGCATCAAGTTGAAGGCAAATTTGGATTTTTTAAAATCTCTTATTTTCAAACAAAACACCTTATAAATATTCTTGGGAAAAAACACCAAAAAAAAATTCATATGAAATAACTGAGAGCTTGTATCATCACTTTCATAGTCCACATGAGATGCTTAATGAGCCATTAGATAAACATTAATGTAGCAATCAACCTTAAGTGAAGCAATGTACTTGATATTTATTGTGTAAAATGAACACATCAAAAATGTATTATTGAAAGCAAAATATGATAATGTTTGTAAAACTATATTTGAAAAATGTGCAAGATCATGGAACAAAACATTATAGCTCCTTTAATGGCAAACTAAATCAGTCGATAATTGGGAATCAACATTACTAGTATGTTAACAGCAATTTAGAATGTTGTTCAGGTTTTTACAATATCAGACATTTTGTGATATATCATTTACAACCAGTAAGACATAATATATTAATTGTACAATATTGGTTTATTTTGATATATCTGGATTGGGTAATAGTCTCCCACTTCGAATACAAAGTCCCATTTGGGTGATAAGACACAAGATTTATAAAGAAAATGAAAAATTGAGTGATAGGACCCAACATGTATTAAGAAAATTGACCTAAAGTTTGTATAAGATTAAAAAAGAAGTTCTTACCACCTTCTGTAGCCAATCTTCCACATCAAATAATTTCAATTGAACATCATGTTTACATTATCAAGCCATATTATATAAGGAAAAAAAATGTACTAAATCAAACTTTTTATAAACTGACATAAATTAGCAAATCAGACTTTGCAGAGCTGGTTAACAAAGGTATAATGACAATCTTGTCTGCCCATTACACCTGCATGGCTGCATTAATCACGCATCCTCATATCCAATTTGTGTTTTCTGATGTGGAGATTCCAATGAAAGTTCTTGATTTATGATATTATGGTCTTGTTAGGGGTAGAACTGTGCTATTTTGTCTTTGTGATAGATGCCTTTTTCTCAAAATTATTTAATTGTAAATTAAGGTTATTATAATCTTGTTAATGACTCATTTATATTAAATGTTGTATATTGAGTAATTGCTCTGAAGTAACATTTAATGATATGGGGTAAAGCAAGTAAAGTCGGACGACATAGAAAGTCGGTCAATCTGTCATCATAATAATCTAATATTGTATTTTTGTTGTTATTTTTCTTGATTCCTTGTAGTCCAGGCAATTTATGGTTTAACCTAAGACAAATTGCAAATGTTTTTAAATATGCTTTTTTCTTTTCTAAATGTTGTTCAAATAAACATATTAAAAATATAGAAAAAAAAGTTTTTATTCACCAATCTTTTAATATCTAGACCCGGGTATTTAGATTAGACTGATCACTTACACCGTCCTTTATAGATGTAACTATTTGCCTTGATTAAAGCCATACTAATAATCTGGTAGATTCGATGGTAAATCTATTAGGCCATGCATAGATTTTCTGGGCACCTATTGATGTTTTAGTTTTTTTTTTTCTTTTAAAATTGCTGAGTGCACCCAATGGACAAGTGTATATTCTGTGAAAAGCCATTTTCTGATGGTCAGGCAACAGTAACCTTTACTGCCAAAGGTTGGAATGGAATTGAGACAGTCAATGAAGAATGTGGTGATAGCATGCATGTTTTTCCCAGCCAAGTTGTGCATGTAAACTGTAGATGGAAGTATGTCAACCCTAATACCATAAAGAGAGACCTGAAAAGGAAACACTGTTGGTCCTTCGGAGACAGAATCACCCCAATGTGCCCTTTGATCATATGAAACAGCCTTAATTATAAAGACAACTGTCTTTTCTGTGGTTGCCCAGACATTTATGAGGGCCAAAAAGTTGAATATAAGTTAGTTCCAGTGAGAACTCTTGGTTTCCAGGAAAAAATTCTGAAGGCCTGTGGTGAATTCAGTGGCAATTGGGTTGAATGAGTCGGAGCACGTATACTCTATGTGAAGGACCTTCCTGCAGCAGATGCTGTTGATCACAGGATTTGCAACATCAACTTCAGGATTGGCAAGGACATACCACAGATTATGCTTGCCCAGAGTCACACAGCACCAAAATGTAAGCGATCGAGTGGCAGGCCAAAGGATTTGGTTAGAGAAGAGGCATTCCAGAGAGTAGCAGACTATCTGGAGGAGAATGATGATGAGCAGATAAAATTACTGACCTTATAAGGAAAATGGCAGAATACACTCAAGACGAGTCTATTGATCCATACAGTTTCAAACATATGAAAAGTGAATTGAAGAAACACTTCATTGTGCATTGTCATTTTAGAGTTGAATGGAAAGCCAAATGTGGTCACCTTCCATACCACTGTAGCCAGAATTGTTCAGGACTTCCACTGTCAACAACAAAAGAGTACCTTGAATGAAACAGACGAAATCATTGAAACAGCTTACAAACTTATAAAGAATGACATCAAGGATGTTAAAATTTCCAAAGACACCTACCCAGCATATGACAGTATGTCATCCTCTGATAGAGCGCTAGAGTTTTTGCCAGGATCGCTGTTGAAGTTTCTCCGGGTGCTCTTTTCAGGAAAGGATGTTGCTGTAAAACTTGCTTCTATAGGCCATGCAATCATGCAAGCAACATGCCCAAGAGTGTTTCAGTCCCCTCTTCAAATTGGGTTGAGTGTCCAATTGAGCCACCATTTCCAGTCTAAGTTCCTGATAGAATCTCTCCATGAACATGGGTTTTGTTGTTCATATTCAGAGGTTAAAAAGTTTGAAAGGAGTGCTGCAGTAATGCATGGTACAGAAATACCTAACTTTACTTCAGATAACTTTCTGCAATATGCTGCAGATAATGTGGATCATAATGTGTGAAGCATTGACGGCAAGGATACCTTTCATGGCATGGGGATCATCGCAGCTATTACACCTGCAACAAATGTGACCAGACCTATCATCAGAAGAGCAGATGTGACTTCACAAGAATTGCCTCTGTTGGGTGCATAAATATACACAGATTCACATCAGGGAACGATAGTCTGTATTCTATGTGCTATCAGCCACTCCAGTCGCCATGTGTAAAGGAACCATACACAGACTTTGATCTAATGTGGAAGGTTTCAGTGTTGCTCAGGTGTCCTGACCACTCTGGTCTGGATTTATGCAGATGGTCCATAAAGGTGACAACCCAGGGAAAGCATCAGTGATGTTCTTACCCATGATAGACCTGGATCCAAATGACATGACATGCATATATTCAACACTCAAATTTGTTTCAAACCATGCAGCCAAGTACAACTGCACTGCAGTTGTAACTTTTGACTAGCCACTTTGAAAGGCAACCTTGATTGTAGATAGTGCACTTGCAGACAGTGAACTTCACTCTGTGATTGTGCGCCTAGGAGGATTCCATACCCAAATGAGTTTTTTTTGGGTCTATTGGTCACTTAATGGGAGGCTCTGGCCTACAGAAGCTTCTTGGAGTAGTCTGTGCAGACAATACTTTAGGGCATATTCTCTCTGGCAAAGCAGCATCTCGAGCTGTGAGAGGACATCTCCTCACAGATTCAGCACTTAACACTGTGTTGACTGCAAAAGCACTTGGCATTGATGTTCCACAAGCAGACCCAGAACAAGACATTCTACAGCAATACTCAGAGGAAGATGAGTTTCATGATATACCAGCAGATAGTGGTCATCTGACAGAAGAGAGCTCCCTCATGGCTGGAGAAGTAGACAATCTGCAGGGGCTAGCCAATCTCATAGAAAAACTCTTAGCTGGAGAGGTCTCAGATATTGATGCTCAAAGCATTGACACACTGACAGAAATTGGTGAAAGGATCCAGCAAGAGAAAAATAATCTTCAGAAACTACAGACTGCAAGGCTGTGGCTTCAGTATATGGAAATGGTTGACATACTTCAATGATTTCTAAAGGCTGAGTGAATGGGAGATTGGGCTCTCCATCTACATAGTTTGCATGATATGCTTCCTTATTTTGCAGCCTCTTGACATAACTTGTACCTGAAGAGTGTCCACATTTACCTGCAAGAAGATGTCTAAACTGCAAGAACAAAATCCAGAAGTGTTCAAACATATCAGTGAGGGATTGCATGTAGTTCGATGGTCAGACAGACCCTGGGCAGGATTGTCAACAAATTTTGTCATTGAACAATGTCTGGTGCGCAGTGTCAAAACAATTGGAGGCTTGACATATGGGCGTGGCTTGACAGAGACCCAGCGTCTGGGTTCTGTCCATACCAGCATGCGCTGAGATTAACAGTGCTATGCAGGAATTGACAGGGGTCACAAACACTACAAGTGAGCAGCACAAAGAGGCCACTTCAGCATGACTTGCAAGGGATACCAGTGACACCCAACAACTACTGCAATACTTGTCACAAAGAAATCCCTTTAGCATAGATCCTTCTTTAAGGAACATTGCAACGGGAGTTACAGCACATGCAAATGTAAATGCATGTGATGCCAAAACAGTAGGCGACAAGATTCTGGTCTCAATGGAAGGACAGAAGGTCACAGACTACACCTTCAAAAGAAGTCTTCAGGCAGTCAATGGATGCTAAGGCATCTGTCAAGATCAGAGATGAGGAGGTACATGTAGATCCTCACTTGCTCTTTCAGCACCTTGTTACCACTGGTGTGAGATGTAATGATCTATCTGAAGTGTTCATGTATGACTCTTTGACTCCAAATATGTCATGAGACCAGCAAATAAAGCTACTCTGGCAAATGCTTTGTGGTCCCCACAGCTGGAAAGTGCTGTTGGTCCACAAGATCAGGTCCAGTTTGTCCTTGATGGTGGAGCACTGCTACATTGTATCCCATGGTCCATAGAGATGACTTGGGATGAACTTTGTTCACTGTACATGCAGTATGTTGTAAGCAGATATGGAAAGTGCGTCGTAGTGTTTGACGGATACAGCAATGCTCCAAGCACAAAAGCCTGCACACATCTCAGATGAAGTGGTGGTGGTGCAGGGATTGCAGTACACTTCACTGGTGACATGACTCTCAAAATGAAAAGAGATGAGTTCCTTTGTAACAAGGAGAACAAGCAACAGTTCATTCACTTGCTTTCAGGCAAACTGGAACAAAGTGGGTGTGAGGTGCATCAGGCACGTAGAGATGCAGATGTCCTCATTGTCAAGACAGCTGTTGCTTGTGCAGATACACAGGAAACAGTTTTGATTGGAGATGATACTGACCTCCTTGTGTTGCTTTGTTTTCATGCCAAAGATACACAGTACAATACCTTTTTCAGACCTGAGCCAAGGAAAAACTCCCAAAGACATCAAGATGCTGGAACATCAAAGCAACCCGCGCACAGCTTGGTGACATTGTCTGTAACAATATTCTTTTCATCCATGCTATCCTGGGGTGTGACACCACTTCAATGGTTTTTGGCATCAATAAATCAGTCGCATTGACCAAGATCAGAAAGGAGTTGGACTTTCTTGAACAAGGACAGGTGTTCATGAGAGGTACCTCATCAAAAGAGGAAGTAATCAAGGCAGGAGAGCAGGCTCTTGTATACCTGTACAATGGCCAGGTTGGAGAGGATATTAACAAGCTGAGGCTGTGCAGATTCTTTGATAAGACAATGTCAAGCACAGCTACTGTTCAGCCACATACACTTCCACCAACAGCCAGTGCAACAAAATACCATAGCCTTCATGTTTACCACCAAATTCAGACATGGAAGGATGAAAGGCCTGATATAATAGCTGAGCAATGGGACTGGAAAATCAGCCATGGCAAAATGATGCCCATCTTGACAGACCTTCCCCCAACACCTCAAGCTTTGCTTGAGTTCATCAGATGCAAGTGCAAATCAGGATGCCATACAATGTGCTGCATCTGTCGCAAGAATGGAATGGACTGTTCAATGGCTTGTACAGAGTGCAGAGGGGTATGTTCTAACACACCTATGTTGGCAACAGGGTCAGACTCTGATGATGATCCTGTGACAGAATAAATTGACTACGTGCCAGTTACACTTGTCCTACAGTTCAACCAAAAATATTGGTGGCCACTAAACATTTGAGTGAACGTGAAAATCCGAGTGAGCTATTCAAATATGATTTTTATGCACTTTTGGACCTATTTTTGACCTAAAAACTTGTCATAACTTTAACTTGATTGATATCAATGTAAACTGGACTTCTAGAAGTTTAAAATGAAGGCTCATTTGCCTTTATATGTTACACAGATCAAAAGATATGCTTTCCCTTTATTGCTGTAATGATTGTAAACTTCACGGTTTCCGTCATTGACATGGTTGTACTTAGCTGTAAATTTGGACCTCTTCCACTAAATATATTTATCTGTATTTTAGAATGTCATTGCCACATATTTTAGGAACAAAATAAAACAGATATGAAAACATTTGCAATTTGTCCTACCTTCGGCCAATTTTGACCATAGAATGCCTGGTCAAAAAAGTTTTCATTGGATGAACCCAATGAATCAGTCGTTACTGAAGCATTTTAAACATTCCAAAATCCACTCATTTTGAAGATTTGGAAGAAAGTTGATGAAGTTCTTGGTCATCATAGTCATTTTAAAATCTTGTCAAAAACAGGTACTTAATCTCTCCAAAATACTGATTCAACTGATACAAAAGAATCATTTACAATTCATAAAGCCAATTGAAAATGAAATTTTTTTATTTTGTTGTACAAATTTGACCCAATAGTTCAATATTTTGTTTAGTTTCCAACTTTTCATGTTGCTTTTAATGTTAAGCATTTAAAATCGGGCAAACATTTTTTCACAGAGAGTTTTATTAGTAGGGCCTAGTCCTATAGGATAGTTTAAATTTTAAATTTATTTATTGCCATTTTATTCATTTATTACTTTTAGATAAATCATATTATTATACTAAGTTTGCATTTCTTAATGTAGACTTTCATAAATTATAATATTCAGTTACAAAGTATTCCAAGTTTTAATACAAATATTTTTTTTTTGAAACCCACAATATATTACACATCAAATTAGAGGGGGGAAGGGGGGATCTTGATCACCCATCAAACTTTTAAGTTTTAAGGTATTTTAATTACATGTTTAAAAAAATAATATAAATAAGTAATAATAATAAAATACTCCGCATGGTATTCGGAAAACAAAATGTAAAACTAAACATTTCAGGTTAAAATTCCAAGTGAAGAAAATTTCCATTTTCAGCATGTATACTGTAGAAATGCACCACTGGGGAGGTCAGTAACTTTCCATAGGCTGAGCCTGAAAATCCAAAAGACAACAATGCAGTTGCAATTTTTTTTTAGACAGTGAATATAAAATGTAAAGAACCTATGTTTTAGATCTTTAATGTTTGAAGGGATGCTTTGGTCAATGCACAACTGTTCAAAGATGATATGATCTACTGGAAAATATTAAATCGAAGGTGACCACAGAAAAGTTAACAATAGAAGTGGACTTCAGCAACTGTGTAACATTGAAACTATGTGTAAAGATAAAAATGTTGGTAGAATGAAGCATGTGCTTGAAAAATATCAATTAAAAGTATGGTGATCTATTAAAAGGACAATTAACATGCACAAGTATTATGCATTGTAAATGTGGTGTTTAAAAATCACAAATCATTACATTAAAGTATTCAATTTAGTTTTATTTTAAATATATAAATACAATCCAACCTCATTATCTCAAACTCGAGTTGACCGAGAAAAATTTATCCGAGTATTCGAGATATCAAGGGTAAATAACTTAAAGAATAAGTGATTGGGACTTTCGAATCACTTCAGCATTTCCCTGGTATTTGAGATATTGGTGTTCGAGATATTGAAATTTAACTATATGATTATATATACCCATGCCATCATTTATACACAGAATTTGTCGTGGAAAATAGTGACAGAGATTTGAAATAGACACCTTTGCATCATTTTTCAAGATGGAATGGGAGGGGCAGCCAGTGAAAAAAATGTCTTCACAATTGACTAAAATTCTTGACAAACAAAATAAAAATACTAATAATATCAAAACCAAAACAAAATAACAATGTTAACATGTTCTTTTGGCCAGTCTTCATCATATTTTTTTTTGGGGGGGGGGGGGGGGGGGGGGGCACTAACCCTGACCTTGTTAAAGAAAAGTCTACATAAAATGTAAAGATAAAAAAAAATTACATTTACAAGCTAGTATTAAATTCTGTGGTTTTGAATTATGGAAGGAATCAATGAGAAATGAAACTAGTTAAAGCTTGTATTAAAATTATTAGACCTATTCTTAATTCTATGTGACATGCACATGAGAATTTTATTACATCATTGTGTGATTAAAAAAAATAATTATGTACATTACAGTTATAAATATCTTGAATAATTTGCTTGGGTATTGTGAAATAAATCTGCCTGACTTTAAATTCTTGATGTCTGACTTTTGCGGTTGATGTCCGACTTTATCAACCTCTACAGTACCATGATTTATTTTGATTCTTAGCAACACTAAACTTTGAACCAATGAAAACTTCGAATACAAAGGAGGTGAAACAACACTTCTTATGTAGGAATATGTTTTTGTGTACATTTTAAGAGCTTAGTGCTTTAAATTGAGGTGCATATGAAGGAGTCCGAAAAACTATCTGACATCTGCTGCTTCACTCCTATATTTTACATCTGTCAAAATTTCTAAGACTGCTTCTCATCATACTATGATATGTACATTTTATTCTTTGCACAGTTCCACAAAACATTTAACCTAGCCAAGATATGTTATTTTTCCCTTTGATTTCAATAAATGTTAGAAATTGGTTATTGTTATGCAAATCTTCATTTAAAAACAACAAAAATTATTTTAGTCAGAACATCCTTTGTGGACATTTTCCATTATATTCTATGAATAATACATGTAGTATTCTGGATTAATCAATGTTTAAGATGCTCTGTAGCAAAATCTTGATATGATTAATTCATCAAAGGTTAAATTACTCCATCATGTATCAGCTGTATCAAAGAACAAAATTCAAACTCCAAAAATGTAATTGTTGAATTTCATCAGTCTGAGAGTGGTGAATGTGAAACAATTTAATATTTTTCTGTCAATGATTGGATTTGATCATTTGTACAAGATACATGTATAGGTATATCCTAAAATGTATTTGATAAAGTCAGATTTATTTAATTTAAAAACATATTGTTTTGAAATCCTAAATTCCATATGAATATTTTCAGAACATCAGAAGTGGCATTCTCATGTATGCTTGAATATGTAAAAAAAAAATTATCCAATTAACAATGTGAAAATCACTTTCTCTTTACTTCATGTAAAGCTACTTTATCTTTTTTTAGTACATCTATGGGGATATAACTGTGATGATGGCATTTTTGTCCTTGTAGTGCACTTCTATCCATAAAGTGCAGGTCAAATTGTTAAAAATTGTCCTCACTTTACACCTTCTCTCTCTCTCTCTCTCTCTCTTGTGTGTCTGTGTGTGTTAGTTTTTCTAGACTGTAAAGCTACAGACAAAAGTGTAAGTTTATCTCTGTATAAGTTAAAAGCAACTTTGGTGAGTATTGTGGACCCCTGAAATAAGTATACATATAGTATCATGTCTTTTTAGCCACTGCAATATAATGATGTATATCTATTGTAATTTCAACCCAATTTGCAAAAAGAGATCTATACCAAAATTTCCAGGTATACATTACCACTGTTTCAAGTTGCATTGGTTTTTTTTAATCCTTCAGAAAGTGTACTCCCATGCATGCTGCCCAGGTCTGGTGCTGACCAATTTGACCAATGCTATCTTTCCAATGTGGGTCTGGTACATACTACTGCCTTTCTTTTTGCTTGTAAGTGATACTTTTACATGTTATACTTCAGTAATTTCAACTGAATGCAGCAGATTCATCATGAATTAGGAATTTATTATCCTCTCACAATTCATTGAGAGAGGGGAATATAGTAATGGGCATTCGAGTGTGTGTATAATCCTGAGTTTGTAGACGCTGTATTATTTGCTCAATTAATTTGATACTTCACTTATAGCTTTGTCATCAAACAAGGAAGAAAGCTATTGATTTGGGGTTCAAGACTTATAAGGTTAAGGTCACTAGGGAACTTGATAGAAAAAGTTTATAGACATTCTAGAGGCTGCATATTTCAGTATATCTGTATTTAGCTCCACACGTATATTTACTAATTGCTTATATTGTGAGAGGATTCCTTAGAGGAACTCCTGTTAAGGTTGACTCGTACAGTTTACACTTCAGTTGTGAAAATATAAAATCTTCTAGTACAATATGGTCTCATCTGTCTTGTGCATATGAAAAGGTATTATAAACAAAGACCTTATTCTTTCTGTATCAATACATGAAAATGAAATCAGAGGTTTAGCAACTGATGCCAGTAAATAGTCTGCAGCCACAAAGAAAGAAGTAAAAACTATTGTGCAGATAGGAGTTAGTTTGATGAGCTACATAATAAGATCATGTTTTGTGTTGATGGAAGCATGCATGCTAGTCTTGATTAAAGGAACATTTGGTGCCGCAAAGAGCTATAAATCAGTATGGTTAAAACCACATTTTAATGAAATGTTAGAAAAATGAAAGTGTGTCCAGATGGTTAAGAATATGTTTGATTTTTTTAAAAATTACTCTACTTTTTTCAGTTTTACCAGTTGCAACCCTTGAAAGTTTGGGAATGATTACTTTTAAAAAAAATTAAATCCAATTTGGTTCATATGACTACATGTACAATATTAATTCTTTTTAGTCATTGGTTATATTTATGTGTCCCTTGTGTGACTTTTTGCAGCCCTCATCATCTTTAGATCAACGGTATATGGATGTGTTTTTAGCTCATCGGCAATTCTTCACCATTACTTTTTATCAATATTTTTCACAACCATAACACAATGAATATGCCAGAAATTATGTGTACAACCAATGTATGTAATTATTCATTTGTTTTCATTTCACAATGTGGACAAAAATATGTACATCAGGTGTCAATGAATTGAATATGTTAATTTTATCAAATCCATATCTCTAATATAATCTTTCTGTTGAAATCTCTTTGCTCACTCATCTTTTGAAATTAATGTTTATGTAATTAACTTGCTTAAATGTACACAAAAATAATTATCAAGCATGTAGCAAAAGAGAGATAGAAAGGGGTGCCCTTTTTTTCCAACAATCTGCTTTTTCTGTGATCTTCCATACAAAGCTGGTTATTTTTACAAGCAAAGTAAACAATAAGTTGTCCCACCTTTTTCTGTAAATGCTAGTGTTGAATTATATTGGAATTGTAAAATTTAAGGAACAATTGAATTGAAGGATCAACTAATAACCCCCACCCCCATTCCCCACCCCACCCCACCCCTACTTTCTACTTCCTCCCTCCCAAGATTTAGAGCTTTGGGTTTTGTTATATTTGCTTTTTGCTTGTCAAGAATTTCCAGACAATTGTGAAGACAATTTTTTTTTTTTACAAAAAATCTTGAAATTCTTGGTATTAATTGTATCATATAGATTGTATTATAATTTGGACAGAATTAAACATCAAATATGGGTAATCCCCCCCCCCCTTCCCCAGTACCCATCCCTTCAATCTAAAAAGTGTTCTCCATAAAATCGACGAAACTAAACCTTATTATTATTAGAGACAAAATACAAGCCGTTGAATTTCAAATAATAAAGATTTTGGTACCATAAGCTTTACTATACCCTATTTGTTAATATTCATAAGACCGTATCACTAAGTACACCCCCTACTTCTGGTGTAAGGGCAGTAACTCCAAAAATGTAGACCATTGAGAAATAAAAGTAAAAACAACCTCTTCGACATATATATGTGAGCAGATCTAACATTTAAATTAGATTGACATTGATCTGTATATATTGCAGATTTACTAATGTGCGTGGATATGTTTGTTTGTGTGTGTGTGTGTGTGTGTGTGTGTGTGTGTGTGTAAGGCTTCTAATGACAATGCAGCCATACAAAGGTCATTTGGCCAAGGTAACTAATTTCAAACCTAATTTACCTTTTGTTTTTATATTTACAGATGAGAATATTTGTTGCCAACTTTAACATGAGTCCGTACAATGGTTCAGAATCTTTGGTAGGTATTCAAAACTCAGCGATTAATTTAAGTTTTGAACAGTATAATTGATAGGCATCGTGCTGGTTTCAATTTGAATGAATAAGGTCAACAACCTTCTTGCTGATACTACCTACTCTAGACAAATTTGTAAATGAATTGTCATAATTTTAAAAATGATATTATAGAATAAGTTGAGTATAATTTTTCATTAACAAATTTGCTCTGTAGTTTGTTTGCACCATGACTCCTAGGCTATACCAGGGATTTGGAGTGGTTTGCAAATGAATGTATGAAAATATTCTTTAAAAATTTCTTATGACAAACCACTGTCCAGTAGGCTACAATTTGTCATATAAATGCACAAGCATTTTGATGTGTTGTAGGTTCTGGTTTGCTCACACTTTAACCCCCAGGGGCCAGGGCATGACTTATGGGAATTCAAAATTTTAAAAAGTAAAATTGTATGAAGTTTAAATTTTAATATTTTCCACTGAAGGCTGAAAAAATGAAATTAAAACTACAGTGAATACAGCATAGTCATAATATTCATATAGAATAGACACCAAAACCAGGAATTTAGAACTGTGAAAATAAATTTAGACAAAATAACCTGATGGGTGAAATAATAAAATTGAATGCAGTAGATGTATGTATCTATGAGAGCAGATTGATATGTTGTGAGCCTTGTATTGAAGGAGGTTAGCATCGATGTCCTTTTTTAGCCCTACTATTCCCTGACTATTTAAGGCCGAGTACCTGAAGACTGGTGTTGTCATTAGGTCACTTTATATCAACAAGGTAACACTCTAAAGTAAACAAAGCAAGTGACTTGCAAAATGGACATAATTGGTGAAAGACCAGTGATCCAATATTTGCATAATAAAGGTTTAGCACCTAAAGATAATCATTCTGATGAGGTAGCAACACTAGGGAAAGATGTCCCTTCATAAAAAAAAGGGTGGCGGAATTTAAATGCAACTGGCAGAGCCTTGAGAATGACCCCCGTCCTGGAAGGCCTGTCACTGTTGCAACCCCAGAAATGGTCAATAAAGTCAATGATGACAGGTGAGTTACAGAAAGATATATAGCCAGTACAGTTTGGGTTTCATAGGAAAGTACATTCCATTCTGACAGGACCTTGAATGAGAAAGCTTTCAGCCTGTTAGGTACCAAGACTTCTGGCAGTTGATCAGAAGCACACCATGTGCACTTTGTTGAATGCTAATCTAAACCTTTTAGAGGTAGATCCTGCTAACTTTCTTCAGAGATTTGTTACTATGGATGAAACATGGGTCCATCATTTCACTCCAGAGGCCAAACAACAGTGTAAACAATGGAAGCATCCTAGTTCACCCCTGCCAAAGAAGGCAAAGACTGTTCCATCACCTAGATAGGTTATGGTCTTGGGGTTTTTTTTTTTTTTTGGATACTGATTGTATTCTGATGGCAGATTATCTCTAAGAGGGACAAATAATCAATGGCACATACTATACATCACTTCTGAGGCAGTTATGGGAAAATATTAAACTCAAGTGCTACAAAAAAACTCAGTGAAGGTGTGTTGCTCCACCAGGACAATGCTCCAGTTCACAAGTCTCTCGTTGCCATGGCTGCCATTAATGATTGTGGCTTTAAATTGATTGAGCATCTGCCTTATTCACATGATCCCGCTCCATCAAACTTCAATCTATTTCCCAAACTGAAAATGGCCATTTCCGGTACCCACTTTCAGTCAAATGATAACATCAAACATGCAATGGAAGACTTTCTGAACAGTCAAGAAAAGGACTTCTTTAAAGTGGCCTTAGATATCGCTGGCAAAAGTGTGTAGATACTAAAGAGGATTATGTTGAAAAGTAAAGCAATATATGTGCCAAATTCAAACCCTTACATATGAGGCTCACAACACATCAATCAGCTCACATATATAAGAGAAATGAAGAGAAATATTTTTTTTAAAATTCTGAAGATCCACAGTGGTAGAAATTTTCAAATTTTTGTGCAAGTATCCATGTGTAGTATAGATTAAAGTTTTCAATTGTCTATTACTATAACATATAGTTTAATCCTGGTTGTCTGTGTCTCATTCAGGCCTTTTCATTTCAAAAGATGACCAAGACCAGCTTCAGCCAAATTTAAATTTGCACAAAATGTTTTTAAGTAAAAAGTTTCTAAAATTGTTTTGTTGAATGGTCTTACCCCTTTGAAGAGAATTAATCAAGAAGTTGTGAAAATATGTGTGAAAATCTTGTGAAGAACCACTCATTTAGACTAAATTTGCATGGAGGCATTTTCATATGGGGATTCAAATTTGTTCAAGTGCAGGCCCCTTGGGTCAGGTCAGCATGGGGATTTAAATATTGCAGAATTCTTAAATTGCATGACCTGATGATTTTATGTAAAATGTTGATATAAATCAAGAAGAAAATATGATTAGGTGAGCAAAGCATCCTTTTGTTTAAATAAAACTTTCATGTAATCAGCTATTTTCTAATTGCCTTCATGTGACTGATGATATCACCTCAGTTGTTTTAAATATTATATTTCAACAATTATGAAATAGGGTTTTAGATGACTGCAGGGCACGTAGCTAACAGAATACTCATTGACATATGCAACAAGAATATGTATGGTATAGAGTATATTTAAAGGCAAACACTTGGGTGTGGGTATTACTGTCATATGAAAGCATCTAGTTTGTAATTGTCTTCATTTGGCTGATGATATAATAGATTTTTGATATATATCCATTGAGAATTCTCTTTTCATTTGTACAACATTTAAATTCTAGACTCCATTGTAACTATATCTACCCAGTTAAATTAATTGAATATGATTATAGTCATGAACAGTCAACATGTGAAGCCATATCAAATAGCCATGATTATACGATATTTTTTGCATATGACTAGACAATTGGACAGACTCCAGTTATTGCAGTTCTTTGATTGGATTGAGACTTCAACAGTTTTTGTCAGAAATTCATGAAGGAAGTAAATGCATCAAGAATTGTATGCTATTTACTTTTTGGGTAAAGCAGCTATTAGGGTCCTGCTGCTTCTACATGTAGAGTATATGAAGATTTTCATGTAACACATTAATTGTGTGCAAACTAATTCACAAGTACTTCATATTTTAATTACATTGTATTTCTCTTCAGGTTTGGTTGTCAAAACAGAACCCCAAAGAGCTGGACCCAAAATCCAGATATGAAAGCAATACCTCATTCTTTGGGAAAAGATATGTGTCATCCAGAAAAGTATGTATTATACCTCATAACCTAGGGAAGTTGGGGACAAGATGCACAAACTAGGAGGTTAAGTTTACATAATGGCAGACATAGAGGAGCACTGTGGATATTTTACCATTTTAAAATTTACTTGTTAAATTCACAGTTTTCATGTCAATTCTCTATAAATGTTATAGTTAGGTTATATTCACTTCCATTTTGATTATTTCGGAAGGTTGGTGGTCTCATCCTGGTTACATTGTATCTTTGTTCTCTCTTCCACCAATAAAAAACTGGATGCCACCAGATAACTGAAAAATTGTTGAAAACAACAGTGAATCAATCCATTTTTATTTCACAATTTAAGTCTAGTGGAAAGTCTTTGCTGATTCATTGTTGTGTATTTCTATAATCTATAAACGTGATAAATTTTGGTTTATATTTTTTTAAATGGGCATCTTGTATTCTTTTTGTAGCTTCCAATTGAGACTTCTACCTGTGACCAGTTGATTGATGAGTGTGATGCATTGTATAGAAAGTTTAAAAACAGACAATCATTGGACACCTAGTTTGAATTGTGCCATTATGGGTCATATTTAAAGCTGTGTGTGAAGACGTGGTCCAGTTAATGTATGAATGTTTTTCTGTGCATTCAGAAAGCATTGAAGAAAAATATTTATTGTAAATGAAAATTATCTTGCATATGTCTATACATATTTTATATGAATTGAAAATTACTTTCAGAAAAGTTGAATAACATTGTTAATGGGCAGATTTTCACCCAGATGCATTAAAAAAAATGATTTTTCCTGTTTAAATTTGCCCTCAAGCCATATATTACTACTTTAAGTGTCATGTATAAATTAAATTTGCCCATTTTGAATGGTTGGTGAAAAATTTCCTATATGAATTAGTAATTATTAGATAAGTATCCATCCATTGTATTATATATATATGTGTGTGTGTGAATTCATTACTATCAAGATGTTTTCTGTCAGCATCATCACTAGCCACACACCTTACATCGAATGAGGTAGTATGAACAGCGACAATATGCGTGGATTTTGTGATGGTGTCTGTCAGGGGCATAGTGGATATAGTTTACTCTAATCACATTGACTTATCTCTCTTTGTTCTTGTTTCTTTATATTTAAATTATTGATATCAGAACTGAGTGAATACTGCCTCCTTAGTTCTGTTGATCTCTGGTAATCAACCTATTGTGATCTCTGCCTAGTTAGTAGTTGTCTGTAGACATACTCTCTTATTCTGAGACATTATTTAGACTTGTACTTGACAGTGTGGCATGACTTTCTGAATTGAGGTTATTTAACCAAAGTTAAGGTTACTGGTAAAAACAGTTACACATTTATGTGGGCCATGGCTTTACAATGGAGGATACATTACAGACAAGAAGGTTGATCATTACTGAACAGTTTGTAATGACCTTGGTTAGGTTTATGACAAATATCCAAAGTCAATGAAGATAACTAGAAAGTAAGTATTAGAAGTATTTGTTTCAGGCCAGAACTTTATAATGGAGAAAGTTGAAGCTCACATTTTGCGAAAATGTGGCCTATGATCAGTTATTTTGTTAGGAACCAGAACCATGATCATTTAGCCAAGATCAAGGTCACAATTAAAAAAATTGTTCAGGCTATAATGGATTTGAAACAGAAGAAACTTTATTATTTTTAGATTGTGATATATGCTTATTGACCACCAGTTTGCAACTCTTTTTGTGTGATGCTCAGGTGACTGTTAAGACCCATAGGTCTCTTACTGAAAAGCAGCCACCTGGTTTTTTTTTATTAGCTTACCTGAGCTAAAAGTTCAAGTGAGATTTTCTGATCACCTGGTGCCAGGTATCTGTCTGTCCATATAATTTGTCTGTAAATGTTATACATTTTGACTTCAGAATCATTGGGTCAATTTCAACCAAACTTGCCATAAAGCATCCTTGGTAAATTTGATTGAAATTTATTCAAATAAAGGGTTGCACCATTTTCAAAAGGGAGATAATTTAAAAATAGTAAATCTTCTCAAAAACCATTTAACCAAAAAAGACAAACTTTAAAGCGTCTTTAATGAGTGGAAATTCAAAGTTATTCAAATCATTGTCCCTGGGCTAGTTTGAAGCCACAATAGTGGATCGAAGTTTTACATGGTAATATATAATAAAACATCTTTAAAAATTTTCTTATGAACAGGTAGGCTATGAATAGTTGTGTATCTTCAGGTAGTGTAGATTCAGAGTTGTTGAAACAATGACCCCACTGATAGGGTGGGGCCATAGTAGGGGAAAAGGATTTTATATGGATATATACAGGAAAATTCTTCTCAAATTTTAAGAACAGCAGGGTCATGATTAGTCATAAAAATATGCAAGCATCCTAAAGGGGAAGGGGGGGGGGGCACAGTAGGAGAACAAAGTTTCATGTAGGAAGTTAAGGTGATTTTGGGGTGAGCATTGTGACTGATGAGTCGCTTGTATATATGTATGCAATTATCTTATTTTACTCTTAATTATGTACATAACAAACTGTGATATGTACTCATAAATTTTATTCATGGCAGCAAAATCAATATGTGATAGGATTTTACATAGAAAATAAAGCTAGTAAACTTGACAAATGTTTTATTTTCTGTTCATTAGCATAGTGTGCAGATATATATATATATATATATATATATATATATATATATAAGAAAACAAGTCCCTTATGAAGTTTATACTTCACAATGGATGCATATCCTCACAACTATAGATATAATATGGTTCAAATTAATTCAGTGTTGCATAGTACATGCTAAAGAGCGTTTACCTGTAATATATGAATTAGTCATTTTTAAGCAAGGAAGACGAAGAATATCATTTTATATGTGGAACAATAGTAATATAGCACCATGTTATGGGAAAACATCATTTATTGTGGTAATATTGCTGACTTGGTGTAAAACATCATCCACGTGAATAATCAAGAAAACTACAGCTGATACAAATGGTATAACAATGGGATGTATGAAAATGATACATACAAAGAAACATGATAATTATTGTATAAAACTATTGCTGTTTATACAAGAATTATTTCATTTGTAATGTATCTATCATCCTTATACACCTTTAAAGTAGACTTTCACTTTACCCTGCACTGTAATTAAAATGTTGCATTGTTTTATTTTTGCATTCTTTTAGTGTAGTATGTATTCAGATAGTGAAGCATGGGATTCCACTTTAAAATAGAAGTATACCAATGAATGTTAAACCTTTCAGTTTTTGTCACCTGAGTCTGTTGGATGACTTTTAGCTATTGGTCTGCAACCATCATCATGCATTAAAGCAATATAAGCTGCCAAAATTGCAAATTTTTATAGTGGCATTAAAACAGGTTAAATGAACGTTGATATGATTGAAAAAAAGAACTGCATCGAATTTCCCCTCTTATGCATCGTTTACACACCTTTACGTGATGAAAAATATATTCCTCAACATTCCGTTTGACCCTAACAACGGCAGCTGATTAATCGTCGGCGACAATCCCGAAGATAACCGATGTTGACACGAATGATTCGGATGCTGATCGGGTTGTATCCGGGTCATTAAAATATGGACGGTGAGGTGAGATAAAATTCTAGTTACCATCATTATTTTGGCATTGTTAACGATGTTATATGTTTTTATATCTTTTTCGTCCCGAATTAGTCAAAGTCGGCTTTCTCCCTCGCTTCGAACCATTCGTGTCAGACATCTTTCATGCTTACCGGAAATATTGCGCTTGCGCATTTGATTTTGCCGAATGAGTTCAACTTTAGGTCATTGCATACGGAAATAATGTTGGAAAAATTAAGGTACGGGAAGACTTAATTTCAACTGTCGAAATTTTTTTACATTTAATGCAAAAAATACAACATGTCAAAACTTTAATCGATAAAATCAGGTATTAGAAGGTAGATGTTACAAAATTTCGATTAAATTTTAGGGAGCCCAAAATAACAATTTTGACAGCTTATATTGCTTTAACAAATGAACATTGTTAACTTCTTTTTGATAACTACTATTCCAATTCTTTTCAGATTGGTATGAAACATCTTTGGGACAAAGGGGCATAAAATATAAATTTCAGGATTTCTGCACCCCTGGGGCCTTAGGGGCAAGGCAAATACTACTAAAAACTGACAAATTTTCAAAAACCTTCTCTACAACCACACATCTGTAAGAACAACTAAATGCATAGTGATGTAGAGCAGGAAGGCCTCTACCAAAATTATAAATTTCTTAATCCCTCAGGTAGAGGTTAATCTGACATTAGAGTGGGGCCAAACTTGGTGTATATATAAAGTGCATGTGTAAAACATTTAAATACTATCTTCTTTAATGCTATTGATACTCAGATGAAATTAAACAGATATTTAGAAAAGTTATAGGAGTCCTCTACCACAATTGTAAATTTCATGATCCAAGGAGGTAAGGGCTTTGGTTCCAGGATGGAGTCAAAATTATTCTAGTGATTAGTCTTAATCATATAAAAGACTTCTGTAAATTTGGTGATAGAGTATAAAATCTAATTGCATATTTAGGAAAAGCAGAATAGGATGTACCAAAATTTTCAATTTTGCAACCACAGGGTTTTGACTCTAGGACGGGTCCAAATAAGTCACATTTTGTCAATGTTAAATTACATTATGTTACATATATTATATAAAGCCTTTTATCAGTATAGGCACCTTTGATGGCATACAAGTTTTGAGAACACACCTTGTTTTACACTGTTGTTGAATATTAGAATTTAGATTAGATATTCAGAACAGGAAATTTTGAAGTCATTGTTGTAAACTCGGGTGACCTATTACAATTGATCTGCATCTGTTAACAACAACTGAACATTTTGAACTACTTCTTGATAACTAAATAATAATGTAAATTTCATGATTCCTGGGGAAGAGGCTCTGACTTCAGGGGGATGTCAGACTTTGTATTATATAGTGTATATGTGTAAAACATTTGAATAATATCTTCTTTAATGCTATTGATAATAAACTGAAATTAAATAGACATTTAGAAGGAATAGGTTTTCCTTTACCAAAATTGTAAATTTGATGATCACAGAGGGTGGATGTTTTTTTATCAGGGTGGGACCAAAATGGTCAGGTATTTAATGTTTGAACAATAGAACCTCTTTTTAAAGTTCTTGGTAACTACAATTCCAATTCTTTTCAAATTTGGGTTGAAGCATCTTTGGGATATGGGGGACCTATATTGTACATTTCAGGACTCCTGCACCCATGAGGCTGTAGTGCAAAGATACTATTTTTCAAAAACTTTCTTCTCTGCAACCACATGTGTAAGAAAAACTAAATCCATAGTAATGTAGAGCAGGAAGATCTGTACAAAATTGTAAATTTCATGATCCCCAGGGTCAAGGTTCTGACCCCCAGGGTGGGGCCAAACTTAGTATATAGTGTTTATGTGTAAAACACTTAAATAATATCTTCTGTAGTGCTATTGAAACTACATGAATATTTAGAAAGAAAAGTAATCCTTCATCAAATTGTAAATTTGATGATCCCAGGGGTAGGGGTTTTGGTATCAGGGTGGAGGCAAAATGGTCAGTTATCAAATGTGTGAATAGAACATTTGTAACTTCTTCTTGATAACTACCATTCTAATTCTTTTCAAATTTGGTATGAAGCTTTTATAGGACAAGGGGGTTCTAAATTGTAAATTTCAGAACTCGTGCACCCCTGGGACCTTAAGGGCATGACAAAAAGTGACCAATTTTCAATTGCATATCTTTATGAAAAGCTAAATGCATTGTAATTTAGTAATGGAAGGCCTCTGCAAAAACTTAAATTTCATGATCCCTGGGTTAGAGGCCTTTGACCCCATGGTGAGGCCAAACTTAGTATTATGCAGTGTATATGTGTAAAACATATGAATAATATCTTCTTTAATGCTCTTGATACCAATTTGAAACTAAACAGATATTTAGAAGGAGTAGGTCATCCTTTACCAAAATTATATTAGTTCTGGTTCCAGGGTGGGGCCAAAATAATTATAGTAATTATTGGCTTTATCATTTGAAAGACCAAGTTTGTTGATATGGTATAAAAACCAAGAGCATAATATTTTGGAAAAGCAGGAAAGGATGTAACAAAATTGTGAGTTTTGCTACCAAAAAAGAAAAAAATGTGGGTACAGACTTTAGGACAGGTCCAAATTAGTCATATTGTGTTACATATATATGTAAAGTCTTTCATTAGTATAGACACTTTATGCAGAACAGGAATTTGTTTTCTATATTTCATAGCCCTTGGCACTAGTGGTAGTTTTAATTAATACTCAGGTGACCAATGAGACCTATGGACCACTTTGGACAAGGAGGAAATAAATTGTAAATTTCAGGACACCTGCACCCCTACCCGAGGCCTTTGGGGTGGGGGAAATACTGCCAAATCTTGATCATTTTTATACACCCACATATTATGTTGACTGTCTGTCCCTTTGTCTTTGCTACACCTCCTAAACCTTTGAGGGGATTTTAATGAAACTTGGTCAAAGAAAGTTCAAAATATGTAGACACATGTACATATTACAAGGGGAACAATCCAATATTTTTAAAGGAGTTATGGCTCTTGAACATTTTTTTTTCTATGCAAAATAGTTGTCTTTGCAACTCCTCCTGAATCCTTGGAAGATTTTAATGAAACTCATTACAAAGAAATATCACAATGTGTAGATGTGCATATTACAATGGGAATGCTGTCCCAAGAATTTGGAAGGAGATATGGGGCCCTTGGACTTACTTTTTTTTTTTTGGGGGGGGGGGGGGGGGTCAATAACGTATGTGGGCTTATCATGTACATCCTTAGTGGTGCTCTATTTTTCTTCTACAAAAGGCCCATAGGCCTTATTGGTCATGTGAGTATTAGTTAAAAGCATCAATAGCCCCAAGAGATTTATAATCTATACATGTAATTATTTTCCTGTTCTGCATATCTAAACTAAACTTTGATATTCAACAAACCTGCAGGTTCCCAATGATACACATTCCCAATATATATATGTAACAATTTTCAAGCAAATAATAAATGTTAGAGCAAGCAATAAGCAAACATATGTCTTTTAAAATATTTAATTTGCATATGTATCTGATCACACTTTAGACCTTTCCATGTTTGTGTTTATGCTTTTTATGTTTATAATTCGTTGGATTTGATTTTCTATTATCTGTGGCTGTCTGAATTGCACTGTCACTGTTGGTTTTCTCCACCCAAACTTCACAGTCATCTGCTTTTACAGTTTTCATCTTTTTATACATTCTGTTGTGTTCTCCATGCTGTTTCCTCAATTTGAATTCACCATCACTTTCCTTTAATTTTTTCCTCTTTCTTTTCTTTATTTTATATTTCCTGTTTTCCATTAGCCCATCTGATTCTGAGGAGTATGTTCTTGATCTACCATTTGATTTTTTCTTCTTGGACTTTAAAGCTGCTGAAGATTTTCTGTGTTTCTGTGATTTTCTTCTCTTGTGTTTTCTGTGGTGATCAGAATCTTTGGATGATGAATTTGAAGTGTCTGATGAAGAATCAAATACAAGAGCCTTCAACTGTTCAATTCTGAAACAATAAAATCTCATACAGGTTAAAAATGGCCTGACATTCAAATATAAATGTCATATCATTATTCAACTAGAGGTCCATGGGCCACATCACTCATCTTTCTATGTAAAACAGTAAGGACTTGGGATACCCTACAAACATTGTTACTGAATTTTATAAAACTACTTATAAATGTCTTAATATTTCTAAAAACTTATATTTTCCACAAAATTTTTCTATGAAACCACCTTTATTTTTGAAGGCATCATTGATTATGTGAATTTCTGGGCCTGAATAAGACCCCCCCCCAAAAAAAAAATTTAAAATGCTTTGAAATCAATCATTCTGGATTATATCTGTGATTAAAACTGCAACCATTCGGCAATGCTACACCTTTTCTAAGTAAATAACAAACTGTCAAACGGGACTGCATTCCTCCATTATATTTACATTCTGTTCTATATCAAACTACTAAGTAGACAATGGGTCTATGATCTCTGGGATCACATTACTCTCACTTGCCTATTGTGATGTCACTCAAGTTTATGTCACTCAAGCTGTGTGTATGTGTTTTATTTATCGCACATTTAAAAGAATGTTAGATGACATGTACACAGTAACTGTCATGACCATGGGATACTGGAAGTAATAAAAAATGTAAATATATAGAATAACTAAACTGTCTTGTTTGTGGGGAGGTTATGAGCTGATAAAGTGATTGCAGCACATGGTAATTTTACACATAAATGTCTTTGGTGTTTATGTAATTACCACATGCTCTAATTGTCAACTCATAATCTCCCCCTCCACCACCACAACCACAAGACAGTTATTCCTTATGTAAATTTTTTCCAGACAATAAGGACATGCAGTTATTGGTTGGACATGTCTATATAAGGAAACTCAGCCTCAGTAGTCATCATCTTCTTCTTTAGAACACAACATCTTGACCAGAACACTTAAGTAAAAAAAGAAATAAACTTGGTAGTTGATGATGCTAATTATTCATCTGAGCAGTCCATATTCTTGAGTTCAGTTATGAATTTATATTTTACTAAAGCAGAAAATTATTACAGTTCTTATCCAGTATTTTAGTCTATTATAGACTTTGTTTTACAAAGTTTTATTTAGCTGATTAGTTGTCCAGAACGTTGGCTGGAATGTTTTATAACATTAAATATTGTTCTTGAATACTTTTGGAATCACTTGTTGGATTCCAGTTTAAGTTCGTAAGGGTCAAGTTGTATGGATTTAAATGTCAGAGGTTATGACTTAATGAGTAAATAAATTACTGTCAAATTTACATTGGGTATTAACTGGCTTAGTTAAGAGACTGGCATTAAAAAAAAAAGGGGGGGGGTAATTCTTCAAGTCTGTCATATTAAAGTTAAACTCTCAACTATTTGGATTGATACCGGCACTAATTTATATTAATATGTAACAACTAATAATTTTAGTATACATATTATTAAGCTGAGAGCGTTGGGCTGCAGAAATGTATGTTATACAATTTTCACCCTAGGTGTTGCGAGTCATTCCCCTTTGGCTATGTATTGTTGAATTGTCAGCATCTTGGTCTTATCCTGATGTATTTTGTTTTGTTAGAGTTGTAAGCCATCCTGAATAAATTATTGGTTGTTAAACTTGTACATGATGTTTAATGTATTGTGAAGTGCTTTGAGCAGCATATGCTGGAAAAAGCACTATATAAAAACCAATCATTATTATTGTCATAATTTATGTCTTTCTTTCTTGAACCACTCAATGTGTTACGTTACATACTCTTGTGATTCTTCATAATAAGATTTATTTAGTTAGACATCACCATGCCGATGTAAAACTTGAAATCCTGATTGTGGCTCAACACCAGGTAGGTTTTATTAAAAGTAGGTCAAACTCAAAGGTTAAGGTCACATAGTTAAAAGCTTTGGTGCCAAAAAAACCCCAGCCTTTTCACAAGGAATACACACATATGTATGAAATATGACAGCTCTATCATTGCCTTATCTGATTATCTCCATTTTGGAGGGAGCACAACCCTTCCTTTAAACAAACTTGAATACCCTTTACCCAGGGATGATTTATGCAAAGTTAATGAGATTGACAAGTGGTTCTTGAAAAAGATTTTTTTTAAAGATGACAAACATTTTCATGAATTCTTATTACCTCCACTTTAAAAAGAGTGTGGCACTTCATTTGAACAAACTTCAATGCACTTTACCTTAGCATGTTTTGTGGCAAGTTTGATTGACATTTGTCCTGTGGTTCTGGAGAAGAAGACAAAAATGTACAAAGTTTACAGCTGGATGCCAGACAAAAAGTGATCAGAAAAGCTCACTTGAGCTTTCATTGGAGAGTGAATTCACTCGGACTTAGATTTGCCCAAAATCGTTTCTTGCTATCTTAAAGTCATGAATATACCCAGCATTTGCTCATTTAAGACAGGGGCATAATGGGCAAAAATAAAACATGGGTAATATTGATCCTGTATACAATACTGTTTTGTGTGATGCACTTTTTGCTCTACATTACCTTTCTATCTTCTCTCTCTTTCTTTTTTCTTCTATATAATGTTTCATTGGATCTTCATGATCCTTGAAAAAGAAATATTAATTTTACAATCAAATAAACTGACTATAAAAAGAAGAAAAAAAATTGTAAAAAGAACTATGTGAAAGTGTCTATTTTCTGCCCTCAAAATCAATATTTGAATTAAAAGCATATAATTACTAAATAGTAGATATCAATTTTTATTATGATGTCATTTTCTGATTATGATGCCAAAGTTTTGGATTAGACCAGGAATTAAACCCAGGACTCTTGCATCACTACTCGGGTGCTTTAATCACTGAGCTACCCAGGCTGAGTCCGGAGACAACCCTAAATACTACATGTCTGCCAGGGGGTAAAGATCCTTGGTTGATGTCTTCAAGTTGTGAAAACATTTATGGACATACATAACATTTCTCTATAATATATAATTTTTCATGACATTTCATGTACAATTCACTTGCATTCTGCCTCATTTCTACAAGAAAATCTTGGGGTATATTACCTTACCTGTTTTTGAGTTAGCATATTTTGAAAATTCCTGGTTGTATGAAAAAAAAGTAGGAAGGCTCATATGTATTACAGTAATTCATATAAATATGTATTGTTAGTACTGTAGCAAAGATGGAGACTAGTTAGATGATCAAACAACCAAGCTACCTGTACTGACATACAAAGTGTGTAATATTACTACAGTATAAAATCTAAACCCTTTTGGAAATCATACAAGAATTCTTTATATTAAGGAGATGAAAAAATAATTTAGAAAAAATGTCCGAAATGTTGTGTATGTCCTCAAGGAGGGAGGAATGTGGTGGTCATAAAGGTTTGATCACAGGTGGCAAATTAGCTCAGATGGTAGAGTATCAGAGATTCAGGGAGCCCAGGTTCGAATCTAAGTCTGGTCTGTTGCATTTTCTCCCTCTCCTGCTACATTTAAATTTGTAAGAATTGTAAACAAAAATGTCAAATTTTGCATCAGTTTTTTAAATTACATTAAGCATAGAGCAGACCATTTATCCAATACCATTTAATTCTGATCTAATATGTAAATGATAGTATCAGTGAAATATATAAATATGGTGATGGAACATGGCTCCACTCCATAATTTGTTCATGTCATGGAAATCAATAGCAACATATTTTCCATAGGCATTGATTTGTTTTGTACTGCAAAGTCAACTGGATGTTTCATTGTTTTTAAGTTTTTTTTTTATGTTTGCCCTTTTAAAAAACAAGTAATCTGAGGGTATTGCAAAAGCAATACCAGCATCCCCTATCTATTTATATGCATACCATTTCTATTTGGATTAGCAAGCAGATATTTTTCCATACCAGGAAATATTTAACTTCAGTCTCTTGTAAATAGAGCATACAAAATGCGACAAATTCACAAACTGGTACCCCTTGAATTATATTAGATCTCGCACAATAAAAAAAAAAAGTACAGTGAACTAGACAGAGTACAAGATTCAATTCAGTCAACCCTGAGAATTCTGTTAGAATTCAACTTAGCAAAAGTGAAACACAGTGTGTATCACCTAATTCCCAAGTTAGAGTATTGAAAAGTCCAGAAAACTATATATATATATATATATATATATATATATATATATATATATATATATACAAAAAGGATATATTAACTATTACCTGATCACAATACTGAAATGTTCGAGTACCAATTATCATCAGTTGCTATTCATTATACATTTAAAAGCAAGCTATGTCAAACCTACTCCACAGAACATGGACTTGTTCCCGTTTAAAAATGTAAACAATACTCAAACTGTATTTTAAAATATAGATTGTTTACTTTTTTTACTCGGTCTTACCCATCTAATCTTTGCATCCGCCATCATTAATCTACCTCTATGATACTGAGAAATAAGTTGCCTAGTAAGTAGTAGTCTACAGTACTGTGATCCAGATTAATGTGTACGATCGTAACAAAACAATCAATCGATTCGATCTGCACATGAACACCCGGAAATACAAACATGAACGTAACTGTAGAAATCTTATTTGAGACCTTAATTTTCCCGGATAGCGTTGCGTTTTGAGCTTTACAGGGGCTCGTCACGAATGTTTTGACACCATCAATTCTATACGTACACGTGTAAATATGAAGTAAAGAGGGTCAATATATGATGAGCCCCTTGTTTTAAATTGTTACACAGGGAACGAAAGTTTCGAAAATCCGACGATGAGCAACCACATAGGAACAATGTATGAAACTGACAATATGAAAACTTCAGTAGCATTGGAAGACAATAATTCATAATCGACATTTTCTGCTGATTTGACGGGTTTGTTGCTTCAGATTCACTTTGATTCAATGAGTAATTAATATTCAATCACAAATTTATGTGTTATTCTGTTTGGTCTTTTATTTTTCAATTTTTTACCGTCAGCATAGCTTTAATTTCAGTATTACTTCTGTAAAACATGTAATGAGACAAAGGAACTCTTACCATGTTGGTATACAAATTATTAACTACTTTGTACCTTTGAATATGATTATATGAAAATTCTTTGAAAAGTATTCTGAAAAGACATGGGGCGCCAAATTAACATAAACTCAAATAATTAAAGATATCTTTATATTATTTAAAGATATCATCAATTCAGTTATTGCTCTCATTAAATGAATTAATGCGAGCATCAAAACAATTATTGCCCTTATTAATTGAATTAATACGCGGTTCAGTTCAGTTATTGCTTTCATTAATTGAATTAATGCGCGCATCAGTCAATTGATAAGAGCAATAATTGATTTAATGCGCGCTTCAATTCAATTATTGCTCTCATCAATTCAATTGATGAGAGCATCAATGTGGTGGAAATATTGTCCGCGAAAATTAATTTAGAGCTCGGGATAAATGATTTGATGATATCATTAATTTAGTCGAAGATATTTTTAATTAATTTACAATGCTTTTGTGTAAGGAATTAATGTGCGCATCATTTCTTTTAACGAGAGCAACAATTAAATTAAAGAGATCGTTAATTCAATTGTGGTTATGTTAAGTTGAAGATATTTCTAATTATATAGTTGCTCTCTCTAAGAATTATTGCGCACATCAAATGAATTAATGATATCATTAATTAAATTGATTGATTATATATTGTTTAACGTCCCGCTTTAGAATCTTTCACTCATATGGAGACGTCACCGTTACCAGTGAAGAGCTGCAAAATTTAGGTCTATGCTTGGCGCTCAGGGCCTTTGAGCAGGGAGGGATCTTTATCGTGCCACACCTGCTGTGACGCGGGGCCTCGATTTTTGCGGTCTCATCCGAAGGACCGCCCCATTAAGTCGCCTTTTACGACAAGCAAGGGGTACTGAGGACCTATTCTAACCCGGATCCCTACGGGGAAATTCAATTGAAGTGAGCAATAATTCATTTATTGCGCGCAATAATAATCGATGCTCGCATTAATTGAATTATTGCTGCCTTTAATTGAGTTGTAGCGCGCATCAATTCAATTGTTGATATCATCAACTCATTAGAAGAGAGCAACAAGTCAATTATATTGCACATCAATTCAGCTAAATAATTAATGCTATTATCACTTCAATTAATGCGCGCAATAATTCAGAATTGAAGATATCGTTAATTATTTGAAGAGATCTTTAATTTAATTGTTGCGCGCATCAGATGAATTGATTATATCTTTAAATGATTAAAAATATCTTCAATTATTTGAGTTTATGTTAATTTGGCGCCCCACAAACACAAGGGTTCAATTTGTTAAAATAGATGTAGATGTAAGTTTGTTCACATCATGACACTTGGGCAAAGGTCAGGGTCACAACAGGGTTTTGAAGTTTTATATTTGAATATGTAAAAAAAATAATATCATTTTCCTGGAGATCCTCACATAGTACAGAATCAAGTTTGGGCAACTACAAACTTACTCCATCTACACCTCCTGTACGCTTACAATACACTAGAATATCTGCCAGCTTAGTGTTGTTTTTGCAAAAAGATCAAATTGAAATATATTATGTCCCCTCCTACTTTGATGCATGGTTTAAACTTTAACGTAGAAGATGTGCAGGGCCAACACCCAATGCAACAACTGTTCGTGTTCTTGCATAACAATTCAGAAGAAAGCAGACGGAATTGTACCATGGTGATAAGTTAGTGTGACAATAGAATAGCATTATACTGACGTATGGCGGCATACTGCTGCCATTACTTGTCAGATAATAATGTCGACTCGTCATATAATTATGTTAACGCGCAAGTTATAATTATATCGATTTGTCAGATGATTATGTTGAATTTTCGGGACAAAATCCCAATTCATATTTTCTCATTATCTTTTATATTCTAATATGCAAATGATATTTGCCGACATCAACATCAACGTCATGATCTGACAAGTCGACATGATTATCTGATAAGTCAACATAATCATCTAGAAAGAACATTAAGATCATTATGTCGAAATGTTAAAACACTATGTCGACTTGTCGGATCATAATGTAGAATTGTCAGATCATCATGTTGTTAACTGGGTGGCATATTTTGGGCGTGAAAACATTTTTACTGATACTATTTTTTTTTTTTTTTTAAAATGTTTTATTATTTGACAAGTGGACAGAATCATACGACATTTCAACCGAATTTACTGACAAGTCGACATAATTATCTGACAAGTCAACATAATTATCTAACATATGTCATCATGATTTTCAATACACAAGAAAATATTTCTCTCCGTAAAAGTTATGCATATATCATTAGAAATAGGATGTTATCTGCATTTTACAGAAAGAGATGCCTTTAAGTGAAGATATATTTTAACTTGTTAAAAATATATAATTTGATGAAAATATTTTATGAGGAAATCTAACTGACATTATATATCATGTTTTTATAGTAGGATAATCCATCTCGTATATTACCCTGAATCTTTGAATTAAGAAAAACCTCAGTGAAAAAATGTAGATAACTACATGATAAAACGTTTAACGCCTTGCCATAGGACGTGTTATATCTAGTCTGTATACATGTATAATTCATTACGTAAACGAATTGCTGTTTTTAAATGCAGCCTCTACCGGAAGGGAAAAAAAAAACCCCTTCATTGATCAAATGTGAGCTACACAGTCTAAGTACTGTTACGTGCATGTATAGATTTATAAAGTTTGCAAATATCCCAGAACTACAGTGTTGTATTGATGAGATTTAAGCGATGGATTACGACGATTTAATAAAGAACCTTGGTAATTTTGGAAAGTTTCAACTCCGTCTCTACGTTGTACTTTTCTTCCCCGTTATTTTCAATTCGTTCAGCACTCCCATCATCATATTTTTCCTAGGAGACCAACTATACAGGTATGTATACATGAACCATGATATTAGAAAGGCGCACAGCCTTTCAGGGTTCACTGAATCCGCCATACCTGTTTTAACTTATAAAACTTCAACTGTTTGATGTGCGAGTACATGTTGAGAGATTTTCAATACATAGTCCAAATCAAATTTATTGATATTCACAGAATTAAATGAACAATATACATTGTAATGTTCGTACATACATTATGGGTTAAAAACGAAATAGTTACACTCTCTTTTTCTGTTTATTCTTTTTCAAACTCATGTCTGTTAAATGTTCCCATGCATTCATATGGTGCCCCCCCCCCCCCCCCCTCCTTGGATTGAGGAATATCTAGACGTATGTGCCTTACTAACGGAACAACACGTTGTCTCCCGTATTACAATCACTGCAAGCTTCGTCTGTGCGAAATAACTCACCAGCTGATGCATCCCAGTCTTTTTCAGAATATTTTTTTTTCAACTAGTATTTTACTTTATTGAAGGGGCCTCCGTGGCAGAGTGGTTAAAGCATTGTGCTCAAAGTCACAAGGCCTCTCACCTCTAGTCGGCGCGGGTTCGAATCCCGCTCGCGCCGATATATGTGAGAAAGTTTGCCAGTTTACTTTCGGAAGGTCGGTGGTCTCTTCTCGGATACATTGTAAATCAATCTGTTTTACTGATTACTGATTTGTGTTTTACCACCAGTTAATTCTTCGGCAATCTTGCGAGGTGATAAACCCCTTTTTAAGGTTACATGAGTAATGCAGGTGACCTACATGTATTGCTTTCAATCTGAGTCCGTCGTCCTTCAACAATTGAAATTTTGAACTTCTAGATAGCTACCATTCCATTTGCTTTTTTTCAGTTTTGGTATGAAACATCTTTGGGATAATGTATGCTTCAGGACTCCTACACCTCGGGGCCTTAGGGATGATGCTAAACTTAGCTAATTTTCAAAAATCTTCTTCTCTACAACCACAAATCTGTAAGAAAAATTAAATGCATAGTTATGTAGAACATGAAGACCTAGCTCTATACCAAAATTGTAAATTTCACGATTCCCGAGGTAGTGGTTCTGACTCCAGGGCGGAGCCAAACTTGGTATATAATATTTATGTGTAAAATATTTAAATGGCATCTTCTTTAATGTTGGTAATACCAACTTGAAACTAAATAAATATTTAGAAGAAACAGATAGCCCTTTACCAATGTTGTAGATTTCATGATCCCAGGGGTAGGGGGTTTAGGTTCCGGGGTGGGAAAAATATTAATTCATCCTTGAGTAGACATCAGAAAATAGTTACGTTCGATAACTATTTTTCTAACTGACAAACTTCATATTTTGAGGCATTACATGCTTCAGATTGCAAAAGTTCCCTTAATATAATTTTTCAAATGGTTGTCCTAAAACTACAACATATCAGGACTATTATGAATACTGGAAAAGTATATGTTAATGGCAAAATAAGAGAGAAACAAAGCTCTGAATTCCAGAGGTTGAAACAAACAGTTAAAATTCAAAGAAAAAAGGCAGTTGAGATGATAAACTCCCCAATCAAATATAATTGAAACAAATATTGTACATCCTACGTTTTTGCTTATTCTCTCCTCTCCGTACCCCTGAAGACGCACAAGACCGTTCCACAGATGGCGCCACACATCTGTCTCTAGCAACAACTTGCGCTTCCCTTTAATATTTCTAACCTAGTTCTTCCCGTTCTCTTTCAACTGTTCACTTCTTGGTGTTTTGGGGGTCTACTCGTCTTTTCTTTCCTTCTGGGGCCCATGTCAGAGTTATCTTCATCCTAGAGGTGTTGTCTTTACCGTAGAACATGGCCTATCCATCTACCTTGTATTCCGTCCCTTTTTAGGTCTGTCATACTTTGAATGGTACAGATAGTAGTCCCCTTTCTTAATAAGTTTTACGACGAGGGATCTTTTTCCTGTTCCTCTATCACTCTGTTGAACAATGAGGTTAACTCTGATGTTGTATATGTAATTCTCTGTTTCAGTAGTTCTGGTTCTCAAGTACACTGCACACTCATAATATGACCTTGATTATCAGGATAATGACCTTGACTATTAGACACCATACATACTTTACCCAAATATCATGAAGAAGTAGTAACATATAGTTATATTTTTTCCATGTTGAGAAATTGAGAAACACACACCAGTGACAGTGGAAATTGAAATCTTCAGGGTTAACATCTAAAATGCATAGAGTTCGATTCATTTTAGATAATTAATATATTTTATTATTCAGAAGGACGGAAAACTGCTTACCAATACTACTTGAAGTGTTAATTTAATTCAATATATTTATTGTATTCCCTTAAGCCGACAATGATCAGGAAATTATACGTATACATTTGAGATCAAATGTCAAGGTTATGATGAGATAATGAATGTTGTTTTGTGTGGTACAATATATTTTGAGTATTTCTTTTATTTGCAGACTTTGTACTTGATGGAAATTATAGGTAGAATTAACGCTCCCAAAACCCTATAAATTCTGAGTCATGTAATTCAAAACTAAGGAAACAAATTGAAAAGTATGATAGTGTATAAAGTATAAATTGTTATGCATCTAGAAATATTTAACTTTACAGGTGTAAAATCCCGGACTGGCCAAATGACACTTATGCTGTCCAGAGTGAATATCATAAAAGTGTCATCAACTCCACTATTCCCACAACAGCAGATGGCACATACAGTGAATGCGAAATCTTTCGGAATGGAACGAGAGAAAGATGTGCAGAATGGGTGTTCGATCGTTCAACATTTACTAACACTATTGTCTCACAGGTACATTATGTCTTGGTGCAGAAGCAGCCCGTCTGTCTCCGCCGTTTATTATCTCACCTGATCGAGTTGAAAGCTGATCACGTTTTGTCCGGCGTCCGTCTGCCTCTTCGACCGTCCATAAACTTTTAACATTGACGACTTCTCTAGAACAACTGGACCATTTCGATCAAACTTGGCACAAATCATCCTTGGGTAAAGGGGATTTAAGTTTTCTCAAAGGAAAGGCCGTGTTCCTTTCAAAGTTGACTTTTATTTAGAAAAATAGGGTGAGGTCATTTAATTATCTTCTTCTCAAGAATTACTGAGCCACAAAAGTTGAAAATTACATGAAAGATTACTGACATAGTGTAAATACAAGGTTTTTTTTTTTCAAACTATAGTCCCTGGGAGTAGGTTGGGGTCACTATAGGGGATCAAATTTTACATGTGGATATATAACAAAAAATCTTTGAAAATCCCCTCCTCAAGAACAAATGGATTATGATTAGTTATGTTAATAATCAAGTATCCACGGTAGTGTGCATCCAAATTTTTTCAATCATCGCCCATGGGGGTAGGATGGGTCCACAATAGGGGATCAAATTTTTACATGAGAAAATATAGGGAAAGTATTCTTCTCAAGAACAACATGACCATGATTGATCATATTATTATTCAAGCATCCCCAGGTAGTGCAGATTCAAATGCCAAGAACGGCCAAACAATTGGTTTAAAACACATCAGACAGCATTTGAATGAAGTTGTACTGGCCAACTAGATCGTTATAGCGACAATAGAATTTGCGAAATGCTGACTTTAGACGAGACTGTAGAAACTCCTGTAACATCAATGTGTTTGTCAGTAACCTGCCTTGGTTTTAAAAACTGATTATATGCAGAACAAGCTCTTGCGTATCGAATCAGTTGAGGGATGTAAACACCATATGCAGGTGATAATGGAAAATTGCTACATAGGTCAGGGGAGTTGACAATGGAGAAATTGAAATCATCCCATTTGTCATAAAATTGAGTTGTCTGTTTGCCGTCAGCATTTATTTTAACTAAAATATCTAAGTACGCAGCAGATGTGGTGTCTTTTATTTCAAGTTCACTGGGATATATCGAATCGACATATGAATAAAAATGATCATTGTTAATGGATAGAATGTCGTCGAAATATCTTTATGTCGAATTGAGGGCCACAGCAAGAAATTTCTTGTTCTCATGTAGAAGCTTTTGAATGAATTCTGCTTTACAGAATACAACAGGTCGGCTAACAAGGAGCAATTCGTACCCATTGGAATTCCAACAGATTAACAATATACATTTGTTTTGTCGTGGTAACCAATTTAAATTTTATTTAAGATATAAATTTTTTTTTTGGAGTTTTTAATTATTTTTTACCAAATAGGATAATCTGATAGATAATACTCATAAAAATTTCTACTTCCTTTTTACCCATAAGTTTGCCTTGTATAGTTTTTATACCACTAGTATCCCCTCTTGTAAATGTAAAAATCACAAAATCAAGCCCACCTGATCAAAACGAAAAACGACACGGGTATTTTTTTAAAAGCCATACAATTGTGGATTAATTCCTACTGAAGATACTGATGAGCAACTTGACTTTATTCGCGGCATGGCAAACCCTCGCAAGCCTTACCTTAAGCTAGGACTTTCATATTTTGTATACATATTCCTATGACAAGACCTTATATTTCATACCGTGATATTGGACCTCCTGATCTTGAGGTTTAATTCAAATTTCAAAACTTTAAACCAAAACTTCAACCTTACTCATATTTTTCGAATGGGGAGTGATATATCTTTCATGTGTCATGTATGCATTCCCTGTGACAAAACCTTTCATTTGGTATCAAAGATTTTGACCTTGTAACTTTGACCTTGAATTTTAACGTATTTTAAAGAAAAGTTTTATCTAGGTAATATTTCCTGAATTGTTTAGTCCTGGGCTTTCATATTTTGGATGTAGATTCCCTGTGACAAGACCTTACATTTCATAACATAATCTTTGACCTTTTGACTTTGTATCACGCTTATGTTGTGATTTTTGGGTCTATGTTTAGGCCACAATATGGGGATATATATTTAAAAATCTTTAAAGCTGAACAACAGCAGGTCCAAGTTGCATAAGGTAAGAGATGTGGTCCATGAGCCTATTGTTAACTTCTTGTAACGCTACTGATTTATTAACCATTTCATTACAGTTACCATGTTGTATTTACCGCCATCGGGTAAATTCTCCCTCCCCCCTTTTTTTTGCATGTGTTATTAAATATTTTAAATCAGTTTTATAGTTTATATTCTTTAATTAAAGTAAATTTGCATTTTACCGGTTGGCAGTTAATTAAAAAAAAAATTGCAAACCGACAGCTACCGGGTAGTTGTCATTTTGTAAATTATTTGTTTACTGCCAACCGGTAAATTCAGCTTTTACTAATCTTGCAGTTTAACCTGGTATGTGACAGATTCATGCTCCGCCCCCACTTGATGATGGTTTATTTCATTGGATTCACTGCGTCAACGATGTTAATGTCCATTGTTGGTGATATGTAGGTTCAGTATGTTTAATTTAATATATAGGTTTTCATTTTTATTTGAATTGGAACACTGAATATTGATTGACAATCTAACATAAAAAAAAAATACCAATAGAAATAAGATTAAATGTTTTATTATATGCATTCAACAAATTTGCAAAAAACTGAAATCCTCTAAAATTTCTATATTTACCGCGCGCCATCAATGTTAATTAACATTAGTAAGGAATACTGAGGACCTATATATTCTAACCTGGATGCCCTCAGAACGGAAGTGTTTGTGTGGTATGGGTATTGAAGATGTGCACTGTGGCAAGGATTCCCTTCAATTGTAGAGCAAATTACAGTTTGTTGGACTTTGTAACTTTTGGGGAATTATTATAAAGAGGCTACATGGATTGTCCCTCTAACTCCTCCCACTTTGAATACACCGAAGTTTTAGAATACACTCTGTGTTTTACAGCATTGGACGACGACTGGAATGCTGCATCTGCCTGACGTGTTTATTCATCACAAACATTATCATGCCATTCTCCACATCTGTCTACATGTTCGCCGTACTCCGTTTCTTTGACGGATTCTTTTCAACCTCGTTTTATCGCACTACGTTTATAATGGGTAGGAAAGTAACTACAGAGAATGTTTTAGTTAAGTTGGTTACCATGCTGTTGAAAACTCATTTGTTCGTGAAGGTACGGGAACGAAATACATTGTATATACTTAAAGATAACATCAGTAAAATACAAGAAAGCAACTTTGACGCAAGCGTCAAAGGTATCAGACTGCAAAAGATGTGAAGAAATCATTCTATTTTGATTTGTTTTATTATTATTATTACCTCTTTTTATCATATCGGACCATACTGACGATATGCATTTTGTGCATTACTACAGGGTGTAGAGTTAGTTGTGAAGTCATACTTTATATTAAGATGTCTTTTGGTCATCAAAATTAGTTAGTAGAGACAATTTTACGCAGAAGATAAACGGCTTTACAAGGCATTATGTTTGGAGTTTTTACTTGTCTAGACTCCACTCCCTTTATCACCTCAAGATTCCTTATATATATTACTAGATGTGTGAATCCGCAAAAATAGTCTTGAATCCACAAATCACTGAAAACTCTTTTTGTATTTCGCGTGCAAATAGTGATAGAAATGAAATAAATCGAACCCGAAAGAACGCAGTACAAATTGACAACTGTGATGTAAATTCTACACATAACGCTTGATTTGTCAATACAGAGATTGTACAAATCAAACGCTAAAATTAACAACAACTTCAATCCTCAATTAAATATTTACATGACAGTCATTTTTGGAATAAGTCATTGAAAAAAAATTATACTTACATTAATCCCGCAGAAACGCATGTACAGTTTAAGACAGACCGCGCACTTGCGCGTCCTGTAATAACATCCAGAAATAAAAACTGACTATCCATGTAATTATCTATCCCTGTATCAAGGAAGGGATGGTTGTCCCGAGACTTGACGATTGATAGTTGGTCATGTGGTTGATTTTCTCACTAACCTTGCATTTAATTGGTAGATCTGACGCTAATGGACAAAGCGTGTTGTTGGATGTTTAATCCTTGGTTGGTTGTATAATGTTTAACGTCCCGCTTGAAAATGGAACTCATACGAAGGCATTACCATTACCGTTGAAGGGCTGCAAAATTTAGGCCTATGCTCGGCGCTTACGACCGTTGAGCAGGGAGGGATCTTTATATCCTGTGACATTCGGTCTCATTCGAAGGACCGCACCATTTAGTCGCCCCTTACAAGGAAGGGGTACTGAGGACATATTCTAACCCAGATCCCCATGGGGAATTTTATGAAAAGAGAGGAAAACAATTATGTCTCTATTAACTAGGCTTACAGAGTGAGAAAGGCCATCGTCGGAAACCCACGGTCTGTCGCACTGGGAAAAGAAATGCGACCGACCGTGGTTTCCCGTCGATGGTGAAAGGCTTAGATACAAGATACCAGATTAGTGGAAATAGATAATGGTGTGAGGACATGTCCTTACTGATATTTTTCTATCGAAAATATTTTTTGTGCCATTGGAAACTTATATAGGACGGTCGCGGTATTCTTTATCGTGCTAACGCCTAACGCGACCTGGATTTTTTCCGGGATCATATAGTTTTTGGTTTGTCAGTCCATCTGTTCGCTAAAACTGAATGGATTGTGATAGACCTTTCAATTTTCACATATGTATTCTTTGTGACAAGACCTTTATTTTCACACCAAAGTTTTCGACCTTGGGGATTTGGCCATACAGGGACATCAGCGTTTCACAACCCTGACCTCCTTATAGCGAAGTGAGTGCTTTAACCGCTAAACTATTGCGACATATCCCAATTAAGCAAAGATTCCCCTCATTATCAACATGTACTCAGTTTGTTATTTTGATGTCCAAGTGTTGGAAGACAATAATATAGTTTTACTGTATGGGCCATAGAACTTGCACGCCAGCACCAACACCCCTGACATGAATAAAGAATTTACAATTTCTGCAACTTTATGCGTCCCTGATCATCTTCATTATGTACACTGTCTGCCAAAGAAATAAAGAAGATTTTTGTCATTAGAGCATTTGAGAGCATTGTCGTTTTAGGTTTCAATCTCCAGTAGGAAGGGGCTAGCCAGCGACCCCCATTCTATGTTCTCCTTGCTACATGCGCTTTACTATGATTAAAGTTGGTCCGGTCGTGTTTTTGTTTTAAAAGTTGAAAATGTTCAAACGTAACACAGATCGGAATAGGTCGCCTGATTAATATACCAAACCGCAATAGAAATGTTGCTGATGTAATGAAATCAGACAAACTAAAAATTTAATCTTATTACAGAAGAAAGTGATAGATGTAAAGTTCAATATTCTAGATATTCTAGAAGATCACTATAAATAAAGTTTTATTGTCAGCATGTTCTAAGTGCGATTATTCATTGCCTATCACTTTTCTCTTTCTCCCCCTCTCTCTTTCTCTCTCTCTCTCTCTCATATATATATATATATATATATATATATATATATATATATATATATATACATGAGACCTAAAAATGGTAGGTGTTACAAAGGAAGAAATAAGATATCTTCAAATTATTTACATTTTATTACTAAGCTCTTCTTAAAACTATCTAAACTCTTCCTAAAACTATAATTTTGATATATTGATATCTGGCATTTATAAGTGATTTTATGTATTCTGTATAATTTTGATTTGCATTTTAGTATAGTGCAAAGTGCTTAAGAATACATATAGATAAGGCGCTATATAAGATTGATTGTTGTTTTCCACCACACTCAGCAATTTTTTCAGTTATCTGGTGGCGTCCAGTTTTTATTAGTGGAGGAGAGAACCCAGATACTATGTACCCGGGAAGAGACCACCGACCTAAAACTGTTAAACTTTCTCACATATACCGGCGCGAGCGAGATTCGAACCCGCGTCGACTAGAGGTGAGAGGCCTTGTGGTTTTGAGCGCGATGCTCTAGCCACTCGACCATGGAGGCCCCCGCTATAAAATTGCATTATTATTATTATTTATAATTTAGATCATTACTTCTGAAAACATGTATTTAAATTCTTAAAAATGAAATTATAGTGTATGGCATCGGTCTTGCGATACGTTATGTTATTGTTGAAACGACACAATTTTAAAAACAGTTTTACCAAGTTATGGTTGTTTTAACTGTGGTAGATTTATGAAGCTGAAGTGTTCGTTTCCATTATGGTAGGACTGGAGTTTGTGACACCACGGTTACGCTTGGTGCCCGGTACTATTATACTAATAGTATACTGTGTGGGAGCCTACATACTTGTGCTGATCGCCTATTTCATCAGGGACTGGAGATGGTTACAGTTAGCAGCTGCTAGTCCGATGGCGATACCTCTTACTTACTGGTGGTGAGAAGAATATTTTGATAAGAATAATGATCATTGCCTTTACATTTTCAGTCTTACAAAGGTTAAAAACCATTCCTACTTTGTAATCGACAAACTTGAATTTAAACAACTCTAATTAGACTAGTCTCGATATTCATAGGTCGAGAATTTTACCAGAATCTCCAAGATGGTTGATATCTCGGGGGAGATACCAGGAAGCCATGGACATTTTGCAGTACGCAGCGAAGGTGAACGGCAAAACGTTTGAACATGACATCGCTTTATTAAGCGTTGAAGTCGAAAACAAAAGAGATGAAGGAATGTTTCATATACTCAAGGATCTCTTTAAGTCGAGAAAACTTGTCATCCGGTGGCTCATCGTTACGGCAAATTGGTAGGGACTGTATAAAAAAATCGTCAACTATCACTATTTTCTATTTCATCAATAATATACTACTCAAAATTTTATAAGGATCACTAGGTTATAAGTGTGTAATTTACCACTAACAGTACAAAAGACATAGGATTGAATCAGAAACGTCTTTACTCAGGTTATGAATGAAACTTCATGAACGGCATGAACTTTTATCAATACGGAATGCTTGAAATCTGATAACAGCATCAAAAGGCATTTCATTACAAAAAGTTAACAGCAAACCAGAGAAAGAATTACACAGTTTTTGGGGATAGTTCATCATTACACTTAGTCGATGAAGTGTCAATACCGGGTATGGCATCCCCTTGCATCAATGACGGCTTGACAACGTCAAGCCATGCTGTCAATAAGCACCCAGATGTTTCCAATGGGAAGGTTGTTCCACTCTTCCATAAGGGCGTTTCCGAGCGCTGCCAAAGTCATGGGTTGTGCTCTATGGTGTGAAAGGGCAACCTGCAGCATGTTCCATACATGCTCAATCGGGTTCAAGTCGGGCGAGCGCGCTGGCCAGTCCATACAGACAATTATCTCCTGCTGAAGGTACTGTTCCACCACTCTGGTGGGATAAGGACGGGCGTTATCATCCATCAGGATGAACTCAGGACCAACAGCACCAGCGTAGGGTCTGACGTAAACATCGAGGATCTCATCCCGGTACCGCATACTGTCATTGTTCCTCTCTCCAGGACATGAAGATCTGTTCTTCCATCTCTGCTGATTCCACCCCAGACCATGATGGAAACACCACCATAACGGTCATTTTCACTGATGTTGGCATCATGGAAACAATCACGTTGTCGTCGCCACACTCGGTACCTCCTGTCTGTAAAATCCAAACAATACCAGGACTCATCGGTGAACAGAACTGGAACCCATTCGTTCTGTGTCCAAGTGACATGACTTCAGCCCAGTCCAATTGCTCCCGTCGGTATCGAACAGTTAGAGGAACTCGAATACATGATCTTCTCGAGTTGAGACCTGCATTGTGAAGCCTATTCCGTATCATCGGAGGGGACACATTCACCCCCGAGGTGTTCAGGGGGTCGTTACGTAGGCTGGTTGCTGTCAAGATGGGATGGCGTCGTGCCTGAAGAGCCACAAATTGGTCTTGGCGTTGGGTTGTCGACCTCTGACGACCACTCCAGTCTGTCGGTGTGTTGCTGTACCAAAAGTTTGCTGTCGGTTCCAGGCCCTGTTTACAACGCTCTGGCTGACGTTTAGTGCATTTGCAATGTCACGTTGTGAATAGCCAGCGTCAAGCATTCCAATACATCTGCCCAGTATTACTGTCGTCAGGCGACACCTTACACATTGAAGGGGCATTGTGTTGATAAACTTAGTGTAAACACTCAGGTTAGTTTGAAATTTTAGAAAAAATCAGACACCGATGCCTGAGTGAATATTGTGCAATGGTAGCAAAAGCATAAACTGTGGTGAGAAACACATCCCCATGGCATGAAATGCACGTGCAAGTTTGTTGAAGACGTTTTTGATTTCACTTGGACACAATATTGCCAGTTATCAATTTTTTAAACAGAAAAATATCTATGATCCTTATCAAATTTCGAGTAGTATATTTAGAAACCATTTGGTGCAAAAATTGTCTACGTGTTTATACTTTAATTATGAATTACGCATTATCATTTATTTTATCCTGGTGATCATGCCAACTTTCAAACATAGGTTTGCTGTTTCCTTTATATACTATGGTATTACGGTGAATATAGGACGATTTGGCGGAAATCTGTATTCTAATTATGCCGTATCAGTCACTGCTGAAATACTCGGATATTCAATGTGCTTATTTCTGAACAAAACGGGAAGAAAACCTTTGCATCTTGTGGTCCTGTTTGGGAGTTCAGTGGCTTGTTTCCTGACACTCGTACCTCTACTTCTGCTGGATGAATGTAAGTTTTCACTATAACAAAGACTGCAATGCAAACAGCTAGAGAAAGCTGCACTAAATACATCGCTTGTAATAATAGCATGTTTTACAGATTTTATAGCCTACAATAACTTACGATGTGTAAATTTATTGTAATGTTTTATTTACCGCTGGAATCTTCTTTTTAAATGGTAGACTTTGCTATTCTTATATTTTCATATGGAGGATGAGAAAAGGAAAGAAAAAAAAAACAACAACAACAACAATTTTTTTTTTCTTTTTTCATTCTGCATGATGCTTATATGGACTGGTCCTTACAACGATGGAGTGCTTTCAACACACTGCATGTAAAAGAATCCATCCCCTGCAAATCATTGCAATTCACAACAACAATAAACAACAAAAACAAAACAAAAACCAAAAAACAACCCAAAAAAAAAACAACAACAAAAAAACAAAAAAACAAAACCCCAAAAAAACAAAACAAAAAAAAAACCCACGTAGTTTCTAATACTTTGAAAACAAATACTACTGGGCTAGTACCATTATTGGCAGGTGCCATTATCATCATCGGGATAAATTCTTGCGACTTTTCAAATGTTGACAGACACTTCTTAATGAACTTTGTATACGAAACCTAGAAGTTGATGGATATATTTCCTCCGGGAGAACAGATCGACATCCTGACTTCATTAACCTAAAACAATTAAAAGCTATGTATTGCTCTCTTTTAATTGCATTTGACAAAATATATTCTTGTTTTTAATTGCATATCTTGACAAAATTTAGAAATCCTAAAGCTCAGAAAGCTGATAATTGCGTTGAGTACGTCTACCTAAAGTAGCAGTTATTCTATTTCTATTAGGCAGTATTTTTTTTTAGATTCGATTTTATTCCAAATAAAATTACAGTTTATAATGAATCACCTTCTAATTTGTTAGGTATGTGAGGTGATTAACTACTTAACTAATAACAATGGAAAATTTGATAATTTGCATAACGGCGAAGCCGGTATGCATACATTATTACGTTTTCCATTGTGGCTATAGATCCCACAAACTTAACCGTGATTCCTTATACAATGTAACTATATTTCAAATAAAATTATCAAAAGTACTGCCTAATAGAAACTGAAATACATATGGCATTCCTGGTACAGCATTCCCTTTGTAACCGGGACGTCGTGAGTTCAAGCCCTGTTCGTACCATGGCCGCGTCAAACTTAAGACGGTGATTGCTCCTTCACCAAACACTCGGCATTTAGAAGTGAGAATCACGAGTCTTTCGGATATGACCTTAAAAGTGGAGGTCCCTTGACGTGGCAGGCATTAGAATGTTAAAGAACCTTCACTGCTACAGCCCTGAGCGCTAATCATAGGTCTAAATTTGTGGTACTTCACCTACAGCAGGTGGCGTCTCAGTATGAATAAAAAAGTCTAGACTGGACTCAAAACAACCAATCAACCACATGGTTTTCCATGTTAATTTTATAGTCCCCGCCCACTAACTTCACGACAAGTTGCTGATTTTCACGCAAGTGAGGAATATGCATGCTGACGAAGTATATGGAAAAATTAACATATTGGAGCTTCAAAGGCTTATCACAGAACACGTAAGCACATGGCACATGACTACATGCATAGACACGAACTTAGTCAATTTCATACTCTAACCAATTTTGCATGTTAAACGTTGCGATATTTGATCTTTTCCATTTGTATTGTATAATTATTGTAATTTGTATTCTATGATTTTATTTACATTGTGTCTTGTATAATTTTCCACTTGTGTATTGTAGAATTTTTCACTTGTATATTTTTTCATTTGTATTGTAAAATTTTTCATTTGTATTATATATTTTCCATCTGAATTGTATTTATTTTTTTCATTTTTATTGTATACTTTCCATCTGTATTGTAGAAGTTTTGATTTATAACGGAACTTTAACAAGACAAGCGACTGTTTTCCTAAATTGATATCATTGAATTTTGCAGCCTGTAATTGGCTGCTGATTGCGTTTGCTATGATTGGAAAGTTTGGAGTGTCTGCGGGATTCGGAGAAATTTATATATATACAGGGGAATTGTTTCCGACCGTCGTGCGAAGTCTCGTTGTAGGGCTTTCCGGGGCAGGGTCAAGGATAGGAGGCATACTGTCACCGTACATGTTTTACCTGGTAAAGCATTTCTTTAAAGCTTTTATATATCAAATTTGGCCTAGGAGCTAAAACTTTCAACACAAATGAGATGATAGCATAAGATACTAGTTATCTAGTATTTTTAATTGTGTATTATTCGGTCATTTTAAGGTATATGTGCTCAATGTTTATTTGACGACGAGAAGCATTAATACAAGTTGTAGAGCTTGTTTGTTAATCGTCGTAAAATAAATAAAGTTTAAACTAAAAAAAATACATGCAACATTATGTAACACAGAGAGAGAGAGAGAGAGAGAGAGAGAGAGAGAGAGAGAGAGAGAGAGAGAGAGAGAGAGAGAGAGGTTAAACCGATACACGATCGCGTCCGCATACATTATTGAAAAAAAAAAAAAAAAAAAAAAAAAACTAAGTCAAAGGGACATAACTCCAACAAAATTTGGGACAGCATTCCCTTGTAATATGCACATCTACACATTGTGATATTTCTTTGTACCAAGTTTCATTAAAATCTCCCAAGGGTTTAGGAGGAGTTGCAAAGACATAGTTAAGGGGACAGACGGACGACAGCAGTTTTGCATAATGCGCTCTCAATTTATGCGGGTGTATAACAAGAAACATTACTAATAAAAGTATAGGAATGTATGTATATTTTTCTGATAGGCTGATGGGACAATGGGTAAAGTGTTACCGTTCCTGATTTACGGTGTTGTGACCCTTTGTGTTGCAGTTTTGTCACTGAAACTGCCAGAGACAAGAATGACCAAACTACCTCAGCAATTGACAGATATTAAGTAAGATACGAAAGATTCAGCCATGTATGTGATATTTTACAAATTAGAACGTAGTTTGTATCTGAAAAAAGCACATAGATTCTGTAGTAAAATGTCTCTTTTTTTTTAAGAATGGAAGATGTGGAAGATGCGGGTGAATTGAAATGATTTGCAGGTGATGGATTCTTTTACATGCAGTGTGTTGAAAGCACTCCATCGTTGTAAGGAGCAGTCCATATAAGCAACATGCAGAATGAAAAAAGAAAAAAAAAATAAGTGGCTTAATCATAACTTTAAAATCTCTGACTGATTTAGAAGAAAAGAAAGTTCTTAACTTACTTCATTAAAACGTTTTATATTGATGTTTGTTTTGATTTTCAATCAGCAGGAATGGTTTTTGGTCTAAAAATATTATTTTCCAATATACGAAGCACTTATCAAATTTATGATAAAGTATGTATTCGGAATATCAAAAGGAGAAAACATCAATAGTCATTTGGTTTTTTTTAACCGTATATATTTCTAAATTTTTCAGATTTGCATTTTGAACCTAAAATTTCGTATTAGCAATTTTTAAATTAACCTTTTAAGTTGGCTAAAACAGCATTTTCTCAGTAAAACGCCTATTTTTGTATGAATTTTGGCCTAGAAATTCTTCAGGACAGGCCTTTTCTTAATAAAAACTATGGTATTTTGATAGGTTTTGATCTAAGGAACAATTTAAAATAGGATTTTTTCGGGGCACCCCTGCCCTGGGATCGAAATTTACAAAAAACCTACAAAGAATGCGAAACCTATTTGTATCATCGTGGTTCATATTTATGCCCTTAATATTAAGTTAGTATAGCTCAGATGGTTAGATCGAAAACGTTCACAATCAACACTTTTAGTGTCCTGGTTCGAATACACCTGTTGGCACACTTTTACCGTTTTAAAATTTTCCCCTGTATAAACACCCTCTTTTGTATACAGGATTATGTATTTTACTTCAACTTCAATTTCTTCTTTATATGCATGTTTAATCTTGTTCGAGGACAAGAATCATTCATTCTGTGTTACTTGATACAAGTGTCACGAAAAAAAAAATCATGCCGAGGAAAAATTGCTGCGTTTGCCTTTTAAGAACATCAATGGGAAATAGTACTGTTGTGGGGAACATACTGCAGAGTAGATGCAGTTCATTCCTCGGGGAAAATGTGTGCATTGACGAAATTTTATGCCAAAAATGCAGGAGGAAGATTTACCGATTAGAAAAGAGTGGGTCAGAATGTGTTATGTCCCGTTTACGACAAGGGGGTGTTAAATATATTAAAATTATATTTAAAAATTGTATACATTGAAGACAATACTCTATATCCTGATCAGGTTTTTTTAGCTGTAGGGAAAATTTCAGTAACGACAGTTAATTTCTTGAATTTCATTTCATAATTTGTATTTTTTACAACAATGACTTTTTAAAATATTATTTCAAAAGAAATGAGTTGTAAGTAAACGCAAATGAAGTAATTGTATTGTTAAAAGTAAACTGAGAAATACGAAATGAAATTTCAAGATAAAAAACTAAAAATGCGTCCACAATTCATACTGCTCAGATAACAACTGTGAAATGGTTTCATCTATCTCTACAAGTTGCGTGTATTGACTAGAACTAAAGTGATGCATGAGAAACAAATAACTACACACATGTGGCCTAAAGTCATCAACCGGAACGGAAATCAGTAATTTTTTTTTATAAAGACTGAAACCAATACCAGCCCTATAGGTCAACAATATATTTACATAGAAGTGTTCCTTTAATAACCGGCACACTCTAAAGAAAGTAATTTAGTACATATATATAATCAGTAGTATAGAGAGAAAAAATACATAATATGATATGAACTTATATTGCCACTCAATCAGTATGTTGAAATAAACACTGGCATCTATTTATGACAAACGGGATGACTTCAATTTCTCCATTAACTTCCCTTATCTATCTAGCAGTATTCCATATCACCTGCACATAGTTTTTATATCTCTCAATTCATTCGATACGCAAGAGCTTGTTCTGCATATCATCAAAAAATAAATCGAGGCAGGCTACTGACAAACAAGTTGATGTTACAGGGGTTAGTACAATCTCGTCTAAAGTCAGCATTTCGCAAATTATATGGTCGTTACAACGATCTAGTTTGCCAACACAACCTTCCATTAGGTTACTGTCTGTCGTGTTTCATACCAATTGTTAGGCCGTTCTTGGCACACTGATACTGACTGTGGATTACTCCGTTTACCTGATCAAGATATACGGCTCACGGCGGGTGTGACCGGTCAACAGAGGATGCTTACTCCTCCTAGGTACCGAACCCTACTTCTGGTATGTCCAGGGGTCTGTGTTTGCCCATCTCTCTGATTTGTATTTTCCATAGGGATTCCGAGATTGAGTACTGTTCGTTATCTTAGCCTTTTCATCTATCTGATTTCTTGCACTGCATCAAGCGGATAAGCTGACCGATTCAGATTATAGGCCTAATTAGTGCTATATGTTGTAACCTTCTTTATTTGGTATTACTTGCACCTGTGATGTTTAGAGCTGGAACAACATTGAAGTACCTGTAGATCACATCAGGTACATGTAATTGTCGAGTCATTTTCGTATTCCATTTCGTGGAATCCTTTAACGATTGCTGGACTTCATCCAGTGCCAAATTAACATAAACTCAAATAATTGAAGAGATCTTTAATTATTTTAAGATATCATGAATTCATTTGATGCGTGCAATACTTAAAGATCTCTTTAAATAATTAATGATATTTTCAACTCTTAATTATTGCGCGCACTAATTGAATTGATGATAGCATTAATTATTCTGCTGAATCGATGCGCGCTATAAGTGAATTGTTGCAATCTTCAGATGAATGAATGATATCAACAATTGAATTGATGCACGCTACAATTCAGTTGAAGAGAGCAATAATAAAATTAATGCGTGCAATAATTGAATTATTGCTCTCTTCAGCTGAATTAATGATACCATTAATTCAAACGATGCGCGTAGTGATATAATTTTTGCTCTTTTCAGTCAAATTAATAATATCGTTAATTCACTCGATGCGCACAATAATTTTAGAGAAATCTATCTAATTAGAGATATCGTCAATTCAACATATCCAAAATTGAATTAATAATCTCTTTAATTGTTGCTCTCTTTAAAAGAATTGATGCACACATTAATTCCTTATACAAAGGTATTGTAAATTAAATATATCTTCAACCGAGTTAAAGAGATCATCAAATCATTTATCCCGAGCTTTAAATCAATTTTTGCGAGCAATATTTCCACCACATTAATGATCTCATTATTTGAATTGATGAGAGCAATAATTGAATTGAAGCGCGCATCAAATCAATTCTTGTTCTCATCAACTGAATTGATTGTGTAATGATTAACGTCCCGCTGGATGAGACCGCAAAAACCGAGGTCCCGTGTCGCAGCAGGTGTGGCACGTTGAAGATCCCTCCCTGCATAAAGGCCATAAGCGCCGAGCATAGGCCTAAATTTTGCAGCCCTTCACCGACAATGGTGACGGCTCCATATGAGTGAAAGATTCTCGAACGGGACGTTAAACAATATATGATCAATCACATTTTATGATTTTTCGTACACCTTGGTAGGCCCTGGCCACTCCAGTCAGATAATAATATTTCTTTTTATTATAAATGGGTCCCAACTTTTCTAATCACCGAAGACACAAAATTTTGAAACGCGACCACTTCTTTTTCATGTACAAAACAATTCCCTATGGTGGGTTCCATATACAGCAATGACTGGCTACTACTATTGCTTAAAAAAAATCAAATTTTTTTTATAAACTTCAATATTTATTATGAAAACAAAATAAAGATACCGTAAACTATGCATCCGATGAAAGATTTTACAAAAACAAAATTATAAAAATAGTTCATTGTGATATTACATCATTGAATACAACACCAAACAACGACCTCTTCTTTGGGCGGTGGGAACGCTGTGCCTCAATTCTGAAACGAGAATTTCACCAAAGGTCACAATATTACAAACATCAATTAAGACATTTCATACACACACACAGATATATATATATATTCCAGTATTTGATACAGCAATTTATACACAATAATAAAAGTCACAGTTTCACAGTTAGCGCTTTCGGCTTTAATGACAGTTGTAAAGTAACATCGAAAGCGCCAACAGTGATTGATATATATATATATATATATATATATATATATATGTATATATATACACACACACACACACCGGTATATATAATTTTATCATTATTTCACTATGTCAGTCTCTACTTGACGTGTCTAGGGCTGCATATATGTTAGAGTTATATCCATGAAGACCAGATATCTAAAATCGTTCCATCGGTTTTAGTTTTTACCTGCGTGAGATACCCTGTACGTAAACATTCAACCACATGGACTGTGCTTTCTGCTTTGACACAAGACGACCTAGTTCTTTCTCTGTAAAAATTCAACAAGAACAAAATGAAAGTTTTGGCTACGATTTATTTAACGATTCTCAGTCTGCATGAAAACTGCATAAACACCATTAATTCTTCATGCGTAAATTAGGACGAATACCTACCTGTGTCTGCTTGATAAACGTCCATGACTTTAATTTTATTCTCTAGGTTTGTTTTCATCAGCTGGTTCTCTAGAAAAGACGCTGCCAATGATTATCATTATTTTTTTCAAGTTTGTCATATTTAGTTTAAAGAGTTAGGTATAAGATTTAAGAATCCGAAAGTTGGAACCCATTGTCGAGGAAACTTTTTCCAAAAAGTTGAATCATAAGAACAGGCGTAAATCATGGATTTTCAGTGAACTAAAAATAGAAAATAACCTTCTGAGAGTCTTGCGATCCTCTCGGAGATCCCCGTCATTTTGTGGAGAGTATCTTGCAATATCCACACAACATACCCCATCGCAAATAGAAAATAGAAGACTGCAGCCAGAGGAAGGAACTGAGAAGGCAGGGAGACAGTAAAGAAGTCGGAAACTTTGAAAGACTCTAGCAGTGGCTGACAAGAAATGAAAAAGTAAAATAGTTGTAGAAATTGTCAACAACAAGTACACTTACCATTAATAATATCAATCCAGAGACACAAATAATGAATATGAGATTTTCCATAGAAATACTAGCACCAGTAGACTTACCAACATGACTGTTTGCTTTGATGCAACTTTTTCTTTTTCTTTTATTTGCCCGAATCTGTGAGAAATACAAAGATTAAAATTTTAGTAAATTATTGAAATGATTTTGAATTCCGTTAAAAGGTGATGTATATACCCAGTACAATGTCTCAACTTCAGTATAAACATGTTTGTAATATACCTCTACGTCTTGACAACCACAAATGATGCTGACTGGCGGATTACGTTTGTTTATATACCTTCCTGAGTTTTCGCGCATTTCTGATTGGCTCGATTTTGCACCCGCTGATTGGTATTCTTTGTCCAATGAAAATCTGGCGCGAAATGGATGTGTTCTAGATATTTTCCATGATGGCAGTCAAAATGTGTTTCTGGGAGTGGGATTTCTTGAAAATCTCTGTGTTCTTACATCATTTACGAAAGAGTATATACAGAATTTAAAACAATTACATAAAATTCTCCATCTTATTATTCGTTCTGGTATGTCAGTATATTGTTCCTTTTTTAAAATAGGAAATTGTGAGTGATTTTAGAAATCCTGAATTGAAAAAGTAAATCTTTAATTTCTTTTAACTCTTTAGAATTAAAAAAACTACAATAAAAATCATTTTAGAAAAAAATACACAATTTGAGGTATTACTTTGTGCAATTTCTAATAATGTAGATTCAAATTTTACGGTTTCTGATCGATTTAAACCATCATAATAAAAACGATTGTCGTAGTTAGGGGGATTAAGACTGCTTGAGATAATTCAAGACAAAATTACCTTCGAACACATCTTGTGGAAGTAGCAAAACTTAAATTTTGTATCTTTAGAGCCTAAAAATTGCTTTACATACGTTATTGGTCTTTTTTATTTCCTACAAGCCTTGTCTAACGGTTAGTTTGTTTACATATTCTGTCTCTGTGACGTCATGGGAACGCGCCGATATGGCGGCATAAATATAGACCTATAAGTATACACACATTCCGAAAGCGATGGGGCATATTCCAACTCAAGTCGGCCATTTCTAGATACATATATGTTTCTAAAATAATCAATTTAATTAATTTAAGTCTTCAGTCACCACTTTCTATGCTTCTGACCTTTAGATACACACACACACAACCTATAGATACCTTAATACGGTATATATGGAGGTGATGAAGTGATATTTCACTCTAATAACTTCTTGTAGCCATATTGGACTGAGGGATATAATTTACCTGTACGTTTTGCCAAAAACGTGTCACTTGAACTGTGATCAGCTGATGTGTGATTTGATGGACTGCAAGTGTTTCTAAAGTCGTAGCCATATAATTTCAATGATATTGATATCCCGGGACCGAGTTCGCCATGACGAAGTGTTTGAATATAATTATTATTTTCTTCTATACAGCCTTGCATGGACGGGAGCATTGTCATCTTGAAAAAACATTAATTCCATACATGTGGAAAAGGTCTGGCAATAACGGTCCCTATATTGTTTCTTAGTATTTCAATATATTATTGAGTGTTGATATTACCGTTAACACTGTTTCAACATCTTCGTAGCAAATACATCCCCATAACGGACACTCTGCTCTTCGATACCGCGCACGTGCACACAATATTTCACAAAATATCGGGGTTGTAAAATTCTCCAGATATACACTAAGAAACTAACCTCCTTTTATTTTGCTACACACTCTGACGCGTGACGACCATCTCCTTAATAATTTTCTTCTAACAGAGTCGTTTTCTTCATTAATTTGAGCCCTGTGGGGACCCGGGTTAGAATAGATCCTCAGTACCCCCTTGTTTGTCGTTAGATCCGACTAAATGGGGCGGTCCTTCGGATGAGACCGCAAAAACCGAGTCCCCATGTCACAGCAGTAGTGACACGTAAAAGATCCCTCCCTGCTCAAAAGCCATAAGCGCCGAGCATAGGCCTAAATTTGCAGTCCTTCACCGGCAATGGTGACGTCTCCATATGAGTGAAAGATTCTCGAGCGGGACATTAAACAATATTTAATCATTAATTTGATGTCCCTCTTCTCTGTCATGTTATTTTTCATTATCCTCGAAAGATGCACTTCAATGCGCACAGTGAACTTCGACTTCTGTCTAGATCGATGTCTATTTTCTACATTTCCAAGATATTCATTTTTTTTAAAATATAAATACTGACGATAGTTTTCCTTGGTAACCTCCCAATTTCTGCTTTTTTTTCATAAGGCAACTAGAATTTCCTCTGATTTGCGAGAGGGAAGCAGACACAGACGTCACTGAAATATAGTGACGTATTTTATGCGAAATTCTCGAGCCCGATAATTTTTTTAAAAATCGCATGATACATAAAAATTTCAACAACTAGAATATTTTAACGGACTTTAGTGATTCGGTCTTTGCAGTAATAAGCAAATATCATTCAACAGAACCTAGTGCTATCATACCTACTTTGCACTGACTTTATTTCCTCTGGAAATCTTTGAAAGCAACTAGGTTAAATTCATTTTATTTTAAAAGTGTGCTATTATGATAGTTTTGTATATAACTTTAACCATATAATCATTGGTAAAATCAAGATTTCATCAAAATAAAGATTTAGGACAAAATACGACTGGGCAAGTACAACATCTAATACACACAATTTTAAGCAATGCCGGATCTTGTGGCAAAAGGTTCTGAATATCACACAACCATACGAAATATGTTGAAAATTAATTATATGTTACTTCTAGAAGAGAGAGCATGACTGGTCAAAGTTTCAAGTATTTGAGAGTACTCAGTTTAGTAAATTATAACATTTAATATTACATATTATGTATATCAATAACATGCAGAGAGAGAGAGAGAGAGAGAGAGAGAGAGAGGGAGGGAGGGAGGGGTGGGGGCAAAGCTGCATAGTTAACGAGCAGTTCAAGCAACACAGAAGAGCTTACACCCTTTTGCACATTTCATTTCCGGAATTCTGTTCGGATATATTTAGTGTATAGCTTCGATGAGAATGTGTCCGGTGTAGACAGAAAAATAAATTTTCCAGTATCCATGTGTCATTGTGTATTATAGATTTTCTGCTACTGATTTACTAAAATGAGGTGATTTTATAAGTTGCAATCAAAGCATGCTTTCACTGCAGTGAATAGAGTCATTCCGTGATCTTGAAAACAAGGAAGTATGGTCATTGCAATTGGATTTGAAGGGAGCGCCAATAAACTGGGAGTTGGTATTGTTAAAGATGGTGTTGTTCTCTCTAATCCCCGGCACACCTACATAACTCCACCAGGACAAGGTAATTAAGGAATGAAGCTAATTTTTACCCATGTTATACGATAATTTGTCACGGCGTGACCGTGTTTGAAGGCGAAGTATTATATCCACAACAAACATGCGAAAAATAAATAATAATAATAATAAAAATGATAACAGTTAAAAAAAAATCCTTTAAACATTTAGTCCGTCTATTCATTAAACATGGGAAATAAACCGCAGTTGATGTAAATGGTGCATTGTGTCAGATGTCATATGTAGCGTTGATATGTAAGCAAATATTCACAAACATAGGATTCTTTGTACAACAGAGGAATGATTATATGATTGAGAAAGTTTCAAGAGTATGGTTTAATTTTTCATTAGTTTTCTGTATTTTCCTTTTAAATGTGTATATATGTGTTACCTATTGGGAGAGCTTCACTCTCACGACCCTGATAGGGCTTTGCCTACTGCAATCTAACTTGGTGCATTTTATGCTTTATAATCAGCAAAGCAGATTATAATAAGTGTAAACTGCACCAAGTTAGATTATATATCATATAATATAAGTCAAAGTTAGCTTCAATCCTTATGATTTAATTTAAAAAGACAAAAATACATTGTACAAGTCGTAGTTTATAATTTAAATGTAAATGGAAAATGCTTGCACTGTACAATTATTCGCTTAGCAACATACTGGCAGTTTGACCATGAAAGAAGCCATCTTGGTTCTTTGCATAACTAGAACATGTACTTTGTTCATGAAATTTAAAACTGTAATGTGGAGTTTGCAACAAATCTTAATTACAGAACATATGCATGGACTACATGTGAAGAACTAATGTTTACTTTGCAGCACAAGATCGACTTTGGAGTCGCTCTGACAGAAAGGTTAGATCTGGCATCACACAAAATACATTGTGTACCAGAAAATTAATGCAGTCTAATATGTGATTTAAACAATTTGATTTCATAAAAGTTTTAAACTACCTTATAACTCACCATAGCATGCATTCAAATCCAACACAGTAAAATATGTAAACAGTTCACAGCTCTAAGTCAATCAATGTAAAATGACATCATGTAATAAACATTTTGCAAGACATGACATAGTTTTGTGCTCTGATAGCGGGATCAAGCAATATCCGGCCTCCTGAGTAAAAATGTATTTATAATGAAACCACAGAATTTGCAAATGCTTGATATTTCATTATTTCGCTTATGATGTCATTGTGTCAGAATTTGCATAGAATTTTTACATTAAATAGTGTTTTGTGTAATGATACTTGTAAGAGATTATACGTCTTGTTTGACATCATGAAAAAAATGTGTATGAACAAAATGTAATTTATTGCACACATTTAATTCTATTGATTTTCAATTCATTGAAGCCTTACAACTTAATAACTAGCTATAATTGTAAAAAGGTAGTGTTGTATTCATTGTCAAGGGGGCATCTACCCATACATTATACAATATAAACTAACTTTTTTCAGTGTGCTCAGCCAATCAAATTGCATGTTACAAGTAAATTTAAATTATATACATGTATATATATAGATTGAGAGAGGGGGAGAGAGAGAGAAGCACGAAAATCCATCACCTGACTTTCTTAAGTGTCAGATCTAATAAGATATAAGGCCAATAAAAAAATTATAGAAGCACTATAAAGGCCAAGACACTATTGGTAAATTAAACCTCATACTTTTTATGCAACCTGCATCTTTATCAAGAGATGTATATTGTATAAACAGATATCACATACTACACAGTGATATTATCTAGTCTCAAAACTAACACTGTCAACACCATGAAGATATTAGTTATCAAGTTTACAGCTGATTTTCATAAATCTATAATGAATTATTACTTTTTTTTTAGGGTTTTTACCGAAGGATACAGCTAAACACCACAGAGAGCATGCACTAGATATTCTGAAAAAAGCTTTAGATGAAGCAAAAGTAACTCCAGAAGAAATTGATGTAATTTGTTACACTAAAGGTCTGTATATTTAGTGTTTATATCAGTTGCCCTTAGATAACTTGAACACCAATATTTCAAATACTCTGGGTATCTCAAAGCAAATGGTGGGTGATACCAACAGAATTTGCTGTATATAAATGATTAAAATAAAGCCAGGTATCTCAAACACAGTAATGGACATGTAAGAACTGTGATAGAAAATTTTTAAAAAAAAAAGTATTTCCCTCATTTTATATGTTCTGAAATTCAGTCATCAGGAGAGCAGAAAGTAGATGCCATCTACTGCATAAAGAATGTTTGAATGGAACAAGACTGTCATAAGTATTAGCTACTTCCAACTGGAAAGTAGTTTGAGAACCAATTTAATTGTACAGAGCAATGGGTGAATCTAACCAAGTTTGGGTTGACTACATTTTGCTTACAAGCTTAGAAAATAAAATATACCATAATGTATGGGAAAGTCTTAAAATTACTTTATTTGTTTTACATATATCAAAGACACTTAGACATTTTTTCTTAATAAATGAAAGAGAGAAAATGTTTATTATTGTTTGATTTTTTGGACAAGCTCAAAGTGTATCCCAACGTCTTTCTGTGAAGAACTTGTCCTATGGACAAGTGGAAATTCTTTAATATTGAGCTCAGCTGACAATGGTAAATTCATCAAACTAAGATGTAAGCATTCTCATGTGCAATGGAGTCTAGTTTGTTCGAAATGTGTGGCTACATTAGTGGTTTAAAGTTTTATGTTTTTCATGTTCCAAACTTATGATTTATGAGTTGTTATCTCAAAAGGTGACCATGAACCTCGTTTCTTCAAGGTCCAGGAATGGGAGCACCACTGGTTTCTACGGCCATTGTTGCCAGAACTGTTGCACAGTTGTGGAAAAAACCCATCGTTGCAGTAAATCACTGTATTGGACGTATCCTTAGTATATATCTTGTGTCATGATTAAAATCTATCAAATTTTATGTGTAATAATACTCACTTTTTAAATGAAATGCAGAAATATATATGCAAATTTTTTGTATCCTTTTCTCAACCTGGATTATCATCAGCCTCATGATATTTGACTCCAAAAATCTACCAGTCAACTTCATTAAACTTTCAATGTGTTAGGAGAAACATTATTATGTTCCTTTATTACCATTCAGATATAGAAATGGGGCGACTGATTACTGGGGCTATCAATCCAACTGTTCTGTATGTCAGTGGGGGAAACACACAGGTATACTTCTATACTCTATGTCAGTGGGGGAAACACACAGGTATACTTCTATACTCTATGTCAGTGGGGGAAACTCACAGATATACTTCTATACTCTATGTCAGCGGGGGAAACACACAGGTATAACTCTATTCTCTAGGTCAGTGGGGGGAAACATATAGGTATACTGTTTTCTTTGTCAGTGGGGGAAACATACAGGATCTATTTATGTTCTCTATGTCATGGGACATGCACAGGTATAATTCAGATCTCCACGTCAGTAGGGAAAACATATAGGTGTACTTCTCATCTCTATCTCAGTTGGGAAAACACACAGGTGTACATCTCATCTCTATCTCAGTTGGGAAAACACACAGGTGTACTTCTCATCTCTATCTCAGTAGGGAAAACACACAAGTATATTTCTGATCTTTATCTCAGTTGGGAAAACACACAGGTGTACTTCTCATCTCTATCTCAGTAGGGAAAACACACAAGTATATTTCTGATCTTTATCTCAGTAGGGAAAACACACAGGTGTAATTCATCTCTATCTCAGTAGGGAAATCACACAGGTAAATTTCTCATCTCTATCTCAGTAAAACACACAAGTGTACTTCTTTCTGTAGAGTGGCAAACTCACAGGACACGGGAAAACTCTCAGTACAAATATATAAATATCAGATAATGTAGAATCATTTTCCAGTAGAATATACTGGGTTTACTCAATATGGTTAAACCTGGTTATTTCATTTAGGTCTGATTCCTAGCATATATACTTAAATGGTATGTAATATTCAAATATCAATAACTCGAGATTACTGTCTGTTAAGTGGAAATTTGTTCAGGCTCGCCTTCATGTGTATATAAGATTTTACATGTATATGAATCCAACTCTGATTTATTGTAGGTGATTGCATATTCCCAGAGACGATATCGAATATTTGGAGAGACCATAGATATTGCAGTTGGAAATTGCCTTGATAGATTTGCAAGAGTTTTAAAGGTAAAAGTAAATTAATAAATGTTAGATAATTTAGTAAATTATAAAAGGTGAAATCTTTTTTGAATGTATAATTTTGAAAAGATGAGAACAAAGTGTATTACACAAAGGAAATGAGGTGTTTTAGCTTATGTATGATCCTGGTGTTTATCTCTTTTGTTTTGGGGAGTTTTTTTGTTTGTTGTTTGTTTGGATTTTTTTTCTTTTTTTTTTTTTTATGGCAACTTTTAAGCTTCTTTCCTAGACGACGGCTGAACCAATTCTAACCAAATGATATAAGTTGTGAATTTTAGTGACCTCATCCCTTTAAACCAGATTCTTAAATGTAATGAAATATAGACTCCAACCATTTTTTTTCCAGCAGGAAAAGGCTATGAAAATTACACCAAAACATTGATCCATTAAAATCTTCTGCAGTACTTAGTGCATCTAGTACACAAAATGTGTGCATGATTTATGAACAGCTTGAAATTTTATATGTATGTTGTTTTTTTCTAAATGCAATTTTTGTATGACAGAATCATGATCATATTTTGGATCAATTTCATTCCATTTCTAGTAATTTCATGTTAGAAATGACCTCATATTTTAGGAACACTAACATTTTGTCTATAAAGAACATGTCAACCAGCTTTGCATTGTCTTCATAAAAAGTAAAGTTTGCATAAAAAAAAATTGGAGGTCATTTTAGGGTGCTGAATTAGGCATATGCTATGCACAGTCCATTTTATAGCACATTTTGGAATTTCAGGTACATTTTATAGGCAAATACATGTTTATCATAGTGAGATCTATATAGTTTTCTGTATTGGGTGACTACATGTAACTGACTGTGTAGTGAAGTTATGCTGAAGCCCACTGACATTTCATTTTACTTATCAAATATATTTAAATGCATTGTGTACATATATATACAGCTGTATATGTCATTCAGCAATTCACAAAATTCAATCAAGTTAATTATGAAGGTAACAATTATGAATAATAACAATAAAATCCAGTAAAGGAAACAATGCGCATTTGAAAAATACATTTTGACATTTGTTGAAATACATGAGGATATGAACTGTGATGCTTCATGCTTTAGTTCTTCATGAAATATATGCCAGTTCATACCCTCAACACTCTCCATGACCATTCCTCATCATATATTAAAGACTAAGCTTTTTGACATCATAGACAGCTACTTCTTCTGTTAAATGAGGAAATATTCATATCTTGTGATCTGTCTTCCAAAACATTACTCTGTTAAACATCACTCTGACTCTATGCAGAAATACTCTGAAGTTGATATTAAAAAGATGCTGGAGTTCCTCATTGACAATATCTTCATAGTCTTTGGTGGTAATGTCATCCAACAGTGTTGGAATTCTCATGGGCACAATTATGCTGCTTTATTTGCTGGTCTGTTGTTATATACTTATAAGGCAGAATTTGTTCAAAAGCTTCAACACGAGAAGAAAAATTCTCATGCTCAACATTTAGATATATAAACATTTTATATGTTAACAATACTCATTTTAATTCATATGTCAATTCAAATTGATATTCAAATGTCAATTTGATATATATATATATATATCCCAGTGAACTCGAAATAAAAGACACCACAAAGTCTCCTACATTAGCTTCATACTTGAATATATTTTTGGACATAGATGTCAACAGCAATCTAACAACTCAAATGGGATGATTTGAGCTTCTCCATTGTCAACTCCAGGTATTTATCTAGCAATATTCCATTGTCACCTGCATATGGTATTTGTCTTGCAACTGATTTGATACACAAGAACATGTTCTGCATATGATCAGTTTTTTAAATCGAGGCAGGCTACTGACAAATAAGTTGATGTTGCAAGGGTTTCAACGGTCTCATTTAAAGTCAGCATTTTACAAATTCTATCATCGTTGTAACAAACTAATTTACAAATACAACCTGTGATTGAGTCAAATGATATCTGACATGTTTCATGCCAATTGTTAGGTTCTTTACCTACTGATTTTGATTATGGATTACTCCATTTGCCTGATCAAAATAGAGGGCTCACAGCAAGTGTTACTAATCAACAGGAGATGCTTTCTCCTCCAAAGCACCCAATCCCACCTCTGGTGTGTCCAGAGATCCATGTTTACCCTACTCTTCATTTTGTATTCTTTGTATTAGGAATTTAGGTTGATCACCATTTGTTACCTTTGCACAATGATTAGGCCCCTGAGGTCAGTACTTTGAAAATAAACATGGAAATTCAAAACTCTACAACACAGCTGATATTAGGAAAGAATATTGAATGTAAAGTATTCATGGTGTAAATAATGTAGTCCAAGAATCTCTAAAATATTATTATACATATTAATAAAGTAAAATTCTTTACAGTATCTGCCAGCTAACAGAGAAAAATCTAAACACACTCATAATGTACTCAGTAAAAATGTTTGCATGTCATGATGGTGTGTTTTGAACCTAACCCAAGGACATGTGGCCACTGTTGTTCATGACCAAGAACTCATGGTCATTATATACAATGTAGCTCTATTTGAGCAACTCAAGCAAGATAATCTAAATAAATGTTATGGTCCTTTGTTCATGTTTAGTTTCCATTACAGCTCTCCAATGACCCAAGTCCGGGTTACAATATAGAACAGCTGGCAAAAAAGTGAGTACCTTAATAAATTTATAACACCAGTTCAAATTTAAAATTTTTCCTCCTCATTAATCATCACTTGTTGTGACTAAGATATGACATACCTATCATATGAGAACATCAAAAGTAAATAGAATATATGTACTTACAGATCCTGCTCCACTTCCTAAAATAAATTTGTTTTAAGAAATAAAAGATTGATGTATAGGTGACATGTACATGATAAGTACATATGTATTTAAATTTTTGATTAGAAGTAATGACTTGCTCAGTTGCTATGGGTATGGCCATTTTCAATATTCTATTTTCAGCAATTTTAAAATACTATTTGAGCTATATTAATGACCCATTACACAAAAGGCCTGGTATCTTTTACTAATGCATACAGGTCAACGTTCAAGGTCACCTCATTAACTTTAATACTACTTAAAGCAAAGTAATGAAACATTTTAATAAATGCTCTATATATAATTGAAAAACAACCTTCACCAATGATAAAAAATGTCCATTTTCGCAATAACATGAAATTTATCTCTTTGTACATGTATCTTTGTTGCAAGCTTTCATTTACTTTTTTGTAAAGTGTACTTCATACATGTACCAGTAATTAGGACTACTAGTTAATAAAAAAAAGTACCATCTAAAACTTGTTCGTAATATGCAATACATGCTAAGCTTTGGTTTTTTTACTACCCCTCCCCCTTGCATTGTGTTTATTATTGTTTTTCCAATGAAATTTCAGAGGGAAGAAATTTTTAGAACTGCCTTATGTTGTTAAAGGAATGGATGTTTCTTTCTCAGGCTTGCTTTCATTTATTGAGGTATAATTCATTACACACATTCTTTCAGTTTTACACTGTACATCAACATATTAGTCCTGTTGATTTTTAGCTTTTTAAAGAGTGATAAAAAAATGTAAATAGCAAGAGATAGATGATCAAATTGGGTGATTCATCAATTCAGTTTTTGTGGATATGAATTTAAGAACATGGCGCTTTGTGATCTGTTTCTACAGGAGAGAGCACCACAGCTACTGAAGGTTGGGGAGTACACACCAGAAGATCTCTGCTTTTCTCTTCAAGAGACTGTGTTTGCCATGTTGATTGAGATTACAGGTAGTTGTATAGATTAGTACTGTATCTGTACTTCATTTTTAGTATATGTGTATATTGTACACAAAGTATTTTTGTCATTTCACACCAGCTGAAGGTTTTGTCCTGCTTTAAAGTTGCCCAGACACAGTTGTGTTAAAAAAGATTAAAAAGTTTTACCCTGTCTTAAATTTACCCACTGACAACAAGGCCAAAAGGGAAAAAATAAAACAGGGGCTAATACTTCTGTGTATACAGTATTTAAAATTCAGCACTACTGTGGGTAGTGGACTGTTTGGCACAGTCATGAAATCGGAAAAAAGTTAATTCTAAACATGTAGAATGATATAAACAAATATAGATTAAGAAATTATATATGATTTTAATGTGCAAGTCTGTCATATGATCAGATTCTATAAAGCCCATTGGGCTTCATAGATTTGATCATGTGCCGACTGTATTTATATCTTAGATGTTTGATACTGGTACCTTTACTATATTTGTGACTAATTGACTGAAAAACAGGAATGTGATTTTTTTTAGAGCGTGCTATGGCCCATTGTGGATCTCAAGAAGTTCTCATCGTAGGGGGTGTTGGCTGTAAGTTTTTGTATAGTTCAATAGATATTTTATAGTTAATAATTTAGAGCTAATCTACTTCATTGTCTTCAAAAAATGATAGAACATGCAATATTTACATGTACTCCAGTTTCCATGTACACAGCCAAAATAATGAAAATCATCTGCTATTAATTTTTTGTTCATATGAAAAAAATTCATTTGAGAGGATTTCATATACTTTATCTTTTGTGTTACTGTAACTATACCAGTAAGGCTGTCTGAAATAAATTCTAATTTTAAAGTTTGGTCTAAAATTCAATATCTATTAGGGAGATAGGAGAAATATATTTTAAAAAGTTTTAAACAAATCATTTAAATCTATCTATTTAGTGAAATTGGAAACAGCACATATAATATTGAGTCATACATGCGTTGATCATCAGATAATTCAGTGTTAAAGCTGTATGGTCTCACTTTTTACAAATTTGTCCACTTTGTAAAAACACCATTAAATTTTTTATTTTATATTATTAAATCAATTTTGATATTGTACAACATGTCATACATTATTTCACCCATTTTGACCAGAATTATTTGGTTTTAACAGCAAACATTCTTACAATCAATGGTCACTCAACCATTTCTAATACATATTCAGAAGATAAATCAAGTGACAGTTGAGACATAATAGGCGGACTTATCTGCGTAAAGTGGTGTGTTTTGTTGCTACAATACCCTGCCATAATTGTTTCAAGTTTTTTTTTAAAAGAGAAATAAAAATATTAAATACCTCTTAGTAATTCTTAAATATCTTCATTGTTCTATGTTTTTTGAGTTATGTACGTCATGTTGGGATTCCCTCCATGTGCATGTGGCTACTTGTAGATGCATAGCCCAGACACAGCTTCTAATTGGTGAGAAATAACACCAGTGCTAAAAGAACAGACCTTTGGTTTGAACAATGAAGGAAGTAAAAAGATTGAGATATCAGAATTAATTGGATATGATCCATTTATATACTGGACTCCATGCTCCACTATCTAAATTGAATATATTATACATGCACAGGAATTCCCACCATGAGTGACAAATGTACTTATGGTTTCCAGTATATTTTTTAAACAATCTTCTCACTGTCTTCGTTTACATACAAATGTTTTCAAGTATGTAATTAAGGGAAAATTAATAACTTATAAAACTAATTCAGCTACATTAAAGTAATTCTATATACTTTGAAAAAAAAAATAAGTGGTAGACATCAGACCACACAGGTTTAACTGTTCCTCAGATAGAATTTCAGCTGATTGATTTCATCTCTGATCACATGTTGTATAAGTAACCTGTATTTTGTCAACAAAAGTAAAATCTTAATTAATTAATAATTTGAATAAGGGTTTGTTTTTTTACAAAGGGTGATTTCACAAAAATCTGGCTATGCGATTGTTTCCCATTTAGTATATAATTTAATCAGGACAGCCTAAAGACTTCTACAAGTTTACTATTAAGATTCAGTTTTGTTTAGTTGTGTCATGGTACAAAACAGTAAAAGTTGCATGTGTCTTGTGACCTCACATTTGTTTTCAGCACAATTTCTGTGAACCATAATCAGAGATTTGAGGCATATAGTTTTCGATCTGTCAGTCAGTAAAAACTTAAACCTTGTCCATAACTCTTGAAAGGTTGGTGATAGTGCTTTCATACTTCACATATGTATTTTTTGTGACAAGGCCTTTCTTTTTGTACCAAAATTTTGGACCTCATGACTTTGACCTTGGAGTTTGGCCATACAGGGGTGTCTGTGTTTCACAAACACATCATGTTTGACAATAAATCTTGATTACTGCTCTCATGTGACAGGTAACAAAAGACTGCAGGACATGATGGAAATTATGGCCAACGAGAGAGGAGCCAAGCTCTATGCTACTGATGAAAGGTAAATTTTTTAGAATAGTCTGAAACCTTAAAATATGGCAGATTACAAATACTTCGTTGTCATGATAAAAGTACCAGAAATAACGAAATACAGCTCTGCATTTGTTAGCTGTAAAATTTAATAAACACAAAATCACTAAATATTTTGCTAATTATAAATACCCATGAATCAAAGAGGAAGAAGTGAACTACCTTGATAAACAGTAACAGTAAAGGCTCCATTTTTTAAACCATGAAAATTTGATCCCACATAATTCAAAGGGGGTTGGGGATTGAGTTCTAAAGGAATACTTGGTTAGGTTCATATTGTTCAAGACATAATATTATTTCAGTTTCAAACATTTGTTATTTCAGTGGAAAATTGATTGTTTTACATTTTTTCTTTATGAAAAAAGGTTCTGCATTGATAATGGAGCCATGATTGCTCAGGCAGGCTGGGAAATGTTTTGTTCAGGGCAGATAACTCCACTCCAGGAAACCACTTGTACACAAAGGTAATCACCCCCCACCCCCCACCCCCCACCCCCCCTACAAATTATATTCTTTTAGGAGAATCTGATTTATCATATGCATGATTTATATTTCAACAGACACAGCTTTTGCATCAATTTGAAGAACTTAATTGGAACAGTCATTTAAAGGATGCTAACACATGTATTTTAAGATAGCTATATGTCAGTATGTGTATGAAAAACAAAGACCATTACAATTGGACTTTGTTATATAAACATCATCCACACTGTAGTATTATGTGCATGACAAAAGTGTCTGTAGGGCCTAATTATAAAGGCTTGTGCTAAATAGTTCTGTCTGTCTGTATTTTTTATGGCACATCACGCACATGATACCTTAAGTTTCCTTGGAAAGATTTTTTTATAAATTTTATACATAATGCTTGGATGAGAGAGAGGAAGACCCCGTTAAATATTCAGATTACAGAGGAGTTATGGGACTTTTTATAATACTAAGATTATATAGTATGCACTTTATATAGCTTGCAATAACTTAAGAAAATGTACATAGAATTTAAAGGTGATGTTTGGATTAGGAAGAGGAAGACCCCTTTTGATTTTCAAGTTTATCAATTTTGTTGTTAAGCAGTTATGGGATATTTTTATATTAATATATTTACATTTCCAATGTATTTGCCTTTGATAACATTGCCAGTTATAATGATAGCCATTTCCTCATGAATGTGATGCAGTTGTGAATAATGGACATATGATTCTTGATGAATGTCTATTTTAACAGCTCTGATTCATTTTTGAAATACTTGAGGGTATCAACTGCAACGCTTCATGCCGGCATACTTTTCATAAACAGCTAATCAGCTTTATGAAATATGCTGGCATGAAACATCACAATTCAAACCCTCATGTATTTTCACAAATGAAATTTACTTCTTAATTATTCATTTTATTTCTTAATTATTCATTGTGGGGCACAAACTGACTTATCATTTTTCTAGTCGTAATCAGCATTTATAATGTAGTACTAATAGGCATGATACCACGTAATATAAAAATCGTGTCAATGTAAATAGCGTTCATACTGTAACACTATAGAAATGACATCGTGTCAAATATAGGTACACAGCATTCATGATGTAGTACCGTATAGTAGGTTTTTTCAATGTGTGAAATTTGGTGATTTTCTAGCTCATAGGTATACAGATAATTTTAGGGGAGTATATGTTGGTAGACATGAAGTTCCAGAACATACACTGTAACAAGAGGCCCATGGGCCACATCGTTCTCTTGAGTCACCTTGGCCCTGCTGTTCTGCTGTCGTGGTTTAAAATTGAATTATCTATCTTTATTCCCATGTAAAATTTTGACCCCATATTATGGCCCCTACATAGCTCCCAAGGATCATAACAGAACTGAAAATGAATTCACATAACACAGAGATGCTTCAACACCAACATTACTAACATGAACTTGCTGCTCCGGATAAGACCAGTGTTATAGATCATAATATGACATGAAAGACATTGCCATAAGAAGTCTATAAACAAAATATGAAAGCTCTATCATAAATAGTTCATGAGGTATTGAATAGGTCACATTTTTAAAAGGTAAAGTCAACTCCAAGGTCAAGGTCATAAGATCATACTTCACAGGATAGCAAGGTCTTGCCATAAAGAATCTATATACAAAATATGAAAGCCATACCATAAATAGTTCAGGAGACATTGAATAGGTCAGTTTTTTGGATTGTTTTTTTTTTTAATTGGCTAAACTCTAAAGTTAAAAGATCACACACCAATGTGTCACAAGGTCTTGCCATAAAGAATCTTTATAGTATATAAAGATTGCAGACACATTTGGATGCAAATTTAGCTGTTAAAAATTTGGCAGCATGATACAAAACTGCTAAAATAAGCCCAAATTATCAACTTATGGGGAAAAAAAATGCTATAGGTGTAATGTTCTTATTAAAGTCATTACACAGTGTCAAGTAAACAGCATTTATGATGTAATACAACAGTCATTACACAGTGGCAGATGTAGAGAATGATTGTTTTACATCTCATCAAGAGATTTTTACTGATGTTTAGACATCACCAGCTGTTGGTGAAATATTACAAATTTAAACCTATGCTTAATGTTCAGGGCCATAACAGTGGGGGCACTTTAATGTGTCAAAGCCTGTCACAGCATGGGACCTCTGTTTTTAAGGTCATCTCCAAAGGACCTATGACTCTAATTTTCTAAATACTGGTGAAGAAGCAATCATTTCTCATGTTACATCTTGGGTTTCATGCAGCCTTGGCATGACTTGCAATGTGAACACCATTCATGATGTAATACAATAGAAATGACACAGTGTCATTTGTATGTAAACAGCATTCTTGATGTTGCACAATGGACATGGCACGGTGTCAATATAAACAGCATTCACCAGTCCGCTTCTCACCTCTGTGACCCCAAGTTCAATCTTTGGGATCAACAGTGGTTGTATGTGAGAGGGTATTGTGGTTGCTCACTCGGATGCATGGGTTTCCTCCAGGTACTCCTGTTTCCTCCCACATCAATGACTCTTTCATACCAAAATCAGAGCCAACAAGAAGCATTAAATTATAATGAAGAACTTGTTTGTTAATCATTGTAAAATAAAAAAAAGTTTAAACAACTTAGTACAATAGACATGACACAATGTCTAGTAAACAGCATTCATGATGTAATGTTATGAACATGACAGTATCAAACCACATTATTTAATATAGTTAATTGTAGTGATTGATGGGAAAAACAATTCCTAATAATTACTGTCTTGAAGATGCATTTACTGAATCAAAATTTTATGTATTCTTTCAGATTTCGTACTGATGAAGTTGAAGTTACATGGCGAGATTGACTGTTACAGCAGCTGAATGCAATACTCTGCCTTTACCCAACAGTGATTGCAACACTTATTTGTAACAAAGCTCATTGAAAGATTTTCCTAATGACAGATACATCTGAAGTAAATACAGTGACTTTAGGAGTACATTGAAATGAATATTGTGCAAACAATAAATAAAATCAATGAATAGTTTTCATGTCATATTTTTCTAATAAAGAATTTCCCAAAGTTCTCAAAATTTCTTCTGTATGCTAGTTTTTAGATCATCTGAGCTGAAGTTTTAATATTTTTGACATCTTCTCCCGAACCACAAGGCCACACTTGGCACAAATCATCCCTGTAAAGGGGATTCAAGTTTGTTCAAAGGAAGAGCCATGCTCCCTTCAAAAGGAAGATAATCAATAAATTGCAAAAATAGAGTGGGGTCATTTATAAATCTTCTTAAGAACCACTGTAAATTTGACTGTAATGATTTCATAGTATATGAAATGGCAAATCAGCTCATATATTTAGAATTTCCTATTTTTGACTCTAATCCAGTGACTGAGACTGCTATATTTATGATTTAGGGAAAAACAGTCTTTAAAAATTGCACTTAGATGACCTTTGACCCCGTTGACCTCTTTAAGGGCACAAAGTATTCAAACAAATTTTGTTGCAGATTGTTCCCTATCAAATCCTGAACAAAATTATATGTCATATGCTACCCCCAAGTCAGGATAGATATTGCTTTAAATTGATCTAGAAGATGCTGTCATTTTGCCTTTAAAAATCTCTCAAAAGTGCCGGTAGAGAAAGGGTTAAGAACCACTGGGCCAGAAAAGTTAAAACTTACATGAAAGCTATATGACATAATGTAGATTGAAGTTTGCTCACATCATGGTCCCTGGGGGTAGGGTGGGGCTCAAATAGGGGATCAAAGTTTTATATGGGAATAAACAAATTCTTTCCAAGAGTAGCTGAGTCGCACTAAATTGTATCAAAATGCAACTGTTTCTACATTGTGTAGATTCAGTTTAATACTAAAGTTGGGGGGCATATCGGTTTTATCTTGTCTGTCTGAAACTATAACCTTGCTCATAACTTTTGAATGGTGCATGATAGGAATTTCACATACACTTCTTGTGACAATACCAGTGTTTTCACCTTGTGACGCTGACCTTGGAGTTTGACATACTTTTAAGAAAATCAAACCTACATCTCCTGAGCTTTTAAATCCTTATGGAAAAGACTTTACATTTTATACATTGACCTTGTGACAATGACTTGTAGTTTGACAAAAATTTCAAAATTTAACCAAAGCTTTAACTTTAATGCTCAACTTTTAAATGGGGAATTGAATTATTGTTCTCTTCATTTGAAGTATATTGCACAAATCAGTTCAAATTCTGTGTGCAATGATTTAATTGATGCACCCAATTACTGAATTATTGCCCTCTTCAACTGAATGATCTCAATAATTCTTTTAGATGGGTTGTTTGCTTGTTTCTTATGTCCGATCAAGAATTTTGCACCAATATTGAGAATTCACTAGTTGTAGGTGAAGTAATACAAATTTAGTGCATGCTTGGCTCTTGCAGCTTTTAGCAGAGTAGTCTTTTCCAAGAGACCTGTGATTTTTGCTTTTAAATGCCAAGTATTTGGCATAGGAGCAATCACTACCTATGGTTATGTTTGATGCAGCCATGGCACAAGCTGGAAATGAATGCTTGGTAATGAAGCAAATGCTCTACCACTGAGCTACATATATCACGACTAGTAATTCTTTTAGAAAGAGCAGTTATTTAATGAGAGGTTTCTTCAGTTAAACATATCCTCAAATGAATTAATGATATCTCTAATTGAATTGTTGCCATCTTTAAAGGAATTGATATTATGCACATTAATTCTTTATACAAAATCATTGTAAATAATTAAAGATATTTTCAACTGAATTAAAGAGATCATCAAATCATTTATTCTGAGCACCCAATAAATTTTGTGAGCAATAACTCCACCACATTAATGTGTGCAATAGGGTCAAATTGATTAAATAGTTTAATTCAGTTTTCCGGTGAACACTCTGGATGTAAAATTTATTGATGAGAGCAATAATTGAATTGATGCAATTACCATTTCAATTGATGAGATCAATTTGACACTCTCATCAACTGAATTATTGCCCACAATAATTCAATGGATGTGCACGTCAAATCAATTATTGTGCACAATAATTCAATGGATTCTTGCATCAATTCAGATGATGAGAAGAATAAATGATTTGTTGCATGCATCAATTGAATTATTGCGGACAATAATGGAATTAATGATATCTTCAATTATTTGCGCTTAATTTGATGCTTCATACAAAAATTTTCATGGGAATAAAAATTTTCCTAAAAATCTGAAAAATACAACAGCTGCAAAAACAACAGGGCTAAAGTGAATCAGGTGAGTAAGGTGGCCCATGGGCCTCTTGTTTGATAATTGCAAGTCTGCATCATATTTCGATACATTTTACTATTACTTGGACTATTGTATTGTCCCTTCGTAATTAATTTTGAGAGGGGACTTGGTGACGTGACCATATATGTGTGTGTAGAACACTGAGCTAGAAGACATTCTACAGGCCACATCTTTCCCCCAATTTATTTGATGATTCTATTGATTTTATGTCAAGATCACTGCAGGATTCATAGAAAAAATAACTGTAGACACTTTATAGGTTACATTTTTTGCTTGATTCATTTATTATTTCACAATTTAGATCCTTCTTGTCTATAGAGGAAGAACCTTATCAATTTTGAGGGCCAAAGGTTAAGGTTACTATGCATCTTAACATAAAATTGCGAGGGGATACACCCCACTTGTGGAGCCTTTGTTTATTATTCTCCAAAACTATGATGGTGATCTAGTGAGGATTGTGTTAGATTTTCTGCCAACAAGCCCTCTATTCTGCCGACAAACCCTCTATTCTGCCGACAAACTCTCTAAAACCTACGAAAATCCACCATTTTTGTGTTCATGTGTTGTACAGGTAACGCACTGCATTGTCATTAGCTGTTAAAATTGACTAAAACAAAGCGGGTCATTTTCAAACTTTTGAATTTTAGTGGTGAAGAATTAATAACAATAACAAAAACAAACTTCTAACACACTGTGTAGTCAAATTAACGTAAACTCAAACAATTAAAGATATATTTAATTATTTCAAAATATCATAAATTCAGTTACTGTATGCAATTATTTAATTGATGCATGCATCAAATAAATTACTGCTCTCATCAATTCAATTATTGCATGCAATAACTGAATTAATGCGCACATCAATTCAATTGACGAGAGCAATAAATCATTTGATGGTGCATCAAATCAGTTATTATACGCAATAATTGACCTGACGCATGCATAAATTCAATTGATGTGAGCAATAATAATGTGATGTGCACATCACTTCAAATTATTGCTCTCATTAGTTCAACTCGGAGCGCATCAATGTGGTGGAATTATTGTTTGCAAAATTTTAATTTGTAGCTCAGAATAAATGGTTTGATGATCTTTTTAATTCAATTAAAGATATCTTTAATTATTTACAAGGATTTTATATTAAGAATTAATGTGAGCATTAATTCTTTTGAAGAGAACAATAATTCTATTCGAGAGAACATTAATTTAATTATCGATATGTTGAATTGAAGATATCTCTGATTAGAAAGTTGCTCTCTAAAGGAATTGTTGCGCGCATCAATTGAATTAATGATATCATTAATTCAGTTTAAGAGAGAAATGAATCAATTATAGTGTGCATTAATTGAATTGATGCGCAGTACAATTCAATTGAAAAGAGGAATAATTGAATTATTGTGCATATTATTTGAATTGTAGCGTGCATTAATTCAACTGTTTACTTCAACAAGTCATTTGAAGAGAGCAACAATCATTGCGCGGATCAAATAAAGTGATATTTTCAAATAATTAAAGATATCTTGAATTATTTTATTATAATATCATATTATTTAAAGTCTGTCATTGGTTGATTGTTGTCACGTGATTCTATTGTAAAAGACCTATAGCATACGTATTTCCTAAAATAGATTTTTACAAACCTGATTATACTATAAATATAAAGTTAATAAACCCTATTCTACTAAAAAAAAAAAGAAAAAAGATTATTTTCTGTCCGTAAGGTAAATTTTAGTAGAATAGGGTTGATTAACTTTCTATTTTTAGTTTAGTAAGGTCTGTAATCCTTTCTTTTAGGAAATATCTATTTATCGTAGAATAGGGTTTATTAACTTTCTATTTTTAGTATGGTCAGGTATATAATAATTTACTTTAGGTAAACACTGAATTAATTTCCAATGCCCGTATTCTATAACTGTTCAAACATTTCTATTAATTATAATATACCATAGTGCCAATTTAAGACGGTGAAGAAGCTTATACATCAAGGGATTTACCCGTGAGGACCCGGGTTAGAATAGGTCCTCATCACCCCTTGCTTTGTCGTAAGATGCGACTAAATGGGTCGGTCCTTCGGATGAGACCGCAAAAGCTGAGGCCCCGTGTCACAGCAGATGTGGCACGATAAAGATCCCTCCCTGCTCAAAGGCCATGAGCGCCGAGCATAGGCCTAAATTTTGCAGCCTTTCACCGGCAATGGTGACGTCTCCATATGAGTGAAAAATTCTCGAGCGGGACGTTAAACAATATATAATCAATCAATCATTAAGTTTTTTTCTTCTTCTTCATATTTGTGGTGTTATAGTAGATATTGTTTACTGTTATAACCTTGTGTTGTATAAATGTTAGGTTAATAATTATGCCAATATTGATAAATTATGATAAACCAATTATAGCCTTCTGTTAAAGCATTGTTGTGACGTCATGCATTTTACCTGTAGCTGTCCGATAATAATAAATACCAGTCCGATAATATATTATCGAACTGCAATGATAACAAAATGGAACAGCATTTTAAAAAAGGAACAAATTGTTGGGTGAAATCAAGGTTTACTAATTAAAATACGAATGCAAAACTGAAAAATTCCAGGTTTTAAATATGTTCATTGCCCAGAGACTTTTCCGTTCAGTGTTTTTTGACATGGCACTTTTGATAAGCGAGTTTATGTCCAATTCTGACAGAGGGTCTTAGAATCTTTTCGTCTCTTTGGGTTTGATCTCCTATGGCCGACATCTGAAATCTAAACCCGAATTTTCATACTTCGTGGTGACATGTATCATCCAATCCAAAGTTTAAATCAAATCCAGGACTTTCCGTCTCCATGTTGATGATATCATCTACGATACTGTCCGTATCTATATCAGATCCACTCTCTCTCTGAAAGTGTTTTGTGTTAAGAATATTTCTTCATCACTTTCCATCACCACTGTTACACTGAACTTCCTTTAATTGAATGAAATAAAATCATTAGAGTAAAAAAAACAACAACTTTTTCTTTTCTTTTGCCCACTTTTTAGACAGTGTCAGGTAGAAAATCATTTATGCCCGAGTTCCTGTTATTACCGGGCTCTTCCAGGTAAGATTTAGACATTTAAATAGCAATGTTTTAAGCAAAATATATGCCTCATACAATTCTGTATGTAAAATTATCAGACTGTTTGAGGCCCCTTAGGGCATCAATCTGATAGTTTTACATATAGAACAGTATTCGACCTATATCCATTACATACCGGTCAATACACGTTTTTTATCGACCTGATGAGAGTACACTGACCTCGGTCGATATACTCTCATTAGGTCGATACAAACATGTACTGACCTCATAAGACTATACTTGTATAATATACATTCTTACACTTCATGTACCTTCCGTGTAATTTTAAAGATTCCAGAGGGAGGGATGGGGTGAACCTCCCCCCTCCTCTTTTGGTTGAAATATCTACAAAATGGTCATTATTTGCCATTTCGGGGTTTTTGACCCTCACTTTGGGGGCGGCAAAGGTACAAACTTGGGTCATCCCACCCCTGATTTTTTTTCTGACCCGTCCGTTATGTATACATTTACATGTACCTATCTCCAAATGAATTAAAGATATTACAGAAAATATTAAAGTTATCGGCTCAAGCAACCCAATACAAGAATGAGGGCTTCAGCTCATTAGATTGATCTAAGGTTGGATGACATATGACTGCTTGTTTACATGTTTTCAATCACATTGAGACGTCACCAGCTGTAGATGTAGTACCACAAACTTCAACCTATGCTTAGCGCTCATGGCCGTATCAGTGATGTTTCTTTAAAGTGCCAACGCCTGCAGCGACACGGGACCTCCGTTTTTAAGGTCATGTCCGAAAGACCCGCGATTCCCACTTCTAAATGCCGAGCGTATGGCAAAGGAGCAATCACTATACAAATGTTAACGTCATAGGTTTGACGCAGCCACGGCAAGGGCGGAGCTAGAACTCACGACCTCCCGGTTATGAAGCAAACGTTCGACCACTGAACTACTGCGGAATATATAGATTTTATCATGTAGTAGTCCGTGTTGATACCAAATTATAGGTAGGCCCTGGCCACTCCAGGTAATAGCATCTTTGATTACATATAGGCCCCACCTTTTTTAGTAATCGTAGATACCAAATTCTGAAACGTATACCCCTTCCTTTTTTATGTGTTACTTTATAAAACATCCCCGTACGGGTTCCCTAAACAGCAATGAATGGTTACTAACAAGAAGAGATTTTTAAAATTTCAACATTTATTATGAAAACAAAATAAAGATACCGTAAACTATGCATCCGATGAAAGATTTTACAAAAACAAAATTATAAAAATAGTTCATTGTGATATTACATCATTGAATACAACACCAAACAACGACCTCTTCTTAGGGCGGTGAGAACGCTGTGCCTCAATTCTGAAACGAGAATTTCACCAAAGGTCACAATATTACAAATATCAATTAAGACACTTGATACATGTATATATATATATTATACAAATATTTGATACAGCAAATATATCCCATAATAAAAGTCAAGATACACAAAACTCGAATATCATTTTACTGTTAGCACTTTCGGCTTTAATGTTTCTATAAACAGTTATAAAGTAACATTGAAAGCGCTTACAGTGAAATGTAATTCGAGTTTTGTTTTCTCGACTTTTATTATTGTATTTGGATATATATATATACATATATAATGCGACTGACGAAGACTGGTAACACGGTCGAAATATTTCAGAAAAGTGTAAACCTATCATTATCTCACTATGTTTGTCTCTACTTTGCGTTTCTAGGGATACAAGGTTTGGTTGTTATGTTGGAGTTATCATCATGAGGATCAGACAATTAAAACCGTTCCATCGGTTTTAGTTTTTACCTGCGTGAGATACCCTGTACGTAAACATTCAACCACATGGACTGTGCTTTCTGCTTTGACACAAGACGACCTAGTTCTTTCTCTGTAAAAATTCAACAAGAACAAAATGAAAGTTTTGGCTACGATTTATTTAACGATTCTCAGTCTGCATGAAAACTGCATAAACACCATTAATTCTTCATGCGTAAATTAGGACGAATACCTACCTGTGTCTGCTTGATAAACATCCATGACTTTAATTTTATTCTCTAGGTTTGTTTTCATCTGCTGGTTCTCTGGAAAATATGCATCCAATGATTATCATTATTTTTTTCAAGTTTACCATATTTAGTTTAAAGACTCGGGTGTAAGATTTAAGAATCCGAAAGTTGGAACCCATTGTCAAGAAACATATTTTCCAAAATATTGAATCACAAGAACATGGACTTCCAATGAATTATAAATAGAAATAACCTTCTGAGAGTCTTGCGATCCTCTCGGACATCCCTGCCATTTTGTGGAGAGTATCTTGCAATATCCACACAACATACCCCATCGCAAATAGAAAATAGAAGACTGCAGCCAGAGGAAGGAACTGAGAAGGCAGGGAGACAGTAAAGAAGTCGGAAACTTTGAAAGACGCTAGCAGTGGCTGACAAGAAATGAAAAAGTAAAATAGTTTTGGAAATTGTCAACAATTCCAACTGCAACTACACTGTTACGATTAATGATATTAATCCAGAAACACAATTTTTTGGGATAGAAACACTAGCACCAGTAGACTTACCAACATGACTGTTTGCTTTGGTGTAACTTTTTTTTTCTTTGCACGAACCTGTGAGAAATATAAATATTGAAATTCTAGTAAATTATTTGTGGTTTTGAATTCCGTTCAAGGGTGATGAATATACCCACAAAACAAATTAATAAATCCAATGTCTCAACTTCGGTATAAGCATGTTTGTGTCATACCTCTACGCCTTGACAACCACAAATGATGCTGACTGGCGGATTTCGCTTGTTTATATACCTTCCTGAGTTTTCGCGCATTTCTGATTGGCTCGAATTTGCACCCGCTGATTGGTGTTCTTTGTCCAATGAAAATTTGGCGCAAAATGTAAGTGTTCTAGACATTATCCATGATGGCAGTCAAAATGTGTTTCTGGCAGTGGGATTTCTTGAGTATCTCTGTGTTTCTACATCATTTACGAAAGAGTTGAAATGGAATTTAAAATCATTAAATAAAATTCTCCATCTTATTATTCGTTCTGGTATGCCAGTAGTATTGTTCCTTATTTAAAATAACAAATTGTGAGTTATTTTTTAAATTCTGAATTGAAAAAGTAAATCTTTAATTTCTTTTAACTCTTTAGAATTACAAAACTATAACACAAAACATTTTAGAATAAAATACACGATTTGGGGCATTATTTAATACAATTTTTAATAAAATAGATTTAAATTTTAAGCTTTCTGATCGATTTAAATCATCATAATAAAAACGCGTGTGGTAGTTAAGGGATTTAAGACTGCCAGAGATTATTTCAAGACAAAATTAATTTAGAACATACCTTGTGAAAGTAGCAAAATTTAAACTTTGTATCATTAGAGCCTAAAAATTGCTTTACATACGTTATTGGTACTTTTTATTTCCTACAAGCCTTGTCTAACGGTTAGTTTGTTTACATAATCTGTTTCTGTGACGTCATGGTAACGCGCCGATTTGGCGGCATAAATATATACCTATGTCTAGACATATATGATTTTCGTGCGATTTTCGCGAAAGCATATAGACAATGTGAAAGAGATATTCCAACTTAACTCGGCCATTTCTATATGTATGTTTGTAGAATAATTAATCTAATTATTTTAAGTCTTCAGTTACCACTTTCTCGTAAACAGGCTTTGGGCCTTGCTTCTGGCTTGTAAAATCACACACACACACACACACACACACAGTTTGCAGCATTTAGTGAGGTGACCTTTCATTCTAATAACTTCTTGCAGCCGTATTGGACTAACGGATATAATTTACTGACCATGTGCGTTTTGCTAAAAACTTATTACTTGAACTGTTATATGTATCAGCTGATCTTGTGATTTGATGGACAGCAAGTGTCTCTATTAAAGAGTAAAGGTATAGAGCACTAAGTATTGGGTACCCAAGTTCGCCGATGAAAAATCAGTAAACTAAATGGTTATAAAATTCTACTCTGTATTCTAATATGAAAACACATAACTAATCCACATTACTACTAGAGTTGATCCCGAAATTCTGTATACTTCCCAAGATATGCAGAGAAGAATTCTTAAAAAAAAAAAACCCCACTTTTTTTTGTTGTTGTCCAGATTAAGTTGGTCCATGGCACTGTACAACTATACAAAATGTCTGTGCATTGCAACAAGCAATTGCATAGAATGTGCAACATTAGCAGTCTTCGAAATAACCCGGTAGCCCGATGCCCGCGGCTTGGTAAAATCGGGAGCGGGTATGTAGAAATTGCAGAAGTAGAAGCCCGCCAGGTATGTTTAACTGCATAGAACATCGGTCCACCTGGACTTAAATGCTAAATTACTTTTTTTTCAAATACAAATAATATGGTCCTATTTTCCATATATCTCCCCATATATAAATCATTTAGCAGCACTACTATCATAGTTCATTTTAAAAACACTCCAAAATATCACGAAGTTTTCAATATATCCGAATTTCCTCCATTTTTCTTTTTGATATGATGTATATTCACTTACTTTATCCACTTCCTAAATGAATATGAGAGTTATTAGGTAAGGATAGTGAGTTATTTCATACAGACAAACTATATCTTTAGTGCATTTTGAGCAGAAGTAATCTTTGGAGTGTGCACTTCGCTTGGGTAATCTAATTACCAGAAATGAGCCCCGTGGGGATCCGGGTTGTTAAAATAGATCCTCAGTATCCCTTGTCGTTAGATCCGACTAAATGGGGCGGTCCGTCGGATGAGACCGCAAAAACCGAGGTCCCGTGTCACAGCAGGTGTGGCACGTAAAAGATCTCTCTTTGCTCAAAGGCCATGAGCGTCGAGCTTAGGCCTAAATTTGCAGCCCTTCACCGGCAATGGGGACGTCTCCATATTAGTGAAAAATTCTCAAGCGGGACGTTAAACAGTATTTAATCAATCAATTACCAGAAATGGATATATATATTGTATACTGCATTGTATAAAGAGACATTAAGATAGATTATTTCATTTATATCAAATTTAGTTTACTTCTATAATTATTATTGACACATGTATATTTAAAGATGAAGTAATTTTAATTTACTTAATAAAAGAATTTTATAGGATAAAAATTTAGTGTAATATTCATGTAAACATAACCTTGTGTATTCAGACTCAGGATAAGTCTTTTGGCATGATAGATAGTATCACCGGGAGTTTAATCACTGTGTTATGATGTACTGCCATAATTAAAGAATAGCTGGGTCATTATGGTACTTAGGCAAATTATTCTGAACCATCATACAGCTATCAAAATCTATAATAAACTTGAACACACCATTGAATATTCCTACTTTAACACTTTCATTAAAAAATGTAATAAAAATATTTCCCCCTAAATAGTTAATACACCATTATCCTATATTTTCTGTAGTTAGTTAGAACATAATCACCCTATTTTTTTTTCTGACTGGGTACAGGAAACAGGAATATATATTTGTTGGCCTGCAGGCAGCAGGCATTTTTTTTTTTCGGGCATGTTAATATTTGTTCGGGAAGGTGAAATTGATAGAAATAGATGCCCAATGGGCATGTATTCAATGAAAGTTTTCGTGAAGACTGCATTAGATATAATTTTTTGAGTTGAATTTCTTACCTCAATTCTTAAACTGAAGCTCCAAATGACTGTTATTTGTAAAACCGTCTGCACTTCCACTTATCACGTATTGTTTCCCAATATTTCAATATATTTTTGAGAATTGGTATTTACCGTTAATACTGGTGAACGCCCCAACATCTTCGTAGCAAATACATCACCGTAACGGAGACTCTGCTCTTCGATAGCGCGCACGTGCACACAATTTCAAAAGAGCGGGATATCAACTTCGTCGGGCACTTGCCCGATATACACGCGGTTATTGCTACCAATTTCTACCTGACACTCATTACTAAATGTCCAGTTCTATCAAATGTCCAGTTTTTGGTTTTTTGGGGTTTTTTTCTTTCTTTACACAAAGAAACTTTTTTTTTCTACTACACACTTTGACGCCTATCTTCTTCTTCTGTACCCGTCTATTGTAACCCATTTGAAATAATTTTCTTCTAACGGAGCTTCCTCTGATCAGAATTTCCTCTGATTTGCGAAGGGGGCTGACAGCAGACACTGACGTCATTGGAATGTTGTGACGTATTTTTATGCGAAATTCTCGAGCCCGATAAGTTTTCTATAAATAGTACGATATATAAATATTTCAACAAGCAGAATATTTTGACGGACTTGATTCGATTTTTGCAATCATAAGCAAATATCATTCAACAGAACCTAGTGTCGTGATGCAATGTTAGCCTACTTTGCATTAACTTAAATTTCCTTTGGACATCTTTGAAAGCAATATATATTAGGCCAGGCTCCAATTCTGAAAAATTCATTTTGTTTTAAAAATGTGCTATGATAATTTTGTATGTAACATTGATCATAATCTTTGATAAAATTAAGTTTAATATTTTATCAAAATAAAGATTTAGGTTCTATTGAATATTATAGCATTATATAAAAAATTTCTCTATGGAAAAACAATAATGATTAGGCTAATGTAATTTTGCTTCCTTCCCTAGAATCTCTGGATAGGTTTCTAAGGCAAGCTACTAACATTATCATTACTCCTTATTAGGGGGTGGCATGGCATAATAACAAAATTTCGTTAATCACTACTATCCAAAGGATTAGGCGGGAAATTCTAAATATAAATAAAAATTACTGTTTGTTTGTTTTACGTCCCGTCGAGAATTTTTCACTCATATTGAGACGTCACCAGCTATAAGTGAAGTATCACAAATTTAGACCTATGCTCAGCGCTCAGGGCCGTAGCAGTGAGGGTTCTTTAACGTGCCAACGCCTACCGTGACCTCCGTTTTTAAGGTCATATCCGAAAGACCCGTGATTCTCACTTCTAAATGCTGAGCGTTTGGCGAAGGAGCATTCACTACCTATTTTTCGTCTTAGATTTGACGCGGCCATGGCACGAACGGGGCTCGAACAAAAATTAGTGCTATCATCAATTCAATTAATGCTCGCAATAATTCAGAAATGAAGATATCATAAAAAAAAATTAATGCTATCATCAATTCAATTAATGCTCGCAATAATTCAGAAATGAAGATATAAATTATTTGAAGAGATCTATAATTGAATTATTGCACGCATCAAAGTTTATGAATTGACGATATCATCAAATAATTAAAGGTATCTTCAATTATTTGAGTTTATGTTAATTTGGCTTTCCATACATTATAGCAACCTACCCCTATAAAATTATATTATAATTAATTACATTTTATACAGTCACGTACATGTAACACATACATATTTTATAAACCTTATCGCGTTATTATAACATAAAATGTTAGTTATTTTTACATACAGAGATCGAATTGTAAGCTGTCACCTTTTAAAATAGCGGCGAATGGTAGTGGAAATGCAAGGCTATTATTGAAATGCAAAGAACTACTACACAAATACGCATCCTTAAGTACTTTAAATTCGTTTAAGTTTTCAAGTCTGTGCCAATAACAAATGACTGAACAATGTAGAGGAAGTTTCCATAATTCTGATTGTACAGCAAGTTTTCTTATGTACACCAAGAATTACATTTAGAATATTTTTGATAAAGCTTCTCGCAGTGACGTGATTTAAAAAGTTTCTCTGGATCAAATGGGGGTTATTTTAATTATTCCATGAAGCCATGTATCCATCCTATATTTCAGATTTATATAACAGAATTAGTTTTATTATGTAGTCAAAGAGATGAATACTTGTTTTAATTCCTGGTGCTAAACTATAAAAAAAAGTCTTTTTTCCAATTTATAAAATCCCTTCAAAGCTGTGTTGTATACCAATAGTTCAGATTTAGCTGTACTAACACTGTCAGATGCAGAAAAAAGTGTGTCCCCAATACTTATTTTCTAACAAGAACTTTTCAACACCAATCATTACAATATGTTCTAAAAATAGATAATCTCCGTTGTAAACCCTCCGTTGGTATTGACATTGTTTTTATGTCTTCAGCATACATTAAGCAATCGGAATTTTCATTTTGAAGTGATACGGTATCTATACATTTTTCAAGATAGAATGGAAAATCATTGATGAAGATTTTGAACATAGAGGGGCTTAGATCTTCCCCCTGCCCTGCCTTACACCAAAGTTAATAAAAAATGGACTAGTAAGATTATCTCTTATCTCCAATTCTAACACATGCTTTAGAATTCCTTTACATATCCTTGACAATGTTATGAAAATATAACTCAGTATTTAAATTCAACATTATCTGTTTCATAGCAGTATGTAAATACGCTACTAAAGGCCTTGTGGATCAACGAAACATGTATAACACCTATCTTCTTTGGCATTACAATATTTATCTATCAATATAATAAAGGGCTTCCGTGGCCGAGTGGTTAGAGCATTGCGCCCAAAATCACAAGGCCTCTCACATCTAGTGGGCGCGGGTTCGATTCTCGCTCGCGCCGATATATGTGAGAAAGTTTGCCAGTTTACTTTCGGAAGGTCGGTGGTCTCTTCCCGGGTACATTGTATCTGGGTTCTCTCCTCCACCTACAAAAACTGGACGCCACCAGATAACTGAAAAATTGTTGAGTGTGACGAAAAACAACAAACAATCAATCATATCAATATATTAATAAACGAACAGCAGTTTACGCACATTTTGAAAATCCCATTTGAGAATCATGAATTAGATTATTTTTCATTAAATACAGATGTAAAATTTTATTAAGAATGATATTAAATAATTTACCAATGCAGCTGTTATAGTTATGCCTCTATAGTTTGCTGGGTCATTGTGGTCACCAGCTTTATAATTTGGTTGTATATTTGTATATTGTTTAACATCCTGCTCGAGAATTTCTCACTCATGTGGAGATGTTTCCATTGTTGGTGAAGGGCTGCGCAAAATTTAGGCGTATGCTCGGCGTTTATGTTTTTATACCTGCTGTGACACGCGGGGCCTCGGTCCCCCCCCCCTTTTTTCGCTCGGTTTCATCCGAAAGACCGACACATTTAGTCGCCTCTTACAACAAGCAGACCTATTCTAACCCGGATCCCCCCGGGATTTATAAATTGGAGAGATATATCCATCAACTTATATATCTTCCAGTAAACCCATTTAATAGTTTTAAAAACATTGGATAGCTTTTTTCAGACGTGGAATTACGAATTTTGACAAAGTTTTAACATTTCATTTGAAATTAGATCGGGCCTAACTGCTTTACCTAGCTTCGAAAGGGCGTTTTTCATTTCTTTATCAGGCCCGTAGGAAGCAATTTCACTGGGGAGGGGGGCACACCAAAGTAATTTACGACAAAAAAGTGATATCGACAAAACCATAAGTAAAAAGATAACTGCATAAATACGTGCAAGCATTGAGGTGTACGTCATGTACATAAATCTAATTATGTACATAGAATCTAATTAGTTTCCCAGAAAACTCCTCAACTTTAATTTCAAGTTTTGTTTGTTTTGGGGGTTAAGGATTTATATATATATATATATATATATATATATATATATATATATATATATATATATATATATATATTATTTTGTTATCAATCATTTCTGAGTCATAAGGTATTTAGTACTCGGGGAAAATTTCCAAAAATCGTCAGTCTGTGTTCACTTTCATTAACGAACTCCTCAACTATTTTTTTCTGGATTCAGTTCATCAGTCTCGTTTTTATGAACATGCAATAAAAGCAAATTGTTTGTTCGTATTTGGCTGATTGTTGATCTCTGTGATGTTTTCAATCTTTTCAATGTGCTGAATGAGCGCTCACTGGTAGCGTTAGTTGCATGAAGTACCAAAATTAGTTTGAGAATTTTGAGGATCTCGGCAAATAGACTTTTTTCATTTGAATGTCTGAAAAATTCAACCACACTTGGTATATCTGGCGTAAAGTCTTTAGGCAAAACAGTCTTTAACATTATAAGCTGGCAGTAGAGATCCTTTGGCTTCAAATCTGTATCATATAGGGTCGTGACAAAATTGAATTCTTCTTCAAACGTTTGACCTGTGCAAGCCTTAATTGCGAGGTTTTCAAGATTAACATAAGCTTTGTAACCTGGTTCGTCAAATCTAGATTTTATTCCAGCTAAAAGCAGATCTAATTCCTCGTAGAAATTTTTCCTATACATATCTGCACACGACGAAAAAGTATGTGCTACTGTGCCATCGTCAAGTTTACGAGGAATTTTGCGTTTTCTAGGAAGAACAGGATCATCGATGTTCATCTGTTTTGCTTTTTCAACAACTTCCTCGTAAAACTGAATGAAGATTGTCTCATCTCGGAGACTTTGCAAAGCACTCATTGTCGTTGATGCCATTTTTTGACCATCACTCGCCGAGAGATTTGGAGCCTACAGAGCCCTTGCCAAATTATCACTATAACGTAAAAGTTTTTCACTCAGTAAACACCCAAAGAAGAAATCAAACCTGCGCATATAAGCAGATACTCCCCTAATTCTGTTTCTCATTTCTACCTCACGCACGTATTGGAGGCTTTCATCCCAAACATAGAATTTCATAGTTTGACAAAATGCTCAAAAATGTGTCGGCTTTTATTGTCCATCTCGTGGGACACAAAACCCTTATTTCAGCTGAAGTTTTCTCTAGATTTTGTATGTTGCTTAGAGACACCCTGGACATTGCAAAGGATATAACAAAGTTGATTAAAGAATTTCCAAGAAGGGAGATGATTTTCAATACATTAAAAAATACCCAAAAATCTATATGACTGCTTCTATGGCTGGTTCAAAGACAGGTGTTGCAACACAAATTCATACACTTGAACCCAGAGCCCTTTACTGTTATGGTCATGCTCTTAACCTAGCTTGCAGTGATTCTATTAAGGGAATCATAACACTGACCTCGTACTTTGTTGATAGGCAGAACGAACCTCAAATGGGCATCTTTAATTCTTAGGGTTATTGAATTAGCCCCAATGTCAGAAAGACAGTACATCCCTAATAAATCTTCATGAACGGTAAAATTTTGATCAACCCATCGAATGCATGAAACAAGTTGCTCCTTGTTGGAAATATCTCGTGTTTCGTCTGCCATTATTGAAAAGAATTCAGACGTTTTGATGAAAGCAACAATTTGTCGCAAAACCTGCAACCCCATCATCTGCAAAATTTCATTTTGTATATCCGGAGCAACATATTTATTTGTCTTGCGTTGTAGCCATTCCTGAAGCTGGGGATCACGTTTAGCCTCTAGCATGAGAAGTTGATTAAAGTTTGAGTTTTTCTCGTCTTTGTCACGCCGAAGAGCAATTCCTTGTCGAGCAAGAAACTTCAAAATGTTTGTGATTTTAAGCAAATCCTCTTTGTTAGACTTCTTCTCGACTTCGTGCGTCTTTGAAAGATATTCTCCAATATCTTTAACCACCTCCTTTATCGTAAACTACCTTTCCATTGCCTCTTTATGGCGATCACTTTTCTCGTGTGCGGCGAATTTTGTGATTGCTTTTTTCCAGTTTTTCAATCCACTTGATATGAAAGCTTTTTCTTTCTTTTGACAACTGAGAGTCTTCTTCTGAAATGATTTTATGCAAGGAAAACAGAATACAACATCTTTGATTTCTACATAATATAACCAAGACCACCGATCAAACCAGGAGGCATTGAAAGATGTCATCTTTTTACCAAACTTTTTTGCTGGAAAGAAAATATTCCGTGGCTGATTTGGGGTACTACCAATCTCTGGTGTATGCCATTTTTCATGTACAACCTGAGCCTTTTGAACTGGTATTTCTGAGATATCATCTTCTGAAGAAGAAGAATCAATAAAGGAAGCAACCTTAACATGTTTGTTTCTTTGTTCGCAGTTTTCCCCAATTTACCTGTTTCAATAGACTCCTCATTTGTGTTAGACTCCAAGAGTGGGGAAGAACTATCTTGTGATTGTTTTGTTTCAAATGAGCGATGAGGTTCAAAATCCTCAAAGGGTAACCTCGAACGCTTTGAAAGAGGTTCCTCATGCTTGTGAAGACAGGCAACAAAATGATTAGGTGTCCAACCATTGTCGAGTTTACCTTTATCATAAAAACTGTGATGATAAAAAAAGCAACAATTCATCATATTAGCTTTACAAAAAGATTTTGAATATATACAAACGTTGAACTGATATTAGGGCAGTTGGGCATAGGCATTTTTGTATCAAGACGAAGTTTCTATGAATCTAATGAATTATTAGACCTTGAAAGTTAGTCAAGGTCACACATTTTAGATACCTTTTGTTCATTCGTCCCTTGCGAGATTTTTTCACTCTTATGAGTCCTCAACAAATACCGTTAAAGGACTTTAAACGACACTTGAACAGTGAGGGTACTTTACCGTGCCAACGCCTTTCGCGACACAACTTAAGGTCATATCCGAAATATCCTTGACTTTCACTCCTAGTGCCGGACACTTGGCAAAGGAACAGTCACTATATATCATAGGTTTGACGCCAGATGCGGAGCTGGAAACGAGAACCGAAACATTACCTCATGATTACGACCTTTTGGATGATGCCCTAAGAAATGTTAAGGCAATAAATGCTTTTCATAATATTGTTTTTTAATTTAAGGTAAAGGACTGTCACACTGACTGACTCTGAGTCTCATTGAATTAAATGAAATTTCTGCTTAAAAATAATTATAAATTACACTATATGAGAATTTTACTATATGATTTTTTTTTTAAATATTGGGGGGGGGGGGGGGGGGGGGGGGGCACGGTTCCTACGGCCATGTTTATCTTTAATTTCATATCAAACAAATTCATTAAATATAGCTTTATTTTCCTTCAGAATATCTTTTAAGTTCATTAAGTCTATTCTGCAATACGTTATCAATGTTAGAGTGCAGATTTCTGAAAATCTACGTGACATGAAGAGTACTGGTGACCAGTTCCCTTGATATCATTTATCAGTTTTCAAATGTTCCAGTAATGTTTTGCATTGTTAGATTTCATGAATCATATTAAATATGTATGATAAGTTAAGTTTATTAATAATTCGTATTTAGTTTTTCTAGATTTCGTTAAGTGTTGTTTTAGGGTAATTTAGACTGAATTATTTCCACCAAAATCACAACCTTATATACATTTATATACCATCTTGTGAAATTCATCTCTAAAAACGATTATACAAAAATCTATTCTCTCTCTCTCTCTCTCTCTCTCTCTCTCTCTCTCTCTCTCTCTCTCTCTCTCTCTCTCTCTCTCATAAACTGGATATAGTCAGTAAAAAAATCTCTACAGAGCTTGTGTTGACTTGTTTTTTATACATAGTACCATCTTCAAATAAAATTTACCTACTTACTGTTTATTTGAATCCGTCTTTTTGTGGTCCTGTCTATGCAATTTTGTGTTTAGTTGGCGCCATGTGTTTCCTCTTTTTACTTTCTGTTCGTTTCCAGTTGATACCACCTAACCTGCCGTGATCGCGCGATATTAAGTCAATAGAGCACCAGAATGGATCTTGAACACATAAAAAGGCTCGAGGAAGAACAGAAGTTGGCGCTCTCAGAAACTAACAGGAAAATAGAGCAATGGTACGTCGGTTGAATAGATCCACTAGGCACAATAAGTTAATTTGTGATTTTTGTAGTTTTGTGTACATCTTATGCAGATATCAGGATTACTTAATGTTAATTAATTATTAAGAAGGTAAATTTAATAAAATCTTATTTTCAAATTGGAAAATTATATGAATATTTCTTTACTATTCATTTGTAGGGAAACATTTAGATCCGATTATGATGCCCTGAAGAAAACACTTACTACATTGCCAGACAAAATAACACATGATGTCATGGTAAACGTATAATGACTAGAATAAGATATCTTACTTCTGGGCTCTTTAAGTATGGATTTTTGTCATATTTATCCTGAAAACCTTTAGAAAAACTGAGTGTCACAATTCTTGTATTTTGTGTCAAGGTCAGTTTAAGATTTATGAGCTTTACATGCCAAAATACTTTGAAATTCCAATAGAACATACATTAACAAGTTGTATCAGATAGTAGCCTTTTTGCATGTTATGTCTTGATTTGCAACATAAACAGTTTAACACTTTACATTTGAGCAAGGATTGAAGCCCAGCCTTCTTCAAATTTTCATCCCAGTCCATTATTATATGCAATACCTTTTATTACATAGAAAAGTAGCAGAAGCATCACTCCAGCAATTGTTTCTGTGAAATAAGTAGGGGTTATTGGATCTTTCAAGAAAGTGAAAATAATTCTCTTAATTTTATCCTTGAAGAAAAAAATGGGAAAATGCATCAAAAATAGCCTCCTCCAGATGGATCCATGGCTAATTCAAAATTTTCCATTATATCTTGTTACTTTTGAAAGTGAAAATTTACCTCTACTGTTTTGAAAATCATTTCTTGGTGTGATTTTGTTCTACTGGAAGCAAAAACATTACTCTGAAATTTTTTAACAGAGGAAATATAAGGCAAGTTGGAAAATAAACCCATCCAACCACTAGGGATGGTTTGTTTTTCAGGTGGATGGGAACAAATTTCATACTCACAAATTAGTTTTATTAGTAAATTGCGTCTCGTGAAATAATAAACATTAAAGAATTGAAAATCGGCGATGGCAGAATTTGAACAGGGCTGGCAACTTTCGAGTGTAGCAGTCTTGTGACTGGCTCTTAAATTCATTGAGTTTCCAACCCTGGACATTTTAGTATTACATCATATATTTTACTGAAAAAAAAACCAGTCCCCAGACCTATAGTTCCAGATCCCTGGACCAAATTTTAATGTTGAAAGTTACAACTATGTATATTAAGCAACAAAGAAAATGTATATTTTAATGCATGTTTTAAAACTGAAGAAGGTACATGCATGATATGGTACACATCTTCTGAAATGTCTGAATTATGACAAGAATCCATCCTTACATGAATATATACAGCCTTGATTTGTAAAATGTAAACAATATTATTTACTAAGTTGAAAAAAAACTTTGATGTATATCATTACATTTAAAATAGAGTCATCATCAGATTGGTTAATAAGATGAAGTGCAGTAGTAATTTGCAATTTTTGAGATATGAGCTCTTCTGTGATGGATATATATATATATATATATATATATATATATATATACTTAAGGTATCTGTACATTCGGTAATATATATATATATATATATATATATATATATATATATATATATATATATTTTTAATACCTAAGGTATCTGTACATTCGGTAGTCTGTTAAATGCTTGCATGGGAACAGGGTGTATACATTTATTATAGTCTGGTTATGTAGATAATTATGATGGTGCAAATTTTGTTTATATCTGCCTGTGGTATACACCAAATTGACCACACCAAGAAGAAAGTGTTTGAATGAGGCCATTACATTAAACATGTTATTGTTTATTTCCTCTTTGAAACAATCCATACTTTTAAGAAAGAAAGATGGTAATTTGATTTTTGTTTTGAACTGTTGTGTTCTCAAATACATGAATTCATGAACTTACTGAATTTAAACTCCCCTACAGTTCAGTTAATATATAAATGCAGTAATGAGCATTTGTATCCACTGCATGTGTAAAAAAAAAATATATTTTGTGTCATACCATACATTAGAGTTCAGCAAAAGGAAACATCTTTTTGGCAACTTGAGAAAATGGCTTATTACAGTGCATTATGAATTGTATACATTATTTATTTTTTATATCGTAATGTTCGTTTCAGGTACCATTTGGGCCTTTAGCTTTTATGCCTGGAAAACTGGTTCACACAAATGAAATACTTGTACTGCTTGGAGACAACTGGTTTGTAGATAGATCCGCTAAGCAAGCAACAGAAATCATAGGAAGGAGAATAAAGAGTGTGTATTAATATTTTTTTAAAATAAAATTCTCAAGCATCATTGATTTACATGTATTTATGAAGATATCAAATTGGTGTGTAAATCAAATTATATCTGCATGTGAAAAATGATTGACAAATATGTAATCCTGCCAATATTTTTATGATATGGCTAAATGAAGGAAACATATTTGATGATTTTATATACTTATAAACATTCATTTTACCATTGCATCGTGGATAGATATACTGCAGACAACACATATGATGTGAATGTGACAATATTTGTAGACTGCTTCATCATACTTTTCATACCTCTATTGCTAAAGAGTTCTGACCAATATCTAAGTATCGCATTGCAATACAAAGTACAGTGATAGTTTTTGGTTCTTGCACAGCTGTACAGAAACAAATAGAAGATTTACAGGCCCAGAAGCGTCTTCTGGAGCCCAGACTGGAGTTTACAAAGAACCTACCAGGAGGATCTGTGGTACTTTAATTCATTGTAGATCTTTATATTTTCACATTACCTAATGATCATTTTACGTTTTGCATGTGGGGGGAAAATTCATATTATGTTCAGAAACATAAACAATAATCCAAATTGCAGAAGCAAATTCATCAGGTTTGTGATCACTTCTTGTTAACTGTACACAAGAAAAAAAGCCTTGTAAATACTGATAAAATTGAATCTACAGTAAACAGAGTTAATAATTGTATTTTGAGTGCAATGCTAGTAGTGTTGTAGATTAGATTTTAACACTGCTAATTATCAGCACATCTGAGAATAATTGTAATTATTCTAAAATCAACAATGAAATGACTAAATTGTACTGTAATCTGATTTTTTAGGAAGTGCAATTATTGAAAGTTTAAATTGTGCACATATTTATTCTTAGACCCAGTTGCACAAAAGTGAAATACAATTAATGGTTAACACTGAAGTTTGGGCTATACTCAATTTATTATCAGTCACATGTAACTCACTTTTGTATGACTGAGTCCAGGTCATTTGTATGAGAAGAATATACTATCAGCAATTCATTTATACATATAAATTAATCACCAGCACGAAGATTATTTTGAAATAACAGAGGAGTATAATCCAGAAAAGGAAAACCTGTGGAGAGGTATGTATTCACAGATCTAGCAGGTAGACATTCAAAGTTTACATGTTGTCCGAGTTCAGTGGTTTTACCAGCCTATTTATAAGGATGTACTGTATTGTCATTTTGATATAGAGGAACACAGGAGAAGTGTACAAAGACAAAGAAAGCAGGAAAGAGCAGAAAGAAACTCTGTGGAGAAAAACACAGTTCAGACGGATGAAGATATATGGAAGAGACTGGACGAACTGGAGAAACAGGAAGCAGAACATCAGGAACTTCAAAGGTAGAGTATAAAATGAAAAACCAAAGTGAAAATGGGTATTCTAAAGAATTTTAACAAGGATTACATTTGTATGTTGATGGATAATGTATGTATGCTTATCAGATTGTAACAGTCTAAGGGAATGATTAAATCAGTATTTCAAATTACACAGTCATCAAAAAAAAAAAAAAAAAAACTACTTAAAATTTACAGCAGTTTATAATTCTGTGTCTGCAGGATTTCAGATTTAGTACCTCCTTCTGACACACATTTCATAGAGAAGTTACAAGAGGACACATTGCCACAATCTTCACCACGACAAAGAACAAGAAGGGTTCACTTTGAGGAGGATGAGGAGGAATCATCCTCCATGGTGGAATCTGATGAAGACAGTGATATCATAGACAGTGATGACTTTACTGATGAAAGTGATGAAAAGGATGATGAGAGTCAGGGGAAGATTAAATCTCAGGTCATCAACTTCACACACTCTGGAACAGAGCACAGACTTCAACAACAAGAGGTGTGTCACTCACTGGGCGAGTACTAGTACATGTATTTACATAAAGTCTTGTGTAGAAAACTTATTTTCAGAACGAAAATATTACGTAGAAAAAATATTTTTATAACTAATGTAACCCTAGGAAATAATTGATATTGTTGATCTAATTATATGTAAATTCTGTATAATTCTCTACAAAAAGAAGTCCAATCATTTGATTGAACTTTGAAATTGACTGTTATAAAAGACTGTTGACTGGTGTGATATATTGCATATCCAGTTATGACATCACATTCTTTGTGATGTATCTTGTAGAATAACTATGATGTCACAAATGTATTAAGTGTGAATTGAAGTGAAAAATATATGCACACAAATTGTAACAATTTTTACTTTAGCTGAGCCACTCAGGTGACCTATTGCAATTGGTCTGCATTCATTGCCGTGTGTCATCTATCTTTTAAAAGTATAACATTTTTAAACTTCTTGATAATTACTATTACAATTTTTTTCTAATTGGGTATGAAGCATTATTTGGACAAGGTGGACATAAATTGTCAATTTCAGCACTCCTACACCCTTCGGACCTTACAAAAAGGAAAAAATCTGCCAAAATTTGACAATTTTCAAAAGTTTTCTTGGTATTCTTTTCTTCAAAAGGGTCTTGGTATCAGGGTGGGGCCAGAATGGTCATAGTGATTAAAATGTGTTTGTTAACAATTGGACATCTTTTATTCATTCTTGATAACTACCTTTATAATTCTTTCCAGATTTGGGATGAAGTATCTATATGGGACAAGGGGGACATAAATGGTATATTTCAGGACTCTTGCACCCCAAGGGCCAATAATTGACCAATTTTCCAAACTTCTTCTCTACAACTGCACATCTGTAAGAAAAAACTAAATGCAGTAATATAGAGCAGGAAGGTCTCTATCAAAATTGTAATTTTCATGATCCCTTAGTTTAGATAAGCAGAACAGGAAAATTATTATATATTTCATAGCCCTTGGGGATAGTGATACTTTTAACTAATACTCAGGTGACCTATAAGGCCTGTTAGCCTCTTGTTTCAGTTATTTGTCTGTGATAATAGAGTTGTAATTAAAGAGTTGCTAATTGGGGTTTATAGACAACAGATGCTCTGTTGAAGCAGAATGCAAATTGTTGGCTTTGATTGACAGTTTGCACTCAGATTTAACAGATCAGCTGTTGACCTCAATCCCAGTAATTACAGACTTTCTGATTGACACATTAATCTGCTGAGTTTTTTTTTCATTAAATAGGGAACAGAATCAGATGAAAATGCTGGTGATGTAAAAAGTCCCAGGGACATTTACAGAATCTGTAAAACAGAACCAAAGTCCATTCTAAAAGGCAGTAATGAAGTAAAGAAAGTGAAAGTTAAGAAAAAATCTGATAAACAGCGAGCCACATTTACTGACTCATCTTCTCCAGTGTCAACAGTAAATATTGTTTTGTTTACTAAGAATTAAATTGGTGCAAGTTCACAAATATGTGTTTACACAGGAATTGAATTATCATGTAGTATACTATGTACATATATTACATTAAGAAAATCCTCAAAATATTCTTAACAAATCTGCTGATGTTATATTTTTGTTCACTGCAAGTAATAAAGGGGATGCCACATCACTGTCATCTGTTGGGGGCGATTGTAGGCAAGATTTAGTGCAATGAATCTCTCCAAGTCTTCAGAAAAGTCAAAATCATTGAGATGCACATGGAATATAATTATGGGCAAGATTCATATCAAAGGTCAGTCAAAGAAGGTCATCAAACCCTTTGTACTGATTTTTCAGGGACAAAAATGTCAGTAGGAGAAAATATACAATTTACTTGTGGGCAACATCCAAAGCCAGCAAAATCTTTAAGGGTCAGAAAACTGTGTGCATATTTCCCATTATGTGAGATGGAATCCTACTGATTTTCAAGGTCATAATAAGTAGAGTTGTGGATACTATGCATAGAGTACGTTATCAGATACTTGTCTGGTGATGGTAAATAAGTAACTGAGCTAAATGTATATATATAGAGTACTGCAAAAAGGTCATTGGTCAAATATTCACTATTCATATAGTACTATGAAAAGGTCACAGATGAAGGTTATAGTCAGTAATCAGATTTAAAACATGTACCTCAGATATAGATTTTCTGCAACAACAGAAATTTCAGGGTATCAGGACTTCTAAAACAATACAGATGTTTTTTTTTCAGTATAACTACGTGGCCCTTCAGTCCTGCATTTGCAATGCTGGTCCTCAATAAAGCAGCTTGCTTAATAGTTGCTCTTATATTTTTTTTTAATATTACCAAATAATAGCAGTATTTTAATGTGTAATGTTTATTTGTTCCAGGCATTTTCTGGTTTAGTTGTTGAGAAAAAGATACCAGAATCCACACCAAGTTTTCTAACAGAACAAAACTTGTCAGCAAGGAGACCAGATACCTCTCCGTCAGGGGAAATGCAGAAGCCAGAACGAATATCAAAGTTCAAAGCACAGCGCCAAAAGTCTTCGAACACTTAATCCTAGATTGAATGTAAACAAAATTAAAGGATTGAATGAATTTTCCGTTATCTTACTTCTTACTGGATGAAAATGGTGACATCATTGATGTACACTTTTATAGTTGGGGTGGAGTTTGAGACAACAATTTTATGGAGCACCAAATTATCATAAACTCAAAAAATTGAAGATATCTTTAATTATTTGAAGATGACATCAATTCATTTGATGTGGGCAACAATTCATTTCAAATAATTAATGATACCTTAATGAAAAAAAAAACAACCTTATATACTAGTTTTGCTTATTTTTAAGTACCATGTTAACCTTAGGTTAATATCATTTTATGTCTTCTTTAATGTATTTTTTTTTCTATTAGTTTGTTTTACATGTAAAGTGCTGTAGGGTAATTATGTTGATTAAAGTGCTACCTATATAAATGTACAACATCTTCAATGAATTATTGCACACATTAATTGAATTGTTGATATTGTTAATTATTCTACTAGATTGATGCACACTATAATTGAATTGTTGCTCTCTTCAAATGAATTAGTGATATCAACAACTGAATTGATGTATGCCATAATTCAGTTGAAGAGAGCAATAATTTAGTTAATGTGTGCAATAACTGAATTGTTGCTGTCTTCAATTTAATTAATGACATCATTAATTCAATTGATGTGCACAGTATTTCATATTTAGAAAGCAACTATCTAATTAGAGGTATCTTCAATTAAACATATCCACAACTGTATTAATGATCTCCTTAACTGACTTGTTGTGGTCTTGAAAAGAATCAATGCACGCATTCATTCCGTATACAAAATCATTGTAAGTAATTAAAGATACCTTTAATTGAATTAAAGAGATCATCAACTTATTTATAGCGAGCTCCAAATTAAATTTGTGCACATCATTGAAATTGATGAGAGCAATAATTGAATTGATGCTTGCATCAAATCAATTATTTCTCTCATCAGTTGAATTATTGCGCATATCAGTGTAATTATTGCTCTCATTTATTGATGTGCGCACTAATTTAATTACTGTGTGCAATAATTGACTTGATACATACATCAAATGTATACCCATGTAGAGCAGGAAGGCCTCTACCAAAACTGTTAATTTCATGATGCCCGGGGATCTATTGATCTATTAATACGAAACTGAACTACATAGAGTTTGCCAGTTTACTTTCGGAAGGTCAGTGGTCTCTTCCCTGGTACATTGTATCCAATAAAAACTGGACGCCACCAGATAACTGAAAAATTGTTGAGTTTGGTGGAAAACAACAAACAAAACAAACTACATAGATATTCAGAAAGAGCAGGTAGTTCTTTACCAAAATAGTAATTACATGATCCCAGGGGTAGGGGTTGTGGAACTAGGGGTGGGGGTGGGGGTCAAATTAAGAAGTTCATTCATTTTTCCAGTGGATAGTCTTGGGTTTGCTCTTTCTGATTGTCCATTTACTTTTGCATTTAAATTCAAAGGAGGATTTTTGCAGATTGTACATTTTCTCAGAGTTCCAAATTTATGCTCTATAACATGAGGATGAAATGTGACGAAAACTAATCTTTCATCATTACCTGTGTAGGATAAGTAAAAGCCGCATCACAGATTGCGAATCCTGCCCCCTGCTAAAGCTTTCTAGTCCTACACTCGTACTAATCAAAGGTACTTTTAATTAACAAAAGTACTTCTATATTTTGAAATAATGATTATAAGGTATATTCAATTCTTTATTAACTTTAAAAGTTACACAGCTCATCAGTTTACAGAAATCATTGTTGACATAGATCAATGTCTACATATGACATATATGCATGAACACATTGTTTGAAGATTTGAAAACGTAGAAATTGGAATAGAGAAACAGATTTACGAGTTTCCTAATACCGGACTAATATTACACACCAGTCAAGCAATCCCAGCTATTTTTAGTATAATAGTGTTTCTTACATGAAGAAATATTTCAAAACGGAATACGATAAATAAATTTGATATATTATTCGTAAATTTTATTTCATGAAATTGAAGTATAAGCAAACATATTACACTTCATTCTTCCACCTTTGGTGAACTCGCTAGGATAATGTATACTGAACACAATGAATATTGCAAATATATCGCAAAGGCTCAAAAGTACGAAAGAGAATTATGGGCGGAGGGGAGGGAAGGGCTAAAAATATAAGAGAAAATAATCACTTGCCGGAATGGTTTTTTTTTTTTTTTTTTAGCCCTTTCTGCCGCCATTTAAGACCCCCCCCCCCCCCCCTGAAAACTGTGTATGTTTATTTTGAAAATTAATAATATTGTATGTTCTGATTTTTTTTTTTTACCCCTGTTGTTGTATATAAGTAAATACGTTTCATGAACCATTCCATGATTTGAACAGAATAATAAATTCCAACCCAGGCGATATAACTGCCTGTGTGCCAAAGAAAATGATGGCAAGTGTGCAATGCTTTACCTCTAAAGTAACACAGGTCGGCTAAATGCTGAAATTACTCACTAGTCTTACAATCCGAGTACGATTTGAAAGTGCGGGATATATTTATGGTTCAACTACGTGCCGTGCATTTACTATTCAAATTTAACATATTCCACCAATCACTGCTTCGCAAGGCGTGCCTGTGTCCATTTCAACGGCATTAACTATTAATTCAGTATCACCAAATATGTAAAGAACTTTCACTTTTCGCGGAGTCTGGCTAGGATTTGGAATATTGATTTCCATTTTCCATAGTTTCTGCACACACGACTCGTCAATGTACTTGGGATCATCCTTTACCGTAAAGAACAAATCAAGTGGAACGGTTCGCTGAAATGCCTCGTTGGTTTGGTACCTTTTTTCCACCTCGTGATTCAATTCAACGGCCGTGCCAGATTTCATGAAGGAACCGAACACATTCTGACACCGTTCAATTTCGTTTATGGTACATTTTCGTTTGGGATCATGAATTTTCGGATCAAATATTGGTGTAGTTTTTACGCCATACGAATACTTAATTATTCTACTCTTGATAGTTTTTGGTCTATGACCAAACAAAACAGCACCTTTCAATACGGCCAACCCAGCGTCTTGTGGGATAATTATACGCTTTTCTGGAAAATTCGTTTTTATGGCATGTTGCACCATGGGACTTTCAGAGAAACCACCGACCAGTAAGAATCTCTTGACGCCTTCCACTTCCGGTTGCAGCAAAATTACCCTAATGTACTCGACAATCTGATCTGTAATAGATGTAAAAAGTTGTTTTGCAAAGTCAACGTTGAAGCGTAGTTTCCCTGCAGTAAGGGAAACATCTTTCGATACGGAAGAATCAGCAAGCAGATCCTTAAATGTTTTATTTAACATGCCGGAACATAGTTCCTCAAGGACAGCATAAGGTATGGTCATGCTAATTTTGCCCTCGCTCTCTGGTTTTATATTTCGTTTGAACACTTCGATTTCTCTCAGAAGATCCATGTAGCCCTCTACATGAACCCTCTGAAACTCGTTAAAGACGATCTCTCCTACAATTTCCCTGATGACGCTTAGCAATTTGTTGTCCATGGCGGTTCCTCCACATGCTCCACCACTGGCTTTATAGAGTTCTTTCAGTAAACTGTCATCCAGCTTTTCATGGACAGTAATGTCAGCAGTTCCACCTGCGAAGAATTGAACAATTTACTGTTTATGTAAGATCCCCCCCCCCCCCCAAATCAGAGAATGAAAATTATCCCACGAAAACACTTCCTCCCCAAACAAACCACTCCTTCACCAACCCCTCATCCCAAAACAAATAAGGTACCGAATAAATTTAATTTTAGTACAGTACATTTTCACTATACCTATAACAACACTAGAATCTAACATTCTAGCAATACTATCAAGATCAATTTGTATGTTTCCATGAAAACGTCTTTGAAATTCGATATAAATTCACCGAAGTTTCGGCACACTCAATCCACTAGTTTTTATCAAAATTCGCAGATTTCCATTTTCACTTACCCCCTAGATCAATTACCATGTATCTAGTACCCACAGCAGACACCCCGAAACCTCGCTGCTCCTTTGTGCGATCCACTGGAATGTGCTGACAGTATATAGATGCCGCCTCTGGTTCCAAAGCTAGCTTCAAACGGTGATCTTTTATCCCCGCCTTATGAAAGATTAAAAGTTTCTAACTATTATATACATTTATGTTCCTGTATACTCGCAACGATATCTATTTATGAAAGAAATTTGGTTTAGAGGATCACCTTGATGGCTGCCTTTCTCATGAAAATTTTAGCGGAATCTGTCCAAATAGCAGGCACTGTGAGTACCCACAGCACTTCGTCCGATTTCAGTGTTGTACCCCTAGTGTCTAGCATGTCTAGTAAATGGTCCTTGAGAGCCTTGATTGAAAGCGAAAAGACTTTGAATGCAGGCAGAAATTTTCCACCAGCATCCTTTATTTTCATGTTTTCCAGCGACTCCTGAAATAATTAAAGTATGCTTTGATATACGAAGACATATTTCACAATTGTTACGCGTTGGATCAATATTGTAAAGAGTTGACCATAGAGAGGACTTTGTATACATATTGCCACTTAATATTTCAGTGTACGAGTTATTATGAGTGTCATACAAATATTTGAACGTGCCTCGTTTTCGTGTAGGTTCATTTTGAATCTGTAGAAATAATAGTAGTCCTGGATATCCTCATCTATTATAATGTTACTATAATGATTCTCTGCATCGTATCCAAATGACTTGAAATTTTCGTGTTTATCCAGGAGAAGACACGTGGGGGTCTTCAGGGAGAGCAAATTCTGTTGACCGGAAACCCAAGCCTGATTTGCATGAATTTTCATCGGGTCCACATCCAAGTCATAGACCATTCCAAAGGAGTAGCCGGAGTATGTTGTACCAAAGTCTATAGCAGCGATGAGGAGATAATCCACCATATTGCGCAACTATGATACCATGAAAAGAAAGGCAAACGAATTCTCAACGATACGAATTGTTTTGTTTTTATTTCGTTTGGATTTTAAATGTGCCATATACACTAAGTCATAGTAATGTAATTTTACTACTTGATAATAAAAATAATTGAATAAATTACAAAAACTAGTTGAAAAGACTAGCAAATCTGTGTAAGTACATATAACATACCTTTACCTTCAGACGTGTTTGCAACGTGTATTTTCCTACTTTCGTTTTTAAGCGTTATCGTTCAAACAAACGCACGCGGCCTGAATACTGTTTATCTCCCCCGATTTATAGATGTTTGTATATTTTGTCAAATTGCACTTTCCCTATTAAATTGTATGTATAGTTTTATACAATTAACAGATTCATAGAGCATTAAATGGTCAATATGATGAAAGTAATCTCAATCGGTCAACATAAATTATATATAAAGTTGACACTCATTGGCCTTAATATTGATTCTATGAAATAATGCAGGATTTATTTAGAAAAAAAAATGAGCGCAGTTTTTAAAAAGTTTGTGCACAAATTCAGTAGGGTGTGAAGAATATCATCATCCAGTTCCCATGATCCATCTTCCTGTTTTAGGAAGAGGGCTAAAGTTGTCTGCGCCTGCTGCCGAACCCACTCAATTGTGAATAAAATATTGTTTAAATCAAATTCATGTTCCTGTGGTTCTCTAAATCAACTTGCAAACTCTGAAGCGTGCTACTACACCTCCAAAGCGTTTCGTTTCGTGCAAACAGTACTGCGTTCCGTGTAAACCGTTCGCCGTTCCATGCAGACCGTTTACCGTTTCGTGCAAGAATCGTTCCGTACATGATCAAGCCACGCCCATAGAAACGTGTAGATCCATAAGAAACTTACAAACCGTGTAAAACTTTCAAGTTATTTCGGTATGGGATTTAGGACAGGTAAACATTGTTGGGAATTCGAGCAATTATTTAAAAAATTCCCTACAGTGGACTTAAAACACTGAAGTTCTGCAAATTGATAATCGAAACAAAACAGAGAAGACAGCGCAAATTATGATACATTCGTAGCCCCCGAAGATATTGTAACACCCTGCGTAGTCTCCAGTTAGTGCCCTCGGTTGGAAATCTGCATTATGTAAAGACCGACTTGTGCACATGTATGACTTGTTTTTTTATCTTATCACAATTGAGGTAAGCTAATCTGGGTATTTGAAATTTACAACAGTTTTTGTCTTCTTACAGAAGTTGTGAAAATCGGCCGGGGCAATTGAAACCAAACAAAAGAGGTGTTTATAACTTTTTGTCTCTCAAAAATGAATGCGTAATATGCAAATAGTTTTCTTTAATTATACACAGATCGGTCATAATGCAGATAGTTCCGATGGACAGTTTTGATGGAAATATTTTTATTTAAAACTAGAAACTTGAATTGATTCCTATATACAAAAACACCCCCCCCCCCCAAAAAAAAAACACCAAAAAAACCCCAACAACAACAACAACAAAAAAACAACCCCGAAAACATCTTTCAAAAAAATACCAAGTGCAGAGATGTATCATGCCGTGTCAAGGGCCACGAATGTATCGGATTTTGCTCTGTCTGGTGGTTCTAAAACCATTGTTTTGTTTCGTTTATTTGCAGATTTTCAGAATTGAAAGTCCACCTTAGAGAAATTTTTAAATAATTGCTTGAATTCCCAAAAATGTCCACCTGAACGGCTTTCACGGAACGATGGACGGTTGGTAGGGCCCTGGAGGCGTAGTAGCAGGGTCTTTACAAATGTACTTGTATATTATGTGAACGATTTAAATTCTGTAGGCGGTTGCGAGAAAACCTCGTGACATCTTCAAGATAATACATTTCTTTTCTCCCTCTTGTAGAATTCCTATATTTTTAGGGTACATACCCACAGATGTATTTTCAAATTACGCTCTGTTTGAAAATTAAAAAAACATTTCAATTTTTAAGTGTTAAAATTTCCAATCTTTAATTATTTTTAGTGAAATTAAGTTAATGGGAGACTATCCACGTTGGATTGGGAAATCTCACCCTCGGACTTGTATATTTCGGTCAGGAACCCTGCTAATCTCAGGGAGATTCATATCTGAATTGACGCCTCTTCTGAATCTCAGACCAGTATCACACAAAGTGATCCAGGAAATCTTAATTGCATTTCGGTCGCTTGTTACGATTAAAATGGATTAAACTAAATTTCTCGCCCGCATCAGATTTTCGCCTTAAACACCCTGTTAGTTCCCTATCACTATGAAACTTTAATTTCTTACCTTTACATAGTATAAATCCCACGGTAAATCAAGTTAGTTATTTTTGAAGCCGTTGCAAATGGCCACCACTACTGAAGAGTTCCGATAGTCTATTTCATACTAAACTGTGTCAGGAGGTACAAAATTTTCTGATTGACGTAAAGTATTTAAGCATGAAAATTAAAAGCAATAAAAATAAAACTGTGTAAATTGTAACCAATTTATTTGAAAGCGTCTTTAGAACGTTCTTGTCTCCATACGGTTTTTTGCCTACCGGTCAGGTGCTGCCAGGAGGTTTAATGAGTTCAACACTGGATTAGAACGGGGGTTATCCATCTATTTTGAATTTCTTTGATTTGATTTGAACATAGTTTACTCTCTCTCTCTCTCTCTCTCTATCTATCTATCTATCTATATATAAGGATTACCATATCATAAAAATATCATGCATGATAGACTATTATAATAAGACCATATATTGTGTATACGAAAGTATCATATAGACATAATTTAGTGATAAAACCGATGCGAGTTCTTTATGAACTTGTGAACTGCCTTGAATATTTACAAAATTTACATCATCTGAAAACTGTTCATTTCCCCATAATAACAGATGGTATCAACAACATTAATGACATCTATCTGAGGTAATTCATTGAAAAGACAGTTTCTTGCTCGAGTATATTTTTTGCATGCAAGAAATGATTTGCATTTTCGATATTACCACATATACAATCAGGAAAAGCAATAATATTTTTGCGATAAAGATCACTATTTAATATGCAAGAGTGTCTTAATTTGGTGTGAATAATATTAGTGTATCGTTGACCATATGAGTAGTATATAAGTGGTTTTGAGGGAATATTTTAATGCCTTTTTTAAATTTATCAATTGAAGTTAACATTCTAAGTTCGGATCTCAGATAATGCCATTTTTTAACATTATCGGGAATAAATGATTTTTTTTTTACTTCAAGTCTACATTTGGGAATAGTATAGCCTTCAGTATTTCGTGTGTTGTATTTTGAGACACGTTTACTCGGAAGAATATCTTTAACATATGTCGGAACAAGATGATTGTGAACTTTATCGCAAATCTCCTGTGAATTAGAACGCTTTGTCCGATACACTATTGCCTCAAGTTACAACACATTTGAATGACACATACAATCTTATGATTCAGGTACTATCAGCCATACACTTAGTGACCACTGTGCGACTTACTTATATATTTATCATAACATTAATCTCAATGCTTCATTTCAAAGAAAAATCTGGGATTACAAGAATGCAAATTTTGAACTTCTAAACAATCTTATTGAATCATGTGATTGGTTGATTGGTTGTTTATTGTTTTTCCGCCACTCTCAACAATTTTTCAGTTATCCAGTGGCGTCCAGATTTTGTAGGTGGAGAAGAGAACCCAGATACAATGTACCCGGGAAGAGACCACCGACCTTCCGAAAGTAAACTGGCAAACTTTCTCACATATATTGGCTCGAGCGAGAATCAAACCCGCGCCGACTAGAGGTGAGAGGCCTTGTGATTTTGAGCGCAATGCTCTAACCACTCGGCCACGGAGGCCCCTCATGTGATTGGAATAAACTCATCAATGACACTGACAACATAGATACAACAACTAATAATTTCACAAGTCAATTTATGTTTTGTATACGCAATATATTGCTTACCAGAAAAATCTGTTACCATTAGACCCAATGACAAACCATGGATGGATTCTCTCCTACGTAAAACTATACACACTTGAAATAGATTGAGGAAAAAGACTCAAAATTTTGCAGGGATTCAGATTGGGCAATGTTTAGAAAATTCAGAAATCAGGTTAACAACATGAAACATTTACATGGCAACATTGATTCTTATCTGAGGGATGCTAGTAAAAATAATCAAAAATTATTTTGGAAGTTAATGAAAGAAATTTTCCACACCAAGCCTTCTACCAATATTCTACCCATTCATTATACAGACGATAATGGCACTGACAAGTTTGCGTTTACAGACATCTACAAGATAGAATTATTAAATTCATACTTTACTTCCATTTCCAGTATAGACGATAACAGTAAGGGACTACCAAACTTGCAGCTTAAATGCACTGACAATTTTTGCAAACCTTGTAACTCAAGAACATGAAGTGTCTGACATATCTGTAATTCTAGCAAATAAATGGAATATTCATCAAAATGTCAAAATATTTAGATTATTTCAAACTTTTTAAAAAGAATATGGAAGATTTAAGCAAATATAATTTTCAAATGTGCATGCGAATTAGCTGCTTTCATATAATTATGACTTCGTTCTATTTTTCTTCAAACTGGATGCTATATGTACATATATTATGTAATCTATGCAAATATTGTGTATGGCAATTAATATGTATAATATCTAATAAGGAGAGGACTACCTACGTTTTGGAACTTGTGTCCAATCATTTTGGCTTATGTCCATGAAATATGTTCAAATCAATGACACAAATGAACAATACGAATAAAGAGTTTTCATTGGCCGGTTTCATCCCACCCACTTTCTCGCTTCTCACTTTTGAGACATCTAGATCAGAAACATCGGAATATTAGGAAGAGTTTGCCAAATTTAGCCGTCAAGACTCAAGAATAACATTACGTTGAAATATTTAATGCCGTATGCTGTTGATAGCTGAGGATACTTCATGAGGTGCACTCGGGCTTTTCGTGAACAACATGTGAATGAGAGATTTGTTTACTTAAAAAAAAAAAATAGAAAATGCCGTGTACCGCGTTGTTTCTTCCTTTTCGGCAATGTCAAGTTAAAAATTAACTGTTTTTAACTACCGCTTCTCTAAGATCCACTATCACCGCATAATTGTTAGGTTACATCGTAGCAACATGGGGGACAAAGGCCAATCTACAAAAAAAAAGAAAGAAAGAAAGAAAGAGGGGGGACAGAGACGTGTTTGTGAAACAAAAATGCTCCCAACAATGGCAATTTTCAATGATGGCTATGCCAATGTTGAAGTTTTTACCGTCGAGAATTTTTCACTCATATTGAGACGTCACCAACTCTAGGTGAAGTACCATAAATTTAGACCTATGCTTAGCACTCAGGGCCGTAGCAGTGAAAGTTTTTTAACGTGTCAACGCCTGCCATGACACGGGACCTCCGTTTTTAAGGTCGTACCCGAAAGACCTATGATTCTAACTTCTAAATGCCGAGCGTTTGGCGAAGGAGCAATCACTATCTGTGATTACGTCATAGGTTTGACACAGCCATGGCACGAGCGGGGCTCAAACTTACGACCTCCCGGTTATGAAGCGAACGCTCTACCACTAGGCTACTGCGACCAGTGTTCGTGTGGATATTAGTATTAATAGGATATATATTTGGCGAAATAAAACAGACCACAGTATAACACTACAATTTCAATTGTTTCGTTCCGTTCCGCTAAATACTAATATCCATACGGATACTAGCATTGGTATTTAACGGAACGGAACCAGAAAAAGTTACTTATAACCTCGCAAATTTCCAATCCATTTTTCGTGAGGTTTTTATTTGCTTCTGTCACTTATGCAGAATATTTTACATTGACCCAGAAGAAAAAGAAAGCATCAACTGAAACAGGGGGAAACAATGCGACATTAATTTACAAGAACGTGAGTATAACTCACGGACAGGCCCTCATCCGGCGAATGTTGTTTATGTAATTTTTGTTTTCCCACGGATTCTTTTCTAAAACTTGAATTGTCTTTAACTTTCCCTTTTTACTAACTCTCGGCATAAATTTGGCCAAAGCTGATAAGAGTAGTCTTATCGCCATGTAAAGATATCACATTTTGGAAAACGGAAGCTTGGTTCTGCATTTACACTTGATCGTGACTTAGAACGATGATAGAATTAATTTAATTAAACATTATTAACATTAAAAATTATTTTTAAAATTTGTCAAACCTTTCACGTGGCAACCGCGTTATATAGTAGATTGTTGCTGGTACCAAATTTGATCAAATATGAAGTTCGAATAAATCTGTGACGTTGTAACTAACCCCCCCCCCCCCCCCCCCCCCTCCCGGCATATAAAGGTGTATACATGTACACGTTTACAGAAAATTGATCTCATTGTGTGCTGGTAAATCAAGATTGGAGGTAGATTAATTTTATTCATCAACGTTACGTTTACTGACAATGCAAAAGCATATGCAACATTTAACCGTAAAAGCATTGAAAGACGGCATAAAACTTCTATGAACAATAATGTCTAAGAGACAGAATTTTGTTTAGCTGCACTGCCGTCAATTTTGAACTCGTCTGGAATTTCTACTTCAATCTCCTCGTCCTCTAGTAGTTCCCCATCACTACTGCTTCTACTGAGGTGATCGGCATTGGCCTGTTCCATCAAAGAGGTCGACATGACGTCACAGTTTTCCCCTGATAAACTATCAATTATGGTAGGGAAAGGTCTATGTACACGCTGTTTTGATGTTTTTTTCATCTCAAAGTATCTATCCACGTACTCGGACACGTACGATGGACATCCACGTGGATCATGGGAATCTGTTTTCTCTGGACACGTCCAAAACATTCGTTGAGTGGTGCACAATGGAGGCTGTTTATTTAATTTTATCTCTTCTAGCAACCATTCCGTTAACTCATCAGAGAAATATTCGTGAAATATCTCTTTTATCTTAGACATAGAACGCACAAGGTTTACTTTGGACGCGGTGGTTTTGTGCAGAAACACTTTAATGGCTTTCCAGACGGCATGAAAAACGGCATTGTGGTTTAAGCAGATTACCATCCCTAATCGCTCCGGATAATGATCTGCCAGAGTCTGGGTCACTCCATACCCAAGTTTGGGATTGCACAGTGGGAGGGTCATACCTACAAAGCGAGCTCATCACAAAGTGAAATGTATTATGTATCTTAAAGTTAAATCGCCACCATTTTGATAAGATAATTACGCCAGTTTCGAGATGTTATTTTGTTCCTAGGATGTGACTTGCAAATAGGATATTGTTTTTAAGTTTTTGCTGTAGTAAATCATCATTTTATTCTATAGTAATTTGTATTTACTACATTTACATATTTAAAGAGAAGTAGTTTTTAATACATTTTATCGTCACCATTATTGACTGTAGGACTACTATTATGTGGCATTCAAAGTACCATTAAATGCACCTCCTGCACAGAAGAGCTCTGATATCGAAACTGGCGTATTGCGTTTGATTTGAATTGAACAAATTTTATTGTATGGCAGCATATTAATGCCAACGGTTTGAACACAAGTTCTAACAATTTAGAAAGTTTTCACCAAAGAAACGATAAGACATTTTGAAAAAAAAAATACTGGTCGTTGTACGACTGAAAAACCAACATTACATACCTGAGCAGTCAACCACAAACACCCAAGTACTTATGCCGGGTTTCATAGTAAGTATGGCATTTTCTATTATATAAGACACGTGGGTTATAGAGTCTTCGGCGCTGTACCGATGAGTCGCTGCTTGTCTGAAGTTGGAGTATATCACTGGTCGCCCACTCTCATCGAACCCAACCTGACGCTAAAAGGTAAAAGATTTGTGTATTAAACGCCTCATTCAAGAATTTCTCATTCAAGTCGACGTCACCAGCTTTAGGTGAAGTGCCACAAATGTTGACCTATGCATAACGCTTACAGCCATAGATTAATAGGGAGGGTCAGTGAAGAATGTTTGCCCTACCATGTTTAAAGTTACTAAATTTTGACTATTTTATGTATCCGCAAATCCGAAGTGCCAGATTTGAACCCGCCATTGTCTTGAAAAAAATCAAAGGAAATAAAACTTGTAGCAGTATTACCTTGCTTTCAGACATTGTCATCTGTTTTAGAATGGGTGCTTTAATTCTCTTACAAGTGACTTTATGTTTGACGGATGTTGGTTGGATGGAGAAACTTCTCGCCGTACGTACTACATGTAAAATTCAGCTTCTTGAAAAGTAAAATTCGACTAAATCTGGCAAGGGTAAAGATCGGAACTCTAGACTAGTGAAAGTGCAGGTATCGATGTGTTCACTATGTACAGAGGTACAGAAAATCATACTCTGATATATCAACTATATGATTAATATCTGGAAGCTGTAGTGAAACATGGAAGAATGATACGATTATATGATAAATACTCTTTTAAAAACTTTTTGATTTGAAACTTACCGGGGTCCTTGCTTGCACTTGTGCTTTAAATTAGGAAGAAAGCACGTGCCCATTTGTACTACTTTTAAAAAATAGTGCTTGACATTTGAACAAGAAGTGCCTACCATTGTGTGGAAACCTGGTCTTTCGTGGCACCATTTGCAGTCTATGTCTATGACATTGGTTCGCCTTCTGTATTCTATCGTGTTCCGAAGCATCTTTTCAGCCTCATCAACATTCCAGTCACGTGACTTAAGATACCTCACAATACTGAAGAGAAATTACAGAGACTAAAAATATTACTTACATGTGGAAATCTGCACAGAATCCGATTTTTTAGGTCACCTGATTAAACTCAGGTGACCTATTGCAATTGGTTTTCGTCCATCGTCGTGCGTCATCCGTCGTACGTTAACAGTTGAACATTTTTAACTTCTTGATAACTACCCTTCCAATCCTTTTCAAATTTGGTATAAAGCATCTTTGGGGCAAGGCGGACATAAATTGTCATTTCAGGACCCAATCCCCTTGGGGTCCTAGGGGCGGGGCCAAAAGTGACAAATTTTCAAAAATCTTCTCTAGAACTGCACATTCGCAAGAAACACTAAATGATGCATGATAATGTAGAACAGGAAGGCCTCTACCAAAATTATAGATTTCATGATCCCCGGGGTAGAGGTTCTGAACCCAGGGTGGGGCCAAACATGTATATGGCATTTATGGGTAAAACATTTAAAAACATCTTCTTTAATGCTATTGATACCAAATTAAAACTAAATGGATATTTAGATAGAGCAGCTTGCCCTTTTCCCAAATTGTAAATTTCATGATCCTGAGGGTGGAGGTTTTGGTATGAGGGTGGAACCAAAATGGTCAGTGATTAAATGTGTTAACAATTGAACATTTCTAAATACCAATCTAATTCTTTTCAAATTTTGTATGAAGCATCTTTAAGACAAGGCCGACCAAAATTGTAAATTTCAGGACTTCTGCCCCCTGGGGCCCTAGGGGCGGGGCCAAAACGTGACCAATTTTTGAAAATCCTCTTCTGAGCGGTAGCTCAGTGATTAGAGCGTTCGCTTCGAAATCGGGAGGTTGTGAGTTCGAGCTCCGCTCGTGCCAAGGCCTCGTCAAACCTAAGACGTAGACATAGATAATGATTGCTCCTTCGTCAAACGCTCGGCATTTAGAAGTGAGAATCACGGATCTTTCGGATATAACCTTAAAAACGGAGGTCCCGTGTCACGGTAGGCGTTGGAACGATAAAGAACCCTCACTGCTACGGACCTGAGTGCTAAGCATAGGTCTAAATTTGTGGTATTTCACCTACAGCTGGTGACGTCTCAATATGAGTGAAAAATTCTCGATGGGACGTAAAATAATCAAATAATCAACTTCTCTATAGCTACACATTTGTAAATAAAACTCAATCAAAAGTGATGTAAAGCAGGAAGTCCTTCACCAAAATTTTCAATTTCATGATCCCCGGAGTAGAGGTTCTGATCCCGGGAAAGGGCCAAACTTGTTGTATCGTTTTCAAGTGTAAATTTTGTTTTTTTTAAATCTTTAATGCTACTGATACCAAATTGAAACTAAACGGATATTTAGAATGAGTAGGTAGCCCTTCACCAAAATAGTAAATTGTGTGATCCCAGAGGTAGGGGTTTTGATATAAGGGTGGGGTCATAATGAACAGTGACTAGATTTGTTAACAAATGAACATTTTTAAGTTCTTAATAATTACCATTTCAATTCCTCCGAAATTTTGTATGAAGCATCTTTGGGACAAGGGGGACGCAGATTCTAAATTTCACGGCTCCTGCTCCCCTGGTACCCTTTGGGGCGGGGAACATTTCTTACGATAAAAGGAAAGTATATTGTGAAATTTATTATCATAGCTTCCCAAGGACCTCATGGTTGGGGTAAAAACTGCAAATAATAATAATGATAAAAAAAAACCAGCGAAAGTTTTAAAAATCTTCTCTACTCCTACACATGTGGAAGAAAAACTAAATGCATTGTTCCAGTGAATCCCTAAAATTCATTGCACCTTGGTCAGGGAAATATTGGCTGATTTAAATGCTTCAAACTGTATTGTAATTGAATAGGACTTGTATGCATATTTAGAAAGATCATAAAGCTGTGAACAAGACTCCAGAATGAGGCTTAAATGCAAATATGAGACTCCCCGACAGGTCTATATTTGGGTTATGATATTCAGGTGACCGTTAAGGTCTGTGGGCATCTTGTTATGAAGCTCTGAACGTTTCGAAGACCAACAATTTAAGTAATCTATACCTTGTTCTATATATATTTATCTATACAAATACGGACTAATCTTTTCGTGACTTTCGACAATATTAATAACATTATTTGCAATAAATTCACCCCTAATATAATTTACATTTCTTGAATAAAGTAAACGCAAACATGTTATACTATTTTGCTTACGTGGTGTCATTTGGATAGAATTCTTCGTCGCCTTTAATGGGTGTAACATCCACCAATCTCTTTTTTAAGGTCTGTATTTTTTCCTCCATTTTGTCTAAGAGGTAAAAAAAAGTTTCAATTAACGTCAAATGAACGGATGATATAACAAATCGCCACCTTAATAAAACCTTAGATGATGCAACAATCTCACTATTCGAGCTTCAATGTAATGGGTCAAAAACCTTTAAAGAGTCGCTCCGCGAAGGGCTGCAAAATTTAGGCCTATACTCGGCACCTAGGGCCTTTGAGCAGGGAGAGATCTTTATCGTGCCACACCTACTGTGACAGGGGCCTCAGATTTTGAGGTCTCATCCGAAGGGTCGCCCCATTTAGTCGCCTCTCACGACAAACAAAGGGTACTGAGGACCTATTCTAACCAGGATCCCCACGGGACTAGCAGTGAGAGTTCTTTAACATGCCAACATCTGCCGCGACACGGGGCCTCCGTTTTTAAGGCCATATGAAAAAGATCTGTGGTTCTCACTTCTAAATGCGGTAACTCAGTGGTTAGAGCGTTCATTTCGCAGTCGGAAGGTCGTGAGTTCGAGCCCCGTCCGTACCATGGCCGCGTCAAACCTAAGACGTTAAAATATATAGTGATTGCTCCTTCGCCAAACTCGTATTTAGAAGTGAGAATCACAGGTATTTCGGGTACGACCATAAAAACGGAGGTCCCGTGTCACGGTAGGCATTGGCACGTTAAAGAACCCTCACTGCTACGGCCCTGAGCGCTAACCATAGGTGTAAACGTGTGGTACTTCACCTCAAACTCATGACTTCCCCGTTACGAAGCGAACGCTCTATCATTGAACTACCGCGACCGATAATTCTTTTACGATTGATTATTTGTTTGTTGTTTTCAATCTGCAAAAATCCTTCTTTGAATTTAAATGCAAAAGTAAATAGGCAATCAGAAAGAGCAAACCCACGACTGTCCACTGGAAAACTGAATGAACTTTTTAATTTGACCCCACCCTAATACCAAAACCCCTACCCCTGGGATCATGAAATTACTATTTGGTAAAGAACTACCTGCTCTTTCTAAATATGCATGTAGTTTGTTTTGTTTGTTGTTTTCTACCAAACTCAACAATTTTCAGTTATCTGGTGGCGTCCAGTTTTTATTGGAGGAGAAAACCCAGGTACAATGTACCCGGGAAGAGACTCCCGATTTTCCGAAAGTAAACTGGCAAACTTTCTCACATATATCGGCGCGAGCGAGAATTCTTTTACGAAGCGAACGCTCTACCACTGAACTATCGTAACTGAGGAAATTTGAAATTTTTTGATTATCATACAATATTGAATTTCATTCATTCACATTTCTGCATGATCAGAAAAAATGTAATGTGTCTCATAGATCTAATCTTTTTCTGTTGTATATAATATAATCTTTTTCATAATGCCGTCAATAGCAATAAATATGTTTTTATCGTTGAGCACATCGATTTCACAACATCTGTCACAGAAACATGATGGTTTAAGTATTAATCATGAATACAGTCAGTCAGCACAGATTCAAAGCAGTTAACGCAAACAAACTGTTTGAACTAAATTCGTTAAATATATATAGAAAACCTAGTTATGCATGAACGTTTAATGAAAGTCAATTTTTTCCATCTTTCGGTTAAAAATGTACTTTTTAATGTACAAAAATACTAAACAGCTGCCAAATGTACTTACTTCACTGTGCTTTCAACAAGTCCTTACGATAAACTTAAACCTTCTCTTAGATTTTTAACCATAGAAATAAAGGTATTCGAAGGACTTGGGTCTTAAATGTTTGGAAAAATCAAACGATATAACATTTGCATTATTCAGAGAATCAATGTTGAAAGGTAACTAAAGTCAACAATCGCCCTGGCGGTCGACAGCTGAGAACTAGACTGAAAATCAACTATACAACATATATATGTAATATGTAGCCTTTTAACTATATCATAACGACACCAATACAAGTACGTGTTGATGCACCATGATCCTCACAACAATATGTAAGTATCTTGACGTAGGGCCCCCGTTGTTGGCCGTAACGGAAGAATGCGCCAAAAAGTTCAAAAAACAGTTTAAATCCCGTGAAATTTATGCACGATCCTTCAATATGAATAGACTTTAGTCCCGTATCTATATTAAATGACAAAATTAATAAGTGTCTTGTCCAATTAATGATGATGTTTTCTGAAAGTAATATACATTAGGCCTATATGTAAATAAGTTACAAGTAGTTATGTTACCGATATATTAGCTCAGACAGGCGGATGAATTCGTGTGTTCGCTATATACTTCAGAGAACAATATACGTCTCTTTCTTTTCTAACTACGCAGGAACACCATAGGCATGCGTTTATTTTGCAATGGTTTCAATCATTTTGCAATGTTTAAATGGTTCGTGTGGTTTAAATATTTTACAATGCTTTGGGGTAGACCCTACTTGCTTTTATTGTTATCTGAACTTTCGCTTTATGACAAACATCACATGTATAAATTGCAAAATTATGATGAATCATTGCGATTTACAATAATCTTATTTTGTGCTAGTGGCGTGGAAGTTTACAATATCCGTGTAACTTTTCTAACTCACAGTTATGGAGTTCTACAATCTGTATTTTTGGGGTCTCTTATTTTTAAATGAAAAGGACAATTGCATAATAGTACGTGTGAACCTTGGCTTACTTTTGGGGGTGGGGGTGGGGGTGGGGGGTCATTTCTTTGTATCATGGGGTTATGTAAACAACAGAAGCCTCGATTTTTGTTTAACATTCCTTATAATGCAAGCGACCTAAGCATTAATTCCATGTACTTAATAATTTGACATGTTTACATGTATGTCAAATGGGTGCTTTTATAAAAAAAAAAAAACAACAATAAACAAACAAACAAAAAAATTAAAAATAACAAAAAAAAACCCAAACAAAACCAAAAAAAAAAAGTCCCACCATATAATTACTTAAAATATCACAGGATTATCACTCACAAAACATTAATAACTGTAAATATTACAATTCAAATGCATGCAATATTGAATAAACACACGATATATACATGTCTGTATATGACAAACCTTAAGTGTTCACCTGAATGCCGTTAAGTCCGTCTTTGTTTTTATCTTATCAATCGGTAATACATGTATCATATGGTGGCAATTGTCAAACTTCACAATATGTTCACGCAAGAAACTGTTACACGCATGGCTGGTTATTATTCAGCTCAGGATCGATATTATATGACGTGGCAGCTGCGAGATGCTGATAACATGTACATAGCGTATATTTTGACGCTTGTATGATTTCTGGTGGTATAGCTTAGGCTGTTTGTATTGCAAAATCACGGCATTGTGTTGAGGGAAGAATTTAGTTTATCAAAATATTAAATTGACGTCTCAAGGCTAGTTTTCCTCTCTATTCAAGTGCAATGAAGTGAATGGAATTAATAGGTTTTGAAATGGAACATGATGAAGTTTCAATTAGATGTGTACATCCAGTGTGACACAAGACTTACTTTCATTTTTAGTAGGTTTATGATAATTTCCCTCTCCTGAATATCAGATCATTAATCTCCTTTCGAGTTTTAGTTTCCACATTCAGTTTACAATCATGTTTTTGACAAGGTATACCAGTTTTAATCTATTTAGAGAGAACAAGAGGAAGAAATTCTTCATAAGATTTACATAAAACGAGCTCTGAAAGGTGGGGGAGGATGGCGGGTAGACTAATTCAAGTATATGAATATGGAAGATTAGGAATATTCCAACAAACAGGATGTTATGTTTAAGAGCAATGTTTATAGACTGAGAATTGGTTTGCATTGTTGTGTTATTGACAGACAGTATCATCGTTTTTCAAATTGGGGGAGAGTAAAATTAGAAGTCTTGCTTGTAAAAAATCGTGGAGGTGTGTTCCAGTCTTCTACTATGAATGACTGACTCAGAATTGTATACAAGATTACAGGGGGAGTGACTCAGAATTGTTTACAAGATCATAGGGGGAGTGAGTCAGAATTGTTTACAAGATCATAGGGGGGAAGTGTGAAGTGAAGCTGACCATGGCGCACGCTGGTCTAGAGATCCCTAGCCATTGGAGTATGGAGTATATTAGATTAAGTTATGAAACAGTACAATAGTTCCACTTGTCGGAAATTGTACGGTGTAGTATAGTGTATAGGAGTTATTCCCCATTGCCTAAGTCTTCTCCCTGCGACGATTCGGCGTGAAGGCACACAGAGATCCCAGGTATTATAAATAGTGGACGGGGGGGGGGGGGGGGGGGGGGCAGTCACGCAAAACATCTTTATTTACATTACAAAATAACCAAAAAAAACAAACCAAAAAATGAACGTTGTCATAAAATTCGGGTGTGGGGCAAGACCCCTCCTCCTGATTTTACGTGTTTGAATATTGCAAATGGCTGAGTACGACTGTCTCTCGTGGGGTCTTTAATTATCATAACCGCACTTTCGGAAGATTTCTGATATCCATTTCCGTCCTATTGTCTAACTCTCTTGCCATTGAAACTCCTTTTACATTTTGAGAGCTAACAAATGAAATTTCTTTGCATATCATTAGACATACCATATATAGATATGCAATCAGGTTTTTGAATTTTGATACAAATCCAGGGAGACCAGAGACGTAAAATTAAATATATATATATATATATATATATATATATATATATATATATATATATAAAGACTCTTATTTCGAAGTTCAAATTATATATATTTAATAGATTTTCAAAGATTCATTGCGAGATATCTCTTAAAGCTAAAGAGATATCTTTTTCCAGTTCTATCTTGCATGAGCTTCTGTGATGTAATAATTTAACGCACAAATGGCGGGAAAGTTTGAGGAGGTCAATAGGACAGAATTAACCAGCTGACCCTAGGTAGTTGTATGATAATTACTTCAGGAGTTGGATTCCCTAGAGTTTTAAAGGAACTGATTGGATATTAATCTTGCATTTAGATTTATTTATATTGTCATCCCCCCTATTCCTTGAAAACAAAGTGAAATAAGCATATATTTATAGATAAGGATATGTCTATTGTACTTGAATATATTATTTTAGTAATGCAGCCGCATCAAATGCATCAACTGCTCCTAGTACTCTGGATTTTGTATTCTTTATAGGAGTTATGAAATTGACCATTGTTCGTTATCCTCACTTTTCCATATGCCTGTAGATGCACCAACATTACCACATCAAGTTTTGAATCACCGTATCTATAATCCCGTGGGGATCCAGGTTATGATAGGTTCTCGGTATCCCTTGCCGTAATATGTGACTAAATGGGGGCGTTCCTTTGGATGAGATCGCAAAAACCGAGGCCCCTTGCCACAACAGGTGTGGCACGAATCCCTTCCAGCTCAAAGCCCGAAACGCCGAGCTAGGCCTAAAATTTTGGAGCCCTTTACAGGCAATGATGACGTCTCCATATGAGTGAAAAATTCTGAAGCGGAACAACCTACAACTATATCTAAAATTTCTAGCAATTGCTTCCTTGAGTTAAGTTTAAGATGGGTTAATTCAATATTTGTATTTAGTTTCCCCTGTGCCTGAATCTTTGGACGAATTTGGCGAGCCTTCGCTTTAGGGAGTATTCCGTGTGCATTCGACCAGAATTAAATTAATCGAGACAGATATCTCTTTAATTAATTTAATCAAAGAGACATCTTTTTCTGAAGAGATATGTTTTTAAAATATGAGATACATGTATCTCTGTAAATAAAATAAAAAATGTCGTATTTCATTTTCCGAATAAATAGTGAAACGGCTGGCCGTATGGTTAATGTATGATTTTCAGAAAAGTTACTTTTCGTTGACCAAATATAATTCTATGTAACTATACCTCTACAATGACAAAAGATGATTCATGTGAAAACGTGCACAAATCAGACTAGCTTCATGAGAGAAACAAGAACTTCAAAATCATCGATGACCTCTTCGCGCTGACGAGAGACAATAATATAAATTGTAGAACGTGTGTGTGTTATTCAATCATTGTCAAATAAATAAAGTTTTAAAAAAATAACTAAAGTAAACTTTCATTACGCTTAGAGACGGACACAAGGTGTGTAATTTCAGTTTTAATGATTACATCTAGTTGATCAAGTCTTACCTTTTATTAGGAAAATATTTAATAAGCAGAATCAATTCACACTGGTACATGTCATTTAAAGATATCATCAAATTAACATTGAATGACAATCAACATCTAAAAAGGATACCTCTTTGCAATGGTTGACATGGGTGAATTATCTGAAATAAGATAAAACATGTATTACGTTAATAGATCCCATTTACCCACCTTAAACGCCTCCGCAATTCTTAATTCAATGGAGTTTTATTGCCACAAATGTTTGGAAAAGTATAGCGTTTCAACAAGTTACGCCATGAATGGTAATTTTATGCCTAACTAACATGCAGTAACTCAGGTTAAAGGAAACTGATTTAACCCCAGAACATACAATGGCTACTTATACATGCATATTCAAAAATACACAATTCTCAATCCTAGAAAAAAGAAAAGTAACTTATTTACATGTCAACAAAATAGGTTTGGCATTCTGGGGGCTGTTCAGACTTATCTGACGTTCTGTATGGTAACTAAATACCAGCGGCAGGTGCTGTAACAGAGTGACACCTGGGAGGAGGGGGGGGGGGGGGGGGGGAGAGCCTTGCTGGCAATGTACATATAACGTCCAGAGGGAGCCCAGTGGGCCCTATAATCTAGTAAAGCCTGGGGAAGCCCAGAGGGTCCTATAACCTAGTAAAGCCTGGGGAAGCCCAGCGGGTCCTATAACATAGTAAAGCCTGGGGAAGCCCAGCGGGTCCTATAACCTAGTGAGGCCCGGGGGATCCCGTCAGACCATGTAACGTAGTGATGCCTGGGGGAGACCTGCAATCACTGTACATGTAACTTAGTGACGTCCGGGGAGCCCAGCGGGTCCTATAACCTAGTAAAGCCTGGAGAAGCCCAGTGGTCCCGATAACCTAGTGAGGCCCGGGGAAACCATCCGGCAGTGTAAGTTAGTGATACCTGGGGATAACCCGGCTGCCAATGTGCATTGTAAACTATAGACGCTTGGGGGTGCGCACCAGACTACATTCTGTAAATGCTAGCTAAGTTAGTGCAGCCTTGGGGGGGGGGGGATCCCAGTAGATTATGTACTTTTATGTTCATAACTATATCTCTCCATGTACTGGGGATTAAACAAAATTTGTTATGAAAAATTTATGATGTTCAAATCGAAAACTTTAAACCTGCATTAAAAACACATTAAATGAATCTGTATAAGTCTGAAAGGTTTAAAGTATGGAAGTTCCAAGAATAATTACAATAAAACCAAACTTTAAAACCAATACACATGATATCAGAACTGTTGTTATACATAAAACACGTGATATCATACTCACAAGTTGATATTCACATAGAGGTCACAAGAATGACAGGGTTTCTGAGAGAGAGTAGATGGATAAGAACAAAAGTTTTCACAATAAAATCTCGCATTACTGATTTACACAATGAGAAACTGATAAATGGTCAGTATTCCTTATCTCAAATCTGATTGGCTTATAATCACGTGACGAATGTTTTACATCTGTTACTGACCAGTTACATACATGTAATTAATTGTGTATAACTATTTGAACAAAGAAGAAATAATAGTTTTTTATAAAGAAATATCAAATAAATTTATATCTTCTTCCGGGGTGCAAAATTCCATTTTCACATAAATTCCATGAATGTTGGGGTGCACACCGTATAAATAAACAAACATCTGCGTTTGTAGTATATACAAATATTTAATATAAACTATTTGTCACTTGCTAATATTTATATTTCCAATGTTTCTGCCTTTGATATCTCTACAAATTATAATGATAACTATTTCCTCTTGAATCAATCTTGATAAATATATCACTTCTATTTGAACGTCTTGGATTCCCAACAGAAATGGAAGTAAAATTTAAACATAAGAAATAAATTTCATTTGAAAATACATGAAGCTAACGCGCTTCATAAAAATTATGCCGGAGTAAAGCGTCTCGTTTCATATGATCTTGCATTTTCAAAATGAGATTTATTTCTTAATGATTGATTCTTATCAGTTAAATCCTGCACAGTGTTTCGGGAATGTTAGCGATTTCTCCTGTTTCTTCCTGGCTTTCATCACATTGTATTACTTGCATTGTCTGTGATTCCATCATGGCGAAGTGTATGGAAAGGTGAAGATAACGAACAGTGATCAATCTCATAATTCCTGTAAAGAATACAATTAGGAGTAGGGAAAACACGAACCCCTGGTCATACCAGAGGTAGGGGTGAATTTTTCGCAACCGAAAACGAGGGGTACTTGCATTGTGCTCCAACTTTTCTGTCATTTGCGTCATCGGAATTAAATTTACACAGTGATATGTTTTTATTCAACTTAGATATATCACATTTCAGGATATCTTACTTTTGCCCGTCACAATTATCGGTTCCCTATTAGAAGTGTTCTTCGGAGAGATACACTTTAGTACATTATAAGCCATTGAATGTTCTCCCGAGTGTTTAACATTTGTCTTGGTTGTACACCTCAAAATTATCTAATAAATTTATACAGAGACTTGTAAAACTTTGATTTTATTTATCTATTCATTTATGTTTGGTCAGTGGTTTGAATTTACGGTGTAAGTTTTACTGAGTACAACTAAAAGGTCTCACGTCACTCTCTTGCATAAGTGTCATCATAATTTAGAAACCACCGGTAAGGACGATGTCAATGGCCTCTGTGTCCTACATTTTGTAGTACTGTATGATGCGTGGAGGTACTATACATAATACGGAGGACGTCAGTATGTGTGAAATAAACAGACACTGCTGTTGTATTATCAGTGTGGTCATCTTGTATATTACCCTATACAATAAACTGAATATATACCTTCATAACCCGGATGTCCTAGATTCTCGATCCCGTCGTCGGTTTTGTTTGGTGTACGTCGCTAGCGGAAGGTTTCACTAATATTGACACGTCACAAACTGCAAGGGAAGTGCCACAAATTTTGATATGTGAGTGAGGTCAGGGCCGTAACAGTGAGAGTTCTTAATCATGCCAACACATGCGGCAAAACAGGACCTTGCTTTTTAAAGTCTTGTCCAAAAGATCCGCGATTCTCCTAAATGCCGAGTGATTTTCATGTCAAGGCACGAGCAGGATTCGAATACACGACCTCCCGGTCAGGAAGCGAATGCTCTAACCACTAAACCATCGTGACCGGTTCCTGGTCAAACCTTAATACTTTACACGTGGTCTACTCCTAGCTACTAGAAGTGAAGGACACAGGTCTTTTAGATATTACTTAAAAACGATGGTTCTTGTAAAGGAGAGCGTTGGGACAGTAAAGAACTTTCATTACTTAATGCATAGCTATAGGTAAACAAAATTACGGCAATTCACCTTAAGTTAGTGACGTCTCTAAAAGAGTGGAAAATTCTCGAATGTACATAAAACAAGATACAAACATGTATTTCATTTTCACACAATCTTTTAGTAAGATAACCAAACCATACTGTTTGGCTGATTTTGAAAGGGAATGTATTGTATGTGACACAAAATCCGCAGCCTTCAAGTAGTTGTTCTTAAGATGACATGTTAAAGTAAATAAGATATTCTGTGAGTGCACCCTGTGATTTGACCAACGTTCAAGTCGTACTATATGAATTTATTAGTTTGGGGGAAAATTGGTTCTCGTGAGTACTCCATCCTAAGCCACGATTTGAACAAACCATGTATATATATAAAGCTTCTTTATAGTCAATATAACGTCCGATTCACTACAAATAATTTCTATGTTTGAGCTACCATTATACGCATTCATTGTTGAACTGTTTTCTGCATTACGTCTATTCTGTTTGTTGGTTAAGGATTTTTTTTTTCAAATGAAGACATAAAACACCCAAGGGGGGGATAATTAGTAAATATTGAAATTTGATGGTCATTCAGACAAATGTATGGAATTATATTTATTTAAACCACTACCCTTCGGCCAGGATAAGACGCAGAATCTTAACATAAATATGCATTTAAAAAAATCGGTAAAATCATCTTTTCGCCAACAACACATTCAGATTTTCAAAACCAATTACATTAATTCCCATGTTCTGTAGGTTCCAAGTTGTTCATTCAATATTCATGGACAGAAATAAGGGACTTTACTGCACTTTGTGTTAATTTGACGATTCCATATAAAGAATATCTTAAGAAGGATAGAATCTATGATTGATTGATTGATTGTTGTTTTCCGCCACACTCTATTTCTCAGCTATCTAGTGACGTCCAGTTCCTTATTGGTGGAGGAAAGAACCCAGATACAATGTACCCAGGAAGAGACCACTGACCTTCCGAAAGTAAACTAGTAAATTTTTTTTTACGTATATCGGCGCGAGCGAGATTCGAACCCGTGCCGACTAGAGGTGAGAGGCCTTGTGATTTTGAGCGCGATGCTCTAACTTCTCGGTCACGTAGGCACTTAGAATCTATGAAAAACTGAATGGAACAGAAGCCTTATATATACATGATTTGTTCAAATCGTGGATACTGTGGTCAGGATGGAGTACTCATGTAGTGTGAGTTCAACGTTGATCAAATCACTGGGTGCGCTTACAGATGGGTATCATTAAACATTTTATTTACTTTAACATGTCATCTAAGAATAACTGCTTGAAAGCTGCGGAATTTGTGTCACATTCAAGAATATAATGGAGGGTAGATTGTTTTGTTCAAAGAATGACCTCCGTTTATAACATGGATACAATTCTGCAAAATTTTATGTATGTAGGAAAATCCTTACATTTATGATGATGTGCTGAGGAAACACAAATGAAGCATGGAGACAGTTTTCGTCAATTCTGGATCCAGGAAGGTGCAGGCATGTGGTCAAATTACAAGTGTAAAATAAAGTTTAACATGTATACATTCTTTTGTTTTTGTTTGTTTGTTGTTGTTGTTGTTTGGTTGTTTGTTTGGTGGTGTTTTTTTTTGGGGGGGGGGGGGTAGTGTAGATGTATGTTTTCAGTATCGGTATAGAAAAGTATTAATGCCGCAATAAATGGTTTGGTTTTTTGGGAGGGGGTATATAGGAATTAAATTTAGAATTCTTTTGATCAACAACAATAGGTAAAAAGCAAGTACACAAGCACTTAGTCTCGTTGTTATTATGTACGACTGATATCCGTGTATTATTTCATGTACGTGTTATCTCATCCTATGTTGTACATGAATCACATTAAAACTCTGAATGTTAGTACAAGTTGCTAATTTAATTTTAATGTTAAGTGGTAGAATGCTGTGTACACAGGTGACAAAAGTTAAGGTGCTTGTTTTCTGTGGGATTTTTCTAACATTTCTACAAGGTAAAGTCTCACCATTTCACTGCAATTTCTAACGTCAGACACAAAGGAACATTACACTAGCTATTGAAAGAATTATTCTAAGAAAACACCACACACTAATTTAAAAATAGATTTATTCTATCAAAACATTTATGCACACATCCATAAAACGCACGATTATGTCCCTGACCTATGGCATTAAGTTATACAATCCTAGACTAGATGTGATGACATTTTCATACATTTTAAGTTACAGGGTAATCTAATGGTGACACGGAGGGAATTTAGCAATGCTGCCCCCCCCCCCCCCCCCTTAATTGTTTAGAGCAATGATCAAGTTATAGATGTCATCAAACGCTTTAGAGGTCAAATGTATTTCTTATGCTCTTGTGGCAATATATGATACTTTTTTTTTCCAAAGTACATTAGAAATTATCCAAAACTGCCCCCCCCCCCCCCCCACCCAGTATGAAGAATAGTGTTAAATCAAAATAATTTCAGTTCATGTCCAAGATACACTGTAGAATATTAATATCACTTCACACAAGAAACACCAGTGTGGATAATTAAAATATGTACAAGATGTTAGTATATTTCATTGATAATGGTGACAACATGTTGTATCAATAGCGTAACCAATATTTATATAGCTTATTACGAATGTTTGAAACGTAGGTATATTTGTATACGTGTTAATCCGTCCTATCAACCGGATTAATATAAATATTACATGTACACTGTAGCGAGAGACTATCATCAACATACTGTTTATTTCGATAAGGTGCTGAATCATTATCTTATCATACTATATTCTGCATTATTTATATGGATGGAATCTGCTAATACTTGTTAACCGACATTTGAATCCTGTATAAGTCAAGAATGAAATCAATTTTTTCAACTGGCAATTTATTTTTGCTTGAGGTTTTTTTTTTTTAATTTAACCTTCACATATTATAATATTTTCTCAAAATGGAATGGACATATTACATATACAAACATGAACATATATACATACATGCACACAAACATACAACCACACACACTTACACTCGTACACATACACTTATAATATTTATCATATATTTTTCATTGTTGTTCCTATAGCCCAGAATTTGTATTACTTCTCATTTTATAATATTTTCTCAAAATGAACTTGACATATACATATTACAATTACACCTATACAAATAAACATCTATAGGAACATGAATACATTGCATGCACATAAACATATACTCAGCCACACACACACACACACAATATATATATATATATATATATATATATATATATATATATATATATATATTTATATATATATGAATGATATATTATTCTTTAATATTCCTATGGTTCTAAATATGTTTGTGAAAGTTTGTGTGGTTATTTTTTAAAGAGAAGGAAAAGTATTAGGAATGAGAAGTTGCTTTGAGGAATATAAAATGGAAGACATTATGATGAATGCTCAAGTTTTTGTATGACATTTTTCAAACATTTATTGAATTCTTTGGATATGCAATTTTTCAATAGAATAAACTTTTCAACATAAAAGCGACTAATCAAAATCTGTTTTATGGTCTCAAAATTTTATGTTTTTGATGAAGTGAATTTATTTGTATATATGTGGTATTTAATAATGAAAATGATAAAATTATCCAGTCCGTATTTTTTTGCCAAAGTAAATGGAATTTCTGTTTGAGTTTATATCAATATCTAATGTAGAGTTTAACCAGTTTTCTATATCAATCCAAATCTCTTTTATTAAAGCATACTCTGAAAATAAATGATCTAATGTCTCAGGTTGCTGATTGCAATAGGAGCACAAAGGAGAATCTATTTTACCACATTTATATAGATATAAATATTACATGTACACTGCAGCGAGAGACTATCATCAACATACTGTTTATTTCGATAAGGTGCTGAATCATTATCTGATCATACTATATTCTGCATTTTTTTGATATGGATGGAATCTGCTAATATTTGTTAACCGACATTTGAATCCTGTATAAGTCCCGAATGAAATCAATGTTTTCAACTGGCAATTTATTTTTGCTTGAGAATTGTACTTCAGATGTATATTTTTTTCACCTGTGATGTGTGAGTCGCGTTTTGCAGATTTATTCGAGAAAACGATATCACTATAATTTATGTACCGTACATATGATTCAGATTGCGTATAGATAGATAGATTGATTAATTGATTATATATTGTTTAACGTCCCGCTCGAGAATTTTTCACTCATATGGAGACGTCACCATTGCCGGTGAAGGGCTGCAAAATTTTGGCCTATGCTCGGCATTTATGGCCTTTGAGCAGGGAGGGATCCTTATTGTGCAACACCTGCTGTACACGGGGTCTCGGTTTTTGCGGTCTCATCCGGAGAACCGCCCCAATTTAGTCGCCTCTTACGACAAGTAGCGGGTGCTGAGGACATATTCTAACAATCCGGATTCCCACGGGAGGCCATTGTGCATAGATATGTATATTCTACTTCTTGTAGATTACCATATCTGAAAGCAACCATCATTTAGATATAAATCAAACCATCCTGTCACTATGTGATATCTTGATATTTAAAACAGTGATTTCTACTTTGATTAGATTGTCATGGTACCTATCGCTCCTACAGATACTACAGGTCCTATCGATCATATCGATCTTACAACTATTATGATTATTACTACACGTCTGGAACATCTTCATAGTAAGTATAATCTGCAAACTGTGGAGTCAATTTATCCTCTCTCTCTCTCTCTCTCTCTCTCTCTCTCTCTCTCTCTCTCTCTCTCTTAACATAAAATAATGACCACATATTTCTGACACTAAGCGCTCTCATTACACCATATTCTGACGTTTTACATATTTAGATATTTTGTGGTTCGTGTGGATTTTGATTACGAATAAATAAAGTCTCATTGTACATTTTCTCATCCTAATGTTCATAATATTTCTGTTTACTTGCAGTGGGGGTGTGATTGGCGGGGTCATTTCTGGCCTCGTTTTCATTTCCTTTGCAGTAGCGGCCTGTGTATGTTGCTTCTGTCGACATCAACGAAGACGAGCCTCTCCTGTCGGCGGCGTTAGGTTTATCAACTCCTCAACACCACAACAAACCATCATCACAAGTAAATTTTCTATATACAGTTGCTTAATTATCACAGTGACGATGGATTCGCATAACAGTCTATAATATCGGGTATATGCAAGGGCTTCTCAGTGGAACGGACTATCTATCAATCTATCTATCGATCGATCGAATCTCTCTCTCTCTTTTCAAATGTCGGATTAGGTAAATATGAGATCAGATAAAAAAGAAAATTAAAAAAAATCCCTACAAATGACCCATGATACGTACAATTGTCAAATTTTCGGGATTCTGTCCCTTCTTCTTGACGATAGTATATCTATATAGAAATAAATGTAATGACAATAAAAAAAGAAAGTAGCATTAAAACAAAGCTACACAGGTCAGGAAAGATCAGGACGTCTACATATTGAAATCGTCAGGTTTTTCAGAACTATAAAATACGTCTATTCTCAACGAGAATCAATGACATTTATCTCAGCGTTTATTCTTGTCTTTCGTTGAGAATATACTTTTTTACTCTTTAAAAGTCCTGACAATTTCAGAGTTATTACATGTATTTATATCCCGCATGTGCGTGCGTGTGTGTGTGTGTGTGTGTGTGTGTGTGTGTGTGACAGAGAGAGAGGATACGCGTCACTTTGTATGCGGGTGATATATGCATCATAAAATGATTTAAAAAGATAAACGTACACCTATTACGTTGTCAACTGAGGTACCATCGTCATCACTAGCCTCTGGAAACCCAGTCACACCTTACACGTATAAATCACATTTTGAAGGAATTCTTTTCTATCCGCTTATTTTTATATTTAGAGCAAACTGGAATCTGCACTGCATTGATATTTCACAAGATTTATTTTGATGATTTATTGACTTTTTTTCCTTTGAAAATTGGTATAATATATTGCTTTCTTTCTACTTGGCAAGTTGCAATTTTGATAAAATCAAATATATGCACCATACGTAAGATGTTACATTTAGTCATTTTTGTTCTGGTGGGTCTAGAAAAAAATCTGACATTGAACCCAGCATGTCTCTGCCTTTATTACTCCCACTTGTTTGAATACTGTCAGTGTGCAAGGCAAAATTATGGGCAGAATTTTTTTTTGGGGGGGGGGGGGGGTGAAAAATCGACAGAGGGAGGAAGTTAAACACTTTCAACAAAAAGATTAATTATTTTTATATTCAGTGAATTAAATGACAACATCCCCCAAACTTGCTTTCGATTCAAATATCAATAAGACAGATGACCGAAAGCTACTAGGTATATGTATATTTGAATATATGGACTACATATATATCCTTGCCCAAGAATTGAAATCACATTTAGCCCACTTAGACAATGAGATATTTCTGTGGGTATCTGGAATTTTAGTGCATTACGTACATGTGTTCCTTGCAGCAAATACCACGCCAGGACTTCTTTATCCACCTCCGTACAACAACCGGCCGATATCTTATGGTTTTCAACCAGCTGTAGGACAAACAGTGGATCCGCCCCCCTCATACAATCCACCAAACCCACAGTATAACGACTCTGCACCCCCATACGAATCAGTTGTTGACAATAACAGAGACGCAAAGCCATATCCGACATGACCTATCTGAACAACAAATTAAGATTTCCCTTCCGCATCCACGTCAAGATAAGGAATGATTGGACAGGCAGAATAAACTAAATTAACTGGAACATTATATTTGTACTGGGGATTATATAGTCTGAGGATGTAGTGGTGTGGTATAATTGTCATTTTTAATTTTTCTTGTCTGTCATAGTAGTTTGAAATATTGTCAAAAGTAAGGGGACATGTTAAATGTTAATCCAATGTCTTGAAACTTACGCAATAATAGATTTTTATTTCATTTATTTATGTAAGTTATTATTATTAGTTTGTTTTTTTTTATTTTAAAACAACCAAACTTATTACACAATATATCCACCAAAATCATGAAATTCATAGCCCCAAGGTCTGGGGTACAGGTACAGATCAGCTTTCTTTTGAGGGAAAAATGGCCAAAAAAAATTAAATTTTTGATTTATAACCCATTTTTTCTTTTACGTCATCTTGTAATTTGCTAATCAATCACGTCTTCATTTGTTTACAAATTTGTAAACTAAAGGGGGAAAAAAATGAAAGAAAGCTAGTGAAAAATATTTTAAAAAACCTTCCACTGAATATTTCGAGTTACAGAGAATAATGCTTTTTTTCATCCTGAAATCATTGATTTATAGTCATACAAGTTGTAGTGTGATCGAACATAGTTTCAAAGACGGGTAACTTGTTGACACAAGAAGCACCTGTTAATGGCCGTTTATATACATGTTTGCTTTATAATGCTCAAAGCCAAACTTTGTGAAACGAGACTCAATGAAATTAAATGTTCTCAAATATTTGACATCGATATTTACTGGTGCACCTATATTTGTAAAAATATGTAAAACGTTACAAGAACTGTGAAAGGAATTTTTTTTAACATTTGTTTGATTAAGGTACATGTTTGCATATAAACTATATAATTATGCATTTTTTTCTATCATTTGTCTTTTACATGTGGTTGTTATTGTTTTCTTTGTTTATTCGGGATCCGAGTTTTGTATTAAATTGATAAACATGGTGATATTATATATATACTAAGTGTACATTGACCCTTAATGACATATTTATTTTTGTTGTAGGCATAGACATATGAATGTACATGTATATTATCGTTAATTTTTCCACATGTTCCATAGTCAGATATAATTTGTTTTGTTCGATTGTTTGACGTCCCCTCGAGAATTTTTTCACTCAGAGAAACGATGGAGCCTAGCGCTCGATCAGATGAAGTGATGGTTCTTTAACGTGTCAAAGCCTGTCGCGACACGGGACCTCTGTTCTTTCTAAGTTCATATCCGAAAGACCCATGATTCTTACTTTTGCCAAGCGTTTGGCGAAGGGTCAATCGCTGCCAATGTTTATGTCTTAGATTTGACTCGACCATGACACGAACGGGGCTCGAACTCACGACATCACGTTACGAAGCGAAAGTGCCACCACTGAACAACCACGACCTGGGTAGGTCAAGAGGACTTGTGGTATGCATCAATCAACAATTTGAGATAATTTTGGAAATCCATAGAATATCAATAACTAGAATTGTTACTTGCATGTATATTATTAATGAAATTTCATTTTTACTCTTAGTTGAATTATTTTTAGCACACTTCAGAAATGTTATCAACTTTATTATTTTTCCTGTCCACTGTTATAGTGTAAACTGTTACTTTACTAAGGGTAAAAAAAAATTGAAATACATATAAAATTTTAAAACCTACGCTAGTCGTTTTTTCTCTGGGGCATCTAGCATACAAACTGAGTGTATACATATAGTTACGCTGAACTGCCAACACAATTTTGAATTTCATGGGAAAAAAAATCACCTTTTCTCTTAAATTTTTCAAAACTGAGTACACAGTATCTCAACCAGAATCATGAAATTCATAGCCTGGGGTTCAGGCATCGAGAAGTTCACCACAGTACATATATATAACTGCATTTTATTAAAGTAAATATCCTTTGAAATCAAAGGACCATATATAATATAAGTAGTAATAGGCACCGTAGCCTCTACTAAAATTGTGAAATTCACGGCCCCGGGGGCAGGAGCTCTGGTACTTGGTGGGGCTCTATAGATATGTACATGTAGTTTAAAATGCAAGATAGTTTCTTTACCCGGGGATATCATACAGACAGGCTGCGACCATTATATTAATGGAGAGGGAAACCACTACAAATCTGTGAAATTCCTGGACTAAGTTTCTTGGTCCGAGGTTTTTGTATAAGGGTAGATATCTGCGTTTCATATCATGAATATTATATGGTATTAGTAGTATCTGTTTCTAGAGTCCTGGAAAGTAATGGATTAAATTAAGTGCACATTATTAATAATGGACAGGGACCTTAACTCATTGCCCTTAATGATGGATTCAAGTTCCTTGGCTGGCATACCCCGAGTGATGGACTCGGGTTCCTGGACACCTGGACTGGCTTGGCTATATACTGATGATACGATGAAAAACTCATTAAATGTTGTTTTTTTAAAGATCTTTATACTTTAGAAAATCCAGAACAGAGAATGACTGCATAATTATTCTAATAAACACCTCTACCAACACAATGAAATTTCTGGCTCTCGTTTCAAGATTCCATTTCCTGGGTGGGGTTATATCGTTCATTAGTAAAATAACGAAGTGTATGGTAATATGCCAACAAGAACAAGGGATGGATTTCGTAAATCCTTAAGAAATACAAAATTGAGAGCATGACAAACACAAAACATGGGAAACACCAAAAGTGGGATTACATGTCTAAGAGAAGAAGCATTCCCTGTTGACCAGTCACACCCATCATGGATCTTCTATCTTAATCAGGTAAACGGAGTGTTTCTAATCAAAATGAGTATGTAAAGAAGGGCCCAACATACGTCTGACAGACCTGGTCGACGACTACACAAATACTAGTATTGCAACTGAGAATCTATTGCATCTTTCTAAATGTGAACTTCTGAATATTTCTGTGTAAAAACAAAATGGAGCTGAACAAAGCAATCTCTTGCATGATGAATGATAACAAGATACGAATAAGTTCTAGTTTTATTGAAGAAAGAGCTGTCTATGTTATCAAAGAACCTAGTGTCGTGAGAAATGGACGGTGGTGTAAAGTATTGAAAAGTCGTACGTTTTTATGCTGTTGATTTGAGAAAAGTTTGTAATTTCAAATTTACTAAAAGTGCTTTGCAATTTTTGAGAACCTAAAACTGCTTTACACGACTTCTTGCATGTGTTGTGGTATGATACGAACGTTTTTCTTTCACAGCAGTTGATATTTAATAAGGAGTAAAGATGGAGACGTAGTAAAACATTTCCTGGGTCCCTCACTGTACATGTAGAGTATCCTTCTTCATAAGGGTTTTGTGAAGTTCTGAGATCCAGTATACACTGTAGGTACGGTAGCTCAAATTAATTCTTCTCATCCACTGGAATATTAAATGCATTTTAAACTGAAACGTAATTTGGAGGAATTTCATCATTTGAAAGGGAACTTTGAGTATAGCTGTATTACTAAATGTGGAACTGAAATACATTCCCAGTAATCAATCAAGGAGATGAAGGACTGCTTTGGGAAAAAGGAATACTGTGAAACAAATCTGCAGAAGCTTTATAATATACTCTGGTTTTAGAGTGGATGGGTGGGAGGTATATGTTTAGGTTCTTTGGGTAGATGGGTTTTAATGAGCACAGAAACCTGACTTACATGAAGGATGGACAAAGGAAATACATGTACATACATTTTCTTTGCGGTTCAAACAGTACATTCAAGGGAGGACTTATTTGCCCGTTTCTTCAGAGCAAGGGTTGTTGACACGACTGGCAACCAGGTTGCAAAAATTCTAATTAAAAAGTATTTGATTACAATGTAAACAATAAAACACAATATGATGTATATAAAATTCATACATTAAAATAACAAAGTATTCGCTTTTATTTCCTTACGGATACCGATTTCCTGCAGCATTTCCTGCCTTGATGCTCTCGGATCTTTTAGTTGTGAAGACGCCAGCTTGCATGGAATTATATACAATATAGAACTCAAGTTGTTGCTGTAAACCAGATTAAAGGATTCATGAAAATATTCCGTAAAAGGGGGAAACTTCACCGAGCATAGTGAAAAACGCAACTTTGTCAGCTACATGTATACAGGGCTGGAATGGATGAACAAGCGATGTTGTCGGTCAAAATGGTCCTACCCAGAAGTTGCTAAAATGTAAGCAAATATGTAGATACTTTCACGCCAATAGGTATGAAATTAAAATCACCAAATGATGAGGATGTCGACGAAGAATCTGTGAATGTTGAAAACACGCAGGAAAATGAAGTAAACATAGGTCCGGAATCTAATGGTATTGAAAACAAAGCCCGAAAAGGCAATGATGGATTTGACAAACTACTAGTATATATTTTTGTTTGAAACTTGTCATATTTCTTTAAATATTCAATAATTGGTAGAAGTGTCGGAGAATTTATTTAAAGCAAACATCTAATGAGAATTTTTCTGAATTCAGTAACGTCTAAAAACTTTTTGATGTATTTACTCTTTGCGTTATTGATAATTGCTGACAGGAATACAAGTTATATATAATTTAAAAAGTTTGCATTGACAAGCTATGAATATAGCATTTGAAGTTACATTGATTGATCACACTAAATTAGACAAATGTGAGAAACACCGCATCCATGGCATAGGCACGTAGCGTCGTTTTTCAAAACAAAACAAAAAACCCCGGGGGGGGGGAGGGAGCCGGAGGTGAAATTAATTTCTCGTTACTCAAATGACAAGCAAAATATACTTTACGACATGCTTAAATTATTTTAATCGGGTGCATTCCAAAACATGTAAACCATAAACAAAGAAATAGTATCCGATTATCGCCTGGAAAATCACACCGTCACGGTTTGCAGTATTGCACGAGGAGTCAAGCCCAATGAATAACTCAGTCATGCATGTGCTTACATCCAACAAAACATATACGTATGTTTGTTTGTTTTTTTTAAAAATATGATTAATTTGTACGACTTGTAAGAACTGGTGTGTGGTGTAATAATTTGTTGGTTTTTTTTTATTTAATCTTACTCTCTGAAACACTCCCTACATCTGACTGACATTTAAGTGAATGTGCCTCAGTGATTTTGCTTATATATAAAAAGAACTCGGGATTTTGAGTCATATGCTTATTTTAGATCAAGTTGGTACTTAAATATAACAGTCTGTTCTTATGTATTCATGCGTATAGAATGGAAATTCAGCACTTGGCTCGTGAAAACTTTTGTTACATCTCTCTGTTTATATATTCATGAATCCAGCGGCAACTCATCTGTTACATGCAGATTTCACCCCAATGGAGAAATAAAGAAATAACTAACACATCTAAAATCCATTTTGTTAGTATATAAAATGAAATAAAACAGGTTCCAGTTTAAATGTCAGAGATACTCCACTCCTGTACGCAAATGGAAAAATACAAAAATAATTCCTTAGACATGATTGCATAATTTTTTTGATATTGTACGCTTGGGTAAAGAAGATTCAAGTTTGTTCAAATAAATTGACACGTTCTTTTTGAAGTGGAGATAATTATTAATTGGTAAAAATTTTGTGGCATCGCTTAATAATCTTCTTCTGAAAAACCACTGGGCCAATTTCAAACAAACTTGGATAAAGGAAATTAAAGTTTGTTCAAATGAAGAACCATGCTCTCGCCAACGGGAAGAAAATTAAAAAAAACAAAACTAGAGTGGGTCATTTCAAAATTTTCCTCTGAAGAACCACTGAGCCAGGAAGATTAAAACTTAAGTGAAAGCTTCTATTCACGTTTATTCAAATCATGCTCCCCGTGTGTGTGTGTGTGGGGGGGGGGGGGGGGGGTAGGGGGGTAGGGGGCACAATAGGGGAACAAAGTTTTACATGGAGGTATACAGAAAAAAATCTTTTAAAAATCTTCTAGGAAACAACAGAGCCATAATTACTCATATTAATATGCAAGCATTCCCAGGTAGTGCAAATTCAAGTTTATTCAAATGAGATCACCGGGGTGAGATGAGGCCACAATAGGGGATAAAATTTTCAGGAAAAAATCTTATAGCAGGGCCATAAATACTCATTAATATGCAAGCATCCCCAGGTAGTGCTGATTGAAATTGAAAGTTTTACATGGGAATATATATGGAAAATCTTCTCAATAGTAGAGGGATCGTGATTAGTTGTTATATTAATATGCTAGCATTACATGTAATGTAGATTGAATTATGTTCAAATCATGACCCGAAGGGAAGGATTGGGCCACAAGAGGGGGTCAAAGTTTTACATGCGAATATATAGGGAAACATCTTTTAAAATCCTCTCAAGAACAGCAGGGTCATGATTAGTCATATTGATATGCAAACCTCTTTAGGCAGTGTAAATTTAAAGTTGTTCAATTCAGGGACCCCAGAATTATGGGAATGCATAGGATTTTCAAGATTAGCAAAACAAAACTAAAAAATACCAACATGCAAATTTCCTACGTTGTGTTGATTAATTTTTTTATGACTCCGTGACTAAAGTCGAGGACGGAGGAGGGGGCACGTTGTTTTTGTCCTGTCTGTCTGAATCTGAACCTTGCTCGTAACTTTTGAATGGTGAGTGACAGTGCTCTCATATTTCACTTTTGTATTCCCTGTGATAAGACCGAACTATTGGTTCGAAGTTTTTGAACATGTTACCCAGACTTTGACCTACTTTAAAGAAAACCTAACTCAGGCAATATTTCCTGAACTATTACATGTAAAGGTTGGGCTTTCATATTTAGTGTATAGATTCCTTATGGCACAAAATTTCATTTGATGTTAGACTATGTGACCTTGGCCTTTGACCCAAATTATAAAACTTTAACCGAAACTTTAATCTTGTTCATAACTTTTGAATGCTGAGCGATACAACTGTCGTATTTCATGTATGCATTCACATTTTTGGTACGAAATGTTTTGACCTTGTAAACTTGACGTTGAATTTAAATCTACTTTTAAGAAAAGTTAACCTAGGCAATATCCCCTGAACTGTGTAAGGTAGGGCTTTCATAGTTTGTATATAGATTCCTTATGACAAGACTTTTTATATCTGACATTGTATTAGTGTCATATTATCAGCCTATGCGGCTAGGTTGAGGCCACAACACGAGTCAAAATGTTTCATGGAATAAATTCTTTTAAAAATCACAATAGCTGAACAACAGCTGGGCCACTTGACTTATGTGAGCGATGTAGCCCATGGGCCTCTTGTTCATTGTGAAGGAGGAGATAATACAGTAGTCTTTATCCAATGCCCATGCGTTTGTATGTGTGTGTATGTATGTGTGCACAGACACACATTTTATGAAGTATCTGTAATGTTCTCTTTCAGGCTCAACAAAGTAAAATAAAGTATGATTTAGGATTAATTCATAATACCCACCAATGAATAGAGGATTGAAATGCCTCTTTTTTTAAATCTCAAACTCTCTGTAAACAACGATATAACGATGTTACTTGTGTAACGCCCTTCTACACCTTGTAGATCACCTGTTGAAATCGTGTGTATTGGGTGTAGATTTTAATTTTATTTGTTATTCTTAAATTTCTTATTTAGTTTATATAAAGTTGAATCAATATCTTCAAGTATAATATGATACCACTTTTAAGAGTTGAAACAACTTTCAACAATATACCAATTCATATCAAATTCAATTTTCAAAATATGTGTAAACCTAGGTAGTTGTTTCTGATGACAGTATTTTGTCAATTCATAGTTTAATTTAATACTTCTTTCTATTTTACCTTAACCGGAAACTATTCAATGTTGTAAATCAAAGAACGTTTATCTCAACATTTCACAATCTCTCTTCGGTGAGGTTCATGAAGATAAAATTGATGGCTATTGAGATTTAATACCTTGACATTGGGATATGTTTAAATTGTTAGGGAAACTACCGTCATAACCCGTCGGAAATCCGAGTACGCTAGATGTGAACCATGCAAGCGCGGGTAAAAATGAGGTCGATCAATGAAATACTACCTGGAAATTAAACTACTTTTAAATATTTGTCTAAAGACTTGATAGGGGAAAAACCGGAGTCGAACAACTATAAAATTTATATTTATTCCCTATAATTTCTGCAAGCGTTCTTCTAAATTGAGTATTATACTATGATAAATTTAATACTTTGACAGCGGGTGGAGTCTTATTACATTAATAACTTTCAAAATAACGACGAATCATCAGATGGAATACGCATGACTTATCAGATGAACTGTCGTTTCCCACTGTGCATCCAGAAAGAACTGACAATCTTTTGAGAGTAAGTTTTACTTCTGTTCTGTAACATCAAGTTTAGTCAGAATTTGGTGTTTTCCCTCAAAAATATTCAATGTGCACACGTGGAAAAGGTACATGCCGGATGGAAAAAAGGGGGTGGGGGTGGAAACCGACACCTCCAAGGAAAATTAGCAGCATAATTAGAAGAAATGGGTTGTTCATTTGATTGTTGGTTTGTTTTACGTCCCGTTGATAATTTTTCACTCATATTGAGACGTCCTCAGTTGTAGATGAAGTACTACAAGTTTAGACCTGTGCTTAGCGATCAGGCCCGTAAAGTGAGTTCGTTAACGTGCCAACTCCTGTCGCGACACCAGACCTCCGTTTATAAGGTCATATCCAAAAGACCCGTGATTCTCATTTCTAAATGGCGAAGGAGCAATCGCTACATATGTTTACGTCTAAGGTTTGACGTGGGTATGACACGATCGGGGCTCGAACTCACGACCTCCAGGTTGCGAAGCGAACGCTCTTACCAATGAACTGCCGAAACCGACAAGAAAGAGTATGGAAAGTTATGATGTTTATATCAACTATACTACTCACAATTTGATAAGGATCACTAGGTTATAAGTGTGTAATTTACCACTAACATTACAAAAGACATAGATTTGACTCAGAAACGTGTTTACTCAGGTTATGAATGAAAATTCATGAACGGCATGAACTTTTATCAATACGGAATGCTTGAAATCTCATAAAAACACCAAAAGGCATTTCATTACAAAAAGTTAACAGCAAACTAGAGAAAGAATTACACAGTTTTTGGGGATAGTCCATCATTACACTTAGTCGATGAAGTGTCAATACCGGGTATGGCATCCCCTTGCATCAATGACGGCTTGACAACGTCGAGCCATGCTGTCAATAAGCACCCGGATGTTTCCAATGGGAAGGTTGTTCCACTCTTCCACGAGGGCGTTTCCGAGCTCTGTCGAAATCGTGGGTTATGCTCTACGGCGTGAAAGGGCAACCTACAGCATGTTCCATACATGCTCAATCGGGTTCAAGTCCGGCGAGCGCGCTGGCCAGTCCATACGGACAATTGTCTCCTGAATGTACTGCTCAAGTTGTGAGTAGCCAGCGTCAAGCATTCCAATACATCTGCCCAATTGTTCTGTCGTCATGCGACGTCTTGCACGTTGTGGTCGCATTGTGTTGATAAACGTAGTGTAAACACTCAAGTGAGTTTGAAATTTTAGAAAGAATCAAACGCCGATGCCCGAGTGAAAATCGTGCAATGGTAGCAAAGGCATAAATTATGATAAGAAACGCATTTCCCATGACATGAAATGTACGTGCAAATTTGTTGAATATGTTTTTGATTTCACTTGGACACAATATTGCTAGTTATGCAGTTATTAATTTTTTAAACAGAAAAATACCTATGATCCTTATCAAATTTTGAGTAGTATATAATATAAATGAAACGTTTACCTTTCTTAGCTTTATCGGATATTTGGCACACACAAAAACTCTGCCTCCTAATTTAGTAGTTTGGGTAAGATAAAATTACAGGTAGATAATGAAATTTCGGGCTAGTGGACAAGAAAAATACGAAGATTACATTTTTGTGCAAGATATCAAAAATACTAATTACTCACTATATTCTAGAACATGCTTTTATAGTATTTTCAGTCGGTATAGTCTATAATTGAGTATCATTTACAAGAAAATGCTGCTTTCTTCACTGCATGGAGTACAAGTACACTGAAAGCCGAGTACCAATCTTGATCTGGATGCAGAAAAAGTTAGATAAATATTTACACGCAGAACATGGAGGAAATATAGATGACATTTCGGTGCAATAAAATAAAAATACTGAGTACCCCTTATATTTCATTGAAATAGAATAGTCTCTGTAGTCTTGTGGTCAAGATGCTCATTCGCAAGCTGGTAGTCAGGGTTTCAAATCTTGATTCCGGCCCAGGTCAAAACTTTAGTCATTTAACATACGCAGTGACCGTTCCTTCTCTAAAGGGGGCCTCCGTGGCCGAGTAGTTAGAGCATTGCGCTCAAAATCACAAGGCCAAAATCAGTATGTAAAGAACGGCTTGATAATTTGTATGAAACATGTCAGACAGCATTTGACCTAATGTCAGGTTGTATTGGCAAACGACATCGTTATAGCTAACAGAATTTGCGAAATGCTGACTTTTGAGACTGTTGAAACAGTTAAAGCATTTTTTTTTCCAATTTGCAAGTTAATTCTGAAAACAATAATAAACAGTATCTAGTGTTTGATACATCTCATTTTGCTTTAAACATCATGCTATTTTCTTTTAAGCAATTTAAATGTTTAACTCACGTTGCCATGTAATTCGTTCATTATGTTTTTGTTCGTTGCACTCAAACGAATATAAATCATTCATAAAATAATAACAACACGTATATAGGAAGAGAAGCGCTCTCGCAATTGCAGTTTATTGTTCACATGATACGAAAATTCATTAATTTTCCTTTTACCCCAAATCTTTAAATCTACAACACAAAACAACATGATTTGAATACACAACTGAATATAATACAGTGAGGACGGGTGGGTGGGAAAGTGTGCACCAGCCTCGAAAGAGAGCCTTCGAATGCGGTAAATTCTTACAAAAGAGAGAAAGTGTGCGCCCGTATTGAAAACCTGTAGAACAAGTATTCTATATTTACTTCAGCCAATCGGATGACAGGATAAATAAACACCCAGTAAACACGTGTTCGATAGAATTATGTGTTGTTATCACTTCAATAAATACATCAGTATGTAGTCGCACTGAATGGTGATTCGTGTTAAACATGAAATTTAATTCTCCTTCCATTACTCAAAGTGGTTCTCCCTACCCCATTTTCCATCTGACTGTCTTTCAAATGCGTCCCTCCAAAAACCTGCAGGCCGCCATGCTTTCATGTCACCGTGCAACTGTCTGCTTGCAACGTCACGTAATCATGACTATTTCGAAATGGACCGTTCACTATCCGACTAAAATTAAATTCGACGTTAGCTATATTACTTTTTAATCCGACAGAGTTAAATTACATAAATTGCATAAAGTGTATAACTTCTATAACATGATAGAAAACGCATGCTTTTTATTCCCACGGTAATATGCAGATTACGGCATATATAGCTTCAAATGTCCATAGATTCCGGGCCCGGCCTCCAGAGAACAGATTTTGATTTTTTTCCTCTTTATTCCCAAATATTTAGGAAGCAAAGTTTAGCAAACTAGGTGCAAAATTATTTTGTTAGCTGGACGTGGGCGCGCAAATCGTCAGCCTTACTTTAAACAGCACAACCTTGAAAACTAACTGTAAATATTTTTTGTATAGACAATATATTTATCATGAATAACATAATAAGGAATAAGGCAGCAGGCTATGCCTATATAAGCCTTCTCCTTAAGGTACAAGGTAACTGTAAATATTGCATGGTTATGTAATGTATATGTCGCATACCAGTCCCAAATTAAGTCGTCTACTTAATATTCTACGTGAATAGTCATACGTCAACAGTTTATGCATTAGATAAATCATAGCCAGTTCCCATAAAATAAATTCATATATGACAGATTTAAATTTCATACTCAATTTTGCGCGCATTAATTGATTTGATAATAGCATTAATTATTCTGCTAAATTTTAGCACGCATAAATTTAGCAGAATAATTAATGCTATTATCAAATCAATTAATGCGCGCAATAATTTAGAATTGAAAATGTCATTAATTATTTGAAGAGATCTTTAATTGAATTGTTGCGCGTATCAAATGAATTGATGATATCTTCAAATAATTAAAAATATTTTCAATTATTTGAGTTTATGTTAATTTGGCGCTCCATAGAAAACAAGTGCGCAAGTGCGGAAAATATGTTCTAGTTCAAGAGTCGTATCACTGCAAAAAAAAAAAATCAATGAATAAAAACGAATTTCAATCTTGATCTGTACTTTGTCATGGTAAAACAATGTATCAAATATGAAATGAATATCTGCAAGCATGACTGGAAAGGATACGGAAAACTAATAATCTGTCGGATTAATTTCTTTAGTCCATGGGTCATTACTTAACAATTTACTTACAATGAGCCGGAACAAATTTCTATGTAATATTCCCTCAAAACTGACGAAGTTCAACAGCATCTAATTTTTACAAAAATTGGAGAAGATCAAAATCCTTGCCACATACACAATACAAGCACTGTAAAATAAGGCCTTCACTTGTTAGACAAACCAATAGTATTACCAATAGTAACCAACATCATTTCAAAAAAAACAAAAAAAAAAAACAAAAAAAAACTAATGAATAAAAACGAATTTCAATCTTGATCTGTACTTTGTCATGGTAAAGCAATGTAATAAATATGAAATGAATATCTGCAAGCATGACTGGAAAGGATATGGAAAACTAATAATCTGATTAATTTCTATAGTCCATGGGTAATTACTTAACAATTTACTTACAATGAACCGGAACAAATTTCTATGTAATATTTCCTCAAAACTGTCGAAGTTCAACAGCATCTAATTTTTACAAAAATTGGAGAAGATCAAAATCCTTGCCACATGCACAATACAAGCACTGTAAAATAAGGCCTTCACTTGTTAGACAAACCAATAGTATTACCAATAGTAACCAACTTCATTTCAAACATCAAAGAAAATTGAAAACTTTTGAAAATCAAAATCCTTGCAATACGCACATCAATTTGTTTACAAAGAGCCTAGCTTTAACGCTGTGAGAGGAGTTGAAAGGCAAAAATGCATCACTTTATATCTAACACTGGTATTTCCTCAAAACTGACCAAGTTCAACGATACTGTCCGTATTACATGTACCATAATCGTGTGGATTCCACTACTGACAATGCATTGTAAGAAAAAACTCCAATGAAACAAATTGATTGACTGATTGATTGATCTGGGTTTTATGCCGTTTTGGCAGTATTTCAGTCATTTTACGGCGATAGTTAACTGATATATTTTTGTTGTGAATGTTGAAGTATCCCTGACGGTGACCAAGGGAATAAATGTTGTTTTTTTTTAATTTCTAAAAATAAGTTAAACACTAAAAAATGTAAACATTTCATGGCGCGCATATTTTACGTAAAACTGTGCAGACACGTGTTTATTCGAGTTTAACGAACCTACACTGAACGCCCCTGAAAACGGACAGTGAAAGGATCGTCGATATCAATTCTGACACCACTTTCTTTATAGTATTATACGCCACTGTATTTAAATAGGACACCAAAGGCCATGTTATAATAATAAAAAAAAAATTCCACTGATATTCCCCCTCTCCGAAATTTTACTTCCGCTTTAAGTCGCACCTATTTTTCCTGGTGTTGTTAAATAAGGCATGAGTCGTAAAATGTACCTTCATAATGACAAATGTCATCAGTCGAACACGGAATATGGCTTTGAAAAAAATTCTATCTTTATTCATGTTATGTATTTTTCTTCTGTTAGTGGAAGGTATGTTATTATCGATTTGACAGTATTTATATATAATATATATTTTTTATATTGTAAGCATCTGTGTTATAATTGAACTTCTGTGTAAGAAAAATGTATATATAAAAATCATATCGATAATATTAATATTGAAATTGATAATAATATGTATCGATAGCCATTCTGTCAATATGTAATCATGCATATAAATATACTCTGCAAAAAAAGAAACGCATAGCCCTTTTGAAATTTTAAAAATGCAAATTATGTATTTTACCAGGTAAACTGAAATGGTCAATTGAGTAATTGATTTTTTACAGGTAAGTATGAAACTTTAAAGGTCTGTTCATTTGATTTGGCTCTCTGCCAAATTAGCTCGGCGACTCTCTAAAATTGCACATCACCTCTATCGCCATGGAATTTGGCTTACGTTTTTCACGAGAACTTTGTGCTTAATTCAACCACTACATTAAAGCGTATAAAAGGACGAAGTTTGAAGCTTGAATTCATCATAACGTTAAAATGCTGCCATGCCAAGGTTGGACCCTGCTACTCGAAATATCGTCATTGGCCGTCTCCAGGCCGGAGTATCCCAAAGTGAGATTGCACGAACTGAAAACGTAAATCAGAGCACAATTTCTCGGCTGTGGAACAGATTCCAGCAGACTGGCTCTACTAATGACCGACCAAAGAGTGGGCGACCTCGCATTACGACTCCTGGACAAGATCGCTACATCCGGGTCTTTCATCTACGGAATCGAACCGTTGCTGCAACAGCTACTGCAGTCGGAATACCTGGATTGAGAAGAATCAGCTCGCAGACAGTCCGCAACCGACTTCGACAATATGGCATTAGACCCAGAAGACCGTATTTTGGAGTAGTTTTGACACCGTTACACAGACGAGAAAGAGTCCGATGGTGCAACAGATTGAGGGGCTGGACATTCCGCAACTGGCGTAGAATCTGGTTCAGCGATGAGTCCCGTTTTCTGCTACAGAAACGTGATGGAAGAATCCGTGTATACCGGCGCAGGAATGAACGTTTCTCTTCCTCGTGTGTCCAAGAAGTGGATAGCTTCGGTGGAGGTAGCGTCATGATGTGGGCGGCGATCTCTAATGACCGTAAAACAGAACTGGTACATGTCCCGGGCAATTTAACGGCTCAAAGGTACAGAGACGAAATTCTCCAACCTCACCTTATGCGCGTAATTGACCGACAGAGGGAGTTATTCCAACATGACAATGCTAGGCCTCACACAGCCCGCTTAACAATTGACTACCTTCAGCAGAACAACATTAATGTGCTACCATGGCCTTCCAAATCACCGGATTTGAATCCGATTGAACACTTATGGGACCAACTGGATAAACGTGTGCGCCTGCGCCAACCTCCGCCTCAGACCCTCGATCAGCTCCGTCAAATGTTACAACAGGAATGGCGAACAATTCCACGCAATAACGTAAGAACATTGATTGACTCTATGCCAAGGAGATGCAGAACTGTGTTGGCAGCTCGAGGTGGTCATACACGGTACTAACTTAAACGTGACAGGAAGTGTTCTTAACTGTGATGATCTGACTTTTTTTTCACCAATATCTAAGGTTTGGACTGTAATTTTTTTCAATTGAAACAATTCTAGTGAATATCTACATTTTTTATTGTAAAATCATAATCCAAAATACATCTACTAAAATCTTAAAAAATCCATTATGCGTTTCTTTTTTTGCAGAGTATATTATTAAATCGAGAGTTGTGTTCTATTCGCAACATCGAAAGTTATCGTGCCTTTTAGCTTGTTTTCAATGAATGAGAATTCACGCTAAAATGATGTACTTTTCGACGGCAGAATGTACAAATTTTCAAATTCTAGTATCAATGAAGTATTTTAAATGACGAGGAAAGAAAAGGGATATTACTTTTTATTTGTACTTATGTATATTTCACAGATGAAATGTCTGATTTTTACGTTAGGATAAACTGTTTTGATGCAGAGGAAAAATTAATTGCGTAAATATCACTTTATTTGTCCGAACAAGTAATTATCGGCGATCGTTTCACAAGAAACCTAATTTGTAATTAAAAATGTAGATGTACATCATTAGTTAAAGTTGGCACTCTAAACTGCGCGCGATCCCAGCATTCCGTGATATCGGTGCCTCAGAGCTGAGCTCCAATGACAATACTTTATGCTCATAACCTGCGTTGATTCAGAAGACATAATTACGACATGTTATAAACAAATAAAAATTTCGTGTGCATATGCGTAGTATACACAGCTTATAGATTTGAAGCGTGAAAAAAAACTACCTAGAGTTCCTCTGTACTCTGTATTTTGGAATCATTCCATCAACTGAACACAAATTATGGTTTTAAAAATATTCAACATTTAATTAAGAAAACACATCCTATTGTTTAATATGTTGATTATTGGCAAGTATTATATACATCTAATTTTCCCCAAGTATTTTTTTTTTTTATATATCTTGATCTAAAATATTAAGTTTATATCAGATATCTCAAATATAATGTATGGATTTTAAGTAATTTTCTCCTTTAATTGGAATACAAAAATAATATACCAGGGATGATTAACGAACATATAATTCGTCAAAGTACTGTCTCTGGAACAGGTGCTCTAATTCGATTTGGAAAACGTATTTATATGAAATGTTTTACGAACATTGAAAATTGTTTTGGGAAGGGCACAGATACTCACAAAAAAAGGATGTCAGGTAATAAGATCTATTGCGCAATACTGTCACCTGAGATCGTAAATATTTTAATAGTTCACCAGATCGCACGTAGAAAAATAGGTCGCTGTAAATCTATTGTTAGTGTCATTTTCCGTTCACTATATGTGTAAAATGATGTATTGCGTCGTATATTGATATTTAACATTACTTTTTGCATTCGTGTTCTTACCACGGTCCATCGAGAAATTTATATTGATTAATTGATTGTATATTATTGTTTAACTTCCCTTTCGAGAATTTTTCATTCATACGGAAACACCACCATTGCCGGTGAAGGGCTGCAAAGCTTAGTCATATGCTCGGCGCTTACGGTTTTTGAGCGGAATCTTCATCGTGAAACACTTGCTGTGACACAGGACCTCGGTCATTGCGGTTTCATCCGAAGGACCGCCCCATTTAGTCGCCTCTTACGACAAGCAAAGGGTACCGGAGACCTATTTCACCCCAGGTTTCCACGGGAGTCTTACTGATTTATGCCTTTTTAAAATGTTAGTCCTGAGTCACAGTAGTTGTTTCAACGATTAAGAATCCTCACTGTTACTGCCTTTAAGCACCATTTAAAGCTGGCTATGGTGATGTATCTTTTTGATTGAAATCTTCTGAAATGGAACGTGAAAACAAATAAGTTCCTCACTGAATATAACTCCTTTCTATTATTTTTATGACAGATTGTGATGCAGCTTACAGAAGAAGATATTACACAAGTTATTATAGGTATTACAACAGGTAAGCAACTGAAACGAGGCACACACAGAGTTTGTGTCTGTAACCATTTCATCTATATTACTTGGTCCACAAGGTAGTGATTGATGTAATTATGAATATGTGTTTACAGAGGTATGTAAAATCAAACACAATGTTCTTCCATTGGTGTTTTTCGCTGTTACAGTGGCTCATTGATCGGTGGTATAGTGTCCGCCATTGGGTCTCTAATAACGATAGCTCTCGTCATCATCTGTTGCTGTCTCAGACGAAACAGAGCTAATGCGAACAATGCAGGTTTTGTGTATTGCAATCGACCCGTTCAGCAGAGGATCGTCACATGTAAGTACATATTGATTGTTCACTATTTCTCATTTAATCATAATTGAGATTGTGGCCCCAAAGGCTTATCGGTCACCTGAGTATTAGTTAAAAGTATCACTAGCCCCAAGGGCTATGAAATCTATATTTTCCATGTTTTGGATATCTAAGTTAAATTTATAATATTCAACAGTAGTGTAAAACATATCTACTTGAACACAAATGCCTACAAAAGTGTCCATACTGATGAATTACTTAATATTATACATATATGTTATATTAACACTATATTACTCTTCTGATACTAAGATTCTGCTCCTATGATCATGGTTTTTACGAATTTAGTAAAAGGTACCTGCTCCATCTAAATATCCAGTTAGTTTGAATATAGTATAAGTAGCATTAAAGATGTTATTTAGATGTTTTACACATAAAAACTATATGCCAAGTTCAGTCTCACCCTGGAGTCTGAACCCCTAACCCGGGGATTATGAAATTTACAATTTTGGTAGAGGTCTTCCTGCTCTATATGATTATGCGAAGTTTTTCTTAAAAATGTAATGTTGTAGAGAAGATGTATTAAATTTGGCTGATCCCCCTTTTTACATTTTATGTTCCCATTGTCAGAAAGATGCTTCATACCACATTTGAAAAGAATCGGAAGGGCAGTTATTAAGATTTTTTTAAAGCAATGTTCAATTCAATGTTGACGATGACAGACGCAGTCCAATAATATCAATAGGTCACGTGAGTGACTCGAGTGACCTAAAAAGCTCTGAACATGTCGTCGTAAACGGTATACTCACTGGTTGTTAGAAAATCTTGCATTCATCAGTCATTCTACCACGGTTATAGCAAAGATAAAAGAAATGCCGCGGTCATTATTCTGCGATGTACCTTCATACGTAGTAACTGATTATGGGAAAATTGATACTCATCTCGCTTGCACTTCGCATTTTGCTAATACGACAATGAAGTCGATAACTGATACTTTAATTCTATAATCATAAAAAATCTATTATATGTTGTAAAACAAATTCATAGATGACTGAAGAATCTTTTTCATTCAGTAAAAATCAATCGTTGCATTCCGAGGTCAATACGTATGTAAACATATCGATGCACAGACAAGTTTTTCTTGGACTGTGTATATAATGTAGTTGATATAATCCGTCAACATCAAACTAATAATTGAAATATATTTTTTTCAAAGTAGATCTAGAATACTATATAGTATCCCTACCATTTCATCTTTTTCGTCTGCAAAAAACATGTAGGCCTAGTCCGTTTCGGAATCTCGCCTCGGCATTTATAATCGTATTTCAAAAAAACATTTCTCGACCTCGAATGTAATCCTGCAACAGACACGAAAACGCGATCATTGTTTTTTAAATAAACAAATAAATCAACACCTAGATGAAGACAAATGTTGTTGGAAGGCAACATAGCTTGTCGGGTAGTGTGACCATACTTAGTGTATCCTCTTTAGTTCAAGAAGTTAAGTTTTTGAAATGAAGGTCAAGATCCATGGTCACTAGGTCAAAAGTTTCGATATCATATGAAAGGCCTGATCATGAGAAATCTAAATATGAAATATCAAATCATAACCTCCTTGATTCAAAAGGTCTTCGGAAAGTAGGTCAAAATATAAGGTCAATAAAAATGCCTTGTAATCAGGCATTTATATGTGAAATTCCAAAGATGAATCACCCTTGTTTCACAGATATAAACATCCGGTGGGGATTCAGGCTAGAATAGATCCTCAGTACCCCTTACTTGATGTAAGAGGCGACTAAATGAGATCTTCGGATGAGACCGCAAAAACTGAGGTTCCGTGTCACAGCAGGTGTGGCACGATAAAGATTCCTCCCTGCTCAAAGGCCCTGGGCGCTGAGTAGAACTAAATTTTGCAGTCCTTCACCGGCAATGGTAACGTCTCCATATGAGTGAAAAATTCTCGAGCGGGACGTTAATCAATATATAATCAATCAGTCAATCAAAAGATATAACCAAGGTTAAAGTTTTCGAAAAGTAGGTAAAAAACCAATGCCTAGTTTATTAGGTCAAATGTCTTGGTACCAAAACGAAGGTCTTTTTGTGAGGCATCTATATGTGAAATCAACGCCCTATCCCCATTGGTTCAAAAGATATAACCGTTAGAGTTTTTGAATATAGTCCAAGGTTAAAAGTCTCGGTATCAAAATAAATGCCTCTTATGACACACCTACATATGAAAAATCAAAGCCCTATCTCTCCTGGCTCAAAAGATATAACCAATGTTAAAGTTTTTCAAAAGCAGCTGTAAATCCATAGAAAAAGTTACTTAATAAAAAGTCTTTTTAAGAATGGGTCTCTTCATGAGACATTTTTATGTGAAATATAAAAACTTTATCACCTTTGGTTAAAAAGTATCCCAAGTTAAAGTTTGTAGGAAGTAGGTCAAAGTCCAAAGTTAAGGTCACTACGTCATAAAGTCTTGGTACCAAATGAATGATCTGGTTTTAAGGTATTTATATGTGAAAGTCAAAGCCTCATCACCCTGGCTTCAAAAGATATAGCCAAACTTAGAGTTTTTGGAAAGTAGGTCAAAGTCCATAGTCAAAGTCACTAGGTCAAAAGTCTTGGTACCAAAAGAAAGGTCCCTTCATGAGGCATCTTTATAAGAAATATCAAAACCCTATCCCTATGGGTGCTAAAGATAATAACCCACGTTCAAGTTTATGAAAAGTAGGTCAAAAGCCTTAGTACCAAAAAGAAAGGTCTCTTCGTGAGGCATCTACATGTGAAATATTAAAACCCTATCCCCTTAGTTCAAAAGATATAGCCCAGGTTAAAATTTTTAAAAAGTAGGTCAAGTCCATAGTATAGGTCACTGGGTCAAACATCTGCGTGCCAAAAGAAAGGTCTCTTCGTGAGACATCTATACGTGAAATATCAAAACCCTAGCCCCCTTTGTTCAAAAGATATAGCCTAGATTAAAGTTTTTCCCCTTAAAGTGTAACACCTACACCGTGGTCATAACAATAGCTCTCCGGACAGTCGTCCCGGCGAGCTAACAAGAAATTAAATTTCAATGATACATGAAAGGTTGGGAAATCGCTTGACGAGTACTATCTAATTTTACAGCAAACGTTCCTTCAGGAGTTACCTTTCCCGCCCAGCAGTATGCATACGGTGGACAATATAATACTGCGTTTCAGTATGGAGCAGAGGCCCCTGTCCAGAAGAATGGAGACCCTCCTCGACCATCATATAGCGTACCAGCGCCATCATACGAGTCCATCGTTGGTAAAGGCGTTGCACATCCTTCCTGTCCACCACAAGAAAACATTTCAAATGTGGCAGCTACTCCACCTAATAAATTTTGATTTGAACGTTTAGAACAAAATGTATTTTATATAAGTATGTAGCATTATTTCACATATAAAACTTTGTTGAACCTGGTTTCTATTTTACATTTTGATTCCAACCGTACAGACTTTTGTATTATTTTTCGTATATTTGTATTTATAAAATTGATATATTTTTGGATTTGTTTTGAGTCATACATTCAATCAATGGGACTTATGAATTTGAGTTATCGTACCTATACTGAATTCCGAGGCTTCACAAACCCCTTTACAAAGATACATTGCAGGATCCGATAAATGTTCTAACTGCTGTGAAGGAGAAACTTCAAATGTATTGTGCCACAATATATACGGTTCTCAAAAATTCCCCAAAACGTTTAGTAAATTTGAAATCGTAAAACTATTCCGAAATTAACGGCGTCAAAACTTCCCAAAACATTACACCACCATTTCTCAAGATAAATAAAGGCAATATTTAATGACGTCACAGAAATGTTTCTTTGATAAAAATGGAAATATTTATATCTTTTGATCACTCATCCAAAACATTACTTTGTTAAACACCATATTAGATTCTGCTCACAAATATTCTGAAGTTTATATTGGAAAGATTCTGGAGTTCCTCATTCACAATATTTGTGCAGTCTTTGAATATCAGTTCTTCCAACGGACTTTTGGAATTCATATCGGCACAAATTGTGCTCTCTTATTAGCTGACCCGCTTTTGTATTCTTATGAGACAGAATTTACCTAAGGTGACAGAATCTCTTGGTGTAGCTTTCAGCTTGACATTTACATCTCGACGACGTTTCATTTATTAACAGTATTCACTTTCATTAATATATCGATTCGATATATCCCAATGAACTCGGAAATGAAAACCTTCATAGAGTCTTCCATATCCGTTTTATATTTGGATGTTTACTGAACACATACAATGACAAATAACATCTTAATACTTACTCCTCTTAGGCACGCGGTGACCTCCGTGGCAGAGTGGTTAGAGCATCGCGCTCAAAATCACAAGGCCTCTCTCATCTAGTCGTGCGGGTTTGATTCTCGCTTGCGCCGATATATGTGAGAAAGTTTGCCAGTTTACATTCGGAAGGTCGGAAACACACTAAATAAAAATTTTCAAGTTTAGTCAGTCTCAACGGTTTCAATTGAAATTACATATTGTTCAACAAACCAGCTGTCCTTGATGTACGTGTCATATAATGCGATTATAAAGCACAGTATTAGCTATCTCGGCATGGTGTATTTTAGATGTACTCCACTATTTCGTATTTTTGGTTCTTTCAGCTCCTCCAAGTTTGTTCTTATTTCGGATTTCCAATATTTTTGATCTCAGCATCACTGTAGAGACATTATTTGTCGAAATGCGCATCTGGTGCATCAAAATTTGTACCGTATATGTTTTATATATTAAGGAATTCCTCGTTTATTTGAAAATAGAAAAATAAGGCAGTCAACTTTCAGATTATGAATGACACGTGTTCAATGATCGCCAAATACAAAATAAAATACAAAACTCATCTTATTCACTACATACACTATTTTCAATCACAAATAGCTGTAAATCTTTAATCAGCTCTAATCTGACATGAACCTTATTTAATTAGAAACTTCGGGGGAAAAATGAATGCGTTGTTGTTTTACGTTCCATACGAAAATTGTCCACTCATTTATGTGAAGTGCCACCTAACTTTGACCTATGCATGGCTTACATGTAGCAATGGGGGTTTTTCATCGTGCCAACGGCTACCGTAACACGCAAACGAGGCCTTCATTGATAGGATCATATCCGAAAAATCCTCAGGTGCCTCCGTGGCCAAGTGGTTAGAGCATCGGGCTCAAAATCACAAAGCCTCTCACCTCTGTCGGCGCGTGTTCGAATCTCGGCTGCGGCGTTATGTGAGCAAGTTTGCCAGTTTACTTGCGGAAGGTCGGCGGTCTCTTCCCAGGTACATTATATCTGGGTTCTCTCCTCCACCTACTGAAACTGAAAAATTGTTAAGTGTGGCGGAAAGCAAGAAATAATCAACAAACCGAAAAATCAGCATGGCGAAGGGACAGTCACTACCTATGTTAAACGCCTTAAGTTTGAGGCAGTCGCGTCACTTTGTAGAGAGTATCTCCTAACAATAGTCCTTTCATTTGTTTGCCTCGAGAACAAGGTTTTTACTAATTTGCAAGAATGCTACTTTGGATCAAATTCTGGATGGGTATTATTGATTTCCAAGGATGAATGCCTGGAAATTAAGTTCAGATACTTTATTTCAAAGTTTAATTGTAACAGGATCAAAAGGAATGGGGTAGGACCATCTGATATTCGACAAAAACATTTAAACATACGTCACAACAAGAGGCCCACTGGCCTTATTTGTCACTTGAGTATTAATTTAAAGTATCACTACCCCATGGCCTCCGAAATCTATAATAATGTTCTTGTTCTGCGTACCTATGTTAAATTTTGATATTCAGCAGCGTTATTAACCATGATGTGTTGTTTTAAACAAGGATGTGTTTGTGAAACACTGATCGCCCCGTATGGCAAAATAATTATGGTACCAAAAGAAAGGTATACACATGTGAAATATGAAAAGTTTAACCCTTTCACTAACTATTTAAAAGCTAAAGTTTGTCAAAAGTAGGTCAGCTCAGGTCTAGTTCATGGGGTAAAAAATTGATAACACAATAGAGGTCTTGTCAAAAGATATACACGTGTGATATATGAAAGCACTATCTCTAAGCATTCAAAAGTTATAGGCAATATTAAAGTTTTTCAAAAGTAGGTCAATGTCCAAAATGAAGTTTAAAAATTGGTACCAAATGAAAGGAATACACGAGTGAAATATGAAAGACTTATCAAAATCCATTCAAAAGTCATGGGCAAGGTTATAACTTTTGCGGACAAATAGACTAAGAAATAAACAAACAGACAGACCAAAACCTAGATGCCCCCGAATCTCTGATTACGAGGGCATAAAAACACAAATGTCTCCGAGAGAAAGAATTTACATTATACAAGACAAATACCGTCTTTTTTGTCGCAAAATATAATTTCAAAATAAGCGCTAGCTAATCACCAACCATATCATTTGTGAAAATATGGAAATATCAAAAGAAAATGTACGTCTATATTAGTTTTCGTTTAGGATCTTACCTACATATAGCAGGAACATGAGGAAAAAAATCACTAAATTTTAAACCTTTATTTTATACTCTAAAACGATTTAAATCATTAGATTTCAAGTGAATTCAAATGAATTCGAATATTCTATCACAAAGATGCATTCAAGCAAATAAAATCAAAACGGATGTTTTTTGGTTTTTACTATTATTTTTATTTTTGAGTTTCTAAAAGACTAAGATCACAAGAATGTATTGAATATATTTTAAATTATACTCAAAATTACTGATAATCTCTCTCTCTCTCTCTCTCTCTCTCTCTGTGTGTGTGTGTATTGGCGTTTAAATTTACACTCGGAGTAACATTTTTCAAACGCCAACAATTTAACAATTTTGAATTTAAAGAAATTTCCAGAAATTGTTACTCCGAATGGGCAGTTGAAATATTCCCTCTACCCGTTACCATTTAAATAGCTACCACGCTCTGATAAATTCATATAGATTTCATTTCGTAGTCTGGTTTCAACGTAAACAAAATGGCGTTTCCCGAATTACTGTGGTTCATTTTTAGTGTTACACTGTTTGGTCTTTTTCAAGGTAAGTTTCTGTCTTTATCGTTGTATTTTTTCTCATGACTAGGTTTTTATGAACGAATTATACTTACAAAAACAAATCGAATATATTTCAATGCGTTTTGGAAACTTGTACACAGACATGTAAGACGATGTGACAAGATATTTTTAATTCCTTTTGTGTGAAGCTTCATATTAAAGTACTACACAAGTTTTCCTTTATTCCGCAGTTTTTGGGGGGTTTTTTCCCCCCAGATCGATTTTGATGAATAGTCTTTATTATACATAACGGAATCCTTTAGTAAATACGAGTTGTACTTCCGAATGTTGTAAGATGACAATTCATGCAATTATCAAGTTTGTGTTGTGTAATATTATGTTGATCCTATTCCACCTCAAATATTCTGATAAGGAAGTGTATAGACAAGTTGAGGCCCGAAGCTTTTATACTATAACTGATATCAACAAATCAATGGTTTACTGTTTTAATAACTACATTATAATGTAATTTGATACGTTTGTATGGATTAGCAATATCGGTGGTAGAATATCAAAAAAACTTCTTGAACAAAAATTAATATCCTATAGAGTTATCGCTCTGTTATGCAATATTGTTGAGACAAATAGACTTATCTCTCTTTGTGTCGTAATATAGAAAGGAACCCAACCTCCTTGGCCTGATTTAATTTTATGACACACTTTTTATGTCCGAAACAGAACTTTATTTGATTCTTTTACGTACTTGCGTATTATCACAGGTTGTGAGGGAGCGTACAGTCGATACTACAGTCGATATTACTACTCGTATTATGGATATGACTACATCTACATATCGTGAGTTGGATTGTTAAATGTATTATTTTGCAAAAGATGACCCAATATGTTATTTCATAAAGCATGAAACTGAGGGATAATTTACAATTCATTTCATTGTAAACAAATCAAAATATCACAACTACGTCAGCATTAAATATGTAATTTTTAAAAAAAAATCTTTACACTGTATATTCATGTAAGAAAATCACACACCCATACGCATATCACTTTACAGAGGCGGAGTTATTGCTGGGATCGTCTGTGGTGTCATCTTTTTCATCGTTTTCATAATAGTGGTAGTCATCTGCTGCTGTCGAGCGGCAAATCAGAGAAGAATGCCGGGAGTTGTTTATAGCAATGGAATGAGTCATCAGACAGTGATAGCAACCAGTAAGTCTTTTTAGCACTTTAAATTACATTCTCTTTTGTATTTATCGATATTCAAAACGGTTTTATATACACCATACAGACATCTAAAAACTCCCTTAAATTGATTGTCATAAACGCCGTTTTGGCAATATTTCAGCCATTTTACGGCAGTTAAACTTCCGTAGAACTTTCTGTATTGAAACTCTTGTTACACAATGCTTGTATGCAATGATACCACGTCAGAAATGAAACGACGAATATCTGAACAATTGATTCAATCCTCAATCACAGGTTTGTAGCCTTTAATGATATAAGATCCATTAGATAAATTTTGCATTAACGAATGCATTTGCTTTCGCTAATGCAAAAAAGTGTATCATTAATGATGCACCACCTTGCTAAAAGTACGCACCCCCTGAAAAAAGGGTTAAGCATTGTCAAAGCTAAACTTAAAATTTACTAGAAAACGGTACCCAATCCTTGATTTTTAATCGCCATACTGCTAGATTTTGTTCTGACCTTAATTTTTCCCCTAATCTCAATGATACAACACGTTTGAATAATAAGAAGAAAAGATATTGAACTGTTTGTAATAAAACAGTTTGGTCATACAAATATTGATGTGCGAGCTTTAAATGTCGTTGTAGGACGGGTTAGCTTTTCGTAATAATTTCTGTGGGTACATGTACTGGCAATTTTACTTGGACCGTTACTTCGCCTGTAGTGCCCGGCATTAGATCGATTATATATTGTTTAATGCCCTGCTCGAGAATTTTTCACTCATATGGAGACGTCACCATTGCCGGTGAAGGGCTGCAAAATGTAGGCCTATGCTCGGCGCTCAGGGCTTCCAAGCAGGGAGGGATCTTTATCGTGCCACACCTGCTGTGACACGTGACCTCGGTTCTTGTGGTGTCATCCGAAGGACAGCCCGTTTAGTCGCCTTTTACGACAAACAAGGGGTACTGAGAATCTATTCTAACCCGGGTACTCACGGGAAGCCGGAAGTCCATTGTCATGGTAGGCGTTAATACGATAAAGAACCCCCACTGTTATGGCCTTGAGCGTCATGCGCAAGTCAAAATGTGGTACTTTATCTGAAAAGTTCTTGACGTCTCGATACCGAGTGAAAAAGTTTTGGAATGGAATGAAATTTTTTTTACATAGCTAAAATCGTTCCTTCTTAAAGCTGATATCATATTTTATTTCAAAATGAAACAAGTTTGATAATATCCATTACACCAATTCAAAGTCCTTAAATTGTTGGCTTATAAAGCATTAAAGAAAACGACAGAAAACAACCCAAATGGATAACACCAATACACGAACACACCCCCCCCCCCTAATATAGAAGTTCTGAGCAGTTGGAGATACAGTACCACTAATAATCAATTTGTTATTAGCTTGCATTGTCATCCAACAGACACAGAATATTATTTTTTTATTTGAAAATTGTTTAGTAAAAGTTCGCTCAGCTTTATTAATAGTAGATGATTTTCATTTGATATAATCCACATAATTTTTTTTTTTTGAGAACAAAATATAAAAGTTTGATATATTTCTAGCAATGTCCTAAATATTTTGGGCTTTTTAAATAGATATCGCCCAATTGTGAATGAACCTCATCATCTATACAGTTCATGTTACACATTCCATAATCTCTTCTATTTCTTTCATTTGTGATTTTTTTTTTTGTCCACAGCGTTTAATTTTCTTCCACTATATAGTGTGCTAAATTAGCATTTATTTATTTATTTATTTTTGTTTTTGTTTAAAACTTTTCAAAATTAAAAACATTCGCAATTTCGTTTTACCGACAAACAACCAGAACTGTAAAAAACAACCGACATGCTCCATAAATTTTATGTCAGTTCATTATAAGGGATGTTAAAACTGGTAATATGGATTTAGTGCCTTAACGTAATACTTCAAAAATAGGTACCTTTCACCAAGAGGATGACCTTGATTTTTACTAAATAAACATGAATCAAAATCACGAACTTGGTTTACATGTTGGTTCAGAGAACAGTGTGATTAAAAGCAACCTATGTGTGAAGCCTGAACCTTTTATAGCTGTCAATTACGTAGTGAATATATACACAGAGAAATGTATTTCATTGCTGATACCAGTGACCTTGATATTGGCCTGCAGACTTGTTGTGTATGTTGCATCTCCATGTAACGGTACAGTTATTTCAAATTTCAGTTAATTTGATCTCAGCGGGATGTCAAGACAATTCCTATTCATAATTACCAATAATTCTGTGTTACAAAGTAATCGCGGATTAATACATGTACATATGTAAAACCAAGTTTTTGGCCTTCACTTTGGAGCAGATGACCTCGGTTCAAAATCATAACTTTCCTAAATCAACAGCATCAAAACGTATCACTTTTTCAACACTCTATACGGCCATTCTTCAGGATAAATCAAAGACGAAGTTTTCTTAATAAAACAAAATTTTATATTCCTTGAGTACGACCTCACCCCTATCAGAACTTTCCAATGTGTGAAAAAAAAAGGCTCAGTGCTCTGTATCCGCGGTGTAATCAAATCGTGTCAAAATATAACAAAGAAAAACTATGAAACAATCACGCACAAGTCTTAAAAAGGGTATCGTGTATATTTCGATAGCTGGCGGTCAGTTGCTGCTTTTGTTGACAAGCATATTTGAAATTTGGTTCTTCAATATCGCAACGCTCTGTGTGAAAAACATTAATAGTCAAATAGCTATCTATTAAACTTGTACAGGTTAAACAATAAAGCAACTTGACGTAAGCGTCAAAGGTATCAGGCCGCAGAAGATATGAAGAAATCATTCATTTATTTTATTACTTACTTTTATCAGATCGGACCATACTAACGATATCCATTTTGTGCATCCCTACAGGATGAAGAGTTAATTGTGAAGTCATACTTAAATTAAAATGTCTTTAAGACAGAAAAATTAATTAGTAGAGACAATTTTACGCAGAAGAAATTTTACTTGTCTAGACTCGATTCCCCTTATCATCTCATGACAATTTAAATATATTACTATTTGGATCCGCAGAAGTATTCTTGAATCCACAAAACACTATGTATCTTATGAGCGAATAGTGATAGAAATGAAACAACAAACGCAGTGCGTGTAATGAACTTTTGTGCATTGTGTGACAGATGCTTAAACTTGTATACACATTCTTATTTTTAAACACATATTAACTTTGAGGATTCTTAAATCAACAGCAAATGCTACCCCTGGATTGTACCCCATGCAGCCACACCCAGCGACTGTACAGAATAACATGGGATACCAGTACGGGGTTCCTGGACAACAATTTGGGGTCCCTGGCCAGCAAGTGACATATCCGCCTTCGGATCCACAGTATACAAACCCAGCGCCACCTTATGAATCCGTCACAGACCAAAAAAGTGCTTCCGCCCCGCCTTATTCGATATAATGACTTATTAATGCAGTAATATTTCTATGTGTATAAAGGTTATATAAAAATGAGAGAAGCAACACTCCATGTATTGATTGATACATGTAGTTGTGATGTTCTGTTCAATTAAATGTAAAAGGATATTCTCTATATTCTTTAAAATATTTTATTTTATATTCAGGTTGTTTGTATGATAGGGAAAAAAAGCTGAATAGTATTAAACACTGTTTCTTGTCCTGCATAAATAAATAACAAGATACTGTATATATAATAAGCATGTGCAATGTGTCGTTATTGACGTAACCGTTGGTGGAATATCACTAAAGACTATATGAATTTGTTTGAACTTTAGTACAAGATCTACATTTTTTAATGAATTGGCAAGAATGTTACCTTGCATCAAAATTGTTGTATTGATAGTCATTGTTGAATATCAGGATGATAAAGGTCAAGGTTAATATAAGACTCAGCAGATAATTCATTTTAAAGATTATCTAAATGTCAATGGTCAAAGTTCACGGGAATAACGAAATTATTGGGAGGATGGGGATGTGTAATGGGATTGGGTCCCTTCTGATATTGGACAAAAACATACATTTGTGTGTATTTTAACATATATCCATGAATAATTACTCCATTCTTATATGCATTATAACACTGTTTTACGTAGTAATGCTGCAAAGGGATTACGTATCCGTTCTTTTAACAATTGTTGAATACTTGAAATAAATACATGATAAAAAAAAATAAAATTGTCAGAGACTTTGTTTATTTTCCAGAACAGCTGTTCGACCGACATTTGTACACGTATTATGATAATGAACTGGGTATAAAATTGAAATTTAGATATATTCCACAATATATCCCACATGTAAACATCACTCAGGTCCTCGAGAAGTGGGGGATAAAATTTCTTTTCCTAAATTCTCAATCTTCCTGTTAAATATATCACATTATTGTGTATAAAGTACATGCAACTTACTAATATATCGTTATATTGTGTATATTCCAATACTGATCAATTTCGGCGTAAAACAATACAAAATCAAACCAACTGAAATGAACAATATACAATAAAGGCATTCATTATTCGCGGATGGATTTACTACGAAACAGATTTCTCCCGCGAAATTTGTGCCGCATGATATCATTAAATACTTACAAAATAACCTGCTCAAATTTGGTTTTCAGTTATATTTAGTGTCTCGTAGTTTCACCTAGAACCCTTATTTCAGATCAGCAGAAACAGATAAATACGATAATGATAAAATTGCGCAATGTCACGGTTCAGTTGCTTATTCCAAAAACACAAAGACTTTTTCCGGTTTTGTTTTCGGTAATCCCGATTTTCTATCAAGCAAAACGAAAGTAGCGTGTGCATCGCGAAGAAAATGACAGGCTGTTTCGCGAAGAAACCCAGGCTAGGTAGCATTCACTGGAAATTAAATCTTGTTTAGAATTCCTATAATCTTTCTACATATTACGTTGAACTTTTGAATTGTTAGGCATTATTGAAAACAGTTAATACCGTATAATTGTTACATCATACCTAGACAGGAGATATATCTTTTATGAACAAGTAGTCTCGCTCTGAAGCAGTTATATTCTTTTCAGCATTTTTCGCCTGCAATTTGAAGTTAATAATTATAGCCTTTGTAAAGTAACTAGTCTTGAAGGGATGCTGTATATAGGAAGGGGGTTGGGGTGGGTATGCACTTGTTAGGATAAGCAACTTCATCCCAAGGCCTCCTCTTTTATTTTCAAGTAAGTAAACACATTTTGCTGACATTTTACACATGATTTTAATGCTTTAAGTATGTACCTAAAAATAACGAAATGCCTCCCGCGGCACTCAAACATTTCTTCTACTTTCTCTAATTTCATCTGCCTCTAAATTTATTTAGAACCCTGACGCCCCTACTAACGTGTTCAGAATATATTCTTTATTGGTGTTAAGTAGAGCATAAAATCAGGGGCTTCCGATTGAAATTTAATCTTGTTGCTCCCGAGACTTCAACGCAAGCTATCCGAGACCTGGCGAATTTCTACCGGAAATGGATGTGTTATAAGGAACTCCAGTGTTAATGTTAGTATTATTTAGAAATCATGGTATACTGTGCTTTATTTCTTTTCGCAGTATATAAATTTACGTATCAGTGCATTATTGTTAGAACGACATCAGCTGATAATGCTGAAATAAGAAATGGTAGGAAAGAGTTATTGTCCTTAGATTTGGACGCTTGCCCAACTCTGAAAAAAACCCCTCTGATTATTGTAAAAAAAAAAAATATATATATATAGGTCTATTCTCCGTTTCAAAATGTCATATTTAAATTTTAATGTTGCATAGGGACTGTGTTAAATCTATTAAACACTAAAATATTACATACAATTTACTATATTTACGCAGAAAATATTATAGTCTGTTTCACGTTTTTGATATACATATATATATATGTGTGTGTGTGTGTGTGTGTGTGTGTGAAGGTATATACATATAATGCATTACAAGTGTCCTAAAACGCCTAAACTTAACATTTCCTTGGTGAAAATATATAAACCGTTTTCCTGATTTGGAAGTATTAAATAAAGTAAATTTATTTACGAAGGAAAATTTATTGAGTGGATCTGTTGGAGGATGGGGGTTGGGGGTACCCATTCACATTTTGTTGAAATGTAAAGATTTCCACTATTAAACTTTTTGATGCATACAACACACCTAAGAAAATCATAATGGATGAAAAGTACATGAAATGACTATTTGTATGATAATCATTTGGTAATGATCAATAAAATTTTTTAAAGTTTTCCTTGTATGTACAAGAAAATTGCAATTTTGGTATGAAATCATAGTAGAAAACCACAGTATATTATATTGCTTCTGTTCAAATTTACTATTCAAAATCTCTTTAATAATAAATTCGAACCCAAGTGATATAATTGCCTATGTAGAAAATTCCTTTGATTATTTCATTATTTACAGATTGACAGTCTAATTAATTCTGAGTTTCTGTGACTAGATATACATATATTACTAATGTTTATTTATGCGGCCGTCAGGGAAACTTCAGCATTCATAACCAACCATATTTCAGAAGCCATATATTTGAGTTGCTGTCCAACAAACAGTACAGTTTTTAGAGTAAATTGTAGATTGTGAGTATCCCTTGCTTGTCATAAGAGGTGACTAAATTGGGAGGTCCTTCAGATTAGACCCCCAAAACTGAGGCCCCTTGTCACAGCAGGTGTGGCACTTTAAAGATCCCTCCCTGCTCAAAGACCATAAGCGCCGAATATAGGTCTAAATTTTGCATCCCTTCACTGGCAATGGTGATGTCTTCATATGAGTGAAAGATTCTTGAGAAGGACATTAAACAATATATAATCAATCAATCTCTGTATTATATAATTACTGATTATTTGTTGTATTTATGACTATATGCCAAGTATAATGGTGTTGTCAGTAAATTCATTCATTCATTTTTCTCCAGAACCGTAATGCTAATTTCAGCCAAACTTGCCACAAAGCAATGCTTGGGTAAAGAAGATTCAAGTGTGTTCAAAGAAAGTATCACACCCTTTTTGATTAGGAGATATAATCAAATATTAGCAAAAAATTTGTAGCATCTTTTAAAAATCTCCTTCTCAAGAACCACTGAGTCAATTTTGATCAAACTTGGCACAAATCAACTATAGGTGAAGGGGATTCAAGTTTGTACAAATAAAGGACCATGCTCCCTCCAAAGGGGAGATAATTAAGAAAAGACAAAAAATAGGGTGGGGTCATTCAAAAATCTTCTTAAGAACCACTTGGCCAGAAAAAGTGAAATATATATATATATATATATATATATATATATATATATATACACACACACACACACACACAAGTGCATCCTGACATAGTGTAGGTTTAAGTTTGTTCAAATTATCAAATTATGGCCCCAGAGGATAGGATGAGATCACAATAGGGAATCATAGTTTTATAGGGGGCCTTCTTGGTCGAGTGGTTAGAGCATTACGGTCAAATCACATTGCCTCTCACCTCAGGTCGGTACGGATTGAATTCTCGCTCACGCTGATAAATGTGAGAAAGTTTGTCAGTTTACTTTTGGAAGGTTGGTGGTCTCTTCCCGGGTACATTGTATATGGGTTCTCTACTCCACTTACAAAAAAACTGGATGCCACCAAATAACTGAAAAATTGTTGAGTGTGGTAGAAAACAATAAACAATCAATCAATCAGAGTTTTATATAGGAATACATAATAGGTAAAATCTTTAAAAAACTTGCAGCAGGGCTTTGAATAGTCATTAATCTGCAAGCATCCACATGTAGTGCAGTTTGAAGTTTATTCTAATCATGGCTTCCAGGCATAGGATGGGGTCTTAATAGGGATCAAAGTTTTAAAAGGGGATATTTAGGATAAATCTTTAAAATATTCATCGCAAAACAACTGGGCCATGAATACTCATACTAGTATGTAAGCATTCCCATGTAGTGCAGATTCAAATTTGTTAAAATTATTGTCCCTTGGGTTAGGGTGGAGCCATGATAGGAGATCTGAGTTTTACATGGGAATATGTAGGAGAAATCTCGATAACAGCAAGACCATGAATACTTATATTAATATGCAAGCATCACCAGGCAGTGCAAATTGAAGTTTGTTTGAATCATGACCACCCCACCCCCCCTTGGAAGTAGGATGGGGCCACAATAGGGAATCAAATGTTTATTTGGCAATGTGTAGGATAACTTTTCAAAAATCTTCTCAAGAACAATAGGGCCATGCTACTCATATTAATATGCAAGCTTTCCTAAGGTAACATAGATTCAAATTTGTTCAAATAATGGTCCGCAGGGGTAGGGTGAGGCCGCATTAGGGGATCAAAGTTTTACAAGGAATATATACATACATAGAAAAAATCTTCTCAACAACAACGGCCATGATTACAAGAATACTCATATTAATATGCAAGCATCCCTAGGTAGTGCAGATTGAAATATAATAATAATGATATAATAATGTGAAATAATGGGTGGTGGTGGGGTGGGTATAATGGGCCACAAATAATAGAGATTCAAAGTTTTAAACATTGGAATATATAAGGAAACATCTTTCAAAATATTCTCAAGAACAACAGGGCCATGCTATTTAGTCATATTTAGAAAATGCAAGGATCTTCCATTAGTGAAAATTCAAGTTTGTACAATTCATGGACTCAAGAGGTAGAGCCATAGTAGGAGATTGAAGTTCATGGAAATATGCAGGAAATAAATGAAAATAAATTCATTTTAATATTAGGAGGACCACACTAAATTGTATCAAAATGCAGATGTTCCAGCACTCTGTGGATACAAGTTTTTTTATGCATATAACTAAAGACTGGGAGAGGGGGGCATGTTGTTTTTGTTATATATCTGAAACTTGAGCCTTGCTCATAACTTTTGAATTTGAATGGCGAGTGATAGAAATCTCAAATTTTACATGTGTATTTCTTGTGACAAGACCTTTCTTTTGGTACCAAACTTTTGACCTTTGGGTTTGACCTATATTTAAGAAAGCCTATATTAAAACTCCCAAAAATTTCCAATTTTCAAAAATGAAAATTCTTCTCTACAACTTAACATCTGTAAGAAAAACTAGATGTATAGTGAGAGCAGGGAAGACTCTTTCAAAATTGTAAATTTCATGATCCTGGGTTAGAGGTTTTAACAACTCCAGGGCAGGGCCAAACTTGGTATATTTTGAGTATGTGTAAAACATTTAGATAATATTTTCTTTAATGCTATTGATATTAAATTGAAACTAAAATAGATGTTTAGAAGGAATAGGTAGTCCTTTACCAAAATTGATAAATTCATACTCCCAGGGGAAGGGGTTTTGGTTCCAGGGTATGGACAAAATTATTAAAGTTATCATCTGAAAGACTTCTTTAAGTTTGCTGTACATACACTATAAAAAGTCAAAGCATATTTAGAAAAAGCAGAAAAGGGTGTACCAAACTTGTGAATCTCACAACAATAGGGTTTGGACTCTTGGACAATTCCAAATTATTCAACTGTCACGATGATATTGCATACATTATGTAAAGTCTATCTCCAGTATAGGTACTTTGGAGCATTTACGTTCTCGTTTGATACTGTTGCTGAGTATTATAATTTAGCATAGATATGCAAAACAGGAATTTTTTTTCTAGATTTCATAACCCCTGGAGCTAGTGATACTTTTAACGAATACTTGGGTGACCAGTGATAAGACCTTGTTGGCTTCTTGCTTTGGAACTGAAGACATTTCTATTCAAAACACTTATGCATGAGATTAAATTTACTCAGAAGAATCATTTCAACTTCAGTATCTCAAATACCATGGATATGTTGAAGTGAGTTGGACGTCCCAACTATACATTTTCTTTATGTATTTTATCCCCAATATCTCAAACACTCATATATCTCTCAGATTTTGGCTCCATGAAATTTAAGATAATGAAGTTTGACTGTAATTGATTAGTCCCTATGACTCTTTACATAAATCAAAAGATTGAACTTTATACTGGAAAACAAATTTAGATTGCAAACTATGTAGCTACGATCATTATGATTTTATTTCCAGAAATTCACTTTGATGAAATAGCTTATATGCATACAGTGCATATTCTTAAATGGATTCATCAGTTTACATTAAGGATCTACCTTCAAAGCCTGCATCTGAAGAGGATGTCACAGATTAGAGGGGTCTCCGTGGCCGAGTGGTTAGAGCATTGCGCTCAAAATCACAAGGCCTCTCACCTCTAGTCGGCGCAAGTTCGATTCTCATTCGTGCTGATATATGTGAGAAAGTTTGCCAGTTTACTTTCGGAAGGTCGGTGGTCTCTTCCCGGATACATTGTATCTGTGTTCTCTCCTCCACCTACAAAAACCGGACGCCACCAGATAACTGAAAAATTGCTGAGTGTGGCGAAAACAACAATCAATCAATCAATCAATTAAATCAGACTAAAGTTATAAATATAACTTCCAAGAATTTGAAGAACTCGTTTATATATATATATATATATATATATATATATATATATATATATACTGATAAATAAAAAGAAATGTATATATGTATACTGATGATATTGAATTAAATTTTGTAAAATTTCAGCTGATTTTATATATATATGGATATACATGTACCATGGAGATTATCCTATCTAAAGGTTCATATTCTTTAAAATTCCAGTATAAAAGGAGTTTTATGCAGATGCAGTCATTGTTTCAACTTCTGATCAATACTATATGTATATTTCAATACAGGTGGGAAATTTTAAACTATTAAATTTCCATTTACTTGTACATGATACTTCTTAACAAACTTGCTGTATAATTACCTGCTTGCATGTGCGGCAGAACACAGCTGCAGTAATGATTCACATTTGCTGATGAACTAATTTGGTATAAAAAGTACCAGTACATCAAGTTTTCATAAAGATGCATGAGGCTTTTCACAGATATTTCTTAGATACATTGAAAATGTGTATATATCAGTAGTGGATTAAAAAAATTTTAAATCTTAAGTTAAATCCTGGTCTCCTGTTTAAAAAAAAATTCAAAAAGGTGGAGGATGGCAGTCGCCCCAATATCTCTGTTTGCATATGCAATAAACCGTTGTTGAACCCCCCCCCCCCCCCCCCCCCCCATGTTACGGGCTTATATTGACACAGTAGCAAGACTTGTTGAACAAAAATAAATATCATTTAAACTGCTTTTTAATACTACTATAAGTCATTTAAATGACTTTAACTTCCTGAATTTTTCATTATTTCGAACTCACGACCTCCCGGTTACGAAGCGAACGCCCTAACCACTGAGCTACCGCGACAGGCGCTCAACGTTTAAAATATCTATAAGAAAAAATGTTTTCCTTTAAACTATTCACAAGGTATATCACGCCGCCATCTTGGTTTTCAGTTTTACCAGTTGCATCGCTTGTAATTTTCGGCGAAAAGTTCAATGCAATATTATAACTGGACTCCTACCGATTAGAAGCAACTCTGTCAGGGGGAACTGGAAATAAAGTCCATTTACCGACTATAATCAACCGTCAAGCATCGTCTACTTCTCAAATGCGAATAATTGGTAAAAGGGGGACGGAAGTTGATAGTTTGTTTTGCAGGAAGAAAATGTTTTATTATAGGTATTTAAAACGTCGAGCGCCTGTGAAATTGTGTATACAAAATATAACATCTCAATACGTACAATGAATACAAGAAAACTCCATCCTTAAGAGAAATTCTCTGCAACGACTTAAAACTTTTGAATGGGTTCGACACGCATGGTCTTTGATTTGGATCAAAATTACAGACTGGAGAAAGTGCCTCACAAAAAGACGGAAATCATACTTTGTTATTGTGCATGGTGTCAGGAGTTTTCTTTTAAGTCTCCCAAACGAAGTTTAGAGACTTATTGTTTTTACTGGATTCTTCGTCTTCTTCCTGAAAATGTCCGCGGCCGTTCTCCGTAATCCGTTGATGGAAGTATTAGATAATCAAGATACACTGTATAACAGACAAATGTACCTAGTTGTTAGAAATATTTTAAATAGTTTTCAAATTAAAGAGGGTTAGGGTACATTTTGGGAGGGATGAAATGGAGTGGGGTCTAATATAGAAATAGGTCAGCTAAAAAAGGAGCACAATTCGTGCCCATGGGAATTCCAACAGACTGTTGGAAGACCTGAACACCAAAGACTACGAAAATATTGTCAATGAGGAACTCTAGCATCTTTTTAATATCAACTTCAGAGTGCTTGTGCATGGAGTCAGAGTGGTATTTAACAAAATATTTTTTGGGATGAGCAACACTAAATATGAGTATTTTCTTTTACCATTTTTGTTCACGAAACAACTTTTTATGATATCAAAAAGTCTAGTCTTTAATTTATCGCGAGGTATGGTCGTGAAAAGAGTTATAAAATCATATGTTTTATTGTTGTGAATTCGAGAAAAGTTTTGTGATTTCAAATTCAATAAAAGTTCTTTAGAACAGCACTTCTGGCATACCTAGTGGCACGGTACGTGTGAAGTTTCTCCTTCACAGCAGTTAATATTTTCGTAAGGAGCAAAGATAGGGGCTTGGTAGAACATTTACTGGATCCAACAATGTATCTTTCTTTGTAAGGGTTTTTGTGGAGTTTGGGGATCCAGTAAAAGTAAGGTAACTCATTCACCCGCTTCATTGACTGGGATATTAAATATATTCAAAACTGAAGCATGGTTTTGAAGAATTTCATCTTTTGAAAGGGCAGATGGAATATACGTGCGATTAATAAATGTGGAATTAAGTTCGTTTAGAATGCAGTTGTAATAATGAACCCTACAAACAATGTTGTTGCCAGCTTTTTCAGCTGGAACCAAATCATATTCCTCATGAAACCTATCTGACTCTTTTATCACTTCTGATTTACTAAACACAGAAGGATAGATGGTACGCACCTTTGTTTAGACATGTCTGATACGGGATTTCAATATTTCTCTTATACTTTTTATCCATTCTGACAAGGTATAAAGTTCTTCTTTTTCAGATTTAGGCCATCGTCTGGCATAATCTCCGACATAATTCATAATAGAGATGAAGTTCTGTCGCCAATGTAAAGACCGAGGTTCTCAATTTAGGACCTTTTAAAATAAGTGATTTTAGATTTTCATTTTTAACTATATCAACATTACCAGTAAAGACATGTCCAGCTGGACTATAGTTAAAAGAAGACCAAGAACACGTAGGTGGATTGAGTATAAGATGGTCTATATCTAGGCACTATAAAGTTTGTAGTTAAAACGTTTGGATGCAATAGTGGAAGTATATCTGCAGGAAATACAAGATGTAGACTTGAACTTGAAATACTCTGTAATACAAGACTGAACTTTTTATGATGAAGAATGTTGCTTATGTTGAGGGCATCAATTCCTTTGTTACTAAATTTGAGTTTAAGGAACTGGCGGCTAGATTTGGAAGTAATATCATTCAAAATCCGCGGTGGTTTAAAGAGCCTGTGATGGGCAACATCCATAATCACAGAATTCACATAATGGGTTTTGGTCATATTTTCTGCTTATCAAACTTTCTTCGTAAGTATTGTTAAGTCATCGCCCCCATCTTTTATCTTTTTTTCCAAAAACGATGCTACGTGTCAATGCAGACATCGATGATTCCATGATAGAAGAATCCGATATAATATTTATACATTTACTTACATTTATATCGCTAAATTTTAAAAAGTCAACCTAACAATATTGATAATTCAAAAAAAAACAACAACAACAAAAAAAAAAACCAAAAAAAACAACAACCTGCTTTGTGATGATTTTTAAAGAGATCTTTACAAATATTTCTTTGATATATTGATAACAAACATAATGTGGGTTTTATGGGTGGCCCTATTTCATATTATATCCCGTGTATACGTATACACGTATTTTTTCAGCATCATTAGCATAGCTACAAGGATGCAATCTTTTAGGTTTAAAAATGGTAATAACCTTATTATCAACATTTAAAAAATCTATGAAAAATAACCCCCAATTTGATATGAATGAAATAAAAAAAGACACAAGTCCTCGATTTCAAAAGTGACCATAATTATTAAACCAATAATAAATGTATAACAGTTTTAAGGAAAACAAAAGTTTTTATCCCATATAAGGAATTTTGAAAGGCCAAGGACAAATAAAGGAAAATAGCAAACAGGCGACATTGGTTTCTAGATTTCTTACCGACATGTAGTGTAGTGCGTGAGTAGTAGTTTTATTATTCATTGTTTAGTTTTTGTGTTTGCGATTGTATATATGCTTTTAACATAGATCAAAAACGAACATTGAATTCCGTCTACACTATCGACCTACACTCAGATTCCTCTACATGCCACTATCAAATCTAAACTGTACATGTACCTAATGTATATGATCACAGTTTTTAGTGTTTCGTTTGAAATAAAGGTGGGTGGAATACCTACGTCATATTATAGTTAATACGATACAAATATACACTAGACAGATGGTGCTATTGTTGACTTTTTTGACAACAACGCCAGACATTTGTTTTTCCGCAGTTTGGTGTTAACATCGTTGTGTGCGACCAAAAGATGATTCTGTTTTTTTCCAACTGGCCGAGAATTTTTTTTCTTCTCTTTCTTTCTTTTTTCTGTCATTTACCCGTGTTGTTAGAATAGATCTTCAGTACTCCTTGCTTGTCATAAGAGGCTAAATGGGGCGGCCCTTCGGATGAGACTGCAAAAATGTAGTCGCCTTTTACGACAAACAAGGGGTACTGAGGACCCATTCCAACCCGGATCCCCACGGGGCAAGCTAAACTTTTGAATCAGAAGTCCTGTCCCTGCGCATCTTCACAAGCCCCGTGGGGATCCGGGTTGGAAGAGGTCAATTTTGTGAACATGAAATTGTTAGGAGCAAAGGCGTATACAGAAATAAACAATTCACTCCCTATTTCAAGTTTTTAAAGATAAAATTATACATTAAATGATAAATCAAGATCATTTACTGATTCAGAATATTTTCAGTTTTACATACAGAGCAGAATGATGAAACTGCAATACCTCTGTTCTTAACAGTGAAAAATTCTCGAGCATCCCGCTCAATCTGTTCTTGACTTATTAGAATTTTCTTCATCGCTACTTCTGACATAATGAATGTAATTTGCCAATGACCAGGACATCGTATAAGATATTTTACTATTTGACAATAATCATGACAAAGAAATATGTGTACTTCACCAAACAATCATAATCATACCGTAAACCGTTTTTCAAAATACATCGATCAAAATTTTCAAAATTCTGTGGCTGCACCAGTTCCATTTCTAATTAGTTGCTCTCTACATTCATCTGTACATATCTTCATCACAACTGATTTTTATTAATACACATGGAGAAACGTTTTTGAACAATGCGTTATGAAACATCAAGAACGTATGGACCGCAACAGTGTGTTTCTTTTAATTGCAGTAGTAAGCATAAGTCTAAGTAAAATGGATAATAAAACAGTTATTTTATGTCTCTGGGAAACAATAGTTCATGAGGTCTACACCTCTGGGCAATATATAGTTTTGATTATTTCCCAGAGAGACAGGGAATAACTGTAGTATAACATCATTAGTATATGGAGGGGATCAGGGATGTCTCCAATACACATGTCGATCCAGATTTCAATTTTAAAAGTTTTCCGGGCTTCTATTTTCGGCGTTTGACCCTTTTTCGTATTATAAACCCAATTTTCTGCAAAGGAAGCAAGTGGGTTCTTCCTCAGGGTTTTCAGTGCCCTTGTATGTGTGTCTTATGTTTTGATTGAACGTTGGTGCAGCTGTTGACTTTTCAGAGAACTTTGAAGCTGGTATTGCATTATTTGGAAGTCGACAACTTGTGCATATATTGATTTTTCAGAGATACTTGAAGTTGGCAGTGTTTGGGTTGCAATTTCACAATTGACAATTTGTGCAGATGTTGATATTTTAGAACTTTGCGGTGTTTGTTTTGAAATTTGAATACATTTTTTTAAAAGTTTGTTTTTAAGATGTAGAAGTACTGAAACATGGTAAATTGTGAATATTTAGATCTGGTAAGTTTTCTTTTATTTGACTGACTATTTGGAGCAGATAATGAACTGGACTCCGGTAAAAGTTGGCAAGAGGATAAATTTAATTCTTGACTATAGTTGGAAAGAAGATACATACGTGGTTGCACAAACTTTCGCATGGGTCAAGCTGATGCCTATCTCATTGATTTATTTTTCTATAGGAATTACAAGATTGAGTACTGTTCGTTATCATAGCCTTTTCGTACAGACTGAACCATTTGGGCTAAGACTGTTAAACCTTTCTTTTTCAAGATCAACACTTTAAGTTCACATGTATCACTTAATTGGCGTTGTTCGTCCGTACAGACCTTGCAAACCAAATGAAGCGAAGCTCCAGGATCTTTCAATTAGGTATATTTGATCACCATGATGAGAGGAAGATGTTTATTGTTTTTCAAGATCAACGTCGTAATGCACGTTAATAGGAAACCTTTGCAGACAGGAGACTGACCGAACAAATTATTGCAAACTCCGTTAAAATATGAATCCTGCTAAAATATGTTTTTCTTTATAAAAATTGACGGGCGTATTATGCCACGATGGCTTTGCTCTCGTTTCTTCATGGATCTATGATTGTTTTATCACGTTTTATATGAAGGGACTGTACTATCCAAAATATCTTCTGTTGGACAAGAAGGGTTGATTTCACTTGGACCAAAGATCGATTCGTATGATGGCGCTGGTACGTCGTACAATGGCCCACTTAAGTGTCTATACTTCTGGTCGTCCGATTCTCCCACTCCATACTGAAATACATCATCACGCGGCCCATCCTGTCCATTGGGTTGCATTCTTGATATTGTATCATTTGCTGTAAAATGTAAACCGTACACCTCTTTTAATGTGGATTAATCAAATGGTTACAGCACTTTTAATATTCCAATGCAACTTTATGGATTTCTTTCAAGTAATCACCGGTCGCGGTAACTCAGTGGTTAGAGCGTTCGTTTCGTAACTGAGGTCTTGAGTTCGAGGCCCGCTCGTGCCATGGCCGCGTCAAACCTAAGACGAAAAATAGATAGCGATTGCTCCTTCGCCAAACACTCGGCGTTTAGAAGTGAGAATCACGGGTCTTTCGGATATGACCTTATAAACGGAGGTCCCCTGTCACGGTAGGCGTTGGCACGTTAAAGAACCCTCACTGCTACGGCCCTGAGCGCTAAACATAGGTCTAAATTTGTGGTACTTCACCTACAGCTGGTGACGTCTCAGTTTGAGTGAAAAATTCTCGACGGGACGTAAAACAAACAATCTTTCAAGTAATCAGAACTTTCTCTCTGTTGTACGCTTTATTTTCGTTTTTCCTACATTTACATGTTATTATTTTTTTGAAATGGCAGTTTCAGTGGATAGTACTCTGATTTTTGTTTTTAAATTTAAAAACCCTGCTGGACCCGAACCTGCGATCTATACAGTTCAGCAGTCGTCATGGTAACCTACTGAGTTACTCAGCTAGGCAATTATATTTTTTATTTTCATTCATGTTTTAAAATATGACGATTTAGTACACCTCCTTACAATTCTTTATGAGATGAAAGCTACTTAATGCAATGGGCTATTTTCTAAAATGTGAACAATACCCTAAGCCTGTCAGAATGAACTATAGTGAAGAACTGATACAAGAAAAAATAGCTTCGGTATAAAAACATGAATATTTCTAAATGATTTGCTGTACATAGTTTTAATAATTAACGTCCAGACACCTGATCTCACCCATAGTAAGTCCAAGGATCCGAATTTGCCCTACTCTCAATTTCGTATTTGCCCTACTCTCAATTTCGTATTTGCCCTACTCTCAATTTCGTATTTGATAGTTACCAAGTAGATGCGACCGAAATTGACGCTTGTGCCAACAGATTTCTGATTTGTTTTGGGTTTCGTTTAACTCGCATTAAGACGTCACTGGCAGTAGTTGAAGTACCACAAAATTAGACCCATGCTTTGCGCTCAGGACCGTTGCAGTGAACACCCCACCCTATGCCTGGGTACAAACTTAATTTTACACAATGTCAGGAAGTTTATATGTAATTTTCAACTTTTCTTGTCCAGTAGTTCTGGAGAAGAAAAGTTTTAAATGACTCCACCCAAGTTTTGCCTTTTCTTGATTATTTCCCTTTGAAGGGGTAGGGTACTTCACATCAACAAATTTGAATTTCTCACACCACAGGATGGTTTTTGTCAAGTTTGAAATTAGTCCAGAGTTCAGGAGAAGAAGGAAATATGAAAAATGTCAAGATCAGGTAATCTGAAAAAAAAGTTCACTTTAAGCTTTCAGCTCAGCTAAGCTAATTACGAGCGGCAGGCGAGGAACGACAATGTACAGAAAAATACTGCAATAGGTCATCTGAGTTAATCATGCGATTTACACTGAAAGAATTAGTGAAAAGAATTTCTACAATTGTGCATAGCTGCCTTTTTTTAAGATCCCACATAATTGGCAATTCCATTTCTTTTCGTTAAAAATGTGCCATGTAAAATGGAAAATTTTAAATAAGCACTCTTACATGTGACAGTCGTCTGCTGGGTCCGTGGGTTGTGGCGCAGTATACCTGCATTGTACGCATTTAATCTTAACATGCTTCGTTTGCAGGAGCAACAAATAATAATAATGACTATTACAATGAAGCCAACAACAGCGGACACACTACCTCCAATTACTCCGCCACTGAAACACAGAAAATAGTTTCTCATAGCATAATATTACACCTCTTCGTTCATAGTTCTACTGCAGTATGGTACCAATTTCTTAGACGTGACATTGAACGAGTCAGTAGACCAACATATCAAATGTGACATAACTTGACAGATGAGCAATTTGCCTTTAAGGGAAAAATCCCAAATGAAATGGTTCCCATTAAATTTTGATAAAATCTTGCAGGAATTAAAATCCTATAGTATTTCTATTTGTTTGTTTTACGTCCCGTCGAGAATTTTTCACTCATATCGAGACGTAACCAGCTGTAGATGAAATACCACAAATTTAGACCTATGCTTAACACTCAGGGCCGTAACAGTGAGGGTTCTTTAACGTGCTAACGCCTACCGTGACACGGGACCTCCGTTTTTAAGGTCGTATCCGAAAGATCCGCGATTCTCACTTCTAAATGCCGAGTGTTTGGCGAAGGAGCAGTCACTACCTATTTTTCGTCTTGGGTTTGACGCGGCCATGGCACGAGCGGGGCTCGAACTCACGATCTCCCGGTTACGAAGCGAACGCGGTAACTCAGTGGTATGACCTTAAAAACGGAGGTCCCTTGTCAAATAGGCGTTGGCACGTTAAAGAATCCTCACTGCTACGGTCCTGAGCGCTATGCATAGGTCTAAATTTGTGGTACTTCACCTACAGCTGGTGACGGCTCAATATGTGTGAAAAAATCTCGACGGGACGTAAAACAAACAAACAAAAAAAGTTTCGATACACTTTGGGCTCATTTAATATTTCTTTATCACTGATTTATTTATAATGTCGTAAATTGTTCCCCAAAACACAAAAATGAAGACAGCATTCAGAAGAGAATAATATAAAACACGTCTTTTGAAGGTATGTGGTTTTTAAAATGTATATAAATGGGGATCACCATATACTAGATACTAAGGAAAATACCGCTATCGATTTCTGGAAATTTTACTTTTGACCTGTCCCCTGTACATATAAAAACTATCAAATTTAAACTGGCTGCACAATACCAACTTTTAAACAGCAGTTTATCAACGTTTAGTCTAGGTATTGCGCAGTACATTTTAGTACGTGGAACATGATCCATTTTCAATCCAATATTCAATAGATTCTCTGAGAGAGAGAGAGACAGAGAGAGCACTCTAATCTAGATGAAATATAAACAAATAGGTTAAAATTAACATATATAAACAAATAGGTTAAAATTAACATACCTTGAAGATTCACTACTAGTCGTATTACCCATCACAGTTGACTAAGGACAGTGATTGTGTTAAAATTCATCTTGTACTCGACTGAAGAAACGATTTAAGGAAAAAACATACTACCGAGACAAGATATGGATTTTTTACGCAATTCAAAGTCAAAACTACAAAACACGATAAAACTCGGTGCGACTGTTCTTAAGCGGAAGGAAAATTTACAAGGTCGAGATTTAAATTACCCACTTTGGACCATAAAAGCAAGTTAAATAGGATCTACGTACAAATATGTGTAGAGCACAGAAAAATCATCCAATACATAACTACACACAATGTATACATATCGACAATAATTGTGTATTAACATCCCTAGCGAAACATTTAATCCACAGTATGGATTGTGCAGAGAAAAAAAAGATACAAAGTATTGACTACGGAAGCCCATTTAGGACCTCTAAAAATATATTTTAAATTTGAAATAACGAATATCAGAATTCGTATTTTCGAATTTAAATCGTGATTACAATCTCCAAAAATTCGTTATAATGGATGAAATTTGTTATAACGCACTTGTAAACTTCATAATAACGGATTTCATCATTAAATTTGAAAGAAAGAATTCTGAAATTCGTTATATCAAATTGCCCGATTTGTTATAACAAATTTTCATAATTTGTACTATTTTTGCTACATCGTCGTCAAGCTACGAGTATCACGAAATTCTTATTATGAGAACTAATCATTTTAACAGATTGTATACCTTCGTTTTTTGTCTGCAATTCCTTAATTATCACGAATTATATACTAATTTGATATCTACAATTTTATAACCGTTATATCGAATTTGGTCATTTGATATTACCATTTCTAAAATTCGTGTTTTCAAATATAATTCGTTAAAATAAATTTTGAAGTTTCTTATAACAGATTCAAGGAAATCGTTATAACAGATTTAATCCGTTTAAAATATAATGATTTAAAAGTTTGAAATATCAAATTAAAAATTGTAATAAACCAATTCTGAGAATTCGTAATGTCAAAAATATGTTTGATACATGTAGGTCCTAAATGGCTTCCGTAATGGACATCTTCGCCCGCAAAAAAAGAATATCTTGCGGTATGCAATTATTATGAGGTCAGCATTTTGAAACTCAAAAAGGTTATTGTGAAGAACGGGGAGCCATCCTCAGAATCCCGTTTCATATACTTCATACTAATGCATATTTTAAAAAAAAATCATTGTAACTCAATTTGAAAAGTATCAAGTGACCACCTGAGAGTACCATTCTCTTTTCCCAGCATTTTCTCCCCCCCCCCCCCCCCTCTCCCATCCATTGTGATAAATGTTGATTGATTGATTAAATATTGTTTAACGTCCCGTTCGAGAATCTTTCACTCGTATGGAGACGTCACCATTGCCGGTGAAGGGCTGCAAATTTAGGCCTATGCTCGGCGTTCATGGCCTTTGAGCAGGGAGGGATCGTTTACATGCCACATCTGCTGTGACACGGGACCTCGGTTATTGCGGTCTCATCCGAAGGACCGCCCCATTAGTCGCCTCTTACGACAAGCAAAGGGCAGCGAGGATCTATTCTAACAACCCGGACCCCCAGGGGAGTGACAATACGTTGTTAACGTATATATATATATATATAGAGAGAGAGAGAGAGAGAGAGAGAGAGAGAGAGAGAGAGAGAGAGAGAGAGAGAGATGAATATAGGTTTTGATCCCCCTTACATAACAAAGATGTAAAAGAAGAAAATAATTTACTCAACAATTTTCGCTTAACATATCCTTTTACAATCAATTGATTGCAAATATCTTTATGGCCCGTTCGAGAATTAGGTTATACGCGTGGTCTACCTGCTCTACGACAATCATTTGTTGAACCATGCTGTTGTCATCTGTTCCAAAGGCGAGAAACATTGCTTTGTGCAACAATGAAATATCATTATACACATTGTTACAAACCACCTTTCTGTCGTCCATCATTCAGACGCGGCATTACTCAAAATGCGGTTACATTTGGAGACAACGCAATGAAATAACGAGAACCCGTGCATTTGATAGACTATTAGTGCCCGAATCACCTGCTTCAGGAATTTGCTTCCATGAGAGTATGGGTTAGAATAGGTCCTCAGTACCCCTTTGCTTATTGTAAGAAGTGACCAAATGGGGTAGTCCTTTTGACGAGACCGCTAAAACCGAGGCCGTGTGTCATAGCAGGCTTTGAACGATAAAGATTCCTCCTTGCTCAGATGCCGTAAGCGCTAAGCATAGGTCTAAAATTAGTCCATCACCGGCAATGGTTACGTCTCCACATGAGGGAAAAATTCTCGAGTGAGCCGTTAACAAGATACAACCAACCAATTGATGGACTAAAAGATTGTAAACAGGTAAAAGATAAAACATAAACGGTACCAATTTTGATGCACCAGATGTGCATTTCAACAAATATCTTTTAAGTGATACTCGTCAAAAATGTTGGAAATCCGAAATAAGAACCAAATAGTGAAGCCAAATCCGGTCGTATTTACGAAAGTTCGTAGACTTAAACGTAAATCCAGACGTAGCATACATTTACCTGTGTTACGGCATTCACTAACAGTCGTAGACGTAGATTTACGTCAGAAATAAGCGTAGCTTTACGTGTGCTATACCAGTACATGTAAGGTAATCGTAACTTTATGAATAAACAACGAAAATGGCGGCGTTACCGTTTTTTTTTTATACAAGCAGAGAGAACATTTCGCAGTGAACGAGTGTTTACAGATAGAACAAACCCTCTCGACACGTTCACTGACGACCAGTTAATTTCTCAGTATCGGTTTCCAAGGCAGTCATTCATAAGTTTAGTGGATCTAGTGCAAAATTAACTGCAGAGGCCGACAAGAAGGTCTCGTCCACTTCAATTGCTTGCTATGGTAAACAACGTTTTGCCGTCTCATCCGAAGGACCGCCCCATTTAGTCGCCTCTTACGACTAGCTAGGGGTACTGATGATCTATTCTAACATCCCGGATCCTCACGGGGTATGTGTAAGCCTGAAAGTAACTAGTAACACTGCACATCCTTACGAATAGTAAACTGAACCCGAAACATACACATTGCAAAGTGACCACTATTAATGTTTAATGGGTATATCAAAATTTAATTTGGAGCTTGGTATAAATGACATACTGATTTCTTTAATAGAAAATATCCTTATTTAGAGCATTTTGGAATAAGGAACTAATGCATGTATAAATTCCTTCAAGAGAGTAACAAATTAGTAATAAAAAAGATCATTAATTCAATTGCAGACATATTGAATTTAAGATATCTCTAATTGGACAGTTGCTCGGTGTAAAAGAATTATTGCATGCATCAATTTAATAAATGATATCATTAATAATACTTCGCGCAAGTTTTGTCCCTTGTCTGCCGTTTTTTGGATAGAAAGTCTGCCATTTTTCGGATAGAAAGTCGCATTTCCCTACGTTGGCCTTGGTAACTTTCTGATCTGTGGTTTTGTCATTTGATATTTTTCATCAATTCCAGTCTGCTACAATAATGCCACAGGGTGGGACAATCATAAACTTATTTTCAGACCAGTTTTTATGTATTTCCTATTGCTTATTAAAGAAAATGAGCAATGGTCTAATGCTAATACATACTGTGTAACATATTTAAAATTGTTGGAACATTTATATTTTCTTTGGTAATTGATCAATACTATGTCAATTCATCCCTTTCTTTAGATTCATTACACGGCAAGTAAATATGGTGGGGCCACACATGACTCATACGTACTAAGTAATTCTGGAATTACGGAATTGATGGAAAGACTAGAAGGGGGAGACTGGGTCCTAGTGGGTATCCATTAAAGCCTTGGCTGATGACACCTATTTTTCACCCTACAACACTACAAAAAGAAAGGTACAATGCCAGCCACATGAAAATAAGGAACAGTGTAGAGAGAACCCTCGGTGTTCTCAAGTCCAGATTCAGGTAAGCAGCAATTCGTGCTGCTGATCAACAAATTTCACACAATAACAAGTTTTCCATTAACAGATGTATTTACTATACAGATCATATGTTCAGCTTGCTTTAAAACTTTAAAATGTAATTCAAATGATGCATTATGATAGCATAATTCAATAGATACATCCTGATTGATTAAATATTGTTTAACGTCCCGCTCAAGAATTTTCCAGTCATATGGAGAAATCCCCATTGCCAGTGAAGGGCTGCAAATTTAGGTGCTATGGCCTTTGAGCAGGGAGGGATCTTTAACGTGCCACACCTGCTGTGACACGGGGCCACGGTTTTTGCGGTCTCATCCGAAGGACCGCCCCATTTAGTCGACTCTTACTACAAGCAAGGGGTACTGAGGATCTCTTCTAACAACCCGGATCCGCACGGGTTGATGCCTCCTGTGTTACAGATGATTAATGTATCAACCATTTTTAATCATGTTGTTGATCCTATTTCAGATGCCTTCATAAAACAGGTGGGACTTTAGGATTGAATGATTGATTATATATAGTTTAACGTCCCGCTCGATAATTTTTTACTCATATGGAGATGACACCATTACTGACGAAGGGCTGTAAAATGGCTGAAATATTGCCAACTCGGCGTAAAACCCCAATCAATCAATCAATCAATCTTTTCCAAATGCTCGGCGTTTAGAAGCGATACATGGATTTTTCCAATTTGACCTTAAATCCCGAGTTTCATTGACCATAATTATATGAGAAAGTACTCCAGTTACTAAATGATATAATCACTGAAATCTCACTGCGATGACTACATTCTTTGAATGTTGATCACTGTAACCACGCTAACTATCATGCCACTGGGAACTGCTACTTTGTTTACCTCGGACCGGAATTGAAACATTCCAACCTGGAACTTTATTTCTCCCTGGAAAGTTTGATAGAAAAAACCCGACTGACACATTTGAGTACATGTTTTGTTTGTTTTACGTCATTTAGCATGGGTCTAAATTTGTAGCACTTTACCTACAGCTGGTGACGTATCAGTATGAATAAAAATTCTCGATGGGACGTAAAAGAAACAATCAATCAATATGCCACTGGGGAACAAACATTTTATTTTGGCCTAAGATAGATTGGTCTATCTAGATTTGGTATACTATAATCTGGTGTCTTAAGAAAGTCTTGTCACATCTCACTTTGTCGCCACTGTGAAGGCCAATACAGGTACATTTGGGTAAAAGCAGATTAGACAGACGAGATTTTCAAAGGACAGATTTCAAATGACGTTTTAAATTTTAAAGGCTGTCAGCGCCGAGCATATGCCTAAATTTTGCAACCCTTTACCGGCAATGGTGACGTCTCCATATGAGTGAAAAGTTCTCAAGCGGAACGTCAAACAATATATAATCAATCAATCAAACCTTTTTCGGGACATCAAATAAGTTACCCTTCAGATCATAGCCATGAAACGTCTTGGTTCAATAATAAAGTCGCAGCAGCTGCAGTAATTAGAAACGACGTTTTTTCTGTAAATCCTTCCAATGAAGAAACAATTCATACTTCCGAAACTAAGGCTACTCAGCTTGCGTTTGAGTACATGAAAACTTCAATAACTACATTTTATTATATTCTCAGACTATTTATCTTGTCTATAATCGATTAGTAATATGAATATTAATCATCCATACATTTTAGATATATTTTAGACCAGCACTATCCTCTAACTATTCAAGGTAAAATAGTTGTGTTCTGCTGGATTTCAAGTCATATTAGTATCCATGGCAACACCAAAGCGGACAAAGCGCCTAAAAATGCATTTAAATATTATATTGTACACCTTTAAAGCGATATACTGATTTAAAATATTTCATAAAATTATATGTGAATTGTCTTTGGCAAATCTTTTGGGATTTCTGTGACATAAGTAAACTTTAATCTATTCAAAACGAAGTAAATAAACCGTATAACGTCATATTGAAACGCGCAGACGAAGTTATAATTTGACGAATATGTGTCGGACATTCAAAATTGACACACCTATCTCCGTATGAGAGAAACTTATCTCGAATGAATATATTGGGACTGTCCATTAACTATATATCATATACTTTTATAATGTAGTGGTTTTAGGCCCATACGAAACAGACTTTTTAATAACATGCAATCAATGCAAGAACTTTTTACAAATAGAGAAAACAAATAGTGACTATCATATTATTATAAAATATTTTCAAGAATGGATTTTTACTGAAAAGGTTGAGTTTATAGTACACAACTGTTAATATGTACAAAATTATATGTATTTTTAGCGTTTATTTATTTTTAACTTCTATATCCGTCGGATGGGACTTTAAAATGTGCCCTGTGTCAAAGATTATTTCCTGCATATAATTAAGTAATTATAAATCATTATTATAACAGAAAACCTTTCATGTCCCTATAACCAAATTATCTTTTTTTTAAAGCACGCCACGTGTTCTTTTAAAGCCCTATCAAAATAACACTTACTTTTAAACCCTGTGTGTGTCTCGTAGCTAGAGGGTAACAGTGACGTAAATTCTAATTTGCGTAAAAGTCGTATCTAGTTCTATTTTAACTCTTTCCTCGCATAATCTGTCAAAATTCTGGGTTTAGCCATTGTACGCTTCCTCTCGTTGGATTGTTTACCCCCTGTGCGCATGCGTCCGAAGACCGAAAGAGGAAGTTTGATTATTGTTGAAAAAGGCCTTCAAAAACTATTAAGTTTTGCATTTAAACGAGAATTTTCAAATTTAGAAATGTGTTATTTTTGCAAAGTTTATACATTCTACTATGTAATAAAATTAGAGAAAACTCTGGGAAAATTGTCATTTTACAATTTTTGAGCAAATTGAGCTGTAGTGTCTCTTTGAACAATAACCAACCTATACATTTTACTTCGTAGCAGTCTGATCACATTACTACAGTTGTCTAGAGGTTGGGCAACCAGTGTTAGGTTCGATTCTCGATCAGATTGAAAAAGATTGTCCTTGTGTCGCGTATACGTGGAACACGAAATATGATAAGGAGAAATTTGTACAGCGATTGATAACGTTAGACGGCAACATTATACACAACAGAAAACTAGCCAGTCTTTGACAGCTTGGAAACATGAAGGTGGTTCTTTTCCTCTTCGCTTGTATATCATTGGCATCAGGTAAGTACTGTGTATGTATTAAATGGACATTCACTACGTGGAATTTATAAAATGTTCGTAAAATCGAATGTTGAATTATGATTCCTTTTGAGATATAAGATATAATTATATCGATGAAGAAGTGAGTATTATAACGTATGCATATTAGGAATCTATTAAAAAATGGCGCTTTCTCTAACACCATGCAAGAAAATATTGCACTATTGCTCAAGTTGGAAGAAATTATCTCAACATTTCATCTACTTTTCAGCTTTTAAACTGGAAAATGGTAATGTATCAAAATACTTATAGGTATTTCTTTAAAATAATTTATTGTTGTTGAATTAATCTTTTTTACATCAACATTTCCCATTATTATAATCTAATTGTTATTTTTATCCATGATTAATCAGCAAAACGAGCAGCACACGCCGGGGATTGTCCACTGATCGACACAAACGTTTTGGGGTTTTGCATGTATGATCCTAAAATAAATTGTCTCCAGGACAGTGCATGCGCGCCAAGTAAGCGATAAAACATGAGGTTTTTTTGTTTTTTTTTAATGAAATGATGACCATTACATCAGTTTCCTTGCTCTTGGAAATTAATTTAGTAAATGGCCTCAGTCACTTGTTAGTTTGTTTTCACTCATATTGCGACATCACCAGCTGTAGGTGAAGTACCACAAATTTAGACCTGTGCTTAGCGCTAAGGGCCGTAGCAACGCCTGTCGTGACACAGGACCTCCGTTTTTAAGGTCATATCCGAAAGACCCATGATTCTCACTTCTAATGCCAAGCGTTTGGCGAAAGGAGCAATCATTACCTATGTTTACGTCTTAGGTTTGACGCGGCCATGGCACGAGCGAGGATTGAACTCGCGACCTCCCGGTTACGAAGCGAACGCTCTAACCACTGAGCTACCACGATCGTTAGTTTAGAAATCTCGGTGAATGGCAATGTTTGCATGTAAATAAGTTAATTTTTCGTTTTTTTAAATATCTATCTGTTAAATGATATCGTGAGAAACAAACGAAATGGCGAATAAAAATGCATTTTAGTAACCGATACTGGTAATACATAATTTAAATTTCAATTGTATACGAATAAATTTGTGAATTTCCACTTGCATTTGTAGACGATATAAGGTTGAATAATGCATTTAGTCAAAGCAGGAGTCCTGGTATGAAGAATGGTATTATACATGTACATTAATATTTCTGTTTTCAGCCGAGAAATGTTGCCCCAGTGGTTGCAACAAAGTATGCATGACAGCCATTCATCATCAACTGCTTCTGTCCTAACTTTGTACATTGAAATTGCAAGTTGTATCTTGTCAAGTTTAGAGTAAACATTTGAGTTGCTTTATTTCGTTGAAGTTAGTTTTGTTTTACACAAGCCTTGTTTAAATTTAAAAAAAAACTAAATAGAGGTGAGGATGTCTCAAATTGGTGTATTGTTACCTTGAACAATGTTCATGCACTATTTTATATTCTTCGATGTGAAGTGCTTTTATCAAAGGTCACTGCAGGTTACGTGGTGGCAGGTGCGTTGAAGTCATTTAAGAAAAGCTGATTTGGCGAGGGTCTCCGTGTTTTGTTTAGTTCAAGAGCTGTTGGATTTAGTGTTAGTGCTGTGCGATGTTTTCGGTTAACTTTGAACCTCGATTCCGTTATTGACATTACATATCGCAGTATGTGTCTCTATTTGTTTGTTTTACGTCCCGTCGAGAGTTTTTCACTCATATTGAGACGTCATCAGTTGTAGGTGAAGTACCACAAATTTAGACCTATGGTTAGCGCTCAGGGTCGTAGCAGTGAGGGTTCTTTAACGTGCCAACGCCTACCTTGACACGGGACCTCCGTTTTTAAGGTCATATCCAAAAGACCCGTAATTCTCACTTCTAAATGCCGAGCGTTTTGGCGAAGGAGCAATCACTCCCTATTTTTCGTCTTAGGTTTGACGCGGCCATGGCACGAGCGGGGCTCGAACTCACGACCTCCCGGTTACGAAGCGAACGCTCTAACCATTGTGTGTCTATATATATATATATATATATATATATATATATATATTCCTTAAAAAGTTACCAGCCCCTGATTTAAAGTTTAAAAATGGCGGCGAATTAAATTCATCGTGAAAGTCTGGATGAAAGAGTAAAGGCTTCTATTGTTTGTATCACGTAAAATTAAGGGATGAGAATGAAATGATTTTGACGAATATCGCTGTATGTGATTATTGTTACGAAAACATTGAGTATTCCAGTGGCACTTCAAACTTAGCTCCTCACGTGCAGAGGCACCACAGAAAAGTTGATATCAATTCAAACTTTTATAGACCGAATATGGGATCGTGTAAGGTTATATCGGCTTTTAGTACCCCCTTGATCCACCACTGGTCGTGTTACACTTTCTGAAATGATGAGAGGTAGATTTTGGTTGAAATATTCAAGCAAGAGCCCCAGAACTTAGGCAATGACTGAAGAAATAACCCGAAAATATACTAATTTCAACCATTTTTAGATTCATTCATTTGTCAATTTATTTATAGTGTTTCAAGTAGCCTAAAAGAAAAATCCGAAAATAATTGTTTTTGTTTTATTTCATAAAGAATGTTGCAATATTGTGATATATTGCAATACAAAATTTTATTGCAATACGAATGTCGAGTCGCAATATCAAGCACTAGCTGGATCAGACATTCCAGCAAACTTTATCACTTTTACCCAAAAGATAGCTCGTGAAGCCAGCTTTAGTGGTAACACGTACATAAGAGAAAATTAGTCGTACCTTCATTTTCTATCTTTTGAGTCATGTGATTTAAGCACAACTTGTACAATTTTTTTTTTTTATAATGGCTTGCGTTTAAAAACGGAGTCACGGGCCGTTATATCGCTTTGTTTCGAATTTACTATCAAAGAGTAAAGGTATAGAACTCTAAATATAGGGTAACCAAGTTCGCCGATTAAAATTCAGTAAACCAAATGGTAAAAAATTCTACTCTGGTTATATGTGGTCATATTTGAATACAATCTACACCACTACTAAAGGTTATCCCGAAATTCCGTATAAGTTCCAAGATATGCAGAAATGAATTCAGAAATATGCATATTATTTTTTTTAGTTGAGTTTCAACTGGCCCCTGGCACTGTACGACTAAACAAAATGTGCACTGCAACAAGCAATTATTTTTCGTTAAGTGTCACTTCCGAGATAAAGTACTGCGCAGCCGCGAAATCATTGAACTGCGAGCAGCCGAGGCGGTATGACGAGGTCTTACCAACTGCCAATTTTAAATCAGACTTTTTATATTGGCGTGGTCAATATCAGAGTATTTTATTCTGACGTGATCAAAATATTATTTTTGTAACTTTGACGTGGTCAAAGTTTCAAGTCTATCTAAAGTTGAGACTTTGCGTGCAAGATTCAAGTACATTGTCAAGATGATGATGTCTCGAAGACGACAGCTAAGGGCAAACAGAAAGCCCTAGCTAAAGGCACATCGAGTCTGTCTTGTTTCCTCACTTAGTACCTCTACAGGTACAAGATCAACTTTTTACGAATTCGCGGGGGCATGGTAAAGGTGGCGGACATGAAAGTTTGTCAAACAACTTATTATCCGTCGATTATTCGTCTCTTTTCCTGATTGATGGAAACTTGATATTGAATGTTGTCAACATTGTGTGTATATAGATTGATTAATTATATATTGGTTAACGTCCCGCTCAAGAATATTTCACTCATATTGAGATGTCACCATTGCCAGTGAAGGGCTGCAAAATTTAGGCCTATGCTCGGCACTTATGGCCTTTCAGCAGGAAGGGATCTTTTACGTACCACACCTGCTGTGACACGGGACCTCGGTTTTTGTGGTCTCATCCGAAGGACCGCCCCATTTAGTCGCCTCTTACGACAAGCTAGGGGTACTGAGGATCTATTCTAACATCCCGGATCCTCACGGGGTATGTGTAAGCCTGAAAGTATCTAGTAACACTGCACATCCTTACGAATAGTAAACTGAATCCGAAACAAACACATTGCAAAGTGACAACTATTAATGTTTATTAAATTTTAAATACACTATGCCAAAAGTTAACAAACAATGTCTGGATGTTGATGTCCAGTTCATACGTATTCACAGAAATGGTATACGCCCTCAGTACAATAACCGACCACTCACCATCACTGCCAAGTTGCTCGATAGCAATAAAAAGGATGACATTCTCAATGCTCAAAAACTTTTAAAAATCGAGAGAAACCTCTGCCTTTCTTTATCACACCACAGCAACCACCTGCTCTAATCTCCGCCAGAAATAAACTTTTTGACAAAGCGGTTTCTCTTCGCAAGCAAAATGTAAATGCGAAGGTTAAAAATAATCGCATAATCCTACCAAACGGAGAAACCTATGTAGAGGTGCGGATGCATTGCAGATATCCTCTGAGGAATCCGAATCGCTGGATGATGTGGTCGCGGTTTCATCAGACGCGGTCCAAAAGAACGGTTCCGAATTCATGGCAGTCGCAGCCAAAATTAGTCAATCCAGAACGCATACGATATGTACAAAAAAGTATCTATTGACCCATACGCTGCTAGTGCCGATAGCAGAATCTTTGTGTATAGACTCGGTGAAAAAACGGAAAAATCACAGAAAATTATCACGAGGATCGAGAATACGGGGCAGGGCGGCGGCTACTGAAATATTTTCAATACAATGAGATTTTCAACGTTGCTATTGTAGTAACAAAGTGCAGTCCTTTGGGCGGCTCTCATATCGGTCCAGCTCGTATTTCTATCATGGAAAACCAGGTGTGTAATATTGTGAACAAACTGGGTGAGTACGGTGAAAATGAAGATGCGTGATTTGCAAAACCCAACCGCTTTAATTAAGTATTCATTATGACGATAGCTGCACTCGCTGTAAATGCATATATATTCTATTTGACGCAAAGTTCTGTTTTGAAATGACTTGTCTGTAGAGATAAATCATATAAGCTTCGATACGCTGACATATTAATATTCCGGAAACTATTTTCCCAGAACGTATTTGGATACGCTGGCATGTTACTAAAATGAAAACCAATGTAAATATATACGTAAATACCTTTATACCAACTGCACCTTTCCACAAAGATGCATGTGCCTTCAGTTCTAAACAAACTGCATTTCTCTTTACTTTCTCCTTTCCGCACCTTTCTCTTCTTTACAATTTTCTATTTAGCAAGTAGCAAAACTTAACAATACTTCATGACTGGGTTGATAATCAAGGTTGTGAAAGGTAAGCAATACTTCACTGCAATATGTCAACTATAAAAATAATATCCGCCTACTGTCAGGGTCTGCATGATTGTAGAAAAAGAAAAGATGTTTTTCAATATTACAGACAACTTAATTGCAATATTCTATGTCTTCAAGATACACATTTTACTAGTGATATGGAAGACAACATTAGAAATGAATGGGGATATGATGCTGTTTTTAATTCTTTTACATCACAGTCAAGAGGAGTAACAATATTTTTCAATAGTAATTTTTATTTTAAGATACACAAAAAAGTAAGTGACGACTCGGAGAATTTTACTGCATTAGACCTAGATATACATTATATGTTAGACATAGATCAACGCTTAAGTCTGATTACTGTATATGGTCCAAATGATGACACCCCACCCCCACCCCCAACCATCCACTTTCATGACGAACTTTCCATAGTTGTTACTGATTTAGGAAATAAGGATATCATAATGGTCGGAGATTTTAATTTCATGGCATGAACAAAACCCAATGTACTTCTTTCAAAGATCTTGATTGCTGTCCGACATTGCCGACCCCGAGTATTCCTTTTAGAACTCGATATCGCCAGTGACATATATCGGAACTCTCTAGATTGTTCATTACCAATGTCTTTTTCCCTACCGACACATATCCAAATTAACACCTCTGTTGGGTTGTAATGAACTCGTACATTGTTAACTTCCGAACAGCACCAAACTTTCCGTAAATACTGTCCTTTACCCTAGTAGTGAGAATTACAGACCTTTCGGATATGACTGTAGGTCCCGTGTCGAGGCAGACATTAACACATTAAAGAACCCTCATTGTTACAGCATTTGTGGTACTTCACCTACAGCTGGTGACGTCTCAATATGAGTAACAAATGCACGACGGGACGTAAAACAAAGTAACAATCGGCCCTGAGCGCTAAGCATAGGTCTAAATTTGTGGTACTTCACCTACAGCTGGTGACGTCTAAATATGAGTGAAAAATTCTCGACGAGACGTAAAACAAACAAACAAACAAAAAACAACCAACTCCACTGATCAATTATTAGATACGTTTTGAGTTCCAAATGATATGAAAATAAACACACCAAGGCAGCCATTCAAAAGTATATGGGAGTGAAAAAAGAATGCAATGTCAATGAATTCGTGAAGTAAATATGACACCCATGCTATCCCAGCAATAACGGAAAACTTGAAGTATATCTTAAGACGTTTGTTACGTTGAGAATTTGAAACAACCATGTGTCGCCTGTTACAAGTCATTGCTACGTACAGAAAACTATTTATAAACACTACCAGAACCACGGGCAATAGTAACGTGAAAATCTTCAGAAGACCATCTGCCATAAAGCAGGCAGCTCCGGAGTACCCTACACTGGAACCATCACTTACGTGATGACTAATCTGTATATGTATTGTTACTATCACGGCAGACAGTGTCAAACTGATTATAAGATATACCATGAATTTGATGGGTTTGTAACGAGAACGTGTTTCAAAACCGTAAACTTCGAAAAGAATAGCTCAAGACAAGATATGCACATCCAGCAAAAGACCATCTGCCATAGGAAGTGAGATAATATTCCAAACAACAAGCACAGTGGATAATGAAAAATAAGGAATCTGGAGACGGTGTTGAGTGTATTGACCATGAAAAGAGACAAAAGCAGTGTTAGGGTCATCTTCGTCTGTAGAATTACAATTTCATGGGTCTTTACTGAAACTATGAAGGCGAGAAAGCAACCAAGGGAAGACGTAGATAAACAGATGACTAAGAAATTAGTTTCCTGTACATATGTGTCACTTAGCATTCGTGTCTTATTATTAACTATTTCCAGGTAAAGATCTAAGCATATAGCTACATCAACATTTTCGTTAATTTCAGCAAGGTAACTTTCGAAACATGCATTATATTCAAGAATACAAATCTCAAAATCACTGTAATTAAGATGGTAACTCTTAGGGAGATAAACCTTTGGACAGTGTTGCCACTGTGCTACCATACTAGAAGATACAATACCATATAATAGATTATTACTAGAGTAGAAATTATCCTGGTACAGTCTATCAAGTTTATCAAAGTTGTTATTTCTTATTTGATGTTTTGAATCATTAGTGCCACTGCTGATGAGGCCGTTAAGGAAAGTTGTCAAATAATTAGACACAACCATCATATTTTCAGCTCTTGCGAGTTGAAATATAGAAAGAACGGGCATACATATTATATTACAACGTGTAAACAAAGGGAAAGCAAAGTTCACGAATATTGGACTGAATTGCTTATTCATGTGGAATATGCGGTTGGCTAGCTCCATGCGCACCTTGTAGTTGAAAATGTCGACGTTACGTATCGCAAAACTCACAAGGAAAGCTACAGACTTTCCATCAGATGTTGTGCGCTGGCATTTTGGTCCTTTTTGGACGTACTGAGAATTACAATGGATAGGTAGACATCTTTTCTGAAAAGGAAATTGAAAGAAACAAATATACAAATTTTCAAAGCGATTAATTTTCTTGGTACATGCGTAAGCATGATATGTTAGCAATGAATCCATGTCCTAAACAGTTCTTACAGGGAGTTACAACAAAAGAGCTCAACACATTGCATCTTTTCTCAATCACGACAACATGAACACAATACCCCACATAACCCAAATAATTGTTCTTCGGAAAGAACTACCTATTTGATAGTAAACTGTAAGAGAAAAAAGCGTGGAATCTCATACTCATCGCCATTTTCCTAAATGATCATAGTATTACACTGCATGATTCAGTACTTACTTTTTACTTATAGTATAGATTAAGTATCGATTAATCATTAATGAGTGGCGCTACCCACTTTCATGATAGAAATACTATGTTTTCAACTCCTGTAAAAGTATAGTATACGGATCTTATTTCATTGAGTGAATATGGGTAATGTAAATTTCACGGTTATATATTTGCATTGCTTGCTGGTGTGGAATATGCGATTGACTGGTTTGAAAGATAATATTCTGTTCCTTTGTTACCTGACCTGTTTTGATATTCTTGTGAAGCATAATTCATTCAAAATCCTGTTCATGCGAAGAAAAAAATCTCTTGCTGTGGCCTTCAATTCAACATTTGGATATATCGACGACGTTTTATCTAATAACAATGATCATTTTCATTCATGTGTCGATTCGATATATCCAATGAACTTGAATTAAAACACAAGCTTCGTACTTAAATATTTTACTGAAAATAGATGCTGGCGACAAATTAACAACTCAACTTTATGACAAACGGGATGATTCCAATTTCTCCATCGTCAACTTCCCTTAACTATGTGGCAGTATTTCATCATCACCATCATCTGCTTATGGTTTTATATCTCCCAACTGCTTATAATTGATTGTTTCCTTGTTTTACGTCCCGTCGAGAATTTTTCTCTCATATTGAGACGTCACCAGCTGTAGGTAAAGTACCACAAATTTAGACCTATTCTTAGCGCTCAGGGCTAAGAACCGTGAGGGTTCTTTAACGTGCCAACGCCTACTGTGACACGGGACCTCCGATTTTAAGGTCGTATCCGAAAGACCCGTGATTCTCATTTCTAATTGCCGAGCGTTTTGGCGAAGGAGCAATCACTACCTATTTTTCGTCTTTGGTTTGACGCGGCCATGGCACGAGCGGGGCTCGAACTCACGACCTCCCGGTTACGAAGCGAACGCTCTAACCACTGAGATACCGCGACCGGAGATTGAATACTGTAAGTTATCTTGGCTTTTCGTGAATATGTTTTTAAATTGGATCAATATCTTGCTGTGGCCTTCAACGCATTTAAATATACGATCTTTCATCTATTAACAATTCTCATTTTTATTCATATGTCAATTCGGTATATCCCAGTAAATTCGAAATAAAAGAAACTACAGACTTCCACATCTGTTCCTAACTTGAATATTTTAATGACCATAAATGTGTTCAACAAGCAACAATTCGGTTTGATGACAAACGGGATGATTTCAGGTTTTCCATCGTTAACTCCCCATATTTATGTAGCAATTTTCTATTATCACCTGTATATAGTGTTTATTTCTTTCAACTGATTCGATAGACATGTTCTGCATATGATCAGTTTTCAAATCGATCGATTGATTATATGTTGTTGTTTTAAGTCCTGCTCGACACTGTTTCACTCATAAGGAGACGTAACCATTGCCGGTGAAGGGTTGTAAAGTTTAGGCCTATGTTCGGCGCTTATGGCCTTTGAGCAGGGAGGGATCTTTATCGTGCCACATCTGCTGTTACACGGGGCCTCTGTTTTTGCGGTCTCATCCGAAGAACCGTCCCATTTAGTCGCCTCTTACGACAAGCTAAGGGTGCTGAGTATCTATTCTACGAACCCGGATCCCCACGGGGTGTTTTCAAATCGAGGTAAACAAATAAGTTTATTGTATGATTGATTGTATATTGTTTAACGTCCCGTCCCTCTCGGGAATCTTTCAGTCATATGGAGACGTTATCATTGCCGGTGAAGGGCTGCAAATTTTAGGTCTGTGGTCGGCGATTATGGCCTTTGAGTTTCCTTGCTTGTCGTAATAGGCGACTAAAATAAGGCTGTCTTTCGATGAGACCTCAAAAACCGAGGTTTTGTGTCACAGTATGTGTGGCACTATAAAGATCACTAGACGTTAAAACAGTACAGCAAACAAATAAGCTGTTGATTACGATAATTGTTTTTCTTGCATACTTTGGGCAACATTGTGGATATAAATTTACGTTTAAGACAAATCTGTGGAATCACTCAAATTAGTAAAAGTAAATTTACATAATTCCAAAGATTTTACGGTTTCGTTGGAAAACAGTTTTGTGGATGAAAAGGTGCAAATAAGGAATAGCGATCAGTCTCACAATTCCTATAAAGAAAATAAAACTAAGAGTAGGGCAAACATGGACCCTTTGACATACCAGAGGTGGGATCGGGTGTCTAGGAGTAAGCATTCCCTGTCGATCGATTACATGAGCCATGGATATGATTTCTTAACAATGAAATATCATATAAATTGTGCATGTCTTTGTACCAAAATAAATTACAGCACCCAATTCCACAGCATCTTAAGAGACGGGAGGAACTAATTACGAAGAAGCTGTGGTTGCCGAGAAAATCCAATGTTAACATACCTGGTAGTAATGATTGATTGATTGTTTTACGTCCCGTTGAGAACTTTTCACTCATATTAAGACGTCACCAGCTGTAGGTGAAGTACCACAAATTTAGACCTATGCTTAGCGCTCAGGACCGTAGCAGTGAGGGTTCTGTAACGTGCCAACGCCTACCGTGACCTCCGTTTTTAAGGTCATATCCGAAAGACCCGTGATTCTTACTTCTAAATGTGAAGCGTTTTGGCGAAGGAGCAATCACTACCTATTTTTCGTCTTTGGTTTGACGCGGCCATGGCACGAGCGGGGCTCGAACTCACGACCTCCCGGTTACGAAGCGAACGCTCTAACCACTGAGCTACCACATACGATCCCAAAATAAGTTGCATGCTACAAACAACATTCACGAAGACTGTGTTACACATTAGAACCAAGATAACGAAACATGAAATAGTAAAGAAAATGCGAAGACATATACTAGTCAAAATTTCTAACGCCCCAGACGATATTTTTAAAAGCATTACTTTTAAACGCAATTATGTTGACTAAACTTTTAAGTATGGTGAAGGAAAAATAAATAGATAAAACAATTTCATTTGATTCCATCAACATTTATTGCTATGCTTTATGAAAATTAAGTTCCGGTATAGGTACCCTGCAATTCAAAAATCTTTACATTCAGTACCGAGTATGTCCCCCATTTGCACGAATGACAGCAAGACATCTGCTTCTCATAGAGTTCACATAATTGTGCAGAAATCTTTGAGGGAGGTTATTCCACGTGTTAACAAGATCCCTCTCCAGTACCGCCAAATTCTGCTGCTGGGGAAACTGTCTTATCCGTCTGTCTAGCTCGTCCCACACATGTTCAATAGGACTGAGATCCGGACTACATGGGGGCCAGCCGAGTAAACGGATATTGTGTCCCTCTAGCATCTGTTGTGTAGTTCTGGCAGTGTGGGGAGTGGCGTTGTCCTGCATCAGCATCATTCCTCGATTGGCTCTGATGTGAGGAATTGCTTCCGGCTGAAGGATGTCGTTCTAATACCGAGCAGCATTCGGGTTTCCACGGATTGGAAGCATCCTGGTTTTCGTGTGTAACGACACACCGGCCCATACCATTATCGACCCACCACCAAACTGCCCTCGTTCCCTCGCACAGGCGTCAGTGTACCGCTCACCCCTTCTTCGATACACTCGGCTTCGTCCGTCAGATCGCCGCAAGTTGAATCTGGACTCGTCCGTGAAGAGTACACGGCCCCAGTCTGCCCTTGTAAATCTGAGGTGGCGCCTTGCCCAAGCCAAACGGAGCTGTCTGTGCCTGTCCGACAAAACTAAGCCTACATATGGTCTCCTGGCACGCAGTCCACCCTCCCTTAATCTGTTGCGCACAGTTTGGTCACTCAGAGGTCTTCCGTGCGTTCCCATTGTTTGTCTCGCCGTTGTGCGTGCTGTGCGGTGTCTGTTCCTAAGATGCGCAACCCTAATGTAGTTGTCCTGTTGGCGTGTCGTCACTCGACGTTTCGGTCTTCGGGGTAGGTCATCTGTACTTCCGGTTCGATTAAATTTCCGGACGAGCCTTAGTATGGTTTTATGGTCTCGGTTGAAACTTCTAGCAACCTGAAAAAGTTTTAATAAATTATTTAGCTTTTTCATTCATTTTTAAATGTTGGAAGAAAACAAAATGAACAAAGCGAAAAGAAACACACCTCCCGTGAACTGCGCCCGGCTTGGACCATGCCAACTGCTCTTGTGCGTTCTTGTGTAGACATGCGCCGCATTTTCTCCCAAACTTTATCTGTTTTTTAAGATGATCTTGAGACAGAGAACACGTGGGAAAAACCGTTTTGAAAAACACACCCGTAAACCATGTCGAACTCGTACTTCACGCTTTTCAACAAAAGCGGTCACGGCCGAATAATTTCTCATTGAACTCGATTTTTTTCAATCGCAGATATGAAAGGGTATGTACAGCAGACGATGATATGAAAGGGTATGTACAGCAGACGATGTTTTTAAGGACATTAATATTAACATAACGGTTTCTTCAATTTTCAACAAATAAAAGTGGGACGTTAGAAATTTTGACAAGTATATATTCGAGAGGACTGCAGACGGAGTTTGCCTGTATAAATACTCCGTTGAAATGGGAGTATACACGTAGATAACAAGGGTAATTGGAGTTACTTACCAAAATTGGACTGTAGACCTCTTCAGGACAATTCTTGTCAATTGTGTAATCTGACAGTATTTCAAGTGCTTCAAAGCTCATCCAAGAAAAGGAGAATCCCAAAGGTTGGCTAGAATATAACGAAATTTGTTCATGGATATTCTTCCCATTAATATTATAAGCACCGCCTGCAACACGTAGTGTGAGGTCTGGTTCAACTGTGTTGCATAAAGCGCAGTATACATTTTTGTATATGATTGAACCTTCAATATAGACAACTGTTTGTGGCGATATCTCGCATGCCCAAAATAATCGCTCATCGTAAGTCTTCCACAGCCCACTTGTATTGCATTTTGATATCGTAGGTTGTAGACACGCAAGCGTTTCATATAAAAATAGCGGAGGGATATAAGTAATTATTACTTGCTTTTCGTAAGCAGCAAGAAACGGATCCTTCGCGGTTGTCTTCTCATCATCATTCATGTTCCTCATTATCATTTTTTTCCACGGAAATAGTTCACTTTGCAGTTCTCCAAAACACTCTGCACAATACTTATTTTGATAAGTATCGTTTGATCTAACCGAAATTACGGGTGTAAACAAGTCTTCGTGTTTCCGATCTTCAGAGGGTAAGAATCTTTTGCATTTTCGCCATAATGTATTTCTGGGATATCCATCGGGGCAATTTGCTACCATCCAGAATCTCTGTTGGGGTATATTTAGTTGGTTACCATAATTATATTTAGTTGGTTACCATAATTATCAATCATATTCCCTAACCGAGTACCCAAGCATGAATACTTAGTTAGTTTTCGGGCGTTTCCTCCTTTCTGATCTAAATCATGGACATTATTTCCACGAGGTCAATATTTGGAGATACAACATTCCGCTTTTATCTTACAGTTGGAACTACAGCTACATCTTTGACAAAATCCAGCTTTTCGTTCAAATGGGAACGAATAGTTGCGGTAGAATTTTCCTTCATCGTAACACAAAGGTATATTTGGACAAAAAGTCATGAAACTACTTATAAGAAATTTCGCCACGTCATCGTGAATAGCTTGAGTATAGATTTGGACGCGGTTTTTGTGAATAAAAACTTTGTCAGTCAGATTATCTTTTCTCACATGCATTGCTACGTTCTCCTGTCGCTTTATTCGGACTGGAAAGGTGTCTTGTCCCGATGTCACATGACGATACCTCATTAAGATTATCTAAATAAAAAAAATGTTCCTTAAACATTATGCCCGATCCGTTGGGCATATTATATGCCAACAAACACTTTTATTATCAAAATGCAACATAATTTGAGGTATTAATTAAAATACATTATTATTATAACATTTATATAGCGCTAAATATAATTAAATTACTCTAAAGCGCTTTACATAATTATTTGAAACTGCACAATGAATATACACAACTAAAATTAATTGAAAATAATATGGGCATACAAAATATAAAAGGGGGTTTAGATATAGAATGGGTTAAACAGTGATTAAAATATTCGAAAAACATGTTCAGCACAGATTAAGATCTAAATATTAAATTGATGAAAGGGTCAGTTAAAAAAAGCTAATTTAAAAAGATGCGTCTTAAGTAACTTTTTAAAACTGGCCAGGTTGTCTTCGAGCCTTAAAACGGCTGGCAGTCTGTTCCACAGTGCAGCTGCACTGACATCGAAACGCCGATACATGAAAGTAGTCTGTTAAATTCAGAGAATCCAACTGAAATATAGGAAAGTAATGGACCTAAAAGTAAAGAAACCTTCGAATGGAGACGGAAGGTGTAGAAAAATTTCATTAGCATCACAGAATTACGTGTATCTATTGTTCGTTTGTTTTACGTCCCGTCGGGAATTTTTCACTCATATTGAGACATCACCAGCTGTAGGTGAAGTATCACAAATTTAGACCTATGCTTAGCGCTCAGGGCTAAGAATCGTGAGGGTTCTTTAACGTGCCAACGCCTACCGTGACACGGAACCTCCGTTTTTAAGGTCATATCCGAAAGATCCGTGATTCTCACTTCTAAATGCCGGGCGTTTGGCGAAGGAGCAATCACTACCTATTTTTCGTCTTAGGTTTGACGCGGCCATGGCACGAGCGGGGTTCGAACTCAAGACCTCCCGGTTACGAAGCGAACGCTCTAACCACTGAGCTACCGCGACCGGTGGGTCTGTAAAAAAACCAAAATAAAAATGCAAGAGTATATACAACTGTATTCTTATTTAAAACCCTTTAGCATAGTTCAATGAGTATGAGTTCATTATACGGAGTCCTCTATTATATTACTCTTCAATAAATGCTATGAATATCAGATTGATTGATTGATTATATATTGTGTAACGTCCCGCTCAAGATTTTTTCACTCATATGGAGACGTCACCATTGCCGGTGAAGGGCTGCAAATTTAGGTCTATGCTCGGCGCTTATGACCTTTGAGCAGGGAGGTATCTTTAACGTGCCACACCTGCTGAGCGGTCTCATCCGAAGGACCGCCCCATTTAGTCGCCTCTTACGACAAGCAAGGGGTACTGAGGATCTATTCTAACATCCCGGATTCCCACGAGGAGATATCGGATCGAAACTAAAAGGAATTTAAATAGAGGAAGTAGCCCTTTACCAATATTGTAAATTGCATTATCTTGGGGGTAGGGGTTTTGGTATGAGGGTGGGGTGTAATGGTCAGTAATTAAATAATGTGTTCTGTGCTGAACAGTTTTAACTTCTTTATGATAACTACCATTCCAATTCTTTTCGAATTTGTTTTGAAGTATCTTTGGGACAAGACAAACTTTCAGGACTCCTCCCCACTAGGGCCTCAGGGATGGGCCAAAACAGCTAAAATTGACAAATGTTAAAACATTTTCTTCTCTAGAACTGCACATTAGTAAGAAAAACTAAATGCATAGTAATGTAGAGCAGGAAGACGACCTCTACCACAATTGTAAATTTCATGATCCCCGGGGTAGTAGTTCTAACCCCAGGGCTGGGCCAAATTTGGTATATAGTTTTCAAATGTAAAACATTTAGATGCTATTGATACCAAAAAAAACCCCCCGAAACGAATATTTAAAAGGAGTAGGTTTCGTGGTATAAGGGAGGGGCAAAAATAAGAATCAGAAGGGTCAGTGACTGAATGTGTTAACAATTGAATATGTTTAACTTCATGATAACAATCATTCCAATTCCACGGAAATTTTTTATGAAACAAATTTGGGAAAAGGAGGAAACAAATTTTAATTTCACGACTCCTGGTACTCTAGGGGCGGGGCAAAATCTCTTGCGATAAGAGAAATGTTCATTGCGAAGCGTATGATCATAGCTCCTCAAGGACCTCATGGTTGGGGCAAAAACTCAAAAAAAAAAAAAAAAAAAAAAAGCGAAAGTTTTAAATATCCTCTCTACTCCCACACATATGCGATAAAAACCAAATACAATTAAGTACTTTACCAAAATTCTGAAATTCTACTTCATCTTTCCTTGTATTGTAATTGAATAGGAATTGTATGTATATTTAGAAAGATCATAAAGCTGTGAACAAAAGACTCTAGAATGAGGCTTAAATGTAAAAATGCGACTCCCCGACAGGCCTATGTATGGGCTATGATACTCAGGTCACCTTTAAGGACTGTAAGACTCTTGTTTTTTGGCTGTCCTCCCAACTTTGAAAAACGGTGCTGTGTCTGATGTTAAAACCATTTCTATGTCATCTGATTTACTCATGTGACCTATTTCTATCTGTTTTTGTCCGTTGTTGGGCATTGGTCGTAAATATCTCTAAAACGGCTAAACTAATTACAACGAATTTTACCTGTCGCGGTAGCTCAGTGGTTAGAGCGTTCGCTTCGTAACCGGGAGATCTTGCGTACGAGCCCCGCTCGTGCCATGGCCGCGTCAAACCTAAGACGAAAAATAGGTAGTGATTGCTCCTTCGCCAAACGCTCGGCATTTAGAAGTGAGAATCACGGGTCTTTCGAATATGACCTTAAAAACGGAGGTCACGGTAGGCGTTGGCACGTTAAAGAACTCTCACTGCTACGGCCCTGAGCGCTAAGCATAGGTCTGAATTTGTGGTACTTCACCTACAGCTGATGACGTCTTAATACGACGGGACGTAAAACAAACCATAAACAATGATGTCATCCTGTAAAATAAAGGTATTTTTAAGCTACTTGTTGCAATGGCACTGCATGGAAACCCTATACTACATGTAGCTATATAATTAGCTTATAGCCCGCAAAATTAAAATCAGATACCTATTTGTGAATTCTTGTTTTTAACATTATTTTATTAATCGTTTAAAAAGTTTTCATCATATATATTAAGTTTAGACAAATGACCTCCAAAAACGACAAAATTATAAGAGTCCCGTCGCGTTTCTAGGTCATATTTGTACTTTTTTACAACAACTAGCAATACGCAGTAAATTACACCCTTCATTTCAAATACACCTCTACCATTGGTAATTTCTCCAATCATTTCTCGATTCTGTGAGGTAACTTTTCATCTGAGCAATTAATTTAAACTTCTGTAGTATTTCTTTCAATTCTAAATAATTTAATTCTGATAATTAGCCAGTCACGCAACATTTATACCTGTGTTCTATCTCGGGTAAACTGCGCCCGGATTACGCATCCGGGGGTTTGGTACTCTCATTTCATATATTATCGCCTCCAGCGAAAAGTATCACTAACCACAATGGTTATGAAATCTATAATAATGTTCACCCTCTGTATATCTAAGCTACATTTTAATATTCAGCAGCAGTATAAATCAAGATGTATTCTTAAGAAACAAAAGCCCCGAAGTGGCCATATTAATGAAAAACTTTATATTTAATTTTAACACTAAATGACTACTTTAGACCGCCATAGAGTCAGAACCTTGGGATTGTGAAATTCTGCTTTTTCTAAATGTACATCAGCAAAATTAAGGAAGTCTTTTAATGATAAAAACAATAAACACTATAATCATACTTGGTCCAACCCTGGTAGCAGGACCCCTACCTCTGCGATGTAATTTACAATCTTGGATTGATTGATTAAATATTGTTTAACGTCCCGCTCGAGAATCTTTCACTCATATGGAAACGTCACCATTGCCGGTGAAGGACTGCAAATTTAGACCCTATGCTCGACGCTTATGGCCTTTGAGCAGGGAGGGATCTTTTACGTGCCACACCTGCTGTGACACAGGATCTCGGTTTCTGCGGTCTCGTCCGAAGGACCGCCCCATTTAGTTTGTTTGTTTGTTTGTTTTACGTCCAGTCCAGAATATTTCACTCATATTGAGACATCACCAGCTGTAGGTGAAGTACCACAAATTTAGACCTATGCTTAGCGCTCAGGGCCGTAGCAGTGAGGGTTCTTTAACGTGCCAACGCCTACCGTGACACGGGATCTCCGTTTTTAAGGTCATATCCGAAAGACCCGTGATTCTCACTTCTAAATGCCGAGCGTTTGGCGAAGAAGCAATCACTACCCATTTTTCGTCTTAGGTTTGACGCGGCCATGGCACGAGCGGGGCTCGAACTCACGACCTCCCGGTTACGAAGCGAACGCTCTAACCACTGAGCTACCGCGCCCCATTTAGTCGCCACTTACGACATGCAAAGGGGTACTCTTGTATAGATTCAATTTAGTATCTGGCTACAACGAAGACGTTATTCAAATATTTTAGGTCTTTACCAAGTTATAAATTTCATGGTCCCTGAGAGGAAGGGGCTGGAAATTTTTTGCGATACAATCCCTAAAGGGTAGTTTATCATATTCTGCGTTTAAATTTTCATCTATCTATACTTAAATGAATCAAAAGATATTTTTGCGATTGTAATTTTTACGGATTTTTACAATATATTAGTAAAATTATGTATTCAAAGAAACAGTACTTCTATAAGCGAAAATGCCTACCAATTGTGCTATGGTCCCGTTGTCTATTTTTGCTTCGTCCCTAAGGCCCCAAGGATGGAAGCACGTACGCGAGGTTATAGTAGGTAGTTCATTTCTGATACAACACGCACGCTCTGTCGTCATAATGAGGCACAACAGCTTACAAAACTTTGAATTTACATCGAACGAATGATAAATTAACGTTTTACATGCGGCACTTTTGGAGTTATGTAGACATTGATTATAGACCAGTAGAATGTGATTTCCAAGGTTGATAGAACAACTGATGGATTATCTTGTACGTCAAGACAAGTCTTACATTTATACTTATTAAAGAAAAATTACACACTGACTTACAAACTTAAAGGTTTCGAATACGCATTTCAATCTAAAAATTCTTGGAACAATGCATTGTATAACAACATGTACAGTCATTCCAACTCACTGTATTGTAATCACACTAATAATTACTGCAATTGTCACAGAAGTTACATTTCTCAGACCGGTCGCGGTAGCTCAGTGGTTAGAGCGTTCGCTTCGTAACCGGGAGGTCGTGAGTTCGAGCGCCGCTCGTGCCATGGCCGCGTCAAACCTAAGACGAAAAATAGGTAGTGATTGCTCCTTCGCCAAACGCTCGGCATTTAGAAGTGAGAATCACGGGTCTTTCGGATATGACCTTAAAAACGGAGGTCACGGTAGGCGTTGGCACGTTAAAGAACCCTCACTGCTACGGCCCTGAGCGCTAAGCATAGGTCTAAATTGTGGAACTTCACCTACAGCTGGTGACGTCTCAATATGAGTGAAAAATTCTCGACGGGACGTAAAACAAACAAACAAACATTTCTCAGATCTACATTTAGCTTAGTTTAAATTAATATATTTACATTGATCAAATGGAGCATGCGTAGTTGCATATGAAACCGGGTGGAAAATGAAGGAAACACCGGTCCTGTGGGTTATTCTCTTTATTGTGCGATGTAACAGTTGAAACAATGTAGAGACATAAATATATAGATGTATGTAGATGTAGACCCTCCCATGAGGTGCAAGGGTCCTATTAGTGCTCCTACTCTGTGTTCTGCTGGGTAAATAAAATCATTCAAAAAATCCAATCACTTGAAGACAAAGTATGACAAAAATATGTACAAGGCACTGTTTACACCGCTTCGGTATGAAAACAGGAAACTTGTCTTCAATAGAAAATTTCTCTCCAAAAAATATCGTGACTAAACTAGAGTGACCAGTCTATAAATAGTAACATAATTACTTTAAACAAGCAAAACCTGTCTAGAATGGCCAGCAATAAAATTCAATAGGTTATGAAGTAACAAGACAAACAAGTAGCAAGTAATTGTGGATAAAACTTCATTCTCATGTTTCAGATTCTGCAATTAAATTGAAATGAAACAATTTATTGAAAAATGAAAGTTCGAAAATGAAATATTTAAAACATGTAAAAATTTCACTCTATCACACATACACACAATATATGTAACATTAACACGATATGAATAATTTGGACACGTGTAGAATCAAAAGCCAGGGGTTGTGAAATTCACAATTTGGTACATCCTTTTCCTAAAATGTATTTAATGTTTATACCGTATCAAGAAACTTAAAGAAGTCTTTCAAATGGTAAGACAACAATCAGTATCATAATGTTAGCCCCACTCTTGAACTAAAACCCTAACTTCTACATCACTTTGAATTTAGTTTCTCTTACAGATGTGTGGTTGTAGAGGAGTTTTGAAAATTGGTTAATTTCGGCATTTTTGCCGCGGTAGCTCAGTGGTTAGAGCGTTCGCTTCGTAACCGGGAGGTCGTGAGTTCGAGCCCCGCTTATGCCATGGTCGCTTCAAACCTAAGACGAAAAATAGGTAGTGATTGCTCCTTCGCCAAACGCTCGGCATTTAGAAGTGAGAATCACGGGTCTTTCGGATATGACCTTAAAAACGGAGGTCCCGTGTCACGGTAGGCGTTGGCACGTTAAAGAACCCTCACTGCTACGGCCCTGAGCGCTATGCATAGGTCTAAATTTGTGGTACATCATCTACAGCTGGTGACGTCTAAATATGAGTGAAATATTCTCGACGGGACGTAAAACAAACAAATAATCGGCATTTTTGCCCTGCCCATAAGGCCCCGGAGTGCAAGAGTCCTGAAATTTACAATATATATCACCCATTTTCCAAGGATGCTTCATACCAGATTTTAAAGAACAGGAATGGTAGTTATCAAGAAAATGTTCAACTGTTAATGTGCGACGGACGCTGACCAATTGCAATAGGTCACCCAAGTTTACTCATGTGACCTAAAATGCATTATATATTTTAAAAAAATCTTTTTTACTTTTGGATATCAAGCCACAGCCCTCTACCGAAACTGTAAAATTCATGGCCCCTTAGTTTATGCTAAAAATCTTCTATTTGATGAATATTTTTAAATTGTACATTCCGTCAAATTGCAGGAGTGGGGGATGATACAGCCTTATTTCATATCTGTTTCCGTCCAAGTATTGGCGTGGTCGATACCAAGAAATTCTAAGAAAACCCTAGGCACCTGGTAATAAAGGCAACGAAGAAAATATTTGATCACATAGATATAATCAGGCGCTTAGCATCCTTTGTCATATTGATTGGGGGGTGGGGGAGAAAGTCTTCACACTTGTCAAAAGAAATTCTGAAGAAGCCAAAAAATAAACCCACCTAAGATCTAAACCTGGGAGGAAGGGGCGGGGGTGATTCTTCAGTTCAATTCATTGTTTTAATTCTGCATTTCCATTACAATTCACTACTATTTTAAAGCTTGGGGAACAAAGAATTTCTGATCTCTAAATAAATATTGCAAGGAAGACGTACATGCTTTGGCGGATTTAAGCCATTGCGATGGCACCATCATATTGAGAGAGAGAGAGAGAAATACGAAGGTGGAGGGGATGATATAGCATCTACTTATATTGTACTAATGTATATCCGCATGCATATTATGATTTCCCGCGCTTGTGCGGGTGTTTACATAGATTCATAGAAAACAAGAACATGTCCTCTGTGGATTTTGGATGAGGATTAAGAGATGCACTCTGAGGCTTTGTACATCATGGTGGTAAAATTTAACTGTGTATTGTACTACAAAGGGTTTACACGACTGATACCCGAACAGGCTTAATGATCTATCAGATTATTATATTTAGAAGCATCGAGTTTTCTTCTTACCATCTTTTGTTGGATTGACTGCCCATAATACTGTACTTTGTTACTTGTGTTAGGCCTGTCATTGTAAACGTTACAGGCGAACAATCAAAGAATGTAGTTTTACCCGAAGAATTTTTTTATATATATATACACATGTATATTTTTTGATCCACTTAAAACATAAAGAATTAGACTAAAACTGCATATCATTTATGCTCTCTACCATAGACAGTTTAAAACAAAGTGAATATATATATATATATATATATATATATATATATATATATAATTCTACCACGTTTCCCCTCCCTTGATATATTTTTTGTATTCATATTTCCATTGTTTTTGTCTTTACAAATTGCAATGACAACCATTTCCTCATGAATGCATTGCAGTTGTGTGCAAAGCACATCTGAATCTGAGTTCCGACAGACGTAAGAAATCGCACCTCCTCGTTCATGAAACATCGCAGGTCATACCTCGTGTATTTTCAAAAATAAAATTTATTTCCAAAGTATAGCCCCGAATATAAAATTTAATGATAAAATATCATTATATAATTTGATTAAAATCGATGTAATTTCTCATCTAACATAGTCCAATAAAGATCGACAAGTGTTCCACGAGGTTATTTTCAGCGCACAAATAGTACGATATTTTATTTCGTCTGTAAGCTTCGATAAAATGATTTTGGAATTATGAGATAACACATTTTGCGGGGAGTGGTTAAATGACACTAGTTGTTTTTCGTATTTCTTGTGTTATAACAGCTGCATTTATTAGCAAAATAATATTAATCGTAAAAAAAAATTGCCTGTGTATAAAAGGCTCAACTTCAATTCCGCATTATTAAAAAAAAAAAAAAAAGTAATTACAAAAATCAAAAAAATAATTTCTTTAATCAAGATGTAAATATTTTGCTAAACTGTTTCCTTATCACCTAACATGATAAAAAGTATCATAAATTTGTATACATACCCAGGTTAGACTTGCCACAACGTGGAAAACAAATTTAGGCATGGCTATTCTTTCCTCTTCTCAAAGACGGAGTTTTTCTAAGATTTTGATAAATATATAGACTGTTAACCGTAATTCGATTCAGGGGTCGTGCTATAGATAATGATATCCACTTCTATTATATCTTAATTTTTCGGACTCGTGGTGTGTATCACGAGTAGTATTATCCAATAGAATGAGAATTATACATTAATAATTACTGGTAGTATTATCCAATATAGGGAGAATTATACATTGATAATCACTTGGAAATTTATCCGAAAGAGGGGGAATTATACGTGATACCAAATTGGCCAATCGTGTGCGTGTTCACGCTTACCAATACCCATTCCTCTATTTATTGACAAGAGCGATAACTTACCCGGCTAAAAATTTTTTTAAAAAGTACTCACGCGAATTTTATACATGTAATATATAAAAAACACCTGGGTCTCCCAATAAGGTTACGAAATGAGAATGTAACATTCGATAGCATATCAGCTTATTAAATTACGAGAACGGCATTTCGGTTTTTTATATATCGTGTTACAAAATTATGACAAAGCATTGGAAAATATTTGAAATAACATAAGTTAGGTAACATTCGTTATGATTACATTCTACCACAGAGAACCAGGCACGGTAGATCAGTGGTTAGAATGTTTGCTTTGTAACCGGAAGGTCTTGAATTCGAGCCCCGTTCGTGTCATAGCCGTGTCAAACATAAGACTACAAGTAAGTAGTAGCTGATCCTTCGCTAAACACTTGGCATTTAGAAGTGAGAATCACGAGTCTTCTAGATATGACCTTAAAAACAGAGGTCCCGTGTCACGGCAGGCGTTAGCACATTGAAGAACCCTCACTGCTACGGCCCTGAGCGCTAAGCGTAGGTCTAAATTTGTGGTACGTCACCTACGGCAGGCGACGTCTTATTATGAGTGCAAAATTCTCAACGGGACGTAAAAAAATCACAGAGAATATTGTGGTTTTTTTCCGCGGAATCAAATGCTACATGAAAGGCAATTTTACCAAGTTAATGGAGATCCATGCGATTTCGAATGTGCAGTTTAGATAAAGGTGCGTTTCCAAAGAGATAAATGTGGCTTTTGTACACGTGATATTTTTATATGAATTGTCCCGAAAAAAGCAAACTATGCATATGAAAATCTTTTTATTTCTTCATAGCTTGTATAATCACAAAATAGAGCACGAATTTACTCTGTTGTTGTAGAATTTAGTACATTATAAGTAAAATACTTTATTCAGAGTAACGGATGTTACTTTATCGTATTCAAATTAAAATGTTATCGTTTTGAAAAATTAATTTGTTTTATGAATCAATTTGGCCTGTTAATCATTTACATACATATATATAAAAAAAAAATGTTTAAAAACTTTTGTCAAATCAAAATTGACCAATTCTTAACATTTCACGATCCTTGTTTAACTTAACTGGGTACCATCGGTGTCCATTTTTTTTTTATTTCTGCTGGGAGTCTATCGCTGAATTAAAGCACAGATATGTTTTAAAACAATTTTACTGAAACCCGTTGCAGTTTGTTTATGATTCAAAGTCATTACAGATCAGCTCTTTGCTCATAAATTTTGGTAACGTATGTTAATTTTTTTCGTGAAGTTTTTCATTTGAATTTCATACAAATATAGCACCGTCTAGAACTGATGTATAGCGAAACTATCGCGAAAGAAAAGACGAAATGAAGCAGAAAATACTTAGCAAAAGTGGGCAAGACAAAGAAAGAATTATGCCTCCATTGCTAGTCTCTCCAAGAAGGATGGGGGAAAAGAAGTACGAGAAAGAGTGAAGAGATATCGTGCGAAGAATGTGGTTAATGAAGTGCCGAGTGATATTGAAGCATCAGAAACAAGTGCATATTAGGCGATGATAAATGAAGAAACTTTATAATTCATAGTAAAGTTACCCAGTGCTAGGAGAAACGGTCTAAGGAAAAGAATAACCACAGCTTTGACGAAAGCGAGACGACGCTTGAAATGTCTCAGGAGTGAGAATGAGACTTTAAGAAAGAAGCTAGAGACTATACATAGGAAAATGCAAAGACTTCAGAAAATTGGTACCTACATGTAAACCCAACCGAGAAGAAAGAGACAGAACACAGTAAAGTAATTAATAATCGCCGAAGTTGCACCAAAAAAATTAACAAACAGACGTTTTAAAGGACAAATGTCGGAAAGCGCCTACTTAAAATTGGTGCAGATGTGTATCACACATTAGCAGGTTTGCAAGAGTCCACAGAAATTTCTTTTTGCCAAAGGTCGCAGAAGAGTTGCATTCAAGTACAAGCAAGAGGCGGCGTTCTTTTTAGGACGAGATGACAAATGCAACCAAGCACAAGTAGGATGCAGTTGTAACAAATGACGGGAAAATGCAGATCAGAGTTTGGTAGATTGCAGTGATAATCTGCACGAGAAATTTCTCTCAGAAAATGCACATATCAAAACTCTCACTTTCAACATTTCATAGGATGAGACCCAAATATAAGAACAACTACATAATTATCGAAACATACCGCAGAAGAAATATACATTGTCGCGCAGAAGAAATATACAGCGTCGCGAGCCACGGTTACTGAGTCCGGAATACCTACCCTATCTACGTAGTGTTAACGGAGGCAATAGGCTTGGCTTGCGACAATGAATAAATTATGACAACCACAAAATTATAAAAAAACACAGCAAAATAAATTCCCCAAAATAACAGCCATATTACCTAAATGAAAAAAGAGCTCATATTGAATTCAAGGGAATTGCAATGAATCAAAATAACATTAACATGATCATGACGATTCTTTTTTTGAATCTTCAAGCATATTATACATCTCAGAATCGCCGAAAACATCGGAAATAATATTGAAAATATCATTGGCCATTTTGAATGATTGATTGATTGTTTGTTTGTTGTTTTCCGCCACATTCATCAATTTTTCAATTATCTTCTTTTTCTTCTTCTTCCCAATAATGGCCACCATCAACATGTTGATTATTTTGCCATATCTGGTGGCGTCCAGATTTTTATTGGTGGAGGAGAGAACCCAGATACAATTTACCCTGGAAGAGACCACTGAGCTTCCGAAATTAAACTGGCAAACTTTTTAACATACATCGGCGCGAGCGAGAATCGAACCCGCGACGACTAGAGGTGAGAGGCCTTGTGATTTTGAGCGCGATGCTCTAACCACTCCGCCACGGAGGCCTCTGTTTACTAAAATTACTGAAGCCGCCCACGTGGCGCAGTGGTTAGAGCGTCGGGCTCAAAGATCTGATGATCCTTGAGTCGGGGGTTAGAATCCCACTGTGGGACGTGGGTGCCGGTCTTTCGGATGAGACCGTATAAACCGAGGTCCCGTGTCGCAGTAGGTGTGGCACGATAAAGATCCCTCCCTGCTCAAAGGCCCTGAGTGCCGAGCATAGGCCTAAATTTGCAGCCCTGTCACCGGTAATGGTGACAGCCGCCGGATAGCTGAAAAATTGCTCAGGCGGCTATAAACAAACAAACAAACAAAAAAAAACCAAACTAAAATTACTGTAGGCATCACCACGTGTAAATATTTTGTCACACTCTAGAAAAATAAGAGCTACAAGTTCATCAGTTAGACCGTATATTACATTAACGGTATCACCACAAGTAGATAATGTCATCGAATCTATGTCATACAACAGTTTTTGATTCAAAACCTTTTTGTCATTGTCGGAAACATACCTTTGCATTCCTTTATCAGAAGAAGATTCAGATTTGTACTTTAAGATAGATCTATGAGAACGTGGACACTATCTATGTTTATTGACATTCTCTCTCTTTTTTTTCTTTTTTCTTTTTTGTCGCATACATCACAACAGTCATGAAGGGGGGGGGGATATGTTACATCGATGTACTAAGTATGATTAACACAACATTTGATGCCTATACACACCGTTATCCTTGCCTAATCTGACAAAGTCTGGATCAACTTTTTAAAATGGCCGTCATGAGTCTGAAGAGTATCAATTCATCAGATGGTTCCTCATCTCTGCAAGCCCTCCCATTATAATGAACAAATGTATCTATTTGTCTTGGTAGGTTAAAGTGAATGACAGTGTGGAAGTTAACCTCCATTTCTGCAGCATTTCTGCATATCAGAGCTCTCATCTCCCATCGGTGTTCATGTCTTGTTGTATCGAGTCCTTTCACCTTTTCCTTAGTTTTACTATGGAATATATCAATTAAGTCACAGCTAATGCCAATTTTGCTTTTGCAAATAAAGTTAAATTTTTGAGATATCTTGAATTCTTTTACAATAAACATTATATATATATATATATATATATATATATATATATATATTGATATACAGGTACAAATATCTCAAAAGAATTCTTGTTGCCAGATTTCTAAGTTGTCCACATGATTTAAGCACAAAAAATAACTATGGGAGAAAAGATTCCAATAGAATGAACAAATTGGATAAATCCCATTACGAACTAGCAAATGTGATAATTCCCACGAAAAGCACTGAGTGGGAGTTTTTCTCTCACGTTGAGTATATAGAAAACACTGTAAATATTCATGGGATTATGTCATACATATGGAGGAAAATCCCACTGTTGTATTTCTCCCATAGGAGTATGCTATAATATTATTTAGAAGTGAAAATACCATGCGGGATTTTGTTGTTGTTGTTGTTTTGTTTTGTTTTTGTTTGTTGTTGTTGTTGTTTTGTTGTTGTTGTTTTTACTTCAGGTGACATATCTTAAAAACTACAACACTTTCAGGTGTAGAGAGTGGTCAAAAATCTAAAGTATTATCTTTTTTCATTCAATAGTCAGAAAATTGGTATAAATTATTTTAATCAATATATAATGTTAACTATATTTGTGTATACTTCATGCGCGAAAATAGTCCTAATCTACTCACTTTTCGACCAATCAATGATTGACTGATTGTTTGTTTTACGTCCCGTTGAGAATATTTCACTCATATTGAGACGTCACCAGCTGTTGGTGAAATATCACAAATTTAGACCTATGCTTAGCGCTCAGGACCGTAGCAGTGAGAGTTCTTTAATGAGCCAACGCCTGGCGCAACACGGCACATTAGTTTTTAAGGTCATATCCGAAATACCCGGAATTCACTTCTAAATGCCGAGCAGTCACTACCTTTGTTTACGTCTTAGATTTGACGCGGCCATGGCACGAGTGGGACTCGCACTCATGACCTCCCGGTTACAAAGTGAACGCTCTAACTAGCTTCCGCGACCGGTCATAGTCCTTAGGACTAGTGATACTTTTAACTAATACTCAGGTGACCGATAAGGCCTCTTATTACATTTGTGTCCTTTTTGATAATATTTTGCATTATGCTCCTCTTCAATGCTCCTCTTCACCACACCTTCGGAGCTTTTGAAATTTGCTTGACCATATGGCCAAATCCCAGACATTTATAGCAACGCAGCGGATTTGGCACAAGCATTCCTATTTTAATATGATAAAACCAACTTTAATATTCTGGAAATGGCATTCCAAATGTTATTAGGTAGGCATTTGTTGTTTCGATGTTCTCATTTCGGTTTTTTTTTTCATAAATCTGTTGACACTCCCACTCCCAGGGGTTCCAGTTCTCTTTGGATTTCCTGTTCAGGAATGTCATCCAGGTCATGATCTCTGTCAAGTTGTATATCTTTACTTTGATTCAGTCCAGAAAGGGTTTTACCTATTACAGGTACACTTCTGATGATGGTTCCTCAACTGCCTCCCCCCTCGGGAATCACGGGCCTTTCGGATATGGCCTTTCTTCATACTTAGATATTTTATTGAAAATAGATGCTGACGGCAAATTAACAACTCAACTTTATGACAAACGGGATGATTTCAATTTCTCCATTGTCAACTTCCCTTATCTCTGTAGTATTATTCCATTATAACCTGCATATGGTGTTTATATCTCTCAACTAATTCGATACGCAAGAGTTTGTTCTGCGTATGATCAGTTTTCAAATCGAGGCAGACTACTGACACACGTTTATGTTACAGGGGTTTGAACAGTCTCGTCTAAAGTAAGAATTTTGGAACTTTTATGGTCGTTATAACGATCTAGTTTGCCACCTTCAACCTTCAATTGGGTCAAATGCTGTCTGACATGTTTCATACCAATTATTAAGCCGTTCTTGGCACACTTATCCTGACTGCGGATTACTCGATTTACCATATCAAGATATAGGACTTAAGGCTGGTGTGACCGGTCGACATCGGGATGCTTACACCTCTTAGTCACCTTATCCCACCTCTGGTATATCCATGGATCCGTATTTGTCCATCTCTCTGATTTGTATTTTCTCTAGGAACTGCGAGATTGACAACTACTTTAGTTTTTTCTTAAAAACAGTGGTCCCGTATTGCAGAAGGCGTTGGCACGTTACAGAACCCTCACTGCTCCGGTCTTGAGCGCGAGGCATAAACCTTATTTGTGGTACAGCTGGTGACGTCTCAGTATAGGGGAAAAATTCAAGGCGGAACGTAAAACAAAGAAACAAACAAATAAAATGCATACATTTTTAAAGCAAACAATGTACATTCAGCGGGATATGTCGAATGATAATTTTGTGTATCGATATTTATGATATCTTGCAATTTTACAGCTATATGTTCTTCTCTCTGTTTACACGCATAGATACACATGAACGTACGCTAAATTTAGTACAGTTTATGTAGTTTACATACTGTTACGGTATATATACAGGCGAGCGAAATATATTTTGTATAGTTTTTTTTTTCAATGTTCGTCTTCTTTTAACGCGTTCAGGTGTTATCTATATACTTGTATACGCGTATTGAATAATTTGATTTCTGCTGCATGCATATGTTCTGTTATTATAAATAATATAACTATAATTATCATCGAAGAATATTTTGAATTTAACCTGACATCGATTTATCCAGGAGGACCCTTTCAATAAAAATGTCTTAGATAGAATTGTTTGTTTGAGTTTATAGCCTTTCGAATTACTTGACATTTAAACCTGAATTGATTTCTGCGAAATACATTTCTTAATTGCCGAATTTCTTTGTTAAATTTGCAAGTATATTTGTTTGACAATGACGTTTATTGAGCTCATTTTCGTAGCTGCAAAAAATTTCGATTTATAAAAATTAGACGCGTAACATTCGTGTTATAACGTTAACTAATGAATCAAGAGAAAGTGTAGATTAAACATTGTTTACTCAATAACATTTTGGTTGATAATAAGATTCTGTTACATTTAAAGCTTAATTTCAGAGGACGAAATTTTATGCCCCCGTATTAAAAGCTGTTGTTAATTAAGTAACACTATTATTAATCAATTACAAAAATGCATTCAATAAAACTTTAAACATTCTGAAATATGCTTTTGTTAAATGTAGGCGTGTTAGCGTATGTATATAGTTCTTATTTTAAGGTTGCTTCTAACTGCATAAATGTCGGTCTGCGTTCTAATCACGCGTTTCTGTTTTACTTAACTAAATTTATATAGAATTTACCGCATTAAAAACTTTTGCATTAGAATGGGAAAATACGCGTTTATTCGCGAATGTTTCGCGTTTATTTACGAAAGTTTCGCGTTATATGGCGAAATTACGAGTTTATTCGCGAATGTTCCGCGTAATAACGCGAATTATTTTTTCAGCTACAAAAATGAGCTCAATGCGCTTTAGTAAGTTGGAACTATGCAAAGACTGTATTGATGTAGCTTAACAAAGAGAGAGATGAACAATAAAACACACTCAACGATGAATTTTAAACGTAACTATTTCTGTGATAGTTCATAAAGTATTCAGTGTATGGTATTTTGTTGAGATCATTTATTAATATGAATCAGTCTATGGTGGCGCTTTTTTAAATTGCAGCTGACCTTCGATCAAAATTTCTCATGATACGAGTTTAATGAAGAAATAAAATTTCATTTTTAAAAATACATATAGGTTTGTTGTTTGATATGAATTATACTCAAATGGTAGTGTGTTTTCTATACCCTCGCCAAAGCTGGGGTATAGAAAACACAAAAGTTAGATATACGTGTAATCATATCAAACCACAAACCATAGGGATTCTTTATATTAGATGTCTCCCCTCCTGTTTTTATTATCGGCCGCCAGGAGGCGGGCGATTATGTGTTATATATATGATTATATATTGTTTAACGTCCCGTTCGAGAATCTTTCACTTACATGGGGACATCACCATTGCCGGTGAAGGGCTGCAAAAATTAAGACCTATGCTCGGCGCTTATGGCCTTTGAACAGAGAGTTATCTTTAACGTGTTACACCAGCTGTGACACGGGATCTCGGTTTTTACGGTCTCATCCGAAGGACCGCCCCATTCAGTCCCCTCTTACGACAAGCAAGGTGTACTGAGGATCTATTTTAACAACCCGGATACCCACGCGATTATATGGTATGGGTTTGGAAAAGGTAACATGATTTACTGCGGGCCTATATTTATTGATAATAAAAAATATTTGATCCAAAGTTATCATTTTCTATTTTATAATTACACTAGAAACAAATATTTAATAATCACGATTTTTCTAAATGTAACCTTTATCCAGAATATTTTAGTTTACTGCATTCCATTTATAGAAGTCGCGATCGAGCCTCCCTTTTCTATCATTGTATATACCGATCCCGATTACAATAAAAAAAAGAAGAATATAATTATAAATATTTGTTTTAATTCAAGCAGTTAAATAGGGTCTTATTTATACGAGCAAGTAATCCAATTTTATTATATATATATATATATATATATATATATATATATATATATATAATAAAGTGAACACTTTGTGAAAATTTAGGGATAGTTTTACCTTTGTCTAATTAGCAGTAGTGCAGTTTGTGTTATGACTTAATTACATTACAATGCATTAGTTTGATAAACTGGGTAGTTATTAATGAATCTGTCATATTGTTGTTTTCATTAAACTGAATTTATTGTCGAGGTTTATTTCACTTCTCAAGGCCTGTCTAGGTGTTTCGGTCAATACCCACTAATAAATCCATATAATGATCTAAGTATTAAATTGGGGCCTCCGTGGCCGAGTGGTTAGAGCATTACGCTCAAAATCACAAGACCTCTCACCTCTAGTCGGCGCGGGTTCGAATCTCGCTCGCGCCGATAGATCTGAGAAAATTTGCCAGTTTACTTTCGAAAGGTCGGTGGTCTCTTCCCAGTTATATTGTGTCTGGGTTCTCTCCTCCACCAATAAAATCTGGACGCCACCAGATAACTGAAAAATTGTTGAGTGTGGCGGAAAACAACAATCAATCAATCTATTTTGATTTTGGTATTTTGTTCCATCTTAATTTCCTCATCGTTTGCAATATTTTTTATATCTAATGTTTAGCAGTATACACAAAATAAATATTGAATTTACTTATAAAATGTTATTTTACATAGTTACATACTTCTGTAGTTGTTATTTTGAAGTTACATTTAACATTGTATTGATCCTTTTTTCGATCATAAGCAATTGAAATGTGTTACTTATCATTTTGTTGAGAATGCTACCTGTTCATACATTTCATTATAATTCAACTTTCTGAAATATTCTTGATATGAGGTTGCTTTTTTACATTACAAAGACATTGCCATTTAGCATCTTTCAACTATATTTTCACATGTTGTGTAGTCAAGTTCAAGTATTTTGTGTTTGTTTGTAAATAGTGTGACCTTACAATGTCACAGTCAATGCTAGTCAGTAGTCAAGCAACCACGTTGATTTCCATATGTCCTGAAATCATTTTCATTTGTCATTCATCCGTACTGTATTCAAAACAAGTTAAAATGTGGATTGCCCATTTCTCTAAACCAAAGTTGGACAAAATATTGGTTTTGTTAATCTTTGTTCTTTTCTTTTCTTTTTTACAAGTTAAATGATTCCCGTTTTTTGATATTGCAAGATTCATGTGCTGTACATTTTCTAAAACCTTGCATTCGGCATTATAACTACTGTGCAATACTACAATCGTAAGAATGTTTAATCAAACATTTATATTGCTACTCTTTCTCTGATAACCCTTTCAATTTCATGTACATTACTTATACAGAGCACATTTGTTAATGTTATAATTTTAGTCCCCTACCGGCTTTGTCGAAGGAAACTATTAGTTTATCCTCGGTCTGTTCGTCTGTCTGTCATTCAGAATCAGCTTTCCGGACTTTTCTCTGCTTTGATTCATTGATTGTTTGTTTGTTTTACGTCATTCATATTGAGACGTCACCAGCTGTAGGTGAAGTACCGCAAATTTAGACCTATGCTTAGCGCTCAGGGCCGTAGCAGTGAGAGTTCTTTAATATGCCAACGCCTACCGAGACACGGGACCTCCGTGTTTAAGGTCATATCCGAAAGACTCGTGATTCTCACTTCTAAATGCCGAGCGTTTGACGAAGGAGCAATCAGTACCTATTTTTCGTCTTAGGTTTGACGCGGCCATGGCACGAGCGGGGCTCGAACTCACGACCTCCCGGTTACGAAGCGAACGCTCTAACCACTGAGCTACCGCTTCCGGTTTCTCCGCTTTGAATGATGATATTCAATTGAAATGTTAGATAAGACTTTGTCTTGAATAGTCACAGATTAAGTTTGACTTTCGTTTCGCTTGACTGAATTATGGCCCTTGATGAATGCTTGAGGTTTTCGGACTTTTTTCCGCATTGGATGTAGATATTCATCTTAAATTTATATACGGCTTTGTCTTGGATACTTACAGATCAAGTTTGAGTTTCTTTATACTTTTGTCTGAATTAATCCTCATGGTGAATTGCAAGAATCAGTTTTCCGGACTTTTCTCCGCGTTGGGTGAAGATATTCAATTGAAATTTGATATGGGGCTTTGTCATGGCTAGTTACAGATCACGTTTGAGTTTCGTTATACTTGACTTACTTTTGACTGAATTATCCTAACGATAGGGGACTTTGTGTTGCCTGCAATACAATCAGAATGCTTTTTTAAAAATGTTTTTTTGTTAAAGATTTGTCGAAATGCATAATGTCTTTTTAAAAAATATTTTTAATTATTAAATAGTTTATGTATTATATTTTTAAGATGATGGAAGCCGCATAATGGCAAATGGGTATTCTGCTAGAAAGCAGAACAGTGAAGGATTTGTACACAGAAAGTATGCTTCAATATGTAAACACATGTATAAAAATACTTCATGGTTTGCCTTATAAAGTACATTTAATGGAGACCTCTGATGCTTGTTTAGTAGTCTTTGATGTGTACTGAGAAGTTGCGGCCGAATTTGACGCTTGCGTCAATCAGTTTTCTTGTGTTGTTTTGATGCTGTTGTTGTTCGGCCTTCAAAGCCGCTTAACATGCTGTAGGTACGTCACGTCGACACTATTACACATAAAGAAAATGTGCCTAATACAATACACAAATACATCATTTTACAGAATTTTTTTTATCAAATTGATGAATGAATTTAAAGCTATATTATGTTTACGACATTTTTCTTGGACTCTTCCTGACACATTTATTGTTGTGCTTGTGGCTCCACTGTTATTTAATATGCTTCAAAAGGCAGCATTATTTCGAGAGAATTCAAACGAATTGTGGAATTAATTTTCTGTTGAATTTTATTTAAACTGTTGTAGCTGAAAATTTGATTGGATATTTTTGTGACTAGTTATCTGCGTCATTTGATTTGCAAGTATTTTCATTTCATTTTGAGCTAAATGTTTGCGAACACTGTGATTGATCATTAATAATGTGTCCCCCAACAATTCCCATTGCAGGACCTTCTCTGTAGTCGATTTTTACAACAATGCTGTTTTGAATTCCGCTTTCTGGCATGTTTGTAAACATTTACAAAGTACCTATGTAAAATGTCAAATAAACATAGTGTAATATCCAAAATATATGTAATGGGTGATATCCATTGGATAAAGGAGTAATGATGTAATAAATAGGGGTATGGACAGCATACTTCAGGAAGTGCGCTATTTTAAAAACAAATTTGTTCTTGCATTCATGCACATTCTACTTTCATTTCTGTCGGTTGATTGGTTGATTATATATTGTTTTACGTCCCGCTTAAGAATCTTTCACTCATATTGAGACATCACCATTGCCGATGATGGGCTGCAAAATTTAGGCCTATGCTCGGTGCTTAAGGTCTTTGAGCTGGGAGGAATCTTTATCGTACCACACACAGGGCCCGATTTTTGCGGACTCATCCGATGAATCCCCCGATTTAGTCACCTCTTACGACATGTAAAAGGTACTGAGGACCAATTTTAATCCGGATCTTCACGGGAATTCTCAGTAAATAAATCATTTAATACAAAGGACACTTGCAATATAGGTGAAACACATTGTCTACTCATAGAAAAAATTATATAAACAGCAAATTTAAAGTACACATCGCTTTCTATAGACAGAAGTGCTCAACATATTGATTTCGCTTACTTTTTCAAAGTTCGTAATCGAGGACTATTTACATTTAATAAATGAAAGGTTTTTATACATTGTTCACCATTTTATAACAAAAAAATATTTCAATTTCGATAAACTCTCAATTCTTAAGTATTTCAAGATCTGTGTAGTCTACAATCTTTAGTGTGTATGAATTAACTTGCTAATATAATGGATTTGTGAAATATTGCACGATAACAAAATAAATAAAGCTTTGGAAAACACATGAATGCACAAATAATTTTATTTTCATATCAGCACGTTGTTGTACAAAAAAGTCTCTTTCATTAACCATTGACCGTCGAACCTGATCCATTTTTCCTAGAGAAAAACGAGTGTTAGATTTGCCAATCGGTAAATCTTAAAGGTCTCTCGAAATATCTTGGGGTCTCATATTTGATTTAGTCTCCAGTATATTGTGATACTTCGAAGGTGGCAGTTTCCTTTAAGTTTTTCTTTTATTAGAAGGTTGGACTTCATGCAAAATTGCTGTAACCACGCAAAATCTATCAACCAGGTCGATGGAACTCCTTATAGTGCATGAGCAGTGGAAAACAAAACTCTTTCTTTCTGTTTTTAGGTACCTGAGAAAACTCAGATGACCTATTGCACTTGGTCTCCGTCCGTCGTCGTACGTTGTGCTTAATAAATGAACATTTTTAACTTCTTGATAACTACCATTCCAATTCTTTTCAAATTTAGTATAAAGCGTCTTTGGCACATGGACGATATAAATTGTAAATTTCAGAACCCCCACAACCCTTAGAGGCAGGGTGAAAACTACCAAAAGTTGACCAATTTTCAAAAAATCATCTTTTCTAGAACCGCATGTGTTTAAGAAAAACTAAATGCATAGTGATCTAGAGCAGGAAAGCCTCTGCCAAAATTGCAAATTTCATGATCCCTGGGCTAGATGTTTGTTTTACGTCTAGTCGAGAAGTTTTCACTCATATTGAGACGTCACCAGCTGTAGGTGAATACCACAAATTTTGACCTTTGTTTAGTGCTTTAAGGCCGTAGCAGTGACGGATTCTTTAACGTGTCAACGCCTACCGTGACACGAAACTTCTGTTATTAAGGTCATATTCGAAAATCCCGTAATTCTCACTTTTAAATGCCGAGCGTTTGGCGAAGGAGCAATCACTATCTGTGTTTACGTCTTAGGTTGGACATGGCACGAACGGGGCTCGAACTCACGACCTCCCGGTTACGAAGTCCCCGGGGAAGAAGTTCTGACTCTAGGGCGGGGCCAAACTTGATATATAGTATTTATGTGTAAAATATTTAAAAGACATCTTCTTTAATGCTATTGATACTTAAAGTGTCCGTGAAGCAGGTGACAAAGTGCTTCTCTAAATGTAGTTTCCATAATAAAAAACGTAAAAACCCAAGTCCGAGCACCGAGTGTTGTTTAATGAGCGAGTTATTGCACGAAATATAAAAATATTGCGAATTCACACCTTTACGATATAATGAAAATAGTATCAACCGGATGTGACGTCAGCTTACATCAGGCGCCATTCTCGATGCAGTATTAGCTTGTTGAATCATCGGAAATGGCTAGTAAAAATAAGGGACGGATGTGTGTTGTGGCAGGCTGCAGTAAAAGACAACCAGACGGAGTTTCAGTGCATGTTTTCCCGAAAGACCAGCATCAGCGAGCAGCCTGAATTCGCTTTGCGAAGCTAACAAGGGCACACTGGACTGGACCATCGCAGTACACAGTGATTTGCAGTGACCATTTTAATGAGGATCGCTACGAGGCCCGATTGTCGTTGATGAAAGACTTCGGCATTCCAGTAAACAAATTGCTACCAGACATCACAAATAGAGGCATTTCACAGTACCATCAACCATTTGCCCCCAAAATGGTGTCTTTCTCCTACTATGGCATGTACTGCAGGTATGTTTATGCTTCAGAAATTTCATGACATGTACAATGTTTATTTCATTTTTGACAATTTTTAAAATACGTATTTGTATATATATATATATATATATATATATATATATATATATATATATATATATATTTATTTATTTTAAGGTTATTGGTTGCTGCCATCCATTATAATGAAAATGCTTCAAGGGTTCAGGCTACCACAAAGGAGGGGGACATGCAGTATAAAATAAGCTTTCCAAAATTTAAGCATGGAGAATACAGTGTGCGAAAGCAAACTGTAGATTCAACGTATGGTATGTACAATAATCCTTCTCTCAACTATTGTATATGCCTAAATCAAATTTATAGGGGAAATAATAAATAAAAACTAGTATAACAAATTTTCAAATTTTATTGATATGGAAACCAAAATACAATATTAAAGCATCCTAGATATAAAATATTTATTGTCAATTTTATTTCAGGGTATGTCACTTCTTTGATGACGGAGACCTTCACGTCGATGGAAGTTTTAGTGAACCACCTCCTGTCTCCTGCTTGCCAGAAAAAGAGCCACCACCACTTTGCAGTAATTTTGTCCATCCTGAAAAAAATGAGGCAGTGTTGCATTTCAGATCTCGTTTTAGGAAGAAAGAAACACCAGTATAGAGATGTGTGATGAACAGAACTTTATAGGATCTCCATGTATTTAATTATATATATATATATATATATATATATATATATATATATATATATATATATATATAACTTCATATTAGATTGCTTTCTTAGTGTCATACTATGTAGCTTTAGTATTTTGCACTGACTGAATAAAATTTAATCAAATTATAAGATCTATGAAGACAAGATTTTAAATAAAGCAGTAATGACAGTTACAGATTTTAACCACTACTGACCTTCAACCCAATGAATAAATACCCGTATTTTAGCCAACCTGCTTTCTTTTTCTACTTCAAAAAGCATTGTTTTGTTTTTGTGGGGTTTTTTTTGTTGTTTTTTTTTTGGTATCAATTATTGAGAAATAAAGCCAACATGAACAGAACTCTAGTCACGAGTATCACTCTTCAAAATAAATAAATAGAAATTAAAAAAGAATGGCCGTTTTCTAGCATGGGTATACTGGTGTCTCATAATATCGCGGTACTTAATTATTTTATTTTAAAAGAGAATTCCAGGTTGTCATGTCAACACTATCAAGTGTTATATTCATAGAGTTTAAAATTGACTAGCTTTTCATTCCAATATAATTTTCTGACCTTGTTTCGCATGTTATGCTCGCTGTTTTTAAAACCAGTAGTCTAACTTGGCTTCAAAAATGGAGACTTCCATTGTATCGCGGTATTCAATATTCATGGGAGTCTGGTGCAGTTAAACAGCACGGCTTTTATTTTTTCTATTGATGTGACATTACATCACGTACCTACTGTTAACAATCAGGCGACAGACTGACAATTCATGATAATTTATTTTTCTTATCACATTTGAAATTATGGTATGTCCATATTTTTAGAATGAAACATATTTTGAGATTTTCATATAAATACATGTAATTTTAACAAAAAAAACATTCAATCATCTCCTCTTCTGACATATTTACTAACTTTCATGTACCCAATCTTCAGTCTGTTTACAGAAGGTGGCCTAAAAATCGCTGAATGACTTATTTTGGAATATACCGATACAATGGAACCCGCGATATAAGGAGAAAGGGTATACTATGATTACTTAGTATTACTTTTTTCCCCTACACGTTTAAGCTGCAAGTTTCAATGTTTCGTTACACGTTATAATAAAGTTTTCGTGTGTATTTCAACAATTAATTACAGTTTACACGTGTTACAAATAAAAGAAAGTGAAAGTCATACCAATCTGTATTTCCTAGACGGTGCTGATCGTCGGCCTCTTCCATAGATAGATTTGATTCGCTAGAATCAGTTGCTTCAGGTTCAAAGCGATATGGAATAATATTCCGCTGATGTTCCTCGTGTACCTCTTCGAAGGATGACATCTCAAATGACATATTTAAGTCAATATCGGACGAAGAACTGTGATAATCATTCTTGCTTACGGTCGCCATTTCAAAACAGATGTTACCTGACGTCACGCAAGGATTTTGCTATGAATACTTCAAACCGGAAGTAGCCTTGATTGGTTTTAAGCAGGTGCAAAAATGGCCAACTTTGAAAGGGAATAACTTCCGTATCGCCGCTAATTTGAATGTAACATTTTGGGATAATGACTTTCATGTTAATCCACACTAATTAAACCAAACTTTGAGCTTGACTTCACGGGCACTTTAAATGGAACGAAATTAATATTTACAATGAGCAGGTAGCTCTTTAGCAAAATTGTAAATTTCATGATCCCACGGGTAGGGGTTTTGGTATTAAGGTTAGGCCAAATTGGACTGTGATTAAATGTGGTAACAACTAAACATTGTTAGCTTCCTCTTGATAACTATATTTTAGATTTTTTTCAGATTTGGTATGAAGCATCTTTGAGACAAGGAGGACAAAAATTGTAAATTTCAGGATTCGTGTACCTCTGAGGCCTTAGGGGCAGGGCAAAAATCTTCTTCTTTACCATTGCACACGTATTAGAAAAACTAAATGGATTGTGATTCAGAGCAGGAAGACCTCTACCAAAATTGTAAATTTCATGATCCCCGGGGTTTAGGTACTGACTCCAGGGCGGGGCGGAACTTGGTATTTATAGTTTATATGTGTAAAACATTTAAGTAATATTTTCTTTAATGCTATTGATACTAAATTGAAACTAGATAGATATTTAAAAGGAGTAAATAGTCATTTATCAGAAGTGTAATTATCATAATCCTAGTGGATACAGATTCCAGGGGGGGGGGGTTATTGATTATTATCAGTGATTGTTGTCTTTATCATTTGAAAGACTTCTTGAAGTTTTCTGATATGGTATATAAACTAAATGCAGATTTAGATAAAGCAGAATACGGTGTGCCGAAATTATAAGTTTTGCAACCCCATGACTTTGACTCTAGGACAGGTCAAAATGAATTATTTTGCAAAAATGCTACATGTATTATATCAAGTAAAGTCTTTCATAACCTTTCGAGGGCATTTAAATTTTAAGAACACATCTTGTTTGCAATTGTACTTTTGGTGAATATTAAAATTTAGATTAGATATTCAGAACAGGAATTTTTTTCTATATTTTGTAGCCTTAGGACCAGTGATAAATTTAACGTATACTCAGGTGACCGATAAGGCCTGTGGGCCTCTTAAATTTCTCTCTCTCTCTCTCTCTCTCTCTCTCTCTCTCTCTCTCTCTGTGTGTTTTTCACATTTGCATTGTACATTAACCCTCAAGCGTCCCGTGTACTGGTATTCAAATGAAGTTATCGTTGTTTATTGTGTTTAAATTTATTATTGTGTTTGCTATATATTAAATCCGTACAATCAAGTTACTTTGATGAAAATCTGATAGTTGAGTGTTGCCGTCGTTGGTGTTTTGACTTTTCCTCAAGAACCATTTGGCCAGTTTCAGCAAAACTTGGTACAGCAGTTCGTATGGTAAAGAGATCAAATTTGTTTAAGTAAAGGAACACCTTTCCTTCCAAGGGGAAATCAATGAGGAACGGTTGGTTCGTTGTATAATGTTTAACGTCCCACTCGATAATTTATGATGGCGAGTGCCCAGTGATATACCCAACTGCCGTATATAAAATTTTGGCGCACTTTTTTATGTGAATGAAAGTAGTTCTAAAAAAAATTATATCCAAATAATATAAAGGATACACATGTTAAATTAAACCACGCCAAAACTTAAACACTAAGATTTCGAACTACTTTTTTCGAAAAACTTCCCCACGTTAAAATTACTAGATATATGATGGTTTCTATTTTAATCATTATACTTTTATGAATCTTAAGAATGAAAGTTGTTGCTCTTAAAAATGTCTGTATGTGTACAAGTTCAGTTTCAGGGGATAGCAATATACATGTAGTATAAGGTTATTGTAATTATAAAACTCTTTAATGTTTTTGATCATAAATATGCTTCCTGAAAATTACAATATTCGTAGCGCCGACCCCAGGGCGAGGTCAATATCGTACTTCAAGAGAAACTAAAGCATTGTATTGACCGATAAAATGTCATTTATTGCTTACCGGGTCTGTCATCTTTGTATACACATACAGAGCAACACCCGCAGTTAAAAGTGATTACAGACATGAGATTTTGTTTCTTTTATGATTGAATAATTTAATATACTTAAACCGGATACTAGAACATGTTAGAACTTACTAAACATACCTAATCGGTTGTCTTTAGATTGGGCTTTATATTACCATAATACTCCAGTTTGTGATAGAAAGCATCTTTTCTTTACAATTACAAGTCAAAATAGACGCGAGTTTACATTGAGTGACCAAAGCAAAACAATCATGTCTATCAGTTTTGAAATTCCCAAATAACCGATTTTGGAAAAACCAAATGTTATCATCTCGAGGCACATTTTCTTTGTTTGTTTGTTTTACGTCCCGTCGAGAATTTTTCACTAATATTCAGACGTCACCAGCTGTAAGTGAAGTACCACAAATCTTGACCTATGCTTAAAGCTCAGGGCCGAAGCAATGAGAGTTCTTTAACGTGTCAACGCCTGCCGTGACATGGGACCTCAGTTTGAAAGTTCATATCCAAAAACCCTTTAAATGCCGAGCGTTTGGCGAAGAAGCATTCTCGAGGCACGTAAATATTATCTTCCCTTTTTCCTAGATTGTTGAATATTACGTAATTAGAAATCACGGAACTATTCAATCATATGACGATGGTGAATATCGAGACGCTAAAAACGCAAGTCCCATGTCGCGGTAGGCATTGACACGTTAAAGAACCCTAATTGCTACGGCCCTGAGTGCTAAGCATAGGTCCAATTTTGTGGCATTTCACCTACAGCTAGTGACGTCTCAGTAAGAGTTAGATTTTTTCAAAGAGTCGAAAAACAAAAAAAAAATTAAATGATACTTAGTCAGCCATCTTTTTTAAAGCGAAAGTACGATGTATAGTGTAACATTAACTTGTGTCCGTAACTTTTCGTTGCGGGTCCTCTTATTTCATGAAATGTTGGCGTTCAATAACGGTCCAGATATTGACAGCCAAAATCTATACAATATCAAGTTTTGTCATAACTTTATAATCATGGCACCAATGCAAATCCCCATAAAGAGCGACCTCACAATTGGTATGAATGTTTGTCCTTAGCGATGATTCTTTTCGTTTGGGAAATTTGCACTTTAACCGCAAAAATTTACGAAAAGGGAATACATAATAGACCTAATATTACTTTATGTAATTCTTGAAATTCTAATCCAAAAACAATACAATGACAGAATGATAGGCATGAATGTAGGCTATTTATTTCGTTAAATACATAAAGCACATCTGCAGACTTCCTCGGTATGCCTCTTGTCATCATTTTAAGTCACATGTACTTGAAGAAGTGGTATTATTGGGTTCCCATTGTATGTTCTACCTGTTCTGTATCAGCAGACCATATCAAAGACAGCATTTAGAACATTTGTTATTGACGCGACCATGTGTCTGCCTACAAATTTATTTACCCCAAATATCAAGAACATGAGTTCCGAACGTACTTTTAAATATTACTTTATGTCACATTCCTAGCTGTCTATCCGATTTCATACCCTGTACCTGCACTGCATGACGTCACATGTATTCTTGACGTTCTAATTTTTTTTTCAATTAGTGGATTTTTTTCAATTATTATCACTAGTACATCAACTGTTTCCTTTTAACAGCCGTAAACGTAGTACGATGAAAGCAATAACTGAAAACATATCTGGAAAAACAATAAAACATCCTAGTAACACAAAGAACACTACTCCCACATATCCTATCGCCCGCGCAGAAGGCCGAGGGTCGTCTGCACTTGTCAATTTTCGCTTGGTGGATGATAATTCATCTACATTAACTATCAACTCTCTCTTTCTCTGTTCAATTGATTCTTCAAGTGTAATGTTCACTTCAACACAAACACAAGTGCACTGAACAGAGCTATTCACAACTTCTACAGCCGTTGACGACATTAATGTCTCCATACTCGTGGATACTGGGATTGCTGTTGTAATTTCGGACTCTGTCGTTTCCGTCATCGTTGTAGAAGGTTCAGTATTTGTAGATAAAGTCCCCGGGCCTGTTGTTGTCAAAACGACTGGTGAGACTGAAAAATATCACAAAAATAGTTTTAAAAAGTAATATTATCAAGAAAGCTCTGAATACCTATCATTTTCACCCTCGTGGTTGCATTATTTCTTTGAAGCAGTTTGTTGTCAAATGCTCAGTTCTGTCTGGAGGTCTCATGAAAATACAATGTGTTATGAAGAATTCTAAAATGTACGTGAATGTGTTTGACTGACATGAGTAATCACGACTTGTTTTTATTACGTCTGAAATGCAATTACAAAATTCTCGTACCTTCCACGGAACATTGTCGTTTATGAAAATAGCAAGAACTGCAAAAAGTAAACTCGTCGTTGTTAGAAGTGGCTAACTGACAAAAAGAGTTGTCAGTCCTGTAGGTAAAACCCTCACAAAAACTATCTGCATTACAGCTCACTTCGCAATCTAGTACTGTCGATGTAGTCTCCCAGTACACCGCACTACTTCTTCTGTATGGTCCAACAGCTGTGTACACATCAGAACATTCTACAAATTAATTATTAAATATCGATTAGACACAATGCAGTATACGTGGATTTTGCTCTTAGTACCAAGTAAAAATCAAACAGATGTTTCCAATAACAAAAATTCAGTCTTGTAACTATTTTGTATTAAAAATTTCAAATATGTTTGATATTTTCTTTATCCTGAAAAAAAAATTCAAACTTCATGATTTACAATACTTTTTTTAGGATGAGTTACAAGCAATCCAGAAATTCTTATTATACTACAACTTGCCTTTCGGACAATGCCTCTGGTAAAAGAAACACTCATTGCAAGGACTAAATATGGAAGTTGAGGCGCTAATGGCATCATTGAGGACCGTTAACTGGCACAGATTATCGTCTGTATTATGATGATATCCTTGGCAAATCTCATCTGCATTACAGAGAGCTTCACATTCCAATTTTGATTTGGGAGTTTCTTCATAGAAGACACCTGCTCCCCGTCTGTTTGGTCCATGTGTTGTATATGTGGTGAAACAGCCTATATTACAATGAAGTGGTGAAATTTACTTTCATTCGTCAATAGTCATGACTCGATTTTCACAAATTTTTCCAATCAACTAAAGCCCTGCGAGTTCTTTCATCGCCTACAGAGTTACATACGTGTAGTAATCACGTGCAGTTACACACATACATTATAAAGGTACATGCGTATGTATAATAAGGATAATTCTAAGCACTGAAATAACGGGAAAAGGATATGTTGAACACATGCATCTTAATCAAGCCTTTAATGAGCCGCGTACAGTTACCGTTACTGATTTTTGGCAATAAACTCTTGCTTGAAATAAAATTAAAGTAATAATGAAATGATAGAATGTGTATCGCTGATTTTTGGAAGAAAACAAAATCTTTGAAAATTCAGATTTTGCAAAGTACAATATATACCCACTAATATTTGAAACAAACACTATGGAACGTGAATCATGGGTAGATAACTCAAACTGCTGAATAAACGCTTCTACTGTCTGTATCCCCGATGTACATTGTTTAGGAGTCCTTATTCCTTACAACATCGCATTGTGATCACGTTCTTGGGGCCGGTGGTAATATTTTGTTTTATTTGTATATTTTATTGTCCCATTGGAGACTCACGTAAATGTTACCAGTTCTAGGTGAAGTCCCACAAATTTGGACATTCACACAGCGCTTACGACCGTGGAAGTAAGGGTTCTTTATCTTGCCAAAACCTACCGTGGCATGAGGCCTTCAAGTATCACCGGCATTAGTAGCAAAAGTCACTGGTCTTCTCTGATCCTATTTATGCATGTCACGTTTGTACGCTAAAGAACTCTCACGTTTACAGCACTGAGCGCCATGCAGACATATTGGACTTCACTTACAGCTGGTGTAGACCCCCCCCCCCCCCCCTCCCCCCCCCCCCCTTTTCCCCTTGTTACATAATAATACACTAAAATCTATTCACCAAGCTTAGAATTAATCAAGCTGATCACGATCGTGTCATAATTTATGTTCCATAGATATGTATACAATCATGAATTTCGCTGTCATACATGCAGTATTTAATATGCAAGGTTGATTTTCATGGTCATTTGCGTGTATACTAAAGTCACCCTTCAGCTCGTACTTTAGATCTGCCACTGATTCAGTTTTATTATGACTGGCGTCACGCATCTATCATCTTACCACAATATTATATTTCGCATTAAGTTAGATTTTATTGAACAAAGATGTTAACTCCATATTAGCTATTCAACTTTTAGACAGACGGGATGTCTTCAGCTTCTCTATCGTCAACTTCCCATATTTATGTAGCAATATACCATCTTCACCTTCATACTGTGTTTATGTCTCTTAACTGATTCGATACGCACGAGCCTGTTCTGGGTAAGACCAGCTTTTACATGTAAATTAAGGTAGGCTACTAACTAATAAGTTGATGTTACAGGGGTTTCAACAGCTTCGTATAAAGTCAGCATTTCTCAAATTATGGTCGTTATAACGATCTAATTTACAAATACAACTTGTCATTATATGGAATACTCTCTGACGTTTTTCGTATCAATTGTTTGGCCGTTCTTTACACACTGATTTTAACTATGCTAGGGATCATTCCCTTCACCTGATCATGATATAGGGTTCACGACAGGTGTGATTGGTCAACGGGATGCTTAGTCCTCTCAGACACCTGATCCTACCTCTGGTATGTTCAGGGATCCGAGTTTGCCCTACTCTTTATCAAAGGATCGCCGTTTGTTATCTTCTCGTTTCATTATAGGTGAACGATATCATACCAAGTACCGCAGAAGGCGTAGCAAGTAAAATATATGCATGATTTCACCACCAGTCGGTGCTAAGATATGAGTAATAATATTACTTGTGAAACGCTCTTCAGAAAGTTGTTTAATAAGCATTGAAATGAAATGAAACTGATTTCAATTCCAAGGGTAAAAGTTCAGCTTTTCACTTAATACTTACCCCCTGGACATTGCTTCACATAAAAATGACAAGAAGAACACCAGTAATCGTTGGTATAGGAGGAGGACGTGGATAATCCGCATGTACTGTCATCAGTGTTGTAATAAAATCCCATGCAAGTAGTGTAATTGTTACAAAGATTCTCACAGTCTGGTCTACCCAGTGGACTGCTCTCCCAGAATGTGTATGCCAGTGAAGCTCTCCGTTTATTCCCAATGGATGTATAGGAATTCAAACAGCCTATTATTTGTAGATAAAGGACTTGTATTATATGACTGGATGAATTAATGAAATTTATTTGACTCTTGCAACGAAAATGTAGTTTCTCTGATTACATGCATGAAGTCAATCATTGTCAGAATCATTACATGTATATCGCTCTCGAAATTTGTATTTTCCCGCGATTCTCTACTAAAAGCGGGAAAATGATTTATTCACGTTACAGTAGCGTGTTTTTTTTTATATAGTGGTGTGGTCCATTATTGACCAATAGAAAGGAAGCATATGGTCACGATTAGTATTCAGGTTTGTTAGACTGGTCATTTTCTAGCCGTCCTTCACGCAGATAGGACAGTTTTTTGCTGTTATATCTAGTGATTAGATTTATTAGGCACCCTATGCATGTAATTTTAGGGTTTTAAGTGTGGGGTCCGTCACACTACTGCACCTTGGAGCAATTTGGCATCGGATACAGGTTTCCTAGACTCTAGGTTTTTCCTGGCCGGCTCTGGTGTTCTATAAGGGGGATTATATGTGATACAGTAACTCTGTTTAATATATGAACATTTAGATTTATTGTGTTTTCATAGACGGGATTATACGTGCTACCTGTAGATTAATATAAATCTGTTTAGATGAGCATTTTGGTATATGGTGTTTACAATTGTGTTTGTATATAATAAATTTGCACGGCCTCCAGACCGGTCGCGGTAGCTCAGTGGTTAGAGCGTTCGCTTCGTAACCGGGAGGTTTTGAGTTCGAGTCCGGCTCGTGTTATACCCATGTCAAACCTAAGACGAAAAACGCTCGGCATTTAGAAGTGAGAATCACGGGTCTTTCGGATATGACCTTAAAAACGGAGGTCCAATGTCACGGTAGGTGTTGGCACGTTAAAGAACCCTCACTGCTACGGCCCTGTATACTAAGCATAGGTCTAAATTTGTGGTACTTTACCTACAGCTGGTGGCGTCTCAAAATGAGTAAAAAATTCTCAAACAAACAAACACGGCCTCCAGTGTGCACGGCTAGCGGTATGCTACATATATATATATATATATATATATATAGGTAGGTGTTGTTGTTATGTGTTAAATAGGTAATAAAGTTAATACCAAGTTATATTGATACCTGGATACGGTAAATTCAGAAAGAAGAGGCCACCTGGGTACTACAGTATAGTTAAAAGTATCGGAGTATGAAATATAGAATGATTTTTCCTATTCTACATATTCAAGCTAAAATCTTATATTCAGGAGCAGTATAAACAAGGTGTTCATTAAACAGAAATGCCCCTGAAAATGCCAATATTAAGGAGGCGTCACCATTGCCGGTGAAAGGCTGCAAAATTTAGGCCTATGCTTGGCCCTTTGAGCAGGGGGAAGGAAGTCTTTATCGTGCCACACCTGCTTTGACACGGGGTCTCGGTTTTTGCGGCCTCATCCGATGAATCGCCCCATTCAGTCACCTCTTGCGACAAGCAAGGAATACTGAAGACCTATTCTAACCCGAATTAGACTTTACATAATATATGTTACAACAACACTATGTGACGATTTCGGACCCGCCTTAAAGTTAGAAACCTGGGGTTGTGTAATTCACAAGTTTTGTACAATAATTTTGCTTTTTCTAAATATGCATTTAGTTTTCATACAGTATTAGCAAAATTAAGAAGACGATTTCTAATGATAAAGACTATAATCATTATGATAATGGTGGCTGCACCCTGGAAACAAAACCTTATCCCTAGGATCATGAAATTTATTTTTTAGGGATACAATCTTTCTAATTATCTATTTAGTTTCAATTTAGTTTTAATAGCATTAAAGAAGATGTCATTTAAATGTTTTATGCATAAACACTACATACCAAATTTGACCTTACCCTAGAGTCAGAAGTTCTACCCCAGGGATCATGAAATTTACAATTTTGGTAAAGGCCTTCCTGCTTTACATTTTCCCTCTGGATGTGGAGTTGTAGAAAAGAGTTTTTAAAATTGATCAGTTTATAGTAGGTTTTGCCCCGTCTCATAGTCAATGGGGATTCAAGAGTCCTGAAATTTACAATTATGTCCTTGTTGTCACAAAGGTACTTCATATCTAATTTTGGAAAAAATGGTATGACGGTTATCAAAAATAAGTTAAAAATGTTCAATTATTAATACGTATGTTTTATCACTATGATAATTTTAGCCCCATCCTGGTACCAAAGTCTCTACCCCTGAGATCATGAAATTTACAATTTTGATAACGGGTCACCTGCTTCTTCTAAATATCTAGTATTTAGATTCAATTTAGTATCGATAGGATAAAGAAGATGATATTTAAATGCTTTACACCTCGATACTATACAGCAAGATTGGTTCTGCTCTGGAGTCAGGGCCTCTACCCCAGGGATCATGACATTTACAATTTTAGTAGCAGCCTTCCTACTCTACATGACTATGCATTTAGCTTTTCTATAGACGTACGGTCGTAGAGAAGATTCTTAAAATTGGTCAATTTTATGCCTGTAAAGCACCAGGGAAGCAGGAGTCCTGAAATTTACAATTTATATCCCCCTTATCCCCAAAATGCCTCAATAACAATAGGTTACCTGACGGCTCAAAAGATGACCTAAAAAGTGATGCGGCCAAAATACATATACATGTACCAAAATCAGAGACAGGCATATATCTTTGCCAATATCCATATTATGTGACACGTCATCTACAGCAGGTGACGTCTCTACAAGAGTGAACATTTCTCGAATGGAACTCAAAACGACACAAATGAAAATTGCGTAAATAGAAGAAATTCAAAATGTATTTACATCTATTTATATTTTTCTACTATGAATGTACAATCAGATAATAAGAGCTTTTGTTGAACACCATAATCAAAGGTAAATCGGTATTACAGTATTACATTTATTCATATAGTACAAATGACCCAAGACCACTTGACCCTTTTGCATAGGTGAGCCAATGAGATAAAGTTTCAAACAATTTGACATACAGAGATGTTGTAGAAAAGGTGATACTATTGCTCCTTGTTTATTCTTTGTTCTCATACTCCTTATCTTTTGAACAGTCTATAATCAACCTGAATACTGATGACCCATACATTTTAGACATTTTAAACCAGTACTATCTTCTAACTAAACAAAATGAAACAGTTGAGTTCTGCTGGATTCCTATTCATGTTGGTATCCATGGTAACAACAAAGCAGACAAAGAGATAAAGAATGCACTATAAAATGATATTATACATTTTAAAATTCCTTACACAGATCTAAAATATATCATAAAACTATATGTAAATGATCTTTGGCAAATATATTGGGATTTCTGTGACAGAAGTAAACTTTATTTTATTCAAAACAAAGTAAACAGATCGTGTAACATCGTAATGAAAAGCCAGGATGAAGTTATTATTTTAAGAATACGCATCGGACATTCAAAATTGACACATTGTTATTTATTAAACAGAGAACTTCAACCTGAATGTATATTTTGTGACTGTCCGTTAACTATATAACACATTCTTTTGGAATGTAGTGATTTTACGCCCACACGAAATAGACTTTTTGATAAGGTGCAATCAATGCAACTTTCTCTGGTATATTTCCTTTTTTTTTAAATACAAAGTTGAAAATTTGTAGCAGTAAAATCATGTGGAGTTTGATTGAGAGACTGGGTAAACTACAAACCTACCTTTGATCTCTTAACTTGGAATATGAAGTATACAAGCAGCTATACTAGATGATTGTAGTGTGAAAGAGTATGTAATGATGCGAGAATTTACAAAATAGTTAATATGTTTCTTCATTACATTTTACTTGTGATTATGAGAAAACAAAAATGAGTAATTGATAAAAAAAAAAATAATTCAAAACTTCGTTTGGGAATTGACCAATGGAACTATTTTTCGTTTCTTACAATTTCTTTTGTAGAAATAGGAAGTCCCAATTCCAGTAGCCTGCCCGGTGTTGTTGTTCGACAGCTGACAGAACGAGGCTGATGCCTCGTATTCATATCCCAGACATGTAGTGTCATTGTCGCAGAGGGTCTTGCATTCGTCAAGCGTATTGTTACCCGAGAAGTAGATATCACTACCACCAAATCCAGGACCCAGATTCGTGTATGTGTTTAAACATGCTGAAATTCAGAGAGAGACAAATGTATAACCATATAGTTTAGATTGGTGATAGAGCGGCTAGTAACTAACTATAAAAGAATAGTTTCAACCAGGAGGAAAATGTCACAATTTAGCTCTCAACATTGAACAAAGTATCGAATAGAACAAGCTCTTTTCATACCTTCATCGATTTCAAGGAAGCCATTAGTAGCATCCAAACAGCCTAGACTTTATCATACAAGATTTCAACTCTGAATTTTTGTACATAAATTGTGAGTGCATTGTCTTCTCATGAAACTTTACCCCCGATTCCTTCTACGTAAGATCAGGCCTAAGGCAAGGGTAGCTTCTGTCGCCAACATTATTTGAATTTATTTCTAATGCCTATGGCATTCCCACAAATAAATACAAATTTAAACAATTACCACGAAATATCAATGCTTTAGTGAAAACTAACAGATGGTATCACACCTTGCAAAAATTTTAACAAGTGATAACCATAAGAGAAAACGTTAACGTCGAAATTGTATGTAAAGGCCTTATCTGTTATCCTCTCTCTGCTAAAAATCCTAAAATTTCATTGACATGCTATATACAACAAGTTTATTTTTCTTATTCATGTAATATTGTCACTGTGTGGTTTACTAAAAACAGATTGAGCTTATTCCTGTTATTCCTGTTTTCACGCGACCCCGCAAGGAGCCTCACATAAGGACATGTACATTGGCACCAAACGACTTTTAAACAATGCTACTGCGACTGAAAGATATGCGATGCGCAGCAATCACGAAATTATTAAATTACAGACTCAATTAAATTCCAAAAATACCTAGAAATTATACAAAAAGGCGGTACGATATATTTGTTATTTAGACACAGGTTACATGTAATATAGAAATTTACGAGATATGAAAAATCAGTGAAGTATCTACTTAACTAATATTATGCCTCAAAGACCAAAGACATGTCAGACCCAATCACTACTAAACCATTAATGTATGGGAAACTTCTTATATCTGGGATCTACTTTATTCTATGTAGCCTAGTAGTTAGGATGCTTGTTTCGCAGTCGGAAGGACCGGTACCGATTCTCGAGTTCGGGAGCCGCGTCGAAAAGAGGTTTAATATAAGTAATTAGAACCCAACCGGAACATCAATCTGCCTTTTCTGGAGAAAAAAAAAACCTCGGACGTATTAGCAGGAATACACATTGATTTGTACCCTTCAATGATTCGGTTCCGCCTAAGCACACAAAGCGATATGGAATATATATCCGTCTAAAAAGAACGACTTATATCAATATGTGTTGTCTTTTTGTGGAATTTATTACAAAAGTTTGCTTTTCATATCAAATAGAATGTTTAGACACCAAAATTTTAGTCTGTTTTATTGAAATTGTAACCACATGTCTTTGTTTACATTGGAAACACTTTCTTTTTCTGTGATCGAGTCAATTACAGTCACACGCGGTCTTTTTGGAGTTGGGCCTGAGGATGTTAGACATGGAATTTTGACAATGTCTAACACTTTATCGACATCAACTTTTTACATTTTCCCCCACCATACATTTGAAATGGTATGATCTATTCAAGACATTGTAACATGGCATACACATTCTATTCCTTCTCGAGAGGGAAAATCTCCGATTGTATCTTTCATTTTTTTTTTTTTTTTTTTTTTTTTTTTTGCTAATGCAGCTCTTGTTGCCACTATTTTCAATAAATCCCACTTATCTTCTAGACAATATGTACATTTTTCCATTCTGTAGGTATGTTACGATCATGAGACTTGATTGTAGCAATGTGACCTAAAATGGCTACCTATTACGTCCGAGGTTTTTTCTCCGGAAAAGGCCGAGTGATATTCCGATTGATAAGAACCCAAGCGTAAATTCTGGCCGCGACTTCTTGGTAACCACCAAAACTATGTAAATGCAAACAATTTAGAAACCTTTATGTTCTTGTATCGAAGCGTATTTTTTCTTGCTTTGGTCCTTTACTATATAGTTCATTCTGGCAGATTAAGGATATTATTCACAATTCATATAATATTCAGTTTCATTACATAATGTCCCATTGTATAAAGTAGCCTTCATTTCTAAAAAATAAATAGAAATAACTCAAATGTAAAACGTATTTTATTATAAAAGAAAAACTATTTGAATTTTTAACAGAAATATTTTTTAATTGTAATTTGCCAACATTTTACCAAGAATTGCCTAAAGAGATGGTCAAATCACACTAAAAGTTTAGTTTGGTTATAAAACAAAAGAAGGGCATATGGATACGTGTATATGCAATGAGAATGCCAACACGATACATACATGTTTTATCTGTACGATGTTTATAATAAATAATAATAATACCATATTTATATAGCACCATTTTCAAACATTTGTATGCTCAAAGGTGCTTTACAGTACATAAAACAATTAAATAAAACATTGAAATAAAATGATATAAACATAAGATACAATACAATACAATGTTTATATGACAGTTTCAAAAAAAAGGGGGGGGGGGTAGTAACGGTGAATGTAAAAAAAATGAATAAATGAAAACAAAGAAAAATAAATATAAACTTTGATTACTTGAAAGGAACCATAAAGTTAAATTGTTTCCTTCAGTGCGAAAATAAATAATGCAAGTTAACCATAGCATATCGCCCGACTGATGGCGGCTGATAATGTTCGTTCATAAACCACTCGGCATTAAAGGTTAAAAGTCACGGGTCTTTCTGACCTAACCTTGAAATTGAAGGTCCGGTGTCACGGTACGCCCTAACACGATAATGAACCCTGCTACGGCTCTAAGAGTGCTGCATTGGTCAATATTTCAGGCACTTTATCTACACGTAAAACAATATACATATGATTACAGGAATATAATGCCCTTTAAAAGGACAAAAAATAAAGAGAACATTCTTTGTGGCGAATTTTCATTCAACATTGATAAATCAGTGAAGATTTTAAATTCATTTTCAAATGAGATATACCTGCATGCTAACTAACCAATATATAAAACTATAATCTAGCATAAAAGTACATAAAATTTATCTTACCTGAACAAAATAAAAAATTCGCTCCAATTATCCAGATGGAAATCACTCTATTCTGCATCTGTGCAAATATAAAATTGATGTTTTAAGTAAATACACTCGTCCTTCTATCCCTGATGCCACTGCAAACACCCCTGGTGCCTTCTAATTCAGTTTATCCCTAACGATTAACAGAAAAATTGTCAACCGTTTTTGGAATTCTTTAGGTTTTCTACACTACGATGTATTCCATATCAGCCACAAAATACTTGAAATTTACAAATACTACTTTCTTTGTTGTATCATGCTTTGTCATGTTTGTCTGTAATCTTGATTAATTAGAGTAAATATCGTTGATCTCCTTCGAAGTTTCTATTTGAATTGAGTAAAGAAACGGAATAGTCAGTGAACTAAGTATCATTTTAGGGCACGTTTGTTGATCAATATATGTACCAACTATAAAGAAATGGACAGGAAATGTCTTTAATCCAATGATAGGTGGATTATGGAAAACAGATACCGCAGTATTTATTTTAACGAAGTTCAAGCTGTGTTTAAATTTGTGCTTAGTAATATTTCAAAAATTCGCCCAAAAATCAATTTCAGGCCCATTTTCTGTGCCATGCTATTCTCGTGCACGCAACCTGGAGAATTTAGAAATTGAAACTTTTAGAAAGCCCTTAAACATTATTCTCTGGTTTGGTTTTAAACGTCTTTGATCACTTCTATTTAAAATTATTGTATTGAATAGAGGTTGTACACAATTCAGACGCGAGATATGGACGTAGACCAAATAAATGCTGTTTAAATTCGTTTTAGATACGGTGGAAACAACCGTTTTCGGTCAATGAAAAAATACCATTTCACTCGGAAACATTTTTTTTGGTTCCTTTTCAATATTTTTAAAATTAGCAAGCGTGAAAATAAATACAATTCCTAGTAACCTAGTCTATAGCTGTTGATATTTATACAAATGTGGTTTCATTTCTTCTCCCATATAGTAAGTTCTTGTGGAAAACACAAAAATACTTATTATCTTGTGCACTTTCAGAATGTTTTCCTCAGTGCTATAGAAACAATATGTTCAACAAATTATTCATATTACTTGAACTGAGTATTATTGGTACTCATACAATGATACTCAACCTTAATGATACTACGGTGTAACTATTTCATTAGTTCTTCATATTGATAAATAAACTTACAGAAATTCCAATAAAATATCAATTTTTCCTTCATAATATATTGCTAAATTTGTAATAAGTTACCATCTTCAAATCAACAATATTTATTCATACACCCCGTTGTGTTAACAGATATTTACACTTACCAGTGTTTTGTCGGTAATTTATCTAATGTACATGTAATATTGTGGTACATTGTTTATAATTCCACAAATAAACTGAGAGGTAAGTGCCCTTTCAACTTAACAGAAACCTTTTTCTGTAGAGAATAAGAAACATGTTAACTATAAATATAATAATGAATTGATACGATTTTAGATATGATTCAGAAACCATTTGTCAATATGACCTTCGACCTAAAGAGATAATTTGAATCATTGAGAAATAACCAGGTAACAAAATGTTCATATCACCATACATGTACATAGCTTTTACCTGTGATATTTTGACCTCCAAAGCAACGGTCTTTTGGAATAGAGAATATCCATATCATTGCTATTAACAGCCGGAAACAGATGGATTCCAATCAAAATAAACTTGCGGATTTGGGGCTGGTATTGCCACAGATCGCCTGGCTGAATACCCCCACATGGAATTTCTCCTGACAAAAATTATACTTATTACGGGGTTCCGTTTCAGTAGAAGAATCGTGCTAGTCTATGCTACTGTTTCCTTTGACTACTTAATTAAGCTGATTGAATTCCATGATTTTTTTTTTTTCGTTTTTGCACAATTCACTTTCCTGTTCCGGCTATTTGGTTTCGAAGTTCCTTCTCTCTCTCTCTCTCTATCTCTCTCTCAATATATATATATATATATATATATATATATATATATATATATATATATATATATATGTGTGTGTGTGTGTGTGTGTGTGTGTGTGTGTGTGTGTGTGTGTGTGTGTTAGATATGATTGAAAATGCATTATATATAATATTAAAGAAAATTGCCTGAAAAGACCAAAGAAATCTCATGAGGCAAAAATCGTCTATGCTGTACGATTAAGGAGTAAGGAGTTTTAAAAGATTTGATACCTAATTTTTATATCACCTTCAATTTAATAAACCGATAAGCGGTACAGACAATGGTCGTTTTATCATTTTTATACGATTCCTTTCATAGCTTCACGGAAAAGATACATTTATCATATTTGAAAACTAAACTTATTGATGGAATAGTAGTGTGCCGAAGCTCTACCTTAAGGGCAAGCGCAGCTACATATAAATGTACATGAGCGTATCCCGAACATTTTCCCACTCGATCGGGTTCCAACCCATGCAATTCTTCTCAAAGAATCTAACCATCTTGGATTTTACAACTGAAAGTGCATAAAAATCGACAAATACATTCATTTTATCTCGGTCAACCACCGCCTCGCCCCCCCCCCCCCCCCCCCTCCCTGTATGAGTGCCTGACACAGTCTCTACCAATAGATTTATGATTTAAAACGGGGAAAACTCTTTACATGTAGTATAATGAAAATAATATAGAAGGAAAAATCTTCTAAAATATCTGTCTATTTGCAAGGTGGTGACATAATATACAAGTAGCATTAACGTATATTGTACAGAAATTCTAATAGTAATATACATTTATTGCTGACGCAGTAGTGATATTTTGATTTGTTTACAATGAAATTGCATGTAATTGTAAATTATTTCTCAGTTTCAACTACATTAAAAGTCATATTGTGGGATCTTCTTTTGTATGATAATAAATTAAATCCAATATTTACGATATGTAGACTTTGTCATAATACGAGGGTGAGTCAATAAGTAACCAGCCTAACTTATTTCCGGTTGAAATCCACATCATCTTTTTCGATGTAATTGCCCGCTAATGTGATGCTCTTAGACCAACGGTGTTCAAATGCCATCAGCCCAGAACTGAAAAAATCAGGGCCCTTTCTATTGACACACCCCTCAACTGCCGTCATGTCTTCTTCCTCAGCCCGGAAATGACGTTCATGGATATCCTATTTCAAGTTTGGGAATAGGAGGAAGTCGCTAGGAGCTAGGTTAGGTGAATAGGCAGGATATGGTATTAATTCATAGCCGTTTCGCTCTACAGCATCCTTTGCAACTTTGCAAGTGTGGACTCTCGCGTTGTCCTGTTGCAGCAAAACAGTTTACCTCGGCATTTTTCACAGATGGCGGTTCACAGCTAGTCTAGCAAGTTTGCATAGTACACTCTAGTTATTGTACTTCTCTTGGGTAAAAAGTGCAACATAATAACGCCTTTTGCGTTCCAAAATACTGTGGCCATCACCTTGCAAGCAGATGGTTGCCTCTTGAACTTCTTTGGTCTTGCGGACTCCAGCCCTACCCACTGACGACTCTGAGCTTTATTATCTGGCTCGTAATAATGAACCTAAATCTCATCTACAGTCACCAGACGTAAAAGAAAATCATCTTTTGACCTACCGCTGCATACTGATGCTCTGGTTGCCATTTGCTCATCGCCAAGGGATCTGGCGGCCCAACGGGCTGTTAGCTTCCGTATACCTAAACGATCATGTAAGATTGTTGAATGTTGAAATGCTAGCATGTAAAATGCCTGCGCTATTTCTTCCACCTGAATTCGCTTATCAGAATACACCAGTTCCCGAATTTGTTACACATTTCTTCGTCAGTGTCATTCAGTGGGCGTCCAGACCTGGCTTCATCTTCCAAAGACGTTCAACCGCGTTTGAATTTCCCTACACAGAATTTAACTTAAGCATAAGATGGTACAGAAGACCCATAAACATCGGCTAACTCGCCATGTATGTCCTTGCCTGTTTTACCGTTTAAATACAAGTACTGAATTACAGCACGGTACTCAACTTTAGATGAAAAGCATGACTTTGCATCACTAACCAGGTTTGACATTCATTATCTTATTAACGAATGACTCGATACGCGTGCAATTTTGTACCCAGGTATAAAACATGTATTGACACAAGGCATGAAAATCGTGACCGTCTTGGTCAATCGGAAATGGGTAGGTTTGTTACTTATTGTATCCATAATACGAGTAGTACCGACTATATCAAATCAAGTTCAAATCTGGGAAAACTTGCTCCTTCGATTGATTGAATAATTGGTTTAGGTTCCGTCGAAAATTTTTCACTCATATTTCACTCATACTGAGATGTCAAAAGTTGTAGTTGAAGTACCACAAATGCAGTGAGGGTTCTTGAGAACCAACGCCTATCGTGACACGGGACCTCCGTTTTTAAGGTCATATCCGAAAGACTCGCGATTCTCACTTTTAAATGCCGAGCTTTTGGAGAAGGAGCAATTGACACCTATGTTTAGCTCTGAAAAATGTTGGCATGAGCGGGGCTCGAACTCACGTCCTCCCATTTACGAAGCGTACGCTCTACCGCTGAGCTACCGCGACCGGTACAAACGCCCGGCATTTGTAAGTGAGAATCGCGGGTCTTTCAGATTTTTCAGATATTCTTAAAGGGAAATGTACATGATTTGAGCTGAAAATTTTCTCAAATTTTATTTTACTATTTTGTAAGGTTTACAATGCTTACCTAAGGTATTTCTAATGATCATATGAAAATTTTGATGTCAGTTGTTGAGTTACAAATGAGGTACATCACTCGCAATTCTTCGTAATGTAAACAAGACTCGTGTCATGTTTTTGTTTACATAGGTTAAATATACAGGTAAAAGTTTCATTCAAAGTATCTTTTTTAATTTACAATTTAATTCTGAATATTGTTGAATAGTTTCTAGAGTTTGTCACATTTCATTTTGTTTTAAACATGATGTAATCTATATATAAACAAAACAGTCGCGGCACGTTAAAGAACTACTGGGAACATGGGGCTCATTTCATAAAAATGTCTTGCAACCAGGCGTAAGCTTGTCTGGTCGTAACTTATGGACTAAGTCCGATAACAAGACCTAAATGCGTTTCATTAAAAGGACAAAATGTATGACGGAATAATTTACGCCTACTGTTGCAGGAATAATTATTGCAGGCCACGCGGTATCGCGGTCCGTTTCTGCTGGATTGATGTGGTGTGATTGGTGTTTTTTTTTTTTTTTTTTTTTGATTTGTTTTTTGTTTTGTTTTGTTTTGGGTTTTTTTTGGTTTTGTTTTCTTGTTTTTGTTGCTGTTGTTTGTTTGTTTGTTTGTTGTTGTTATTTTTTGTTTGTTTGTTTGTTTTTATGTATGGTTTTTTTTTTGGATTTGTTTTATTTATTTATTTATTTGCATTTTTTTTTAATATTTACTTTAATACGTACTTAATTGGCAATTGAAGATATGTTTATATTATCCTCCGGGTTGTATAATCTCCAGAAATAAAGCAAGCGTTCTTGACATCAAAAAAACATTATAGTTGTCAATTTGTACTCTCTTGTTTCGAGTTCATTTATTCATTCATGAAATGCAAACAGAGTGTGTAATGTTTTGTGGATTGAAGACTAATCTTGCGGATTTACACAACTTGTGGTCTTGATTGATTGTTTGTTGTTTTCCGCCACACTCAACAGTTTTTCAGTTAACTGGTGGCGTCCAGTTTTTGTAGGTGGAGGATAGAACACAGATACAATGTACACGGGAAGAGACCACCGACAAGTAAACCTGCAAACTTTCCCACTTCGGCACGAGCGAGATTTGGACCGGCGCCGACTAGAGGTGAGAGGCCTTGTGATTTTGAGCGCGATGCTCTAACCACTCGACCACGAAGGCCCCTCTTGAGGTGATAAGGGGAGTTGAGCCCAGGCAAGAGAAAACTTGTTTCTACTGAACTAATTTTGCTTGCTATAGTAAATTTTAAGATATCTTAATTAAAGTATGACTTGACAATTAAATCTTCGTCTTGAAGATATGTACAAAATACGGTTCCAGATTTTTTTTTCCAAAGAGTTGGTCGAACTTCTGGCAAGAAAAAATACTCTAAGAAAAAACGTCAAAGTTTAAGTCAACCCAAAGCTCAAAATGTTAAATCTTGTGTGTGTGTGTGTGTGTGTGTTCCTTCAGTGAATGAGTTCAAACTTACATTTTCGTTATCTTTTACTAGTTGCCATAAAAAGCGGGAGAGGAACAACCAGCTGGTGAATCAAACTTTTCAAGTTATACATAATGATCTTTGTATGTAAAAATAACCGAAAAGTATATTGTTCAATAAATGGGGGTGGGCTCCCTGCTCTTCTCCGTCTTGCTACATGGCTACATGCCTGATTTAGCCAAAGAGATTTGATAATCTTCGGTTTCCTTGCCTGAATTTCTTTCACATCAATATTTATTAATGAACTAAGTAGTGCCCTCCCCCTTTTTTTAACAAAGTTAATATAACGTTATTTTTATATGCAAATTTAGTAACGATTTTCATATGCAAGGCAAGATATATTGGTTGACTCCGTCGTTCACATTTTTTTAAAGCTTGACTTGGTAAACCTAACTTCTGTAGTGCCCAGTGGAGATCCGAGTTAGAATAGGTCTTCAGTACCCCTTGCTTGTCATAAGAAGCGATTAAATGGGGCGATCCTTCGGATGAGACCGCAAAATCTGCCGAGGCAGCAGGTGTGGGGCGATAAATATCCCTCCCTGCTGAAAGGCCATAAGCGCCGAGCATAGACCTAAATATTGCAGCCCTTCACCGGCAATGGTGACGTCTCATATGAGTGCAATTTCTCAAGCGGGACGTAAAACAATATACAATCAAGCAATCTATCTTCTGTAGTGAAAGACGAACGTCCCCCCCCCCCCCCCCCCCCTCTCCCCACAAACACGATTTGGGATTTTAAAGTTTGGGTGCAGGACCATAATTTAATGATTTTTTTCCGACTTTTGTTTTTAATTGAATTTTTACAAGAATTCTTAATAATTTTGAAGCCAATGTCTCCTCCGCCTACCCCCCCCCTCCCTCCTTGTTCCCTGTTCAGAAGTTTACTGATGGCAAAGTAGTGAAAGGTGTAAATATTAATATGTCGAGTTAAACATTGAGTATGAATAAAATTGTGACATCAATCAAATCAAATTACAGTTTGAGGCATAATTTATAATTTAAAAAATCAAATGACGCTGTTTCATCATTAACATTTTACAGATACATGCACACTGTAACACGGCCACTAACACCGTATTTTTTTTTAAAAGTAGCTTCAATATGTGTGCCCACTTAATAAATTCAGGCACGTGTTACACAGATATGCAGTGAAAACTGATTTTTTTCTCTCCGAAGTTAGGGATTGGCACGGAGTGACTAGATCTTTTCATTGAATAATCGATCCCTTTTTGAAAAACGATACGACGTGTGTTATTCTTACTTCTTTCAATGCTGTTTAATTCACAAATAAAACAGCATTGAAAGAAGTATGAATAACACACTTCGTATAGTTGTATAGTTGTTCAAAGAGAGATCGATCAATTCACAAATAAGGGGCCTCCGTGGCCGAGTGGTTAGAGCATCGCGCTCAAAATCACAAGGCCTCTCACCTCTAGTCGGCGAGGGTTCCATTCTCGCTCGCGCCGATATACATGTATGTGAGAAAGTTTGCCAGTTTACTTTCGGAAGGTCGGTTGTCGCTTCCCGGGTACAATATATCTGGGTTTTCTCCTCCACCAATAAAAACTGGACGCCACCATATAGTGTGGCGGAAAACAATAAACAATCGATCAATCAATCATAATTCACAAATAACTATCTTTCTCTTTCGCCCCGTGGGGATCCGGGTTGTTAGAATAGATCATCAGTACACTTGCTGTGACACAGGACCTCGGTTTTTGCGGCCTCATCCGAACGACAGTCCCATTTGGTCGTCTCTTACGACAAGCAAGGGGTACTGAGGACCTATCCTAACCCGAATCTCCCACGGGAAGTGTTTAATATTTGACAAGTAGATGGCTCACAAAGAGACCTTTTATGATACCAAGACCTTTTACTTGGTGACCTTGAACTTTGACCTCATTTCAAAATCTTTAACCTTGGCTATTACGTTTGAACCAAAGGTGATTAGGCTTTGATATTTCACATTTAGCTGCCTCATTCCATGATATATCTTTCGGCTACAGAACTATTGACCTTGGACTTTGACCTACTTTTCAAAAACACTAACCTTAGCTATATTTTTTTAACCAAAGGAGATATGGATTTGATATAATTTCATGTTTAGATACCTTATGACCAGGCCTTTCATATAGTATCAAAACGTTTGAGCTAGTTACTCACAGTTTTGAAGCTAGGGCCTTTGTAAATACATGTAACTTAAAGATGTGCATAGTACAAGGAATTTGATTCTTAACAAATCCTAATTTCTCTATTGTTTGAAAAATTCACAGGTGGTTGAACTTGGGGTCAAATATGAGGAAATATTTTACGCAAGAAATATTGGTTTGTCTATCAAACTATTACATTTTATAGGTGACTAAATGTAAATTTCCTAAATCTCCTGAGTACACGCATACTTAAAGCTGACATGAATTAATAGATATAGTAGAATTATCGGATTCCGCCATATTATCCTTCTTATCCGCCATATTAGATGAATGTTCTATTGTTACATGCATCAGAGTTGCCTGATATATAAGGGGATAAGGTCTGCTATGCTTCACTTCACATGTTTCCGATTTCAATGTGCGAATAATCTCGACTGTTAACACGTACCTCTCCGGTAGTCATGTATATGGTATCAAAAAACAAGTGAAAACCAGTTTTACAACACAATGCCGTGCTCAGATATTACAATAAAAATATCGCTTATCAGTAAAGAATTCCAACAGTTTTGGAGCAATATGTTTAGAACAAAAAGCTTTTCTTTACATGCATGTTCGTATAGTTGCAGTAAAGATGTCAAAATTAGAAAGTAAACGTGGCTAGATATTTTATCATCAATTATCTATTGACAGAATATAATAAGCAAAGGGCATAAAATTTATACTATTCATTATTCAAACTCACCTCCAGCAAAATCGGTCGCGGTAGCTCAGTGGTTAGAGCGTTCGCTTCGTAACCGGGAGGTCGTGAGTTCGAGCCCCGCTCGTGTCATGGCCGCGTCAAACCTAAGACGAAAAATAGGTAGTGATTGCTCCTTCGCCAAACGCTCGGCATTTAGAAGTGAGAATCACGGGTCTTTCGGATATGACCTTAAAAACGGAGGTCCCGTGTCACGGCAGGCGTTGGCACGTTAAAGAACCCTCACTGCTACGGCCCTGAGCGCTAAGCATAGGTCTAAATTTGTGGTACTTCACCTACAGCTGGTGACGTCTCAATATGAGTGAAAAATTCTCGACTACCACGACCGGTCTCATTGATAAGTATAAATGCAAAACTTGTTGTGAGATATAAGTAAATCCATCATTTGTTCTATAAACTTTTGAAATTGAATTCCCCTGGTTGGTAATCGAAGTGTAATTTAAAGTGTCACATGTAATACGTCAATTCATCATTCGTTCAATGTAAATTTGTAACTTGTAGTGCCTCTTCATGACGACAGGGGGCGCATGATGTATGAGAAATGCACTATATTATATAACCTTGTGGAACTCCTCTAAGTTTAGTCATAACTGCATATCAGTGATCTCAAGCAAGCGCGAGATTTAATAAAGGACAATATTCAATAATATAGACACGCTTTTCGTATGGGTGTTGGTGGGGGCAGTCGGAAGAGAAGTTGACTTATGCATTCTGGCAAAAGAAAAAATAAACCAAAGGTAGAGCTTTTTGCTAAACAAAATCCTAAATCCCCCCCCCCTAAAGCTTAATGCAATTATTTGTCTCATGTTAAAATACAATGAAATTCACTAAATGTTTTTGGAGCACATGTATATAAATATAAATAACGCTGACTAACTCATTAAATTATCACTTAGAAAAAAAAATCATTAAAACGTGTTATTGTAACCTTTGCCTGTAGAATATCTTCCGGAAGATCTGCTATATAGTGAATCCTATACAACAAATGTAAAGGATGTATTCGGAATATCAAAAGAATTGACTTATAGGAGAGAAAGATTTCCCAGAAAATTTCACTTTAGAAAACCAATGTTCATTTGTTATTTTTTACCGTATATGTTTCTAAATTTTTCAAATTTGCATTTTTAACCTAAAAGTTCGTATCAGCAATTTTTAAATTTACCTTCAAAGTTGTCTAAAACAGCATTTTCTCAGTAAACACGCCTATTTTGCATGAATTTTGGCTAGAAGTCCTTCAGGGCAGGCCTGCGCCTAATAAAAATTATGGTATTTTGATAGGTTTTGATCTAAGGAATAATTTGAAATAGGAATTTTATAGGGGCACCCTTGACCTGGGGTCGAAATTTATAAAAAAAAAAAAAAACGACAAAAAATGCGAAAACCTATTTCTATCATTGTGGTTCGTGACTTGTATGCCTCAGATGCTTAGACTGCAGACGCTCACAATTAATGCTTTTAGTGTCCTGGTTCGAATCCACCTGGTGGGACACTTTTACTGTTTTAAAATTTTGGCCTGTATAAACACCATTTTAATTTTTTTGTTTTTGTATACAGGTTTGTGTATTTTACTTCAATTTTCTTCCTTAAATGCATGTTTGCTCTTGATATAAAAGACATTTATAAGAATGCAGTAAATAAATTCTCTGAGACTAAAAGCAGTCAACCGAAACTATAACTCAGTGTAAGCACACTTTGTGCGAGGACAAGAATCATTCACTCTGTGTTACTCGATACAAGTGTCACGAAAAAAAATCATGCCGAGCAAAAATTGCTGCGTGTGCCTTTCAAGAGCATCACTGGAAAATAGTACTGTTGTGGGAGAGATCAGCCTCACACACTAGTTCCTTCCAAACATCCAAGATGTCGCAAATACTCTCATGCATTCAATCAATCTCGTTGAACATGGTATTGTATTCATTCAATTACGGGGGTCTATGACGTAATTGCATTTTAAAAAGTACATGTAAACTGAAAATACGAAATGAAATTTAAATATAAGGAACGAAAAATGCGTCCACAATTCATGCTGCTCATATAACGACTGTAAAATGGTTTCTCTACAAGTTACGTGTATTGAATAGAACTAAAGCGATGCATGAGAAAAAAAAGAACTAAATGTGGTCTAAGTCATCGATCGGACCGAAAATCGATAATTTTTTTGTTAAGACTGAAACCAATACCAGCCCTATAGGTCAACGATATATTTACATTGAAGTGTAACTTGTCTGCCTGTTATCTGACTCACAAGTTACATGTAACACACAATAAACATGTATCAAGTTTAATAAGTTATATTAATTAAAAAATAGATAATTATATTTATGACGGTGAATCCAATGACAAGCTGTGAAGCACGGGGTAATGGTAGGGACAATCTTCCTATGTAGTAAACTTTCCCCCTTCTTTAATTAAACAATAGGTTAATTCATAAAGCCCTGCATATGATGAATAGGTTACACTATTAAAAATCAACACCGTCAATTTGCGCACTTCAAAAAAAATAAATAATTTGTGATATCTGGATTAAGGTTGAAGCTTTACTCTGTAGCAAAATATCGGGGGGGGGGGGGGGGGTGGATTGGGATGTTTGCGCCAGATTCAGGTAGCCAGCAGCGTTTTTAAAGATGACTAGATAAAGTTAATCATATATTGTTTACTCCCAATATAGAGAGCATCAAGTTTACTAAAAATACAGTTAGTTTAGATTTCTGTAGATATTTCTGATTTCATTATCAAAATATAGCAAAACGCAGGCGCTTCTGAAGGCTTCGCACCGTGGACTGTACAGGACTTGGTCCTGGAAGGGGGGGGGGGGTGTTAAAGGTGGCTCTCAAATACCTTTCTCTCAGTGTATTCCACGCATCCCTAAACTGCAATCATTCATATGTAATATATATATACATGTGAATATTATACATATATAATTATTGTTGACATTCATCAAAAAGATGTGGTTGAATGTACTACAGGACAATGCCATGTCAAACCTGACGAATGGGAAATACTCAAGTGTATAAGCCTAGAGGATTTCCGAAATGTTATAGTCCGTTTCTAATACATCACATGCCCCCTGTCGTCATAATGAGGCACTACAGCTTACAAATGTTGAATTTTCATTGAACGAATGACGAATTGACATGTTACACGCAACACTTTTCGAATTATGTAAACATTGATTACCAACCAAGTGAATTCAATTTCTAAAGTTAATAAAACAAATGATGGATTTTGCTATATCTCTAAACAAGTTTTGCATTTATACTCATCAAAGAACAACTTACACACTAACAATTTAAAAGTTTTGATTACACATGTCTGTCTAAACATTAAACGGATTATGCAATGCGCAACAACATTTACAGTCATTTATTGTAACCTAATTTATTGACATTGCACTAATATACTAATTGTCAGTTACATTTAACATTTCTACATTTACACTGAACGAATGGTGCATTACGTAATTACAATACACAGTTACAGGGATAGAATTTTGAACTTTTTAGCTTTCCATAATGAATATTGATGAACACTCATCGAATGCGGAGAACTGTTTACCTGGGTCTACTCGTGATATCTGTAAAGGGCCGCAGGTGTAGGTGTACGCTAGTCGAACATAACCTTAGTAGAAGTAAAATTTCCTTTAATTATCATAATCCATAAAACAAAACGCTAAACTCCATTGCTCCCTTGGCACAGGGAATCCACACTATTGATACTCACTTCTGATAATAATTGTTTGTCTGTTTTACGTCACGTCGAGAATTTTTCACTCATATTGAAACGTCACCAGCTAACCTTTGCTTAGCGCTCAGGTTCTTTAACGTGCCAACGTTTTTAAAGTCATATCTCACTTCTAAATGCGTTCAGCGAAGGAGCAATCACTTCGTATTTTTCGTCTTAGGTTTGACGCGGCCATGGCACGAGCGGGGCTCAAACTCACGACCTCCCGGTTACGAAGCGAACGCGTTAACCACTGAGCTACCGCGACAGGTCAGTACATACTGGATTGCAGAGTATAAAGTAAAACATACATAATATAAATTAGATGGGAGAAATATTCCTATTTGTCAGACTGTTACGGAGTTTTACTCCTATGCATTATTTAATACATGGGATGCTTAATCTTATCAATGTACTATATAGGAAATTTTTTCCAAGTACACATTATATAGGATTAATTATCCTATTGAAAATCATGGGTTATTGATTCTATTAGGAATTTTTATCCAATAGGATTATAATAGGATTTTTGCAGGATTGAAAATCCTGTCATTCTCCTATATGATTTTTGTCTTTGGAGGTTGATATCTATTATTCCACAAGGCCCAACTTTGGATGATGACATTGATACTGCAAGAAAATCCCACCATATGCACTTTGATTTTCTCAAAATCTTCATCATAAAGGGTAGCAAAAAATTCGGACTTTGTCGTGTCCGGAGTTAAATGTCGCACTGTTATTTATAAACACGTTGTCACTTCTTCGTACAGATTGCGACACATCTTGTCCGTGCCAATCAAATGTATTCAGACAGGGAAAGTATCAAAGTAGAATATTTACTAGTACCCTCTATTATGCATGTTTCCTAATACTATATGATTTATAGTCCAAGTTTTACAGATCTGTAAAATGGGAAATCATTTAGGTAAATGTGCATACATGTATGACTTCCAGATGCATGTGTAATTTGCATAAACAACTGTGGGATTTATGTGGCAGAGAGAGAGAGAGAGAGAGAGAGAGAGAGAGAGAGAGAGATTCAAACGTTGATCTTTTTGACAGATATTACGTTATTTATTTTTCAGTTACTTGTCAAGAGAATTTTTGGTTTGTCTTTTATTTGTGAGTGAGAGGTTCCCTTTAAACAAGGCTACTGCGATGCATACGCTGATTATGGTGTATAATTCAAAATGATTGTCTTCCAGAATAAATAAACTATTCCATCTTTCTTTGGCATTTATGATTCAATCGTGCGTGAATACTACCGCATTCAGCGGTTTCTATGTTTAAAAATGTAACTTCCGTTTTAAAAGGCGTGTTCGCATTAGTAAGCGCAACGAAAGAAAATTTAATAAAATTCATAAAATGTAATCGACCAGCACTTACTTTGATGAAATCGAGGCTATCTACGGCTGAAAATGCAGCGTAATGTCGATATAACACTGATATTCCACTTTTTACGTTTCCCCCCAACCTGTGCATATACAATGTAGGAAAACAATCGGTTGTATATTTCTGAGCCATAGTAGTACAGAAATAAAGTTCTTGTTTTCGGCTTTTATATTTCAAAACAAACCCTGCAACATACAGGAAAACGCGGTCATCATTTCTTTAATACACGTACTTCTACTTTTATTCAAATAAAAGCTTCAAAACTCGAATGTCTGGTTTTACTGTAAATATCTTGTATCCATCCGGCATGCACGGGTTAATGTCTGGTATAGTTTAAAAAATGCATTTTCCAAAATTGAATTAAGATCATGCCTTGTAAATGAGCAATTTGTTTTCTCATGAGAGAATAGAAGGAACAAAACTCATATCCATGCCCTGGTTTCCTCTTAAGGGAATATCTCAGAACTTTGATAATGATCACCTTGTAAAACGGAGAACAATGTTAGTCTATGGCTCATACATTTTGAAATATCGGAATTTTAGCTAACGGGGAATAAACCAAATATTCATATGATCCTAGCTTGTGCCATTTAAAAAAAATTAAATTAAGAGACATTTTTATTATCACAGGTCAGATAATGAACTTTTATCGATTTCATCTGATTACCTGATGGTAGTTTATTTGTGTACCGGTATGTATGGAATGAATTGAAGATATCACATTTGTATACTGTTTTCAAAAGATATTCATCATGTGGTAAAAATATTCTTGTATGGATTTTCTCTGTCACGTTATTCCAAAAAGAATGACAATAGATTGATGAAGTTCTCAACAGATATCTAAATTATGTATAAAATAATTCTCAAAATTTTATGAATCTAATACAACAATTTTTTCTCTCGTAAATATTCAAGTTCTCTGAAGACCTTGACTTAGCCAGAGTTTGTTAGTCCCAATTGTCTCTGCTTATGTTGTTTTCATCAAATGATCTCAAATATACATATAATGTCAACTACTCAATCATGTGGCATTTCAGTCACTCATTAGAATTTCAATCTTAATCAAAAGTTCTCAGATGTTCAAATAATTCCATCTATTCTAATCTTTAAAATACTTCTCATGTGTTCAGATAGTTCTTTAATTGTTCTCATTTGCTCAAATTGTTCTCACATGTTCATTAATTTTTATATATTTTCGTTGCTAAAGTCTCAATCAAACTGCTAAAAAGTAAATAAGCACACGATCGGAACACTACCTCGATCCCGATGAATATAAATATGTAAAATATAAAAATTAAGTTCTGTTCATCAAACGTTACGAAATTCGAACTTTTCTTTTTTGCCACGCTGAACTACTCTGCAAGTTTCAAATGAATCCTCGCGAGCACAACTGATAAAAGTCTGGAAAACCAATGGAACAGCACGACAGATAGAGGGACGGACAGACAGAGAAGAAACCATAGTGCAAACCGTTAGATAATTACTAACACATTCCATATTATTACCTACACAACTTAACAATGACACGGGTCTATAATTGGACAGTTCTGATGGATAACCCTTTTTTAAAACAATGGTAGTACATTAGCTATCTTCCATTCTTTAGGAAAAGAACGGCCCTTTATAGACTGATTAAACAGAAAACACAAAGGAATTGAAACTGTAAAAAAGTAGTGGCTTTTAACATTTTATGGCTAATACTACTTGGTCCACTTGCCTTGTTGACAGGACGAACATAAATAATATATATCAATGATATCTTTTTTGTTTTTTTTTGTTTTTTTTGGTTTTTTTTGTTTAACAAATTCAATTCTTTCCAGTACATTATTGAAAAATAGGGAAAATTCTGACAGTAACTGGGTTCATTGTCAAGTAAAGATGAAATAAACACAAAGTAATTATTTAAAGATTCAACCATGTTGAAGCTGCTATATATGCATGTGATATGCATGTTGTCATTTTAACATCATGTAATTGTGGTTTTTCAGTCCTAGCTTTAATTTTGAATGAAATTATGAAGATAACGAGTAGTGATCGATCTCATAACTCCTATAAGATGAAATACAAAATAAAAAGTTGGGCAAACAAGGACCCCTGGATATGCCAGAGGTGGGATCAGGTTCCTATAAGGAGGAGTAAGCATCCCCTCTCTAACAACTCAACGTTATGACGAACTGGATGGCTTCAGTTTTTCCATTGTCAACTTCCCATTTTTATGTAGCAATATTCCATCATCACCTACATATGATGTTTATGTCTCTCAAATGATTCGATACGCAAGAGCCTGTTCTGCGTATGATCATTTTTTTTAAATATCGAGACAGGCTACTGAAAAACAAATTGATGCTAGAGGGTTTTCAACAGTCTCGTTTAAAATCAACATTTCGCATATTATATGGTCGTTATAACGATGAAGTTTGACAATACAATCTGTCATTGGGTCAAATGCTGTGTGACGCGTTCCACACCAATACACACTGATTTTGACTACGGTTTGCTCCGTTTACCTGATGAAGATACAGGACTTACAGCAGGTATGAAAGGTTAACAAGGGATGCTTACTTCTCGTAAGCACATGACCCCATCTCTGGCGTATCCAGGGGTCCGTATATGTCTAACTTTGAATTTGTATTCCTTATAGGAGTTATGAGATTGATCACTTTTCGTTATCGTCACCTTTTTATTATTTACTTTTATACTTATACAAATCCGGGGACTATTTATAGTCACTGTCTTTTGATAGCACTTCTGTGGACCTGTGGGCGTAACTGTACTTTCACGAGGACCCTAGCGGCGAAATTTTGCAGGAGGAAAATTAAGAAATTCTAGTTTTTAAAAACAACTCAAAGAAATTTAAGTTGTTAAAAACTACTCAAATTTCTTAATTTTCTGCCTGCAAAATTCCGCCGCTAGGGTCCCTGTGTCTATACAGTTACGTCCACAGCTCCAAAGAGGAGCTAGCTTAAGACATTGGCTATGAATAGCTACTGTTTGAAAATGAAGGTTTATAAAATATAGACATTATTGAACGTGTTCATTTGAAATTTTTAAAGTTTATCTTTAATTTAAAAAGTAGCAGTCCGACTTATATGGTATACGGTGAAACAGGGCGTTATCCTTTATATATCAATATATATACAAGGATGCTATCACACTGGGCAAAATTATTTACTTGTCCAGAAAATGAAATTGTGAAAATTTTATACAGGTATCTACTCATACATCATAACAGTGAATATATGTCAAATTCTTGGATCTTATGTATTAAGAAAGTGTTAGATATGTGTGGGTTCTCTAATATTTGGTCTGAACAAAATTATGTAAACATTAAATGGATCTTAGCTGTTGTTAAACAAAGGTTACAAGATCAATTTATTCAAAATTGGTTCAGTGATATTATCGAATCATCAAAAGTCCAGATATACAGAATATTTAAAACCAGCTTCTGCTTTGAAAATTATATAAATATATTGCCAAACAAACTTAGAAAGATATTCATGAAATTTCGAATTTCAAATCATCATCTCCCGGTAGAAACTGGGAGATGGTACAATATCCCTCTCAATGAAAGAGTTTGCAAATTATGTAACTCGGGACATATTGCTGACGAGTTTCATTATATTCTTGAATGTAAAGAGTTAATTAATATAAGGAAAAAGTACTTGCATACTAAATATTGTAGCTCACCAAATATAATGAAGTTTTCCGAACTTATGTCGATTAATAACTGTACATCACTGAAAAAACTCTGCATGTTTATTTCCAAAATTTATGATGTTTATTTCCAAAATTTATGATATAGTTAGGTAGTCTGTCCTTCATGCCTCGAATTTTTCTACTTGATGCTTTGTATATTTCATACATTTATCGTACATGTTATCTCTTATATACTTCTGACAAATGTATATTTGTATATATATATATATATATATATATATATATATATATATATATCTGTGTGTGTGTGTGTGTGTGTGTGTGTGTGTGTGTGTGTGTGTGTGTGTGTGTGTGTGTTCCTCATGTACCATTATATGGTTTGAGTGAATAAACTAAACTGTAAACTGTAAGCAAAGCATAATATACAGTCTTCGGTTACACAATTTATTTCTAAGATATATTCATTGTCAAAAGCGTAAATAACACACTCTTAAATATTTGTATACAGATAATTCCCTATTGTTTCAAATATATGTAAAAGAACCCTACCTTCAATACGTATAATCTCGGCAATCTAATATTTCATGCATGTTATATGTCTTGCTATTTTGTTCAGAAGGAATATTTGTATCAATCTGTTTTCAGCTATGCGTGATAATTAAGATCGATAGCATGCAAATACGGGCGATCTTTATTTCGCAAAGAAATATTGACTGCTATTAATCAAGAACATTTAAAGTATGCTCCGGTATTTACCTGTTATTTTTCTTTCAAAGTGTACAGAATTACTTTAATGCAGTTGAAATAGTTTTAAAAGTTATTAACTTTTTCTTTATTATATGCTTGAAAATTTTTGCATGTAAAAGAAAGCAGTGAAAAGATTATTTAAAAAGTAAATATAGTGGGAACCCATAATACATTTAGCGCTCGTGGTGGGAACTCGTGTATATCCTATTCGATTCAAAAAGTGAAGTATCTATAGATGGATCATATCCAGTTAATTCTGGTATATGTATCTCAACTTTCTTCCTACTTGGTTGTTCAAACATATGGTCTATTCTTTTAGGACTGGTGTCATTTCTGGGGGGGGGGGGGGGGGGGGGGGGGGGGGGGGGGACCCAACATGAAATACATAACTCCGACGTAACTGTCTCAATTTAGGTTTGAAAGAGCGCAAAACAACGAAAATATTTCGGAAGTATTAAGAGGTATGTTGTATTTGATAATTTTATATTTCCTAAACAAAAACGTGAAATACTTGTGGCACGGTATTGTAGTAGCAAACGTTACACAGATACGACCACTGATGATCTTGCCTCAGGAAATCTGAACTGGATAAGTGACTGTCATTTGATTTGTCTTCTGAATGTGCATTAGAAATGGCCTAGTGACCATTGTTTAAGAAATACAAAATGTAAAGTAATGATCGCGTTTTCCTGTATGTTGCAGGGTAACCTTCTTGGTCTCAAATATTGTGTTGAAATATATGCTAGCAGAAAAATGTGGAAAAACAGTGTATACTTAAAAATTAAATAAAAACTTACAAAATTATTCTTTGATCGCTCTTTATTCTTAAAGGCATGATTTAATATAACAAACTTATGTCGTAAGTGCTGTAAATGAAATGCGAATTCTAAAAAGTCCCAAAGACTATTTATTAAATTTGAAATCACTTTGAAATAATTTTTTTTCAAATCAACAGCATCAAAACGTGCGACTTTTCAACATTTTACACAACCATTCATCACGATAATTTAAAGACTGGGGTTTTTGACATACACAACTGCTTCATCATTACATATGGAACAAGGAGATGTTCATATTTAATGATCAGTCGTCAAAACATTATTTTGTTAAATACCACTTGCATTCTACGCACAGTATCCTAAAGTTGAAATTAAAATATGCTAGCGTTTTTTATTGACAATATCTATGTAGTCTTAGGTGATAGGGTCTTCTAACAGTCTGTTGGAATTCCCATGGTAACAAACTGTGCTCCAGTTTTTGCATTCTTTTATGACAGAATTTATTCAAAAGCTCCTAAATGGTATCTTCAACTCGGTATTTTGATATATCGACGATGCTGTGTCGATTAATGCACATTTTTATTCGTATGTCGATTCGATATATCTCGGTGAACTCGACATCGACATAAAGGTCACCTCAGTCTTCCACATCTGCGTCATATTTGGATATTGTTTTGAAAAGATCAAGATATAGAACAGTGATCAATCTCATAACTCCTATATGGAATACAAAATAAAGAGTTGGGAAACACGGACCCCTGATACCAGAGTTGGGATCAGGTAACTTGATCCCTATGTCTTGATCGGGTAAACGGAGTAATCCTTAATCAAAATCATTGTATAATAAACGGCCTAAAATTGATATGAAGCACGTCAGACAGAATTTGACTCAATGGCAGGTTGTGTTGGAAAACTTGGTCGTTATAACGACCGTAGAATTTTCAAACGAGAGTGTTGAACCTGTAAACTCTAAAGTGTGTATTCTCTATAGGTTTTGTGAGATTAATCACTGTCTTCACTTTTTCATACTTATATCTGAAGCTTTGGGCATGTTCAGAACATCTCTGTGACTCGTTTTCTTCGTAACAATGCCCACGACCTATATTATTAGTCGCGTGCCTCTTGTTTTTCGTGATTCCAGTTTTACGCGTATCTTTGCAGCTTAGTTGTGTATTTTTTAAATTTTTTTTTTACTTCCTGGTTTCCGATATACATTGTCCATAATGAAAATGACAAATTCTGTTAAATATAAGTATTTATCCGAGTTTTATTCAAAATTCTAACAAAAGATGTTAAGGATCTACAAATTTTCTTATCTATAAACGATAATGACAATTTCATTTATACATACACTAGTGTAAAATAGCTATACATAGAAGACAATACATGCAATGTACATTGATACAAACAATCGTGTTCGTATTTCATATTAAAGTTCATACAGCAATTACTCGATACAATCCATGTATTGATCACTGGTCAGGCAAAAGTTCACATGTACAAATATTGACTGATCTCTTTTCGAAGTCATGCAAAATAAACCAAAGTAAACTTTAGTCCACTTGTACGTCTCAATAATGGCAATATTTGCCTTCTACTGGTTACTGACGGTGTCTTGATCCTCAAATATCAAAGTAGATCACATTTACATATTCACCCTAGGAATATACAGTCCAGTCCAATGTGTCAATGCACAATACATGTATACGTTATGACATGTATAGATTGTTGAAGCTTCATTTTGAAAATAAAATTCAATTTCTTAATGTGTACAAATAATGATAAACCCTAAAGGCTTATATATATATATATATATATATATATATATATGAGAGAGAGGGAGAGGGAGAGAGAGAGAGAGAGAGAGAGCAGCAAGAATATTTAAAGCTGCAATGGAAAGGATTTTGCTATTTTCGTGAATGTGAATAATGGATTTCATTTCCATTATGAGCATTAGTTGACTGAAAAGAAAGTCTCCAGAGACTTAATAAAAAAAAAAAACCAAATAGGGTTCTTAAGTACTAATTCAAGCCTCATTTACAAAATATAGGCTTTTACCTTTCTTCTCGTCATAATAAATAAAATTAAAAACAATATGTAAGACGAGAATTGAGTAATTTAGTTGCACATGATACTCAATAGCAAAACAAAGATAAAAATAAATGCAATAAAGATATATATTCATCTATACACAGGTGTTTGTTTGACAGGACTTCTGGTACCCGCCCTTGTACATTTTAATGTCCAACAATGCCTTGTGTATTTAGCGTGTATTTTTCGTTAAATATTTAATTTAAGGTTGTTTATTATTTCAAAGGTATAAACAATTCTCACATATCATGATATGCCTATTGTTGTCAATTATATGACCTTTATAAAAACGGTATCTATATGATTGATTGATTGATTGATTGATGTTTTCCACCACACTCAACAATTTTTCAGTTATCTGGTGGCGTCCAATTTTTATTGGTGGAGGAGAGAACCCAAATACAATGTACCCGGGAAGAGACCACCGACCTTCCGAAAGTAAACTGGCAAACTTTCTCACATATATCGACGCGAGCGAGATTCGAACCTGCACCGACTAGAGGTGAGAGGCCTTGTGGTTTTGAGCACGATGCTCTAACCACTCGGCCACGGAGGCCCCCTCGGTATCTACATGTATATGTGCAATTTGTTTACTTCGTAGAAATAAAAGCACGTACTCTACGTTGACCAATTTGTATGAAAAGATACATTAAATACCCATGGAGTTGAACATTGAAATATGCAACAGGGAAGGGGGAGGGGGTGGGAGTTGCCGGTAGTCCTGTTCACAAGTACTTGCCATTCTATATGGGCATGGGTTGCAGTGTTCTAGTGGTAAGCCACACACATGTCACCCAGTATAAGTTTCAGCAGTCCTGGTCACGTGGAATCTTGATATACAAAATATGACAGATGAAGACCCTTCTAGGGTTTTGAAAATAACGCTGCTGGGACAGAGTTATAGTATGATATTAAATGATTATCCAAAAATGTACATCCAGAACTCCAATTTCACACCTGTTACAAACAGGTTTTTTTTCATGTTCATGTAACAAATTTTTGCCTCTAAGTTTAAAACCTGACGACCTATTATGTAAAACGCGCCTTTATACAGAGTCCGTGGTTTCTGACCAACACACTGGATCGGAACTAAATCTGAAACCCATCGTTGTCTAAAGAAGGAATTCCGTTTGACAAATTTCAGTATGAAGTATTGGCGTATATTTCTTTTTCGTAGTCACCCCCGTCATTGAAGTAAATGTCATGCGCATCGTAGTCCACATATCCGCTGTGCCCTTCGCAAGGTGGTGGAACATTCGATGTATCGCACATGCTCGACAAGTGACCGTTGTTAATTTCTGCATTCTCATAAATCTCTTGATCTGCGTATGACGTGTTGATGAAATGTATTCCGTTTGCAGTCTCACGGAGGAATTGCATTTCATGGTTTCCTTTTCGTTTCTGTATCGCTTCCTTCACTGGACGTTTGGACAAGGCAATCATGCTTTCCTCTTGTGCATAGTCATACACCATTCCCACCTCCATTTCCCCTTCGATGGTCTCTGATTCCTCGTTTCCAGAGGATTTTGTTGAGGATTTGGACGTTGCGTTGGAGTATTGATTCCGTATAGAGCGTTGAGTCGATGGCGGCATGGTCACGGGTACAGTGATCTTTTTAGATGTTTTCCTATACAATATATTGAAAATAAGAATTATAACTTTTATTACAGATACACATTTCAATGTTCTATTTTCATCTATTTTCATTCACACAATATTTTGTACCATACGTCAAAATGTTGATTTCTATCTTCTTTTAGGGACAGGTATCGCATACGTTATATTTAACTAGTATACTTTTGCTTAATAATGGAAACAATGGCACCGTTTTCAAAAATTGCTTAATCTTTACAAATTTAAAAGAAAGATATGTAAAACATTTTCTTTAAATATCATTATCAGGTATAGTAGTCCTATTTTATAACATGAGAACGGATTATTTTAAGTTTCTTGAAGCTAAATCAAATGATTGATAATTTTAAAAAATGAAAGTTGGGTAAAATGTATTTACCAGTCAATATTTCGTTTCGATGTAACAACACACGGAAATTAAAAACAAAACAAAACCTAGAGATAGAGAGATTGAGATTATTTCGAGATTATAAACTTGGGATTCACCCAACTTTCCTTTCATTAATCTATGTATTCTTTTTGTGCATAAGACGTGGGATGTCTTGAAGACTCTGAGGACACACGATACCGATAAAAAATTAACGAATTTTAAAAAAAAAATTGTAACTGTTTTAATACTGCTAAAAACTCTTATTTACCCCAAACTTTTCCTATCAAACCACCTTTATTTTTGCATAATTTACAAATCCTTACTTAAAAACTCATTGGGAAACATTTCATAAAAATTGAAATACATCTTTTTATTGGTGCATTTCATCTAATAATGACCGATTCACATTGTTGTTTGATCAAATAATAGAAAATCCCACGTAAAAACAACAAAATCCTTCTTATTTTGATGCATCCATACTCTTCCGCATCCTGTGACCTTAAAAAATACTGTGTTTACATTTTGAAAATACGTAAAAGTGTGAATTGCGACGCTTCATGTCGGCATACATCGTGAAGCGCATTAACGTGAAGCTTTGCATTCATACCTTCATGTATTTTAAAAATGAAGTTTATTTCTTAATGAATGGGGAGAGAAGAGAAGTGCTATAGAGAGGCCTACCTTTTCTTTATACACAGAAATGTCACAATCGCACTACTAGCAACAACCAGCACTAGGATCCCTCCAGTTACAAGAGATAATACATGAAGTTTAAATCCTGGGAGAGAGAAAATTCCATTAAATACCCTGTATATCATAATAACATATATTTTAATTAAAATATATCTCCTCGCGTTCTCAAGAGCACAGAGTAATGATTAACAGAATTGAATAAATCACATGGTACAGCAATTTTTGCAGAGTTATTGACATCAGGGTGGATTATGCATGAAGATCATATACAATTTTTCATATATATATATATAACTTTTTGAAATCCAGAAATTTGATTGGTCGGTTGTAAGTCATTGTTTCATTTTTATTTTTTTTTAATAATGACCAGGGGACTTCGTGGCCGAGTGGTTAGAGCATAGCGCTCGCGTCGATATATGTGAGAAAGTTTGCCAGTTTACTTTCAGAAGGTCGGTGGTCTTTTCCCGGTACATTGTATCTGGGTTCTCTCCCCCACCAATAAAAACTGGACGCCACCAGATAGCTGAAAAATTGTTGAGTGTGGCGGAAAACAAACAAACAAACAATCAATCGATAATGACCGATGAAAGCGGATGTTGACTCGCACGAGCTGTTTCGTTTTCACTTTCGCTTCAATCATCAACAATGGCGTCGAAAGCTCGTAAGTTTGCAAACTGTAGTGAAGACGATTTTAAAGATATAGAAAAAAAAACAAAACTCAGAGACTGACAATATGATGCGTTTATCAAGGATAGCTGTTAACAGTTTTAGGGAATACCTTGCTTCTGGACAAATCAGAACAGAGTTTGAAGGGTTTACCACTGAAAAACGCGATCGTCTGCTGGACAGAGTTTACGTAGAACGTCGAAATAACAAAGACGAAATGTACAAAAAAACTACCCTTTTTTAATATCGTCAGGGGATTCAAAGACATTTACGGTGTTTACGGTCTGATGTTGACATAATCAAGGGACCAATATTCCAAGAGTCCAACAAATATTTCAAAGGTAGGAGTTTTTTTGTAATATTAACGGTATGAAAATGTCAAGATAACTAACAGTATTCAATCTCGGTATCTCACGGATATTAGGCTTATTTGTTTTTGTGTTTGTTTGCAACTGAGTATCATTTCATTTACGGGTTTGCAGATTTAATTTTTGAACAAAATTGGGTTGACAATGGAATTAAAGAGACAGGAGAAAGCTAGCATAAATCACCACCCTCTAATATCCGATGCAGACCTGATGAAAATATACAACTACCTTACAAGCTCAAACTCTCTCTCTCTCTCTCTCTCTCTCTCTCTCTCTCTCTCTCTCTCTCTCTCTCTCTCTCTCTCTCTCTCTCTCTCACACACACACACACACACACACACACGCTGGTTAAGGCTGAAAGATGTACCTCCACAAACTTTTTCTCCGCCATTGCTCCAGACACCATTAGTCTCGCACGTTGCTAAGACATCATATGGGGAATTCAGCACCTCACACGAGACTTTACATTTGTTCCCCATATGGACTGCACATGACGGATATATCAAATGGCCTCCAGGAAATGTTGAAGAACAGCATGAACCTATCCCTGAGATGTGAAGATAATAAAAATATATAATTATGATGAATAATATATTGATGCACCTGGTAATCTGAACAGGTGTGCGTTTTCTGAATAAAGGTCTCCACAAAACGTTGAACTAGGAAGATGAGACAATAAGGCAGCTATTTTGCCTTTTGAACGGCTTTAAATGGGAATGTCATTACTACAGTTGATCTCATCATTGTAGTAGAAGACATCATATAACTAGTACTCATTGTAACGGGGACCGTTACAGATGTTCCCCAAACGTTCCCCCATGCAGGAAGTGGTATCATTTGTTATAGGTAATGGTTATAAGCCTCAAACTGTCTATTATGTCAGATATTGGAGGGTCCGAGGCGCGAATACATTTCACCGTGTTCGACTTTTTTTTTAGTGCGTTCAAATTGTTACGCTTCACTTCCCTTACCTGGCACTGTCCAACAAGTTTTCCCATTGTGAGTTGTTTTGTTCTGGTGAATGGAGAGTGAATTTATTTTGTTAAAAGAAATAAAATAATTCACTTGTTTGGCCTTGGATTGCGACAAATAATAAAGCCATGAGCATGCGCTTATAGCGAGTAAAAACTTGAATTTCACGAATTCTACATTCATTTTGTGTGTCACAGGATGTTTATTTATTAAATTGTGTATTCATAGTATTGTAGTATATTCACTGCGCAGGCGTCATTCATTTCATTCATGGTGTGAGAGTTCATGACCTATTTACGTCATATTGGGCGAGAGCATTTTTAGTATGGGTGTGTTAGACTGGTTTTTCAAGTCTTTGCAATCTATGCGCATGTCTGGCGCTAAATTCTGTTAACTAATTGCATGAGTTTTACTACACAAATCATTCCATGAGAAAGCCTTCAATACAACAGACGATGTCGAGTAAATATCCTCATCTTGCCATTTTCTAATTTATATTAGGGGCATAGTATTCTGTTGACATGGTAAGCTATTTTAAGACTTTAAATATTTTATATTTAACGTAAATTAATTAATACATCAATTAAATAACTGTTTAAAAGTGTGTGTGGATGTACGTAAGTTTTTCATATATATTGTAGGCTATCAGGCTGATCATCATTCATCATCGATATTATACATCATGAATGTGAAATCTTATCGAATACAGAAATATTATCGTTTACAATCGTCTGTGTTTTATTTATACCGGAGTCAATACTGATCCAAGAACTTTCTTACAATAAAAGAAAACCTCTTGACATGTGACTAGTTCATCTATGAACATGTCGGACTGCGAATTTGTAACACATAGTACATTTAGAGAACAAAATCCGAGCGATTCCGATGATATTCTTGACGCAATTATTACTGGAGAGAAAGAAAACCAAGAAAATTGAAATTTTGATCTCAATTTTGTTACAGTGAAGTCGGAGGAATATTTAGATATATCGAATTTTGACGACTCTGACGAAATGCTTGTAAAGGCCTCGCAGGATTCCGAGACGAATGCAGCTGTGTTGTTCACTAAACACAAAACTCCTACATTTTTGGCCACCAAGAAGACCAGAGATGCTGATCATTCCGAAAAATTACCGTCACTTCGTGTAACCGCCCAACGGTATCCGTTTGTGGCCATGTAAATTTCAATTCCGAAGGATCGTAAATGTTTCAATATCTTTGCCCAGAGCGGTTTTCTGTTTTTTGATGTTTTGAGGATTATAATCAAAACCGTTACTAAATGCCTTTTTCGTATTTTTTTCCTGTATATTTTACATTTACCCGTGATAAGTTTCAACTTATTGGACAGCGACAGGTAGCTTATTGGACAACAACAGCACAATGAGAAATTTATTAGATTAGGTTAAACAATGTTTTAAGACAAGTGATTTCGATTATAACAAACCGTGTAGCGTCTCAATTGATAACTATTTTATAACGTTCACTCCATTTCATAGTCAAACGAATCAGTTATAAACATTAAGAATTCATCAATCAAAATTCAGTGCACGTGCTGATGAGTAATTTGACCGTCAATATTTCAAATGTCTAGGTACATAATTACAACATGAATTTCGAAACATCTCAATGAAAAATGAGAAACTAAGAGCGAGTAGAAATTACAAAGACCAAAACAGTGCAAGTGCATGCACGCGCATGCGCGTGTTTCTACATATCAAATGATCTTACATTGTAGGTTTTAGTAGTCTGTACCTTTGACTTCAATATCATTAAAAATACCTTGTTCATGAGCGAGATATATGTATTTGAATATTAGCCAATTAAATTTGAGCGCAAGTGCGTGCACGTGCAAGGAAGTGATTTTGAAAATACCAATAAGTAGAGAGTCCCAATACATATTTGCAACATAAATTTCAAAACTATCAATTCAACTCTAAACAATGTTATAGAGCAATACTTAAATCAAGTCTTTGATTAAAACGTTCTGGCTATTTGATTGCCCAAAGTATGAAAGAAAAGCAATACACGTGCATACACGCACGAGTAGTACTCAGCATCAATGTTGATACCATTCAAAGACTTTTGCACCCCGTGTGGGGATCCGGATTAGATTACGTCCTCGCTACCCCTTTGCTTGTCGTAAGAGTCGACTAAATGGGGGCGGTCCTTCAGATGAGACCGCAAAAATTGAGACCCCGTGTCACAGCAGGTGTGGCATGTTAAATATCCCTCCCAGTTCAAAGGCCATAAGCGCCGAGCCTAGGCCTAAATTTTATAGCCCTTCACAGGCAATGGTGACGTCTATATATGAGTGAGATTTTTGAGCGTCCCTTTAAACAATATATAATCAATCAATCAAAGACATTTTATAAATATACCTACAGTACAAATTTGTTTGCATTATTTATAAGAAAGTGATGGCGATTTAAAAGTCGGCCAATCGGAATTTAGTGCACTTGCCGAAAAGTGATTTCGACAATACATTTGTGTTAAAAATATGAATATGCATTCATAACCTTAGTTTCAAAGATTTTAACAAAAAAAGACAAAACTTATGGCCATTCAAAGAATTGAATCTTCAAAAGATGATGCAATTGCAAGCAAATTTTATGACATCGGTCTGTAAATATTTGGCATGTCTACCTACCCTGTGAATATTGTCTAAATCCCATCATTTACAAGAGAGATGTAGGCTTTTTTATATACATTCTTAATTTAATTGAATTTTACTAACCTTCAGTAAGTATTAATTCAAGGGAATACAAAGTGTTTTCCAAGATATGCTGAGAGTTCAAGTCCTTGAAAGTGAGAGCGGTTACATTTTCACCTGGTTCAATCTGTTTTTGGTCTGTGTCTCCAACAAGTACAAAGAATAGTTTAACACCTATTTCCTGTAATCTGGCAAGTTCTCTGCGCCCATCGCTCCATTTTTTTACTTGGTCTGTAACCACTATCATCAAAACCTTCTCGCTGCATTCTCTTGCTTTGTTTCTTGCCCTGTCGTCCTCAAACTTCGCCAGTGCGAAGCGAAGTGCATGATCGAAGTACGGATTGTCATTTCCGTTTGTGTAGTTCAATGTATCGATGGCCCTTTTGACTTCCGCTTCAGAAGTGTTCTGATTTGACCAAAGGTCAGTCTGTGGTGGTAATCTAATTGTATCATCGTATGAAAAAACTCCAATTCGTATACTTGTTTCATTATAAACGTAAATTTTCTCTGTCAGTGTTTTGAAAAATGTCCGCTGATCATCGAATCCATTTTCATTGGTATTTTTAGACATATCAAGGCCCATGATTACGTCTAGCTGTCTGCTTGTTGCTATATAATAAAATCAAGATTGGAGAAATTACATAAAGTTATAATGTATCGATGGCACAGTCCTATTTATGAGTCTATTAATGTGAATTTATCTAAACCATTTTCACACCATAAAATTTATCTTCTATGAACCATCCTGTCATGTATCGTACAAAATACGAGCCCCGTGGGGATCCGGGTTTTTAGAATAGATCCTTAGTATCTCTTACTTGTCGTAAACGGCGACTAAACGGGGCGTTCCTTCGAATGAGACCCTCAAAAGCCGAGGTCCCGTTTCACAGCAGATATGGCACGATAAAGACCCCTCCCTGATCAAAGGCCATAAGCGCCGAACATAGGCCTAAATTTTGCAGCCCTTCACTTTCAATGGTGATGCCTCCATGAGTGAAATATTCTCGATAGGGACGTTAAACAATATACAATCAATCAATCAATAGCACAAAACGTTACATAACTTATTTATATTCCAAGTCCGTTATCGAAATACTTGAAGAAGCTTAAATGGTTCCTCTAAAGTACTAGTATATCATGAAAACGTGAGGATAATGCACAGTAATCAATCTTATAAAAGAGTAGTGAAAACACGGACCCCTGGATACACCAGAGGATGGATCAGGTGCCTGGATGGAGTAAGCATCTCTTGTTGACCGTTCAATGTAAAACATAAACGGTACCAATTATGAGGAACCGGATATGCACATTTCGACAAATAATGTCTCATCAGTGATGCTGAAGTCAAAAATGTTGGAAATCCGAAATAAGAAAAAACTTGGAAGAGCTGAAAAAACCAAACAAAAAAACCCCAAAAAACCAACAACAAAAAAAAAAAAAACAACAAAAAAACCCCAAAAAACAAAAACAAAAAAAAAGGACAAATACTGGAGCCAAATCCGGCTGAGGATCAGGGCTATGGATGAAGGAGATAATTCTTAATTTTAAAATGAATTTCTTAATTTTATCACAGCAAATTTTATCCGTATTTCATACTAATACTGAAGTACTTAGCAACTGGGCTGGTGAAAACCCTCGGGGATTGACAGTCCACCAGGAGAGGCACCGACCCAGTAGTTATAATGTAAAACATAAACGGTACCAATTTTGATGCACTAGATGCGCTTTTTGACAAATAATGTCTCTTCAGTGATGTTCAAGTCAGTCTATAGTCACAATCATTATGTAAAGGACGATTTAACGATTGATATGACATAACGTTCGACAGCATTCAACCTAATGAAAAGTTATATTTGCAAATTAAATCATTATATCCGTGCATCGGCTTCGTACTTAGATATTCTATTGAATATAGATGTTAACGTCAAACTAATAAATAAAATTTATGACAATCGGGATGATGTCAGCTTTTCCATCGTTAACTTCCCATATGTATGTAGCAGAATTAACTTTCATATGGTGTTTATGTCTCTTAACCGTTTCGATATGCTAAAGCTTATTCTTCGCATGATCTACCCCGTGGGGATCCGGGTTGTTAGAATAGATCCTCAGTACCCCTTGCTTGTCGTAAGAGGCGGCTAAATGAGGAGGTCCTTTGCATGAGACCGCAAAAACCGAGGTAACGTGTCACAGCAGGTGTGGCACATCAAAGATCCCTCCCTGCTCAAAGGCCATAAGCGCCGAGCATAGGCCTAAATTTGCAGCCCTTCACCGGCAATGGTGACGTCTCCATATGAGTTAAAAATTCTCGAGCGGGACATTAAACAATGAATAATCAATCAATCAATCAATATTCTTCGCATGATCTGTTTTAGCTCACATGAGCTGGAGGCTCAAATGACCTTTTTTTACCAAAACCTTCCGTTGTCCGTCGTCGGTGTTGTTGGTGTCGGCGTAAACTTTCACATTTTCATCTTCTTCTCCAGAATCACCGGGCCAATTTCAATCAAACTTGACAAAAAGCATCCATGGAAGGAGGGGATGCGAGTTTGTTGAAATAAAGGCCAACGCCCTTCTCCAAGGAGATATAAAAGCGAAAAGAACTGACAAAATTTGAAAATCTTTTTCTTCAGAACCAGCGAACCAATATCAATCAAACAACAAATTATCCTTTGATGAATGGGATTCAAATTTGTTCAAATGAAGGGTCATGGCCCCTTCAAGGGTCATTTAAAAATCTTCTTCTTAAGAACCAATGGGCTAGTAGAGTTCAGATTTACACGAAAGATCATTGATATATTGCAAATTACGTTTTCTTCTATAGGGGTAGGGGACATTTAAAAATCTTCTCAAGAACCATTGAGCCAGTAGAGTTCAAATATACATGGAAACTTTCTGATATGGTACAAATCAAATTTGTTAAAATCATGGTTCCCGAGGTAGGTGAGGCCATTGTAGGGGATACAATTTTTATGTACGAAAATATAGGAAAAAATCTTTAGAAATCTTCTTCTTCAGAACTACAGGGCCATTTTCAATCAAACTTGGTACAAATTTTCTTTGATGAATGGGATTCAAGTTTGTTCAAATGAAGGGCCATGCCCCCTTCAAAGGAGAGATAATCACAAAAATGCAAAAATAGGTTGAAGTCATTTGAAAATCTTCTGAAGGACCACTGGGCTCACATTTACATGGAAGCTTTTTGAAATAGTGCAGATTCAATTTTTTTTTAAATCATGGCCCCTGGAGGTAGTGCGGTGCCACAGTTGGGATCAAAGTTTTATATACGAAAATATAGGAAAAATCTTTTAAAATATTCTTCTCAAGAATCACTGAGCCAGAAATTTACATGACAACTTTCTGGCATTGTGCAGATTCAAGTTTATTTAAATAATGGGGGTATGGTGAGGCCACAATAGTTGATCAAAATTTTACATGCGAATATACAGTCAAACTTGTCTTAGCGACCCACCGTATTAAGCGACTTCCCGTCATATGTGACCGTCAAATTTCCCCCCAAGACAATTTTCTATCATCTACAACTGAATTAAACGACCTCCTGTCTAACGCGACTAACGACCGTAATTTTTGGTCCCCAAATGCATGTTTTCATGTTATTTTACCTCCATTTAGCGACCTTGTATTTCCCCGAGAAATATTAAAAACGGCGTTTTCCTGAGCAGAAATGTGAAGTTGAACTTTCGTTATCGTTTCTTAGTAGGTAAAGGGCAGACAACAAAAGGTGTTGCTTCAACTAAATCAAATTATATGCTCATCGTTATGTACTTTCCTGTTCTATTCTCACTAAGTAAAGGACCGACAACAACAAAAGGAGCTGCTTCTATTAAATCAAATTATGTACTCACTCATCGTTATGTACTTTCGTTTTTGTTTCTCGGTACGAAAAGGGCAGATAACAAAAGGCGCCGCTCTTTGAACATTGTCGGTAATTAAATGACAGGCCAGAAAAGGTGTTGTTTCAATTAAATCAAATCAGGCTCTCGATGATCATTATGTTCTCAACATCTCAATATTATGTTCTCAATGTTCTTTTATTTAAGCCTTACGATTCACGTTAAAGTCAATTAAAGCACAAATGTAAGCCGACTGAAAACTAGGAAAAAGTGTTGACCAAAATCATGTAGCTAATACGAATATTGCATGCCAAATCCAGTCAGAGCTGACAAGTACCGTATCATGACGACCCCAAAGCGGAAAGTTTTAACTCTACAACAGACTAAAGGGTAGACAATCAACAATCACCTACTTCTCTCCAAAAACAGTAGAGTAGACTTTTTGTGAAATTAACATTCCTTTTACACTTACATATAAACAAGAAACATTATGCATAAAAGCAAAGTACATGTAATTATTTGTTTTCAATAGAAAATACATGTAGTTTTCATATCAATCTGTAATAAATGCCATTAACTGATGATGTCAAAATAAATATAATGTACTACATGTTTAAAACATATCATTTTCGTTTATCCTCTGAAAAATGGGCACCTGAATTAAGTGACCACCTGTCATATGTGACCTTTTTTCTTATGTCCCTTAAAAGGTCTCTTAATACAAGTTTGACTGTATAGGGTAAATCTTTAACATGGGCCACGGTGACTCAGGTGGGCGATGTGGCCCATGGGCCTCTTTTTTAAAATCGAGACAGACTGCTGACAAACAAACTGATGTTACGAGGGTTTCAAAAGTCTCGTTTAAAGTCAGCATTTTGCAAATTCTATGGTCGTTATAATACTCTTGTTTGCCAGTACAACCTGTCATTGGGTCAAAGGCTGTCTGACGTGTTTCATACCGTTCTTTATACTCTATTTTTATCTACGGATTACTCCATGTTTACGTAATCAAGATATCGGCTCACAGCGGTGTGAACGGTCAACAGGAAATGCTTACTCCTAGGCATCTGATCCCACTTCTGGTATATATAGGGGTCCCTATTTGCCCAATTCTTTATTTTGTATTCCCTTTATGAGTTATGAGATTGATTATTGTTAGTTATCTTCATCCTTTCGTTTACATTCATTGTGTTTTCTACTTAATTTCTATTGAAATCATTTGCAACAGTGACTATAAAGACACATTTTGTTTCAATCTAACTAGGTTTTAATACCGTCTGTCCACATGCACATTTACGAACACCGCGATCTATTTCCCGCCTTTGTTTAAACTGTTGAAACATATCTTTTCTGGTTAATGTTTTAACTTTTATTTGAATAAGTATTATAAATAACATTTACCTTTATTATATGATGTTAAGGATTTGGAGTTTCTTCTTCATGTATAAATCAAGAACATAGAAATAGAGTGGTTTCTAGAGGTTTCGCAAGTCCCAAGTGGCAAATCAATGTCCATCATATTGACAAAAATTTAAATTTATGAAAATATTTAAATTTATGAAGATATTTCTCAAATAAATTGTAAATAACACTCTTAATACCAAGATGTCTCTTGGCTATCTTTGCCATCTTAAAATATCTTCAACAGCATTGTGGTATCTTCAGGAAGTATTTTAGCTGGTGTATTATGACTTGTATACTTGTTTCCTCATATTGTACTTGTCCTCATCCGGCTTATTGGTGAGTTAAAGAAAGAGAGACCTAATGACGACACAATAAGAAAGTTGACAATGCCGGACATCCGTCTCTTATTTACAATTGTTTATCATTCGTTAACAGAACATTGGCACATCTACCAATAGTAGAAAATAAAGTATTTAAATGTGTTCCGCTTAATAGTTTGAGGAAAGGTTGATTGATATTATTTAATTTAAATTTGAGTTCCATTCCGAAGGGAATATGTTCCTGTGATTCTGTTGAGTATTTTATTTTCATATTCTTGTACTCATTTTCCCCTTACACGCGGACATTTATTTCGCTTTTTTTCGATTTGAAGTTACTTCAAGAATTTGTGCATCATGAGTAAGCATTGTAGAAATAACAACAATAATAATAGTAAGTATGCGTAGCGCTTATGTCCGTTACAAAACATTTCATTTCGTAATAGTACATGTATATCAATACAACAAGAATGCAACTTGACGCAAGCGTCAAAGATATCAGGGCGCTAGTTTATTTAGGCCTACAGCATGGAAGGTAAGGAGAAATTCTCATCGATGTGCTGGGTGCCAGAAAATACCCAGAAAAGACAAAATGGCCATTTAGATTTAGTAGATATAAAAGAAATATTAAAATTTCCAATATCAGGAAAAATTATTGGAAGCACAATACTTTGAATATATCCAAATATCATATTGTAGACTCTTAGTTACGAGTGATACTTGGTAATTGTTTAAATTTGATTTTTTATCAGTTACCCAAAAAGATAATACTGTTTGATTTTTATAATCGAATTTGGATCTGAAGACATGGAAGGAGATAGATGAAATATTTTATTTATATCAAGTCAAACCTTTTGAGAAACGAATGTTGGTTGCTTGTTTGTTTTGTCATTTTCCGCCACACTCAAACAGTTTTTCAGTTATCTGATGGCGTAGAGTTTTTTTTTATTGGTGCAAGAGAGAACTCAGATACAATGTATCCGGGAAGAGACCACCGACCTTCCAAAAGTCAACTGGCAAATAACTTTCTCGCATATATTGGCGCGGGCGAGAATCGAACCCGCGCCGACTAGAGGTGAAAGCCCCCCCCCCCCCCCCCCCCCCTTTGAATGTTGGTTGACCAAAGAACTTTTTTGATAAATCGCTATGGTGGATGTGCATATTTTCGGTCGTGTTTGTGTTAGTAAACAAGCGCAAGATGGAACGGCTACATTGATCATGGAAGACAAGTGTGTATCATGAACTTCTGATGGCTGGATGACCTTATCTCTTCTGTTGTCCTCGAATTTAATAAATCGGATGTGTTTGAAACCTGTCTGCCGAACACTATTTACTAGTTATTTTCTATTTGCAGAAGATTTCTACGTATACCTTATTGTCGGGATTATGTTTTTTGAAAATAAAATTGTGAAACACTGATGCCCCGAGATTACAACGAAGCGCGACTGTAAGATCTGTAAAGGTCACTAGGTTAAAGATTGTGGTGCCAATGAGGTCTTGCCACAAAAAATACACATACCAAATATGAAAGATCTACCTCTGATGGTGTAAAAGATATGACCAAGGTTAAAGTGTTTATTTTTTTATTTTTTTTTTAGTTTCCAAAAACTATGAAATGGTCAATGTCAAGGTCACAAGGTCAACAAATCTGGTATTGTTGAAAAGGTCTTCTCACGAGAAACAAGAAATATACATGCTAAATATAAAAGCAATATCTCTTACGATTTGAAAGATATGGCTTTAAATTCGAATTTCCTAAAAGTAAGTCAAAGGTTAGTGTAAGGGTCATCAAGTTAAAGATTTTGATGTCAGTAGAAAGGTTCTGCCACAAAAAATACACCAAATATGAAAAAAATTATCTCTTATGGTGTTAAAGATGTGACCAAGGTTAAAGTTTTTTGACACAGACAGACAGACAGGCCAAAAACTATATGCCCCCCGAATCTTCGATTCCGGGGGCATAAAGGTATACTTCAAATGTTAAATATTTATGGGCACCTTTTCATATAATACAACCGTTCTAACATACATATATATACTATTTTAAAGTGGAACATTTTTATGTTACAGATTCAATGTCATATCTACACAGTGTAAGATTTCACAGGATGACTTATCTAATACATGTGTATACTAATATGTATAAAACATCATTTTAGATTAATTGCTATCAAAATTTCATGAGATCTTTGAATTTTTGCGGTAGTTATAGACCACCTACCATTCGGTAATATCTATTTAGAATCCCAACAAGAAAGAAAATTTGGACAACCAAAGAGAAAACAATAAAAAATCGAGGTATAATTCAAAATGGACTTAGAGTGTGTTTTGGAAATACCCTGGTGATAACACATGTACCATCGGGGAGGTTTAGTCACAAGGAGTACGGCCACTCATTATCAAAGCCATCCTATCTATACAGAGTTCAGATATCGTTTCAAAGATAAATATCATTAAAGGTGGCCACTTTGGAGAGGCCTAATGTTACAAGAATTACACAAAATAAGCATCAAGGTCCCAAAATGTGTATGGTAATAATGAACAGTGCTCAGTCTCATAACTCTTGTAAAGAATAGAAAATTAAGAGTATGGCAAATACTGATGTCTAAACACAAAAGAGGTGTGATTAAGTGCCTAGGAAAAGCAAGCATCACTGTCGAAGGGTCACACCTTCAACAAAGCAATCAAGTATATTCCCGATGAAGAATTAAACTAATTAAACTAATTAAATATTTTTAAGTGGTATTTATATATATATATATATATATATATATATATATATATATATATATATAGAGAGAGAGAGAGAGAGAGAGAGAGAGAGAGAGAGAGAGAGGGGTAAAAAGGTAAAAGTAAAAAAAGAAATACGAAGACGTTTAGTAAAGCTAAAATTTTCTCGTTTTATCTATACTTTTACCGATACTTTTACCGATCGTTGTGATATATATATATATATATATACATATATATATATATAAAGTAGTTATAGAATGTAAAAGATGCATAAAATTGTAAAAAAAAGAAAAAAGAAAAAAAAAAAGATGCATACCGTAATCCAGGTTCAGGAATAAACATATGATCCAACACTGATTTATATCGGGGGACATTTTAACGATCAAGTTAAATGTGAATGTGAGCTCTCATCACTCTAGAGCATATATACTTCCCTCTCATTTTTATCGGATTTCCCTATGTAAAGACAGGACGCTGCATCGTAAAGTGAATGTTCTATTTTAATATTTCAAGGAAAATAATGCTGTTTTGATAACTGGTATCAGGAACGTCTGGCACATCTTTTATAATAGCAGCTTATAATTTTATAATAAGACTAATATAAGCACTTAATAATGAAGCATTTTCCTTATCTGCTGTTCACAGTTCAAAGCTGAATCCACACGTCCTCGCAGAACTTTAGGTGTATTAGATCATTCTTAATCCCAGCATTACTTAAATGGGCATGATCACGGTTTGAGCTGGAAAATTTTTTAAATTTATTTTTCCACTTTTAATGTTTACAATGCTTAATTACATGCGAGGGATTTCTAATGGTCAGCAAAAATTTGAATGTCGATTGTCGAGTAACCAAAGAGATACAGAGCTCACAATTCTTTGTTATGTAATCTAGCTGGTGTCGTGCTTTTGTTTACAAAATAAATTGATTGATAAAACGTCCTCGATGCATCTAAATATCAAATTGTAGGCCACAGCAATATTTCTTTCTTCTCATATAGAAGTTTTTAAAAACAAATTCTGCCTCATAAGAAGACTTAAGAGGCCCACGTGTCACAACGCTCACCTGAGTCACTTTGGCCCTGCTGAACTTTATCTTTAAAAATCAGAGATCTGTATCCTCTTTAATCCGAAACATTGATCACATATTATGACCCCAACCTAACTGCATGGTCATAGAATTCTGACTTAACTGAACTTAAGCCACAGAACATGACGATGCCTCAAGATCAATATGACTAACCTGCCTTCGCTGTTTTGGGGATATTTCCCTTGTCATTATGCATTTTAATTTTTATCTCTAGTGTAATCTCCACGCTAATACCAGGGTCCATGAAAAATAAAGCGAAATTCAGAACGTTTGTAAATTGATGACAAGGAGAAGGTATCGAACAATAATCAATCTCATAACTCCTAAATTTAGAGTAGGTCAAACATGGATCCTTGGACATACCAGAGGCGGGATCAGGTGCCTAGGAGGAGTAATCATCACCTATGATGTAGTGTGCCTTGCTGCTCTTGAAAAACATCTTCCCTGCGGGGCCTCCGTGGCCGAGTGGTTAGAGCATCGGGCTCAAAATCACAAAGCCTCTCACCTCTGTCGGCGCGTGTTCGAATCTCGGCCACGGCGTTATGTGAGGAAGTTTGCCAGTTTACTTGCGGAAGGTCGGTGGTCTCTTCCCAGGTACATTGTATCTGGGTTCTCTTCTCCACCAACAAAAACTGGACGCCACCAGATAACTGAAAAAATGTTGAGTGTGGCGGAAAGCAATAAATAATCAATCAATCAATCTATCTTCAAATTTCCTATTATATTCTTAAAATATGCAAAACTTTAATTCGCTATTTGAGCCAATCATTGAGCCAACCCTGGGCAAATGTAAATTTGTACTGCAACTGAATGCTTCCATATTGATATATTTAACAAGTGGTCCTTGATAAAAAAAAAAATCTAAAAGATTACGTTTTTTTACAGTGCAAACCTTTGATTTCCTACTAATCATGACCATGTTCTTGTAAAACTTGGATCCCTAATTGAGGCCGCATCCTATCCCGGACCATAATTTCAAGAAAACTGAATCTGTAGTACCTAAAGATGCTTGCATAATAATGACCCAAAAAAAACCCCCATGACCCTGCTGTTATTAATACCATTAAGTGAGGTTATACTTAAGTCAAAATTTTGATTATTTATATCTTATGCAGCCGCCGGATAGCTGAAAAATTGCTCAGGCGGCTATAAACAAATAAACAAACAAACAAAAACAATATATCTTATGATTTACCTAGCACAACATTTTATAAAACAAAAATAACTGATGGTTTATCCACACAAAAATGCAAACATATATTATTTGTTATGAAAAATTTAACTGCTGAATTATTAAAAAAAATAATAAATGGAAACATAGATTGAAAATTATCTTTGTTATGCAAATTACTGGTATTTCAAAAGTTCAAAATTTAGATTTAAGTCTATTGTTAATTTATGGTCTTACGAATATTTTTATATAAAATGTCCTAATATATTGCCATGTTTAAATTTAATCCCCTATTGTGGCCCCATCCTACCCCGGTGCCATGATATGAATAAATTGTAACCTGCACTACATGAAAATGGATGCATATTAATATGGCTAAACATGGCCCAGTTATTCACAAGAAGAAATATTTGAAAAACGTTTTACTATATGTTCCCATTTAAACATTTTATCCTTTTTATGACCCCTCCCTACCCCCCGGAGGCCATAATTGATAAAACTCAACTCTGTAGTTTCTGAGTATACTTACATATTAATATGACGAATCAAGACCTTGTTGTTCTTGATATGAATATATTAAGAGTTTATTTTATATATCCCTGTGTAAAACCTTGAACCCCCCCCCCCACCCTATTGTATCCATGATTTGAATAATTTTGAATCTCCATTCATTTAGGAGGCTTTCACATAAATTTTATCTTTTCTAGTCCAGTGGTTTTTGAGAAGACTTTTAAATGATACAACCGTATTTTTACTATTTCTTAATGATCCCCCTTTCAAAAGGATGTAACTTTTTATCTAAATGATTTTAATTTTCTTTACCCAAAGATGCTCTATGAGAAGTTTGGTTAAAATTTGTCCTGTGGTTCTGGAGAAGAAGTCGAACATGTGTAAAGTTTACGGATCAACATACAGACAGACGCCAGACAACAGGTGATCAGAATAGTTCACTTGAGCTTATAGTTCAGGTGAGCGATAAACGTGTCAGCTAATACAGGAACACAGTTTTTGCCCATCGGAATTCCAACAGACTGTTGGAAAACATGATTCCAAAGACTACATAGATACTGTCAATGAAGAACTCCAGCAGCTCTTTAACATCAGCTTTAATATACTTTTGCCTATTAAAACAGTTGTGCGTAAAATTAGAATGTCACACAGGCTTAAGTATATTTTCAGATATTAGTTGTAATCTATTAAATCTTTTTAAAAGATAAATTTAAGTACTTTGTCACGCTTAATCAAATTCTGATCGGTAAAAGACATTTGTATAATTTAAGAAGTCACACGTTTTCATAAGCTGAACCTTTCCAAAACACGTTATGATATAGATGTTTCTTTTTTTCATGGCTAGATTGAACGGCTCTTCCTGGTTTTTTCAGGTCATCTGTTGTTTTGGCTGTTGTCCGGTTATGCCCCACTTCATTTGCACACATAGGTTGGTTAATGGTGGGTGATATAAAGGACACTGTTTCTAAGTAGTCATTCCGCTGTATACTTTCTTGACGTGTCCGTAAAGAAAAGTCATCACTGTCATTTAACTTCCTGAAAAACAGAAAGGTTAAAACATTTCCATTTTTTAAAAAAAATTCAACCTAGATCAAAGTTTTAATTATTTTGTCATGAGATGCAGTGATTCCCAGATAACTGCAGCACAAAATAAATATTTGTCATTTTTATTCTGGATAATACTGTAATATTTACTTGATTTTCCGTTTGACCATCATTACGGCTATGTAAATGAGGCAAACAGTCAGAAATCCGGCGACAACTCCAATTAAACCAGCCTCTGTGTTCAGCGACGAATTCTCCGAGAACGTCCCTGTTGTATTAAAAAAACAATGAATAGAATGAGCACCAACTTATTTATAACCAGTTCTGACTGTTACTCTTCGACACCTTCAAATAAAAAATTCATATTAAGTGAAAAATGATATACGTGTATTAACTGCATGCCATAACAAACTTTTTTTCCTGACATAAAAATGATATATATAAATTCTTATGTTCTTAAGGCTGCTACAACGTTCCGTTTAATAGACACAAGACGTTCAGTGACAGAAGCTTCGGGACCGTTGGTCCTCGACTTTGGAACGATCTACCTCTAGAGATAAAAACAGTCGAAATCACTGAACGTTTTTAAGGCGAAATTGAAAACTCATTTATTTAGAAACTTTTAATATACAATTAAAATTAATAATTAAAAAAAAAAAAAAAAAAAAAGAATAAATAAATAAAAAAACCATTTTAGTATCGTACTAAACATTTATTCAGTTTTGTTGAATGTATGTACTTGTATGTTTTATTTACTTACTTATCTTATGCTTCTACTATTACCTTTTATGCATATCATCTCTTTTACTATTTTATTGTACAACGCCAGTGAATACATGTATGTAAAATTAGGCGTTTTAATCAAATAAACTAGTTTCAGTTTCAGATATATATATATATATATATATATATATATATATATATATATATATAAATGATATCCGACTTAAGATGGGCGAGGCGATAGTGACACCTAGGTCTGATGTAAAAAAAAACCACCAAAAAAAACCCTTGGCGCTGTCCTAGACACAACCTTATCAATGGAGAAACAAGTCAGATCTGTGGTGAGAAAGATGTACTACAACATCAGAAGAATCTCAAAAGTCAAACACCATCTGACTCGAAAGCCTGCCCAAATGCCATCAACGCAACAGTCATCTCCCATCTTGACTTCCGCAATGCCCTTCTCCTTGACGTAACAGACCGACCCATACATCAGTTACAAGTAGCTCAGAATAACACGGCACGATGTCTCACAGGAACAAGCTACAGACAACATAGTACGCTAGTGTTTCAACAGCTGCACTGGCTGCCTGTGAGACAGCGTGCCGTGTTTAAAGTGTTGACAACCATACACAAGTCACCCCACTCCTCCTCATCACCAGATTACATGAGAAAGTTATTTCCTTTATACCAGCCACGCAGGACATTGAGATCATCAGCAGACCCGTGGAAACTGGTAGTGGAGAAATCTTCAAACAAATACGGTGCAAGAGCCATAAACAATCTAGGTGTATAATTATGGAATAATCTACCGTTGGAACTTCGCAATCTTGAATCACACAGAACATTCCGCAAGAAAGTCAAAACACTGCTGTTCAAACGTGAATATATTTTAGCATAAATCAATATCACATCATAGACTACGTATGCATTTCTTGTCTCGACATCTGACTGCCATACTATTACACAAGATTTTGGTGCCTTATCGCTGTTTTACTAATAATTTGTCAATTTTATTCGTAACAGTTCTTTTTATAAGTGTTTCATCTTCATTAGGACAACCTCTGTAAAGCGCATAAAAACTATACGTAATTTTGCGCTATATAAGTGAATATAATAATAATAATGATAACATATCTAACAATTTCTGAACATCCATGCATGTTTGTTTCCAAATCAAATAAATAGCCATAACATTCACCACACACAGCTTTCAATATTTCAAAATAACTAATTGAGACTACATTAAAGATATAGAGTTATTTAGCATAAATTTTAACCTTAGTTTTTACTTTCCTAAATTAACATAATTATGCTGTTTTATATGGTGGTATAATATGTGCATGAATACATCTATGCATAAAGTGTGTAGTATATATCCCTTAGGTTAGTATGTAGTACAACTAAACTATTGATCACGAGATAACTTTACTATCTTGATGTAAGTTCCGGTTTGTATATTGTAGGAATATTATGGTTAACTTCCTTATATTATATGTTTGAAAAAGTCTAATAATAGTCAAAACACTCCTTACAACAGCATATAAAATTGTAGCTTGCATTGTTAATGTGGTTGTCTCTCAATTAAGTGTGCTACAAGAGTAAAGATGTTGCTCTACACCAAAGATCAAAACGTGTTCTTGTTATAATGTTGTAATGGGAGAAGATACCATTTCTGTGTTGTAATGGGAGAAGATACCATTTCTGTGAAAATATATCATAAGTTCTCCAAAAGATTACCGTCAGCGTTTTGACAAATCCTCGTTTCTTTGACAGACCACCTCCTATCTTTATTGCAATATATGCCCAGTATACCATCATGCATTTGGAAACCTTTGTTACAGGCCACTTGGCAGTAGGACCCAACGTGCCCTGTACAGTTTCTCTCCAGGATTCCGTTTGGGATGTTGGTCGGACATTTCGAGTCCCCTTAGAATAAAAAATGCAGTTGATTAGATCATTCGATTCATATCATAAACGATTATAAAGATATAGATAATTATCTTTTGTTGAAAGGCATATTATGCATAAGAAAAATTCATTTCATACGAGGTTTAATCAAAACTTTCGTGGAATTTCTCTATAACGGTTTTGTTTTTCAATAGAAATAGTCCAAATTTGTGCATGAAAAAATATTTTTTTCTGGATCCAGTAAATGTTCTACCAAGCCCCAATCTTTGTTCCTCACAAAAGTTTTAACAACTGTGAAGGAGAAGCGTCAAACATATTGTAATCTAAACAGTGTTTTATTATGATAAATCATAGGAGCCGAAAAGCAGGCATTGCCTAGAATAGTCCTCTCCGTATTGTGCTACAACATATGTCAGAAGTGATGTAAATCAAATATGGATTCTAACAAATTCTAAACAACTTTTAGTAAATTTGAAATCGCAAAATTTTTCTCAAATCAACAATATCAAAACGTTTGACTTTTCAACACTTTACACGACCACTTCTCACGATAAATTCTGCTTTGTACTTAGATATTTTATTGAAAATAGATGTTAACGGCGAACTACCAACTCAACTTTATGACAAACGGGATGACTTCGCCTTCTCTATGGTGAACTTCCCATATTAATGTAGCAATATTTCATTATCACCTGCATATGGTGCTTATATCTTTCAAATGATTCGATACGCATAACCTTGATCCGCATATGATCAGTTTTTAAATCGAGGCAGAGAACTGACAAACAAGTAGGTGTTTCAACAATCTCGTTTAAAATCAGCATTTCGCAAATTCTATGGTCGTTATAACGATCTAGTTTACAAATATAACCTTTCACTGGGTCAAATGCTGTCCGACATGTTTCGTACATGTTTCATACGAATTGTTAGGCCGTTCTTGGCAAACTGATTCTTGGGTGACCGATCGACAGGGGATGCTTACACCTGCTAAGTACCTTATCCCACTTCTGGTATATCCAGGGGTCCTTGTTTGCCTTGCTCTCTGTTTTGTATTCCATAGAGGATTTATGAGATTGATCACTGTTCCTTGTCTTCACCTTTTCAAATTCAACCTACTTTAAATTCATATTTGTGTACGATGTTTTGAGTACCGCTTTGACAGTTACCATAAAAAGGATATTGTGAAATGCGAAGGAGGCCTTATATTTGTTATATATACATACAAATTTGTACAGCTATATCATCACACTTTTGCCAACTGTTTAGTATATATATATACTAAACAGTTAGCAAAAGAACCATAAGCACAAAGAAGGTTCTTTATTGCTTATTCTTCTCTTGTGATGATATAGCTGTACAAATTCCGATGCCGATGGGGGAAAAGTGTTTCAGGTCGGTATCAACGAGATGTTATACTAAAAAAGCTCAAGAAATACTATCATAAACGATGTCTTGTGTCAGGATTTAGGTATGTTCGTCTAGTTCATGATAATGCTTCATCACATACATCTGAGCTTGTGAAGCAATTTTTGAAGTCGGAGAAGATTACCGTCTTGCGATACCCACCATACTCCCCAGATCTATCTCCATGCGACTTTTTTCTTTTTCCAAAACTTAAAAAATTCTTATCATGTCGTCGTTACAAGTCCCAACAAGCCCTTGGCTCAGCCATCTGTCAGTGCCTTGAGGTCCATCTAAATCAGCGTACCGTGACGCATTTCAGAAATGGATTCAGAGATTGAAATTATGTATTTCAAACCGCGGGGAATACTTTGAAGGAATGTTATGTTCATTTCACTATTTGAGTCGAATGCTTTTCAAATATCGTTCAATACACATTACATATCGAACAACCCTCGTATTTATGAGGAAAATATGCGCAAAATGAAACCGATCGTTGTAATTATCAAAAAGTGTTGCGTGCAAGCTCGATCAATGTTATTGATAATTTAAATTATCTAGTTGTGATTCGTTGTGTATCAAAACATCATCAAAAAACACTGATTGATTGATTATATATTGTTTAACGTCCCACTCCAGAATTTTTCACTCATATGGAGACGTCACCATTGCCGGTGAAGGGCTGTAAAATTTAGGCCTATGTTCGGTGCTTGTGGCCTTTGAGCAGGGAGGGATCTTTATCGTGTCACATCTGCCCTCGGTTTTTGCGGTTTCATTTGAAAAATTTGATCAGTTATCAAATATTGTAAAAACCTTGGGAAGATCCCGACTCAGATGCAAGGGCAAAAAAAAAAAATGTAATAAAGATTTAAGGATTAGAGTGAAAGGTGATAAAAGGTTTGACTGACCAGAGGAAGTCGTCCTTTCCTTGCTGATAGAGTGAGGGTGTTCATGGACTTGAACAGTCGGTGCATTGTATGGGGCATTGTTGTGGAGATTAGTACTTCATATGGAACGGTGGAACGCATATCTAAATTTGATCTGAATATGAAGAGATGCCCAGACAAAGATTTCCCCTTATTTTCATGTATTATGTAAAATTTAATCCCTGATTTTAGCCACACTCACCACAGTGTCCATTAAAAACGCCTGAATCGAGAGCCTTTCATTGTTGATATGGTTTAGTGTGATCCTGCTACTTTTTGAATTTTTTTTTCAAATTTCCTGTATATTTTCATGTAAAAGTTTGATTCCCTATTTAAGCCAACCCGAGACAAATAAAACTCCACTACACTGGAACGCTTGCAAAGTCAGCATTTAGCAAATTCTATGGTCGTTATAACGATCCAGTTTGCTAGTACAATATTCCATTAGGTCAAATGCTGACATGTTTCATACCAATTGTTAGGCAGTCTTGGCACACTGATTTTGACTGCGGATTATTTCGTTTACCTGATCAAGATATAAGGCTCACGGCTAGTTTGACCGGTCGACAGGGGATGCTTACTCCTCCTAGGCACCTGATCCCACCTCTGTTATGTCCAGGACTCCGTGTTTGCCCATTTAACTGCTTTGTAATTTCTATGGGAATTATGAGATTGGTCACTGTTCGTTGTCTTAGTCTTTCATATTTTAAAATACATACAATCAGTGGTCCTCGATAAGAAATTTTCAAAGATTACATATATTACAATACAAGCCTTTGATACCTTATAATCATACCCCATTGTTCGTTTTAGAAGAAGATTTTAAAGATTTTTCCTTTAACGTTGATTCCCTATTGTTACCCTAACCTCAGGCCATGATTTCAACAAATCTGCACTCATTAAGGAAGCTTCGTATAATGTTTGCTTTGCTGCTCCAGTGATTCCCAAGATTTGTAAATGATGCCATATTTTTTTCACTATTTCTTAATAATATACTAGCATATAATCTTAAAAACAATAACCCGCTCGCATACATGCGAGTAGATGAGCGGATCTAACATCTAATTTTATTAGATTGTTGTGAATTAAAAGTAGATGTTAAGCTTGTTTTAGAACTTGCTCCTTCATGTATTTATATAGAAAAAGATAAAAGGTTATGCAACAAAGTTGTGGTTTCACTGATTTTGTTATCAAAACCCAGTACAATAGTTTTCGATATAACCTTCCATTTGAAAAGCGTGTGACCCTTCAGTTGACTAATTTTGAATTCTCTTTACCCAAGCATACATTATAGCAAGTTTGGTTAAAATTAGCCAGTTGGTTCTGGAGAAAAAGTCGAAAATATGTATATTTTACGGACAAACAGACAGACAGACGGACGCTGGTCAGAAACTCACTGGATCTGTATATCAATTTCACAAATTATGTCTCTGCTGTTCTTGAGAAGATTTTTTAAAGAAATTTTCCTATATATCTCCTATTGTGGCCAGACCCTACCGCTTTGGGCCATGATTTTGGAAAACTTGAATCTTCATTACGACAGGAATCTCCCACACAAGTTTCATCTACACTGTGCTAGTGGTTACATTTATTATGAAGATTTTTACATGATCCCACCCTATTTCTGCCTTTTCATTATTATCTTCCCTAGGGGGAGATAAGACCCTTCATTTGAACAAATTTAAATCCCCTTCACTCAAAGGCACTCTGTGCAACGTTTGGTTGAAGTTTGGCTCAGTGGTTCTAGAGAAGATGAAATTGTGAAAACTTTACGACGACGGCAGACAATGAACAAATTTTGATCAGAAAACTCTCTTGGCTCAGATAACCTGAAACGTCCACGAACTTTTGGATCAACCTTCGTACATCAAAATAATTCATTTCATGTACCATAGTATTGTTTGATTGTTTGTTTGTTTTACGTCCCGTCGAGAATTTTTCACTCATATTGAGACGTCACCAGCTGTAGGTGAAGTACCACAAATTTAGATCTATGCTTAGCGCTCAGGGCCGTAGCAGCGAGGGTTCTTTAACGTGCCAACGCCTACCGTGACAAGGGACCTCCGTTTTTAAGGTCATATCCGAAAGACCCGTGATTCTCACTTCTAAATGCCGAGCGTTTGGCGAAGGAGCAATCACTACCTATTTTTCGTCTAAGGTTTGACGCGGCCATGGCACGAGCTGGGTTCGAACTCACGACCTCCCGGTTACGAAGCGCCATAGTATATTTACTTAATTTACAAACAGTTTTCTACAGTATCGTGAAAATATTTCTATTCTTGCTAATATTGCCAATACCATATTCTGGATTCTTATTAAAATTAGTTGTTAGACCCGCTCGCATAGTCACATACATGCGAGTAGGCGAGTGGATCCATCAGATTGTTCTGAATTAGACGCCCATAGTAAGCCTCTTTAGATCTTTAGATCTTGCTTCGTCTTGTATTTATACAAAAAAAAATATATTAAGAATAAAGCGCTATTCAACAAAGTTGTATTTTCACTTTCATTTTCATTTTTTTGTTATCAAAACCTAGCACAATAATTTTCCGTGTAACATCAAATTTCAGGAAGGAGCTAATCTTCTCCAAATTATGCTTGTCAATTTTACAGTCATACAAAAGATGTTTTGTACGAATTTCACACAATGAAAATACGTTTGCGGCTTTTAAACTTATAAAGATTTCTACTACATAAAATGTGACGCACGATTTGATGACACGGACCAAGCAATGAAAGACATACCCTTCTTTTCCCCAGTGAGAAATGAATTTCAAAATGAACAGGGTAATGTTTACAAATTCTTGGTAAACCATTCATTCGAGTATGATATCTTTGTTTCAATCTATTATTCGAACATTATATGTAGAGAATGTATTGATGTTTTACAACGGTGATTTGTGTACTAAGTAGGTTTTATACGTCATGATTGACGAAAAAATAATCTGTGTATTAAACCGAAGTATCTTACTGCACACTTTGATTTTATATTCCATAGAAGGCCCAAAACAGTGCTGCGATGTATTTTGAGGAGGAAGAGTAGTTCCGGTTGTAAAGGAGTGGGGCCCATACCAAACCAGGTTTTACACTTTCTCATTTTGAAGCTGATCAACAGAGACTAGAATACAATAAAAATTAAATTATAAAGATATAATTAGTCCAAAAAATTTTAACGTCATGAGTGAAAAAAAAAAAGACTTGCCTCCTATGAAAATAAATTACTATAAATCAAAACGGACATTTTTCTCAGATAACAATTTTATGTGGAAGAGCAAGACCGAAAAGGTGAAACAAATATAATCATATTAACATTGTTCATTTGCCATTTTATATAACAAGTTAAGGTATGTCAAAAATACAGAAAATGAAAGAACTTGGCAACACTCATTGCATCTGCAAGACAATTCATTGTATTATTGATTAAATGGAAAACTTTAACATTGAAAATTACTCTTTGTTGATGAAAAAATAGAATGTTTAAACAAAATATGTGGAGAAGTTTCAGACTTCCAATCACTTTGTGTCACGTGGCGGAAGATTTAATTGTTTCAATAGTGTAAAAGATGTGGTGATTACAACATATTTTAAAACCATTCCAATATTTATCAAATGTACCCTCGGAGTTAAAAGGAAAATTGCTTGTTTAAGTACGAGATAAGAATTGATACCAGAAAAATGTTTTCCAAAATGTCGTGTCTGGACTCAATAAAAATGCATCACCTTCTAATGGGAAAGAAAATTATGACTTCAAAGTCAACAAAAGGTAAATCTTGGTAAATACAATTTGGCAAAATAATCAACATGTTGATGGTGGCCATTATTGGGAAGAAGAAGAAGAAGAATACATTATCGTATGTAATAGAAACAGTGATATTAGATACAGACATGCATTTGTGGTCAGCAGTGATGTTAGATACAGACATGCATTTGTGGTCAGCAGTGATGTTAGATACAGACATGCATTTGTGGTCAGCAGTGATGTTAGATACAGACATGCATTTGTGGTCAGCAGTGATGTTAGATACAGACATGCATTTGTGGTCAGCAGTGATGTTAGATATATTTTAACATCTAGTGATGGTAAACTACTTTAACGTATATTTATAATAATAATAGTAATAATAATGATTGGTTTTTATATAGCGCTTTTCCAGCATATGCTGCTCAAAGCTCCTCACAATACATTATTACCCCAGCAGACTATATAACATTCCAGAGCTTTCTCAATACTTGCTGCCGTTAAGGCGCTAGAGCACCATCATTCTAAAAAAAATATGTCACTGTCTATAGCCAGGTACCCCTTTTACACTTGGGAGGAGTGAGGAAATTCGTGTAAAATGCCTTTCCCAAGGACACAACGTCGGTCTGCCGCGGCCAGGACTCGAACCCACAACCTTTCGGTCAAGAGTCTAACAGCCTAACCACCAGCCCACTGACGCCATACGCATTCTATTAATAGGATGGACATCATCTGAACCTATATATATAACCTTAACCCTCGTCTTAAAACACCATTTTGTTTACTTTGTCATCACAAAATCTTTCTGGGGTTCCCAATAAAGAAAACTCACCTTGTAGTAGGGTCGCAAAACAAATTCCTATTCTACAGAAAACAAACAGAAAAACCGAAAGTGGCGAAACACGGAAACCCATGACGTTCTTCATATGAACACCTGGATGAATGAGATATGAATTTTTCACAAGACATCTTATATGTCGAAGAATGAATCATAAACCCTTAATCAGAGAAACCCACACATTTTGTTCAGCTCCCGAAATATAATTTTTGTTTACATTGATAACTACCTATGAAGCCATAAGATTTTTAAAATTGATACGTATGAGGAATGCAATGGATGACTGACTTCCCTCTGGAAACAATGACCCCACGTTTGGCAGAGCAGAGTTTGCATTGTGATATTTCTATTAAGTTACATCTTAACAATGAACTGTTGTTCTTATTAGGGGACATGCAGACCCGAGCGGTTTCCTCGTGGGGATAAAATCAGAGAATACATTCATCTTTGCACCTGGTACACTTATGCAGATGACTGACGATACTTTTGTCATGAATACGCTTAAAATTTTAAAGTACGTTAGCAAAAACAGATATAATGAGAAGTATTTTTATCTCTTTGAAAGCAACAATACCAAGAAATTAGAAAAACGAGATCGTTTTATAAAAACTTGAAATACTGGCATTTTTTCTTCAGGACACCGGTATCACGATGACTTAGCAATATTACTCTATATGATATTACTACATTACGTGGAAATCGCTACCTTTGAAATACATGTATTGATCAATTGCAGTTTAGATAGTCAGCAACCTATTAATCATCAACATTTATAAACAACAAGTATTCATTTCATATTTTTAGGAAAAATATCACTGTCATGATGAAAAGAAGTGAACAAAACGCACTATGTAAATAATAAGGAAATCTCATTATATAATAGGCATGACTAACAACTAATATTCAATATTTAAGGAGGGCCCATAAACGCTGAGATAAGGGTCCTTTAAAGAACAGTTTCATATAAATATAGCAAATAGAAAATTTATGAGAATGCACTTTAACATAGGGCATATATTTTCCACATTGTGGAAAAACTGTCGCATTCAATGGGAAGTCGCTAATTAAAAACTGTCAACATATGTTGACTAGAAACTAAAACTGGAAACCCATCTTTCACAGTACTTGTATTTGCTTTTAAAAGCGAATAGTTTTTATATACCTATTTACTGATGGACCATATCATGGTATACGTTTTATCCTCCGTCAATCTGTTGGTGTTTTCCATGTTCACACTATGAACACTATGAGGTTTAGCAATGTCAGATTTAGTTCATGTATCATGAGGAACGGTGTGTCTCAAACCAAAAGCTATACAAAAGTAACTGACCTCATTTGGGGACACCTCCATTATTTTCATCATGTGACTGTCCGCCATTACGATGTTGATAGTTTGATTGTTTGTTTGTTTTACGTCCCGTCGAGAATTTTTCACTTATATTTCGACGTCACCAGTTGTGGATGATTTACCACAAATTTAAATCTATGATTAGCTCTCAGAGCTGTAGCAGTAAGGATTCCTTAACATGCAAACACCAGTCACATCACGTTACCTCCATTTTTAAGGTCATATCAGAAAGACCTGTGATTTTCACATCTAAATGCCGAACGTTTGACGAAGGAGCAATCGCTACCTATGTTTACGTCTTAAGTATAACGTGGCCACGGCATTAGCGGGAATCCAACTCATGACCTCCCGGTTACGTGTCAATACTTGTGACCTTAGTATGTAAACATAGACATGTACAGTGTACTTGTAGTTTCAGACGACTGTATCATGTACCCTAGCGGTGCACTTTATTTGAAGTTCTGTTTTACATAGAAAGAAGTATTCTTGTCATAATTAGGACATATTAAAAAATATACATAGTATGTGCATGTACTTTCTTTAGTTTTAAAATATATAGGTAATAAATCCATTTTACTCTTTTTGGCTTACAGTTGTAGCATTCAATGCTAAAATGAGGTCCGAGAAATGTGAATTGTAGGGAACTTGATCTTCGGTGGAATCAGCGGCATTGTGAATATCATTTTATTCCCTCACTAGAAGCAACTGAAATCAATAAATTTTGTCTAGTGGAACAGACTCACAGCAAGAAGTTGTCTAGTGGAACAGACTCACAGCAAGATATTGGTTTCAGAACTATGAGAATAAGTCTTATATAATTGGTAAAGGAGATTGTTTTAAACATGAGAGCAGAAGATTGTTAGTTTGAAGAGATATCGCAGCTCATTTTCCATATTTTAATGAAGTGCATTTTAAAACACATATCGATTAAATGATTAAAAAACATATCGATACTGGCAATTTTGAACAAAAGGAATGCATTAAGTTGCTCTCAACTGCGCTCAGAAAATCATCCGGAATTTGAAGGTTTCTTCGTGCTGACTCGGACATTTTACATCATGTGATTTAGAATGACAGCACACGTGTTGTGTAGAAACTTGTATAAATATCTCTTAAGGGGTCCACACTCGCTTATCAAGAATGGGATTATTTCCTGCTTTTAATAATTAAGTAATCATAAATCATTATTCTACCGGAAACCCTTCCATTTTCCTATTGACCAAACAATGTCCTTGTTTTCAAAACACGTGACGTGTTCAGATAAAAATTGCACTTACTTTTAAAACCCTGTGTGTAAGTCTCGTAGCTAGGGGGCATAGTAATCCCCAAGTGAATTCTAGTTCGAGTATAAATTGTGTCTCGTTCTGTTTGAACCTCCTTTCTCGCATAATCTGTCAAAATTCTGGGTCTACCGACTGTACACTTTTAATCACTGGACGACATGCTGCGCTGTTTACCATCTGTGTGCCTAAAAACCCAAAGGAGAAATCTCAAAGTATTTATAGAAGACGACATAAACTATTAATTTTTGAGTTTAAACGAGAATTTTTAGCTTTAGAAATGTGTTATTTTCTCAAAGTTTCAACTATGTAACAAAGTAAAAAAAAAGCTCGGGGAAATTTGTCATTGTATTAGTTTTTATTTATTATTAAGTGATCAGTATTGTCTCATTCACGAGATGTCGCAGTCATCCTCGTATAGTCAGCGTCCAATTCAATACAGCGCTCCGCCGATTTACTACGATTTAAATTTTTACTATCTTCTTGAATATTACAACTCATTCAACTTATCTCCCACTGGATAATGAAAGACAACTTCATTATACAGAGATCTGATATAGTATTTAATTTTCAAATTGGTTTACTTCTATAGATGAATAAGAGTTGTCTGACCTTCACTGGATTCCCAAACTCCACAAGCGACCCTTACAAATAAAGATACATCGATGGATCCATTAAATTACCAAGCTCCTATCTCTGCTCCTCATGAAACTATTAACTGCTTTGAAAGAGAAACTTCAAACGTGCTGTGCCTCAATATATGCCAGAAGTGGTGCAAATCAAATGTGGATTCCAGAAAATTGTAAAGTTAATATAACATTTTGGGGGCCTTTGTGTGTGTTTGTTAAAGAACATATTTTTTTTTTACACTAGATATGCAAAACAGGAAACTTATTATATATTTCGCAGTCCTGGGGCTAGTTATACTTTTAAATACTACTCAGATGACCGATAAAGTCTTTGGTCCTCTTATTTGATATTATCATGCGTGGAAACAAATCACTGGGAATTTAAAAAACACTACCAAGGTGCCTGATGAGTACAGTCAAATTCAGTCTATTTTGAAATAAGAATCTTTATTCGAAAATTAATACCGGTATGGTGATAACTTTGTACCTAGCTTTATTTTTGCAATAACAGTTCACATGGTATTTAAGTTTTGAAATAATATCATTAGAACGAAGAATGAATGACGTGAAAAGAAATTTTAATGTACTAAAAAATAATGAGACCAAAGAACAAAAGAAAATCAAAGAGCATTGGAAAAAATTATATTTCTGCATAGAATTTGTAACTGTTAATCAATATATTTTCCAGAAGGAAGCGGCGGTATGCAATGTGTTGTATTGTTTGTATTACTCATAAAGAGGTTAATGAAACTTCTCTAGGAGAGTGAATTGAACTAAGAATGTGATTTGTTGTACAGACTTGTCATAGTTTCATGTAAACATTCATATCTTCATCCACGTGATTTGCCTAATCATTTCTACCTTCAATCAAGATTAATTAATACATGTATCAATATCCAATATTTATACACTGGTGATATGATTGATGGTTTTGAAGACAGTGGTTCTTTCCTCTCCCTTGCTTCTACCTTAAATCCCTGTTTTACAAATCAACCAAAAGGATCACTTCTGCTGCTGTATTTACCGTGGATTTAAAATAGTGTGTATTTGATCCTCAATCATTTGACAGTAAAGCTAAATGCTAATCTAAACAATGACAGTATGTAGATTTTCAAACTTAGACTTAGACCTGCTTTCGGGGGGGGGGGGGGGGGGGGGACTTTTTTTTTTACCTTCAAGGCACCAATTTTTTTCCTAAGAACATAGTGGATTGATTGACTGGTTGGGTTTAACACCGTATTGGCAATATTTTTAGCTGTTTTAGGGGGTTAACCGAATAAAATATGGTCGTTTTGAAGACTTTGGAGAAGGATAGAAATTAAACAGAATAGATATACAGTATATATAGCATTAGTATCTTTGTGACATTTTGCAACTCGTTTCAGTACTCTCAGTACTTTGATTTAATCAATCATATCAGGTACATCGTCATGATCTGCCTCTACACTAATTGGCTCGGATGGATATTTGGACCAACGCCTTCACCTTCGGAGCAGTCCTTCATACTTCATGTCTGAAAATTTATATTCAACTTCGATCAATTCTAGCAATTAATATGCACTTGGGTGACATTGCCGTTCGCTTCCAAAATGTTACATATCAACAGCTACAATGAATATGAAAATCCATTCTGTATTGCTTTTTTTTTGTTCAATAGAAAATGCATTCCAATTCTTAATAAAGTACAAGATTCTTTGTCTTTTATCTTCGGAATACAAAGACTTTTTTTAAACAAATATCATTTTTCAGAATACACGAGGGTATAAACTGCCACACTTCACACTAACATACTTTTTATGAAGCGTTAAAGCAATATAAGCTGTCAAAATTGTTATTTTGGGGTCCTAAAATGTAATCGAAAATTTTGTAAACATCTACCTTCTAATACCTGATTTTATCGATTAAACTTTTGACATGTTGTATTTTTTGCATTAAATGCAAAAATGTTCGACAGTTGAAATTAAGTCTTCCCGTACCTTAATTTTCCCGACATTATTTCCGTATGCAATGACCTAAAGTTGAACTCATTCGGCAAAATCAAATGCGCAAGCGCAATATTTCCGGTAAGCACGAAAGATGTCTGACACGAACGGTTCGAAGCGAGGGAGAAAGCCGACTTTGGAATTTTGCGTCATGTTTCGAGCGATCCCTTAAAACTATCATAACTAAAAAACATACTATCATAACTTAAAAACATATAACATCGTTAACAATGCCAAAATAATGATGGTAACTAGAATTTTATCTCACCTCGCCGTCCATATTTTAATGACCCGGATACAACCCGATCCACCCCGATCAGCATCAGAATCATTCGTGTCAACATCGGTTATCTTCGGGATTGTCGCCGACGATTAATCAGCTGCCATTGTTAGGGTCAAACGGAATGTCGAGGAATATATTTTTCATCACGTAAAGGTGTGTAAACGATGCATAAGAGAGGAAATTCGATGCAGTTCTTTTTTTCAATCATATCAACGTTCATTTAACCTCTTTTAATGCCACTATAAAAAATTGCAATTTTGGCAGCTTATATTGCTTTAACGCTCATGTATTTTCAAAAATGAAATTTATTTTTCACATTTACATTCTACTTTAGTTTCTGAATAATATACGCACTATATTTAAAAAGCTTCATACGCCCATTGTTCAAAACAGCATCGCATCCATGAAGAAATAGTTATTATTACAACTGTTAAAGATATCGAAGGCAAAAATGTTGGAAATATAAATATAATTGTTGATGGATATAGAATTATTAGACAGGTATGGTGGAGCGTGATATACATTGAATATATGATTCAGTCTTAACCGAGTTATCCTACCCTCAACTGTTTTTTATAAGAGTTTATTTGTTTGTTTTTTGTTTGTTTGTTTGTTTGTTTTGGGAGGGGGGCAGACGAACTTAGATTCCAGAGTAATTAAAAAGTACCCATAAAAGAAAGAAAATACCCGTGGATTATATAAATAAACTATACAGACAACAAATGGTACAAATTATACATTTATGTTGTATGTTTAAGAGAATAAGACAGTTTAGTCATTTTGACAACTTACTTTGGTATATATAGGTATGTATAGTATCAAAAGGTTTTTTTATTAATATCTACTGACAATCATCTTTTTCACTTGAAGAAATTGACAAGTTACTGGTACATCTGAGAGTACAGACAGGTTAGCAGCTCATCTCTATAGAGTACAGACAGGTTAGCAGCTCATCTCTATAGAGTACAGACAGGTTAGCAGCTCATCTCTATAGAGTACAGACAGGTTAGCAGCTCATCTCTATCAGAAGTAAAAGCAGGGCAACATAGAACGTGATGAACTCTCTCCTCATAATCATCATCAAATGTTCTTCATGTCTTCTAACAGCATAGACAGGGGAAAAGTTTAATACTAGATTGAAAGTAAATAACAACCTTTGTGCACTTTGGATATGCAAAAATTAAAATTTATCATATAGAAATTAGTTTAAAAGAACAGTCTGGGAGTATTGCCCATTTTAAAAATTACTCATAAATTGCACTATCTTGCCTCATTGATTGAGCATAAATAGCAGAGGATTATAGATTAGTTTTTCAATTACCGGTATTGGCCAACGAACTTGTTTCATATAAAATTTCGGGTTAATCAATAAAGACATTTTTAGGATAGGTGTTCTGCTTGGGAAAATGTATCAATTAGCCAAATACACGAATACAATAAACTAAGAAGAGCAGAAATAATCAATGGAGTTTTACTAAGCTGATTGATAAGACAAGGCGTATTTCTATATGTACTATTACATGTAAATTTTATGGACCTGAGTAACATGCAACAACTCTTATATGGACTGCCCAATCAAACAAGGTGTTCATCATTTTTTAAAGAAAATGCTAGCTTTCCAGTTCAGTTTTTTTAAAGACTCCAGGAGTAAAATTCAAAACATGTTTTTTTAAAACTCGTGTACTGTATTTCCACTGTACGTCTGTCGTTGCTCAGTATCTAAGTCCAGAGGTCGCAATCTTCAAAACCAAATCGAACATAAGGTATTTTATTACAATGCACTTTTGTAATGAATGGATGCCTTAACCAGTTAAAATGTAGCAGTACTCTTTTGCCTTGGAGCCTGAAATTCTTACGCAGAGGTAGGGAATTTCACAATTTGGTAGAGGGTTACAACGCAGAAGTATTTATTCACAATACATAGAGTAAATGCATTTTCACCATATACCCATTTGAACCCCGTCCTAAAGCCTAAACTTCTGACCCAGGGGTAGGGAATTTACAATTTTAGTCAATAGCTGAACCCATGTCCCAAATGTAGGAAATTCACAATTTTGATAGACAGCTACATGATTTTGATGACCATGTATACAATATTACTTCACAGTACACAGAGGTATTGGAAAGGATATATACCCATTTGGACCCTAACCTTGAGCCTAACCCAGAGGTCATGAATTTCAAAATTTTTGTAGAGGGATTTTATGATCTTCATAATCATTCATACAGTTTTTCTTAAAGTTGTGCAGCAGTAAAGAGTGCATTTTCACTACATGGATCATAACGTCCCATCCAAACTGCAAAACCACAATAACCGAAGGGTCATGACCTTCACATTCATCAATACTCATTATGACTATACACACACTTTGTCGACTATACACACACTTTGTCGACTATACACACACTTTGCCGACTATACACACACTTTGCCGACTATACACACACTTTGTCGACTATACACACACTTTGTCGACTATACACACACTTTGTCGACTATACACACACTTTGTTGACTATACACACACTTTGTCTGCTACGCATCCGTAGTCAATAAGAATATATTTAAAGATTGTGTGATTTTTGAGATATTTACCCCACATTAGCACCAGAACCACTTCAGGGGACAAGAATTTCACATTTGTGGTAGAAGCTTCTCTCTTTATTACTGCAGTGCCTGTGGGTACTTAATTTGGTTGTTACAGTGCCTGTGGGTACTTAATTTGGTTGTTACAGTGCCTGTGGGTATTTAATTTGGTTGTTACAGTGCCTGTGGGTATTTAATTTGGTTGTTACAGTGCCTGTGGGTACTTAATTTGGTTGTTACAGTGCCTGTGGTTACTTAATTTGGTTGTTACAGTGCCTGTGGGTACTTAATTTGGTTGTTACAGTGCCTGTGGGTATTTAATTTGGTTGTTCGATGTCTTTGTGTTGAAGAGGCATTAGCTGCCAAAGTAATTTGCCGATTGATACGAAAATGATTAAAAGGCCTTTACAGTGTATAAAAAATCACCCCCGACACAGTAAAATTCATAAAACTTGGCAATCATTTGTTGTAATTTTGACATCTGATATGTAGAAACATTATTTTGTAGAAATGATTAATTCATTGAGGATAAATTTTACATAGTGTTCATAAAATTCGAATATAGGTCGCGTTTTGTTACTCTCAGATTTTTGTCTTCATTTTTTAACACATTCCAGCACAGTTCAGAAAAGGATTTAATGTCCTAAATGACAGCTAATGCCCCTATAAGGATATTTTCAAAGGAATAACACAAGTCCTATCCTAGGACCAGAGTCCCTTCTCCAGGGACCAAGCATTTCACAACTTTGGTAGATACATCCCTGTTCATTGTGAATATACACATAGTTTGTCTGCTGGATGTCCCCGATTAGAGAATTTCAAAGACAGCATTATTTTTAAGGCTTTGGCCCCTTCCCTAGCACCAGATTCCCTGACTCTCAGGCCGTAGGGTTGCAGTAACCATGGAACTCACAATTTTAGTCCTGACCATGGGGCCGTGACTTTCACAAATGTGGAAGAAGCCTCTCGCATTATTATGCACTCAATTTGGTACAGACATTCACTAGAAAATGTACTATAATAGGATTTTAACAAATTTATAAGGATAATAATCTTGTAAGAAGTTTCCGTTTAAGTAGTTTAACGTGCCAACGCCTACCGTGACACGGGACCTCCGTTTTTAAGGTCATATCCAAAAGACCCATGATTCTCATTTCTAAATGCCGAGCGTTTGGCGAAGGAGCAATCACTACCTATTTTTACGTCTTAGGTTTGACGCGGCCACGGCACTAGCGGGGCTCGAACTCACGACTCACGAAGCGAACGCTCTAACCACTGAGCTACCGCGATCGGTCAAAACATTTGATACAACCCGTCAACATCAAACTATATGAAATATTTTTCAATATCTAGTATACCGTACCAACTCATCTTTTTCGTCAACGAAAAAAAAAACCAAAAAAAAAAAAACACACCCCAAACTTGTAGGCGTAGTCAGCCAATGTCATGACGTCACGAAGTAACCTAATTCATAGCTGTATAGGTAAACAATTGGTTGTACACATGTATTTCTGAGCCGTGGTAGAATAGAAATAAAGCTCTTCTTTTCATGGGTGATGAAGGATAAACTCCGAAATCGAGAAAATAAAAGCCGAGGCGTTAGCCGAACATTATATTTTAAATAACGGTACGTTACTAAATTTTTACATCACAACATATTTCAAAATCTCGCCTTCAATTTACAAAATTTACGTTTGCCAATGTTTTGCCTTATATGACACTACTAACAAAATTGACATTCAATTTCATATAACATATTCTTGCGTATGAATACAATCACTGCTTCAAAAGTATTTGAGTCAATTGTATTAGGTGCCTTTACCTGTCTTGACATCATAACGGACACAAAATAAACAAAACGCATCAGAATATTTACAGAGAATTTATTTGTAAACAGACAAGAATTTCATTAATGAGTAAAACAGAAATATTCACCATACCGTTCAGTTGTTTTATCTTTTAAAAATACCGTCTGCAACTTAAACTGCAACTTCGGAAGTATGGCGAATTCATACGATGTCTTTGATATTTCCATTATGGCAATCTGAGATTCACTTTATGATGATGGTAACCTTTGGTTTCTGGGCAATAGCCATCACCGCCATGACCGAGGCTGGTTTCGAGCTCGAAACATTGTTCAAGTCAGGGCACCGCTGTGAGTCTTTATTTAAATCCTACAACAGAAATTTCTCGATGGAACGAAAAGTCTCTTTCATTCTAAATGCTGAGCGTTTGGCGAAGGAGCAATCACTACCTATTTTTTCGTCTTAAGTTTGAAGCGGCCATGGCACGAGCGGGGCTCGAACTCAAGACCTACCGGTTACGAAGCGAACGCTCTAACCACTGAGCTACCGCGACCGGTGTAGCTCCAGAATGAAACGCTAGGAAATCTTCGAGAAAGGGTAGTAACTCTTGGATCCTTAACGATCTCGCAATACTGTACGCATACGAAACAGTAACATTTCTAAGTGAAAGATTTTCGAAGACGTGCAATCAGATAATCAGTTTTAGTGACAGTGAATCAATACGATTATGCAAGTTTATGTGGAGAAGATCTTTAAGTGTAATGAAATGAAAAGGCGAAAAGGCATTGCCTGTACCGATACACTTTTAAAACAATTTGACGAATTCACACACACACACACACACACACACACACACACACACACTATATATATATATATATATATATATATATATATATATATATATATATCACAAAGCCGATTGATTGTACTTGAATAGTTTCTTTACTTCCTAGGGAGTTGTTATTGTTTTTTTTATTTCATTTTTTGTTTTGTATTTTTGAAATTTAATTTACTACATTGAAATCCCCAACTGTAAAGGGTACTGAAATGCAAATACTAAACGCATTCCAATACTAGCTATGATACCAGCCATTAGTGTATCACTCTTTTTTTTTAGTATGTCATAACTGTTAAGTAATTAATGTCTCTAGATATATATGCGGGTTGCGTCGAAAATTTTAGAATTAAATAACCAACAGTGTAGCTTAGGGAACTTTCCAAATTCTTGTATCTTTTGAGAAAGTAGGGTGTTGGTGATTTTTCGTGTGTGTGTGTATATATATATATATATATATATATATATATATATATATATATATATATAAAGATTGAAATTGAAAATAATGAAACCGCTGAAGCTTTACCGTTTTAAGTAACTCTCTCTCTCTCTCTCTCTCTCTCTCTCTCTCTCTCTCTCTCTCTCTCTCTCTCTCTCTCTTTATATATATATATATATATATATATATATATATATATATATATATATATATATACTTCTGTACAAAAGCATATGTAAGTGTTGTTAGCCATAAAATATAAAAATATATACATGCACATTGTGTTACGTGATACTTGTGAAGTAGATTTACTAGGCTAAACAAACCGGTCAATGTAGTAGTAACAATATTACTCAATCTGATTCAGTGAACAAGCTAAAAAATTATTACATGTTGTTCGAGGTTTCGTAATTTCATAAGTGACAATGATAAGCTTCATATTACGTTTCAAATTTTTTTTAGATCTACTATTTGTAAAATTTTTATCGGGTTTGATATCCAGAGTAACACGCATGCGCGAAAATCTTAATGATTTCGGCGGCTTTGGAAAAATAGAAGAAATGGGTATGTGAAAAATAAACATTGTTTTGGGGTTATTTTAAGTAACGTTGAGTGCATTTTAGAGTGAGATACACTCCGAAATCAATTTTTCCAAAATGTAAATACTTTATTTTGTTAAAAGAATAATAACAGTGATAAATAATTTGCCCATCCTTCACTTCCGTCATCCGACTACACACTAGTTGTAATACTGCTGCACCGGTTCATTAATATATAAACTTAAAATATAGATAATGAAAGTACTGCAACAAATTAATTCTCTTAAATAGATTGATGTTGAACAAGGGGCATTTTTATGTCTGGTTGTAAGTACGATGTGTACTTACGAGAAGCGTCTCTTGATCATACTGGTTTTTAATATTGATGTTTAAAACCTGTTAATAATCCTTCTGGTACTATTCCATGGTATTGTGCAGTAATGTTGGTTATTTACCTTTTTTCCTGGTAATTGCAAAAAATAACGGTTATAGCAGAAATTCTTAGCACCATATACATATATGTTAGTCCCAGTGATTACTTACTGTGAATTAAATAGTCATGTGGGAGTAAGTTCAAATAAAACAACAATTTCAAAATTTATTTCAGTAAATATGAACAAAGGCTTCTGGTGGATTTGAGTTCTGAATCTACGGTTCACCAGCCTTATGCTTTAATGACTGAGCCATGATGATAGACTACTACATTGATTGATATAAACAATTTCACAAAACATTTATATTGTCATCTTGTGACATTGTGTTATAAAGAGTATTAATCTTGATGTAGTGAGCTGTCTTAAAGTGGCATTTAGCTTTTGCACAAATGGTGTTTCTAAAATAATGTACATTAATGACAATATCAGTGACAAATCAACTTAAGCTTCTAATTGTTGCAGAGGGTAATATGTCTCTATTCCTTCTTTAATCTGCCCACTTGATGTGACTCTTAATTATACCCAAATGGTTTTATATACTCATGTGAAAAGTTGATATTGCTTTTATGTGTTGTTATAACTTCTCCGAGTCTTTTATTAGGGAGTGTGTTATTCTAAGGCTACCATCAAATTATTGTTGATGGGTAAGAAAGTGCTATCAAGATCAACATGCAATCTCAGCCGTGCCACTTCATATTGCATTTTGTGTCCTACATGTGGCTGACCTATTAACCCAGGCGTGATATTGTTTTAGATATGGGTCTTGAGTTAACCAGTGATGAATTAGATAAAATGTCTTAATGTCTTTGACCTTTAGTACTGTATGAAATTTTAAACTCTGGCCTTAATTAAAGAACATGCATTTATTAGTCATCTATGTGGCAAGTTAGCATTTCCCAAATATTTTATTAGGCCTTCCAATTTATAATCAAGTTCACTTGATTTGCTGCATGTATTTTTATTTTTTTTTTAATCAGAATTATGAACATTGTCAAATATCTGAGCTCAGAACAATATATCCTTTTAACATGTTTATACCTATTATATGTACCAAAGCTGCTGAAACACTTTATGCTGGCCTATGAATTATCAAAAAGGGGGGGGGGTAGAAAGGTGGATATAAATATGGTAGTGATGGGATGACAGGGACCAAAGTTAACTATTTTCATGCTGTAGCCAACTGCGTCCCTTTAGTCTGTAAATTATGATGTAAATTTCAAGGTTTTTACATGCATGTTATGTTTACAGGTTTTTATAGGGCTTGATATATGATGGGCCGGGGCCTTATCAATTGGAGAAGAAATAGCAACATTTGCTTGAAACTGGCAAAAACATTTGTACAATTAAGTAGGAAAAAGAACCAAATCAGTCTATTATGGTATAATTGGGCTGTTAGCTTTCAATTTGGTCAAGCTTACCTCATTTAACTAAGCAAAGGCAAAAGAACTGTTTGGTAAAGTTTTACCAATATTATTATACAGTTCCTAAGTATGGGGCTATGAAAACTTTGATGTTGTTGAACATATAAAATCATGTATTTTGTTAGCTCAGCTGAGGTGAAAGCTCAAGTGAGCTTTTCTGATCACCCTGACCTTTGTCCATCTGTTTGGCTATCTAAATTTTTCACATTTTTGATATATCCTTCAAAAACACTGGGCCAATTTCAACTAGACTTGGCACAAAGCATCCTTGGGTGAAGGAGATTCAAGTTTGTTCAAATGAAGGACAATGCCATTCTCCAAGGGGAGATAATAGAGAAATGGTGAGAATACATTGACAAGTGTTAAAAATTGTCTCCTCTTGAACCAGCTGATCAATTTCAAACAAACTTAGCTCAAGGCACTCGTAGGTGAAGGGGATTCAAGTTTGTTCAAATGAAGGGCCATTCCCCTTTCAAAGGGAAGATAATCACAAAAATAGGGTTGGGTCATTTTAAAAATCTTCTCAAGAACCACTGGATTAGAAAAGATTTTTTTTTTTTTTTTTACATGGAAGCTTCCTGACATACATGTAGCAGATTCGAGCCTGTTAATATCATGGGCCTTGGGGGTAGGATTTTGCCATAATAGGGAATCAAAGTTCTACATGCAAATATATTGGTAAAATCTTCAAAAGTCTTCTCAAGGATCACTTGGCCAGAAAAATTTACATGACAGTTTCCTGACATAGTGTAGACTCAAGTTTGTTAAAACAAAGTTTTTAACCAATGGCCCCCTATAGGTTAAAAACTTTAAAAATCTTCTCAAGAACCACTGGGCCCAAAAGTTCAAATTTACATGGCAGCTGCCTGATGTAGTGCAGATTCAAGATTCAGGGGATAGGGTGAGGCCACATTATTGGATCAAAGTTTTGCATATATAGGGAAATTTTTAAATATGGACCAAGGTGACTCAAGTGAGCAAAGTAGCTCATGGGCTTCTTCTTTAAAAAGTTCCACACCAGCATACATGGTCTATGGAGAAACAGGTTGCTTCCACCCATATTCGTTTTGGTATACTGTAGATTGATTTCACATTAGGGCCAAACTTTTTTCAGGCTCAGAATAATATTGTATATATATTTTGTGTATATGTTCATTTAAACACCTTGTATGAAGCATGACTTCAAATTCCTAAGAGTGATACAAAATTTCAATTATTTTATATGAATTTTTGTGATTTTTTCCAGAATGATAAAAAGGGTGTTTTGTTTGCAAATAAGAGATTTTATAATCCAAACTTTGCTTTAATTTGATGCATGATATAAATTCCTTATAAAACTTGTCTAAAAGATTCAGGCAGGCAATCTAATTTTTTAAATAAAAAAATTATGAAAATTGAAAATGTTATATATTAATATTTTTTTTTAAATTTATGGATAAAAACTTCAAGAAACATATCAATTAACAAAAAGATATATTGTACAAATGTATTATAGAAAGAAATTGAAATGATAAAAATTCGGAAATTTTGCGGGTTTTTTTGTTTGTTTTTTTTTTTTAATTTGAACCAAACCAGAGAAAAAAGTACCAATCCCAATTGCAGTTGATAAAAATTACTAAAATAATCATATTCTTGCTAATTATATGCACTTTTCATCAAGAAATTAATTTCATCTGTAAATTCATTTAATTTGTAAACCATTTTACATCAAAAGAATGTAGTTTTCTTATTATGATGTTCTCCATGACTGCTTTTCTATAATTCTGATAGGATGTGGTTCAAATTTGAGAAATTGCAATATTCCTGAATTTTGATCATTTCATTTCAGTTTCATTTTGAAATATATTTGTATAATCTTTTTCCTAATTGACATGTTTCTTGAAGATTTTATCCAAAGATTTAAAAAATATCAACAAATGTTTTCAATTTTCTTAAATATTTTTTTGTTTAAAAAATTAGAATGACTATCTAAGTGTTTTATACATGTTTTATTGTATATTCATATCATACACAGTGAAATTTGGACTCTAAAATCTTTTATTTGCAAAGAAAGCACAATTTTTATTCTGAAAAAAAATTGCAAAAAATTCATATAACACAATTGAGAGCTTGCATCACTTTTTTCAATGTTGAAATCATACTTCATACAAAGTATTTTAACAAGCCATTAAATAAAATTTTGATGTAATGAGCCACCTTAAATTGCACTTTGATGGAATTTTAACAATTTCATGGTTGGATTGTATACCGGAAAATTTTAATACAAGCGATGATAGTAATATGGCTTTGAAATCATATTTCACATGAGTATTTCTTTTGACAAGACCTTTCTTTGGGGACTAGAAATACTCTGCTGCTGTCAAGGGCATCAATGTTTTACAATCATGTCTTGTTTCAAATGAATGGTCATACTCTTCATTCCTTTTTTTTTTTTTTGAAGGGGGGGGGGGGAGCTTAAGGCTCTGGGGGATTATCCCTTCTAAAAATCTCCACATTGTTATCATTCATCAATAACTTGTATTGAAAGTGAAAGAAAAGAGTTCAAATTTATGACAGATGCAGATTATGGATGCATGCACATGTTTTCAGACTCAGGGAATTTGGAATTAAAAAACATCTATTTTTCATAGAAAGAAAGAAGACTAGCAGTTGAAAACAATATTTTGGTTGGCACATGGGTGACCAGATTATGGAATTTTTCTAGTCTGGAAGAAAGAAGTGTCATTGCTGACAGGTGAATGCGAATTTTCATGGACAATGATCAATTATACATTGTAAATGAAAATGGATAAGTTCGCCCTTTCCAATTCTGAGCATTGGAAATTACTATTAAATCAGGAAGTAAAATGAAGGGTAGTGAGGACCTTGTTTGGTGTTATACTTGTTTATATTTTGTTATTTAAAATGGCAATTGTGACCACATATTTTTGGTCAATATCAGCATTTCCTCCAGTAAAACATTGAAAATGCACTCATGGATATTTAGACAACAGAATAAAGATTTGTCATTTCATTTTGCATGCTTTCATAACTTTAGACATTGTATCCATGATTGTAGAGGGTTATATGTTATGTGTATATAAAAATTATTGTACTATTTGATGAACAGATTATGTAATTGATAATCTGACTATTGCAATTTGATTCCATCACTATATAGACACACCAGTAATTTGTACATATGGATCCATGGTAGAAATGTGTAAATGTACATGCAGATGAGTGTTAAAAATGTACAATATGCTCTCTCTCTCTCTCTCTCTCTCTCTCTCTCTCAAAAATCTATAGGAACTGTTGTAAAACTTGGTGTTGCCTTAGTTTTACAAGGATGGAAAGAAACTTCTTTAACCAAAGCAAAATTTGTCTACTCATTAAAATGAAACTTGTATGCCAATAAAATTGGTTAAAAGTCATCAATATGAGGTTTAAGAAATTTAAATAGCCATATTTTAAAAACACGTGATATTATTAGAAAATGAAAGTAGAGGCAGAAACACGAGTTCCAAAATATGAAAAAAGCATTTCTTAAACATTTACAAGTGATGATAATATACAAATAGTCTTTTGTTGAGGTCAAACCATAGGTATATTGACTCAGAACTGAGAAAATTTGCATGTTTTTCTCTGGGGTCAGAATCTCTATAGATATACAGACTTTTGATGACCAAAGATCAATCCACAGGTATATTAACTTCTGAAGAAATTAAGCTTTCCCTAAGGTCAATATCCTTTTATATTTGTGTCATAATCTGATATACTTGTTGAAATTATTGTGTTTTTGGGAAGGGAAAATCTTGGTGAATTAGCAAAAATATCCAATATGATCTTCTGTAAAAGTAATCTTCATACAATATACATGTATAAAAGGCTTTGTATCTATAAATTACTTAATATATTCATGGTTTGCAGTTTGATAAGTACATACATGTTGTTAATTTCAAAATGTTTCTCATTTTATGATTTTTCTTTTTCATGTTGCCTTGAATCGGAATGAACAGCTAGTACTGTAAGTATATGAGATACATATTCATGTGTAACTTAACAACTTTAGCACTGAGAAAATATGGATATTAACTAATTCTTATAACAGTGCTGTAAATTATAGAGCTGAAATTTAATGAAACGATTTCAATTTAACCATGTAAATTTGTAGTGCAAGATAAAACATGCACTTCAAGTCTGAAATAACTACTATTTGTAGACAACTAAGGTGTTAGTAAGTTTTTGTAACATATATTTTATATGCCCACATGACTGAAGATGGGGGCATGTTGTTTTGGCATGTCTGTCAGTTTGTTTGCAACTTTAAACTAGTCTGAATTCAGCATAACATTTTAATTTTTTGCGGGAACATAAAGATCTTAACCTTAAATAAAGTCAAGGTCATACATCAACACTAAAGGTCAGACTGGGGGCATAGTGTTTCACAAAAAATGTCTTATTTGAGTTAATTATATCAAGTGAGAACATTTACCTATTATCAATGGACTTCTAGCTGACATATTGTTACATTATATGTGTGTGTACTTATTTTAGCATTTGCAACTGGAGCTGATGCACTATTTGTCATTATCACGATTTAGAGCTAAGGCCCCAAAAAAAAATGTGTGTTTACAGTCATCTAGTGATTCAGATAGTTGCGACCATCGAAAAAATTGTCGATAGATTGCTACTGATGGCGACAATCGATAGCCGAAATCTGACATTGATAGATGGTAGACATTTATTCTGCTGGGATTAATCTTTATGTTTTGTGGGTTTTTTTAAGTTCCGGAACAGGAGATAACTCTAAATTTAAATGGCGTACAATGGCCAATGACACAGCATATATATATATAGTATAGCTTGCAAAGTTTATGGACCAATCACCTATGTTGTATCCCGATGCAACACATTTTGTTGTCTGGAAGTATTTTGAAATTGAAAGATCGCCTAGCAAACACAACTTAGATATGGAAACAGTGATGTGTAAACTTTGCAAATAAAGGCAGGCTTAAACAAAAAAATTAACATTTGCACAGGTTCTTTGCAGGCATGATGCAATTATTTTGTATGGTTAATCAAGCTTGTTGAGTTTTTAGTTTGAATGAATTTGATTGAATATACATATCTATTTCATAATTGAGTATATGATGTTTATTAATTTATGATTTTTCTTATATGCATTATTTATATTTCCTTTGGCATGGAAATTTGACCAACTCACAATTCCATCTAGACAAACATCATGGCTACGAAATATATGAAGTGTACAAAAACAAAAGTCAAAATGCTAATGATTCAGTTGAGAATTCAAATTAATTTAGAAATTAAATCTATTGGAAACAAAACTGTTGCCTTGTTGCTTGCTTTTTAATACTACTAAAAACTGCAGTAACACCAGTGTTTGATTTATTTATTTGAATGAATGAACTATAACTAAATTGAATTCTCTGTATATTCTCGATTATGTTCGATTATGAATCAAAAAGATACCTCAGATTCAGCTGAATAATCGATTCTCAAACACTTCTGTCATCAGATCGGCCCAATTTTTAGCCCCCAACCTTAAAATATTTTATTGGAAAATATCTAATTTTCTGAAAATTTTGTCTACTGGAACTAAACCCTCAATTACTTCATTTCTTAAAAAAAGCGATGACTTTGGTGAGTTGTTCATGGAAAATGGCCTTTAGATTTAACAACTTGGTTTTTCAGTGTATAGAAAAATAAAGTTATTTGAAACTTATATTCAAACACATCTTCACAAGCCAAAGGTTTCTTGTCCACTGTGCTCCCCACAAACCCTTGGCAGGTTATGTCATGAAAACTGTGGCCCACAGTGTGACACTTAGCAAATGTTCTGAATTTGAACTTTATAATCTAACTAATAGGGTAGTGGCTTTCATAATACTGTTCATTATGAATGTAAACAAGTATGACGAAATCAACTAAAGATTCTTTGAAGTAAAATTAATGGCAGACCAATCACACACTATAGAAAATATAAAACAGGGATGAGAATATTGCTAGCAACAGAACAGAAAACATCAACGTGGTAGGAAGAAGTTTCTGTTAATTTTGCACCTAGCATATTCATTCTGTAAAACATGTTTATGGCACAAGTCTTGCAGTATGGTTGACTTTTTAGCTTTAAGTGCCTGAACTTTGCTTTTGATGTCATAGTCAATTTCTTCTTAGCCCAATAATAATAATAAATATACTGGGACAAGGGGCCTCTGTGGCCGAGTGGTTAGAGCATCGCGCTCAAAATCACAAGGCCTCTCACCTCTAGTTTGCTCGGATTCGATTCTCGCTTGCGCCAATATATGTGAGAAAGTTTGCCAGTTTACTTTCGGAAGGTCGCTGTCTCTTCCCGGGTACATTGTATCTGGGATTTCTCCTCCACCAATAAAAAGTGGACACTACCAAATAACTGAAAAATTGTTGAGTGTGGCGGAAAACAACAAAAAATCAGTCAATATACTGGGACAGATTGTCATCTGACATAGGCTGTAATTCAGAACTTTTGAAAGTTGTTTAAAACCTTTAAATAAAGCTTGAAAAAATTACCCAACGATTTTTCAGTGGTAGTTGACCTCCACGCAACAGACACAGTTTCATTGTAGAGAGTGATCCCGAAACTTGTTCCTATATATCACACATGCTTGGCTTGTTGACACTCGTGTTTCTTTTGAATGAATGCTATTATTTCATTGGTCCCAAGGTTGAACCTTGGAACCATTGAAAACTTTGCCACAGTTTTTGTGGCATAATTTGTCAAGGGTTTGTGGGGAGTGGAGTGGACTGAAAACCCTTGGCTTGTGAAGGTGGTTCAAACACCATTTAGTAAAGTAGTCTGAACTTTACAAGAGAATCTTGACTTGGGGAAAGAGCTTCTGACCTACTGACCCTTTTTTTCAGTAGGTGACTGTAAACACATGTGGATTTTTTTGGGGGGGGGGGGTCTTATTTATTTTTATTTTTTTTTCTGATTTTCATATGAAATTAGTGCTCTTACTTCACTGCCAAAGATGCTAAAATTTGAATTCCGCTAAAACAAGTACATGTACATTATTTACTTTCTAATGGAAATGATGTATATATTATATACATGGAATTGCAAATATGATATTTCAAATGATTTTTAGTTCACCATGTTCATGGTACAGGAGAGGTACTAGTTATATGCAAAGTCTAATTTGAAAAGAGCAGATGGGATGTCAGTTACATTGCTTCTCATTGGTCTGCAATGCAGCAGAACAGAATTTCATTTCATGCATTAAATGCTTGCTGTGCAAACTGGAAAGAATCTTAGAGGAACATGCATGGGTAATTTGTAATCTAAATGTAGACCACACATGAATCTATAAATAGAATGAGCTTGAAATTTATGTTCCTGATAATGACCATTTTTCAAGATTAATGGGTTTGTGTGACATAATTTTACTTTGCATGACAAATTGAAATTTGGAGATTAAATTTGGTATTTGAGAGTTGCTTGCACCCATTGTTTTAACTGATGGGTTAAAAATGTGGAAGCTGTTAAGATTCTTATTAATTCACTTTCCTGAGACATCTGGTATCTATCATTATCCTTTTCAACTTAGGTGATTTTTTTTTTCTGTTAGGTAGCTCATTATTTTTTGGTATACTCCCCAAATTCATTGAAAATTGCCAGCCTTCAACAATAATTTCCTGTTTTGAAAGTTGAAAGAAGACATTGTTTTAAGATAAGGGTGATTCATTTTCTCATGTTGAAGAAGACAATGGTTGTTTTAGACCTGAGAGCTTTTGTTGTCCTTGAATCCTCTGTGTTCTGTCCACCAGGGCACAGGTTATATGTGAATGTCTTGGTGGTATGTAACTAGACAAGACACATTATCATGTCTCTTATATAAATGTCTTCTGTCTTGTGAATCCTGGGAGCATATGTGGATTTAGTAATAACTCAAATATACATGTACAATTGTATTTCATCTTGTGATTGGACAATTTGATATTAAGGATTTTACAGTGCAATGTAACATGATATACTGGTTTACAAGTATACATGCAATTCATTTATAGAAATGGCCTAGTTGTAAATGTCCCTGTAGGTGCTGCAATTTTTATGGCTAGCCCAATAACCCTAATGACAAAGAATTTACATTTGTCATGCACACTTAATAGATGTTTTTCTAGGTATAGGAAAAAAAACACCCAAATGCACATTATATATTGGCACACAGTGTTTTGACATTTCTTATATTTACGTACTATTAGGATATTTATGTTTACAAGGATAATGCTCAAAATGACATATATATGTGTACATATTTTAGCACTCCTGAATTTTGATGAGTGACAGTATACATTTTCATAAAAGGAAAAGTATTTTCAGGATGAGTGATTTTGAATGGCTAGCATGTGGTCTTTATGGTGTGGTATTTAAGTTATGTTTTGACGGATTGGTGTCGAGTTTTTGTTTTTTTATGCCTGTGCCTTATCCCCGGCCTCGGGAGTCATAAAATTCTAGCTATCTAAACCATCAGAGTCTCCTTCTATTGGTCGAGAAATGAAATCATTGTGATGTCAGCCACCTTTATATTGTAATTAAGCAAAGCTTCTGTATGGTGAAACTTTATATTTTGTAGCAACAGATATAATATGATGTGAGGTGAGAATATAAATTTACGCAACTTTCAATTTTCTTGATACATTGAGCTGGTGCCATTGAGAAGGGAACTAGATCCTCTTGGAAATTTGTGGTGAAACAGTGTGGAATTATAAAGGCGAACCATCAGGCTGTAATTATTTACGTTTTAATAAACAAGGACCCTAATCTGTAGTGTAATAATTCTAAACACTTCCCCTGTTATTGCCAGCACGTGAAACCCGAGTTTTACCAAGTCTCTCACTGCAAAAGTTTTTGATGAAAAGATTTTTTGTGGCAGATTTTTTTTTTGAAACGGAATTTTGAGAGGATCTTTATCATATGGGAGTTTTCCTGTTGAATTCAAGATTTTGTACATGTGTACAGTAATATATCTTATCATTCAGAAGTCTGCAATAAAGTGCTTGATAAAGTGATATTTTTCCCCGTGAAGAAAGAAAAGAACTACCAAGGATTAATATAACAATGTCTCAGAGTTACTTGGTTTTACAAAATCAGGGCAGTGAGATTGGGGATGAGGTAAGTGTTGAATTTCTCTTTATAAAATTCTCAAATTAGCTTTGGAAATGTGTTATGAATGAGATTTATAAGAGTTTGGAAGTTAATATAGGATAAAACAGTCATCTGATTTACATCTGAGATGCTGAAAAATTTCATAGATTGGGATTTTTCTGTTAAGAGGCTGTAACCACAAATTATAAATACCTAGGAGTGTTGCGTGAATAATTATGTAAAATATGTTTTACCTTCGCACATGAGTGTCAAATTCCGATAGTTGGTGGTTACTAAAGTTGCCTACTGTCTCTTGATGATACACTGATATGTTGTAGTCACAGTATTTCAAGGGGAGAGAGAAATAAAAGTGATCAAATGTTTTGCTTGAAATCTGCTCAATAAACTGCTTCCATTCAGGTTTTGGTGTGTTAGATTTTGATGGAATTTAGTTACATGATAGATCTCCAACCTCTATTTAGATAAATGTATATACTTTTGATTTGTATCAGTGTATCAGGAATACAGAGTTTTGTAGGGTATCAATGGAATTTAAAGGTTGTACTGAATATTCCTTATTTTACGCGAGTACATGTTAACATAAGATAATGCATAGATGTTGAGTCGCAAGTGGACTGTTGTACATGTATTTTAGAAATACCCAAAAAAGTGAGTAATTTTATTTTAAGAGTGGTGCTTCTCGCTGAATTACTCAATAATGAATTCCTTGTGTACATATAGGAGTCTGCAGTATGTTGTGATGATACTGTAATAATTCAGGTGTCTTAATTTATCAAAGGTTATTGGTGAAAGTCATCCATAATTGTTTAAAGATATACTACAAACTTTTTAATAATAATACGATCAGATTCATTATTTGTGGGGAAATTTTGTTCTGAATTACTTCATACATACTTGGCCATTTAATTCAGTATCTAAAACATCTAATGATATGCTTTATTATGGCCAAGATAAAAGCTTTTTGAACCTGATCTGTTGACAAAACATAAGTTAAGGCCTATACCCTATGAAGTATTTGGCCTTGACTTTTCACTTGTGACCTTGTATGATAGTGTATATCTTCTAGGATAGCACATAATCTATGGCAAAGTTTGGCTAATTTCCATCAAGTGACCACATATGAAATTTCACTTGTCTTCTACAGATTAATTAGGTTACTGTGAAAGACGCAAAGAGGATAAAAACAATATGCCCCAATCTTTGATCTTAGGCACAAAAATTCTGTATATCTGTTCACAATGATTTAGAATTTGAGAAAGACCTATTTCAAAGTGGATCGAAAATTTTTGGGTAGACTACTAGTCTTTGTAGAAGTTGATAGAAAATCTCCAAACATTCTTGTTTATTAGATGAATTGTCACCTCAAATAGATGTTCTACTGTTCTTACTTGTGATACTGTGTGAATTTTTCAGTGCCGGTTGCTGTCTGTAAAAATTTGGTTTTTGTACATAGATCAATTCTATCAATATTTTACAATACACTATCATAGCCAATATGTTTCAATTGTGCACATTAAAAGCCATGATCACACATCCCTTTTACTGCATCCAAACAGAATTCTAAGTGGAGTATGCAGAGTATTGTTACATCATAAAGTCATACATCCCTTTTAGAAAACCTCTAGAAACAATTAGTACATTCTAATACCTGAAATAATTTTACATGAAAATAACCCCTTCAATTTTTTTTTTCTTCAAAAATTGCATTTGCCCTCTGTTTATAGAAAGTTCAAACTATCATCTTGTGAAAGCATAATCATATTGCAAGAAATTCCTATCAGATGAAAATGTTTTTTAAGCAAGATTTTGACAATACTGACCTGTGTGTATTAGTTTCAAAAGTAAGGTATACCTTGCCTCACCCCCACAATACCGACCCAAGTGAGCATAGTGTCGAAATTCAAATTGCCATTGCAGATCTGAATCAATCCTCCTATATGTAGGTGATTAATTCTGCAATCTAGTCAATTTCCATCATAATCTGTTACGGACATAAACAGAGGATTATTTAGTCTGATGATTAGCATGACATTTATGAAGAAAAATAAAGTAAATTGATCCAGAAATATCAAAATTTGGGCATGTTTAAAATACCTGGTTGTTGAGACCAACACCTGACCAGTGTCAGTGTATAGGTTGCTTTTTGAGACTGTACACTGTAATCTGGCAATGGATTTGGAATTGGTGCAAAATTTATGCATCTTAGAAGATGTAGACCATTATTGTAAAATATGATTTAAACTTGTACATCATTAAATTCTTTATGTAATAAATGAGAACTATGTACAAAGACTACCCACATTTTGTTAAAAGTTGTGTGTAATTACATTGTATATATAGGTATTTTATCACCTAGAGATGTAGTAATGTTTGTTTGAAAGAGTCTTGGATCCCCCTCTGTGTGAGTTTATGAAATAAAGCATGATGGGAAACACTTGGCATTGGGTACAACAAATGATAATGTTCTTTTATTACTTCAATTAAGTGAGTCACTGGCCAAGATCATGTCCTGGGCTGGCATACATGAAAAGAAACAACTTTCTGCTATCAAGACCTCCTGACAACAAGTTCATTTCGTTGTTGTCACATTTGCATGGCAGACGACACAAGCTTTTCCTATTTTCATTTACTTTTGTGGTGATGTGCCATCTGCTGAAAAAATGTCTTCTGCAAAAAATATTGATCAAAGATTTCTGGTGGTGATTTGGATGTGATCTGCTTCCACCTTTATGCATAAATGTCAAGGGTCACTGCTCATAGACAAGCCAAAAGCTAGATCAGGGCTACATAATTCTGGAACATTTTAATTATAGGCATAAAACTCAGGTACTGAAAATTATTGGCTGGTTTAATGTTCAAGGTAATACGTTGTCTGTTAGACATGCAGGAAATGATTTTAGAAAATATAGCTGACAATATCTGTCTGCATTGAGTGGATCCAAGAAGTTTATTTGTAATGAAGTACATTTCCCCCATGTGACACACAGATAATGGTTTAGTATCATTTTTGGGTGATAAGCCTTCATCTCATTAGTGCTAATCAAAGCTTGAGCATTTGGTGGATGAGGTGAATGTGTAAACTTTGCTAGTTGAAGGATTTTCATATTCAGCCACTCTGTGTAAACTGACACATCTGGATTTCATGAGAGTGAAGGATAGCAGAGAGAGGAAAAACCAAAACCAAATCATCAAATTATTTCAACATGAAGATAGACTATACCAGAGGGGCATAGGGGCCATGTTCTAATGTATACAAAGGCATTACATCCTGTGTACAAGTCAGAAGGTTCACTTGTTTCCTGTTTAAATAAGTGTATAATCAAACATAAACTGGAGAAAGATTCCCGCTGCAGTGAAATTTTTGAAAGGTATGCTTAGAATAAACAAAAAAATCGTTCTAGGAGGATTCTAAAAGAAATGAATTTAGGAGCTGTGTTGTTGTGAGGGAAAGTGTGTTGTGGATTAAATTTCACTGAGGAATTTCATGCAGTTGTGCTTGCCACTTCTTATTGAGGAATTTTTATTTGTGTTACCAAATATCATTTGGCTGTGAGGATTTTTCACTGATACGCAGCAAAGAAGTTATTCTTCATCACAGAATTTGTTAAGTTTATTAGAAACTTAAGATTTGTTGCATAGGCGATGTGTTAGACAGATAATCTTTCTTTGTGTGGGATAAGATAAACTATGTCTTCTGGTGGTAGTAACACCCAAGGAGGGAACACAGGGGGTAGAGGACCTGCCCCGCCCTTGCCTGAGAAACCTCCCTCTGTTGCAGAAAGGACTCGATTGCTGAAGTCTAGTTTCAGGAAAGATGAAGTGGAGAAGCCCAAAATAATGGAAAAGCACAACAGTCCCATTGTAGAAAGAGCAGCAACAGTGCCACCAGCCAATGTGATCAATGCTAGTACTAATGGGGAGAAGTCAGAAACCCCCTCCCCAGCAGGTAGTGTGAACTCCATGTCCAGTGTGGGCAGGTATAATGGTGATAAGATAGACAGCAACAAGGAGACTTCACAGAACTACAATGCAGTAGGTGTAAGTATGCACATGTGTACAGTGTAAGTGGACATATGTTAGTGGATGTGTGTTACGCATCAACAGAAACCCCAACTCTTGTTGCCTGCCAATTGATAAAACTGAACCATCATTATGGGTTTCAGTGGCTACTGTGTAAAACTTTGTGGCTTTGGAAACAAGTTTGATATCTTTGTTAGAGGGTGAAATAAAAGAATGAATTTGTCATTCAGTGTAAGTACTGGCATATATGTAAGATAAGTATTTGTAACCTCTCGTGAATTGTAGCATCTTGATAGTTTGTGTGACATTGCTATCAAACTTTGTCTTTTCCTGCGACCATAAGGACATATAAGGATATCATATGATGAATGATTTCTTTTGAAAGTTTGTAAGAATCAATGTTTGTGTAATGTCTCAAAGGGCTGGATTTTATCAATTTTGTGGGGTATGTAAATCAAGCTGATTAGGGATTGAAAAAATGGAGCTCTTGTGTTGAAATAAAAAATCTTGGGTAATTCAGATGCATGCCTCTGCTGTTTAGTTTGATTAGATTAGGTGAAGCATTGAGAGTAGATTGAAACTGTTGAAGATTTGCCAGCTGAGATGCACATTATAGCTTGCATAGTATAATTACAAGTGATAAAAAGAGGTTAAAGGCACACAGATTTCATTTTTGATAATGTAAAAAGCAATCCACAGGTCACACATATGAGGGCTATTGATGTGATCAAGCTCCACATCATCTCATCTATACTACATGTATCTTAAAGTGCCATTAAACATTAAATATAATTGAGGCAATAGGAACTTTTCATCACAAGGGGCTTGTTTATCATTAGACCATGTCTCTAACAGCTGTGTTGCATGTTTGTGCATCAGACTGCACCTCCTTGATTCATCTGATTGGTATGCTGTGTACATGGTGTAGTTACACACAGCTATGCACATAGCAGTATTTATTGTATAGTGTGGGAGCACATAAGACTGTTGTAATCATTGCAAACACATGTTTATGGGTCATGGGTCATTAACAATAGCCCCAGGATGATGTTTTAATGAAGAGATTGGTCAGTCATTAGAATGATTTGTCTATTTTTATGCTGGGTTGGGTACATGCAGTGTGATTAGAATTCCATGCTGAATGTGTAGAGTATGTGGGTTGCTTCCACATCAGTTTAATCAATAATGTTGTCCCATATGCAGCATTAGCTACATTTATTTCAAGTCAGACAGAGAATATAATATAAAATCTGGTGTGAGTGTGTACATTATATCCTGTTTGACAGAGCACAGTAAGCCTACAGCACATTTTGCATTAGTTAATGTTTCCTCCATGGAGAGGCGTGTGCATACTATAAAGAATATGCTGTATTTATATTATTTTTCTCTGCATTTGGACTTTGTTATTAACATAGTTTGTATTGATGTTATTTCTGCTATGCCTTAATAGGAAGACCTTTGCCCTGGGGGTATGCGTCTCCATTCACAACACAGTAACACACTATGGTTAAAAAAGTGGAAGAAAAACCCCACAGGAAATGATTCATTACAAAGGTCAAGGTCACAGATTCTTCATTTCGATTACATTGGTGTAGTAGGGTAACAACTGTTGGTGGAAAAGACGTGATTAGTTATTTTTTTCCTTGTGGCGGATATATTTGAAAAGGAAGTTAACTTATTTAAAGTCTAAACGTTCCAGAGGAAATGCAGACCTTGTAATCGAAAGACAACAATGGAGAAAACCAACTTTGTAAGAACTACAGTTGTATGTGTGTTTTTAGTCAGCTAATTTGTTGTTAAAGAGATGTGATGTATTGTGACGTGAATTGATAGTGCACCATAGTCTGTGTATGCAAGTGATATTATTAGGAACAGGTGCCCTAGTTTAATTCATTGTTCATAAAGAGTTCATTGTGTTTTTAAACTGGGTCAGTGAGAAAGGATATAATTTACCAGGTGGACTTGAGGCCCATTTAATGTCTCTGTAATGTTGATGTTAAAAGTTTAGAACAGATAAATTGTTACTTAGAGGAGAGCACCACGGTTTCCTTTGTAACAGGAAGGTACAAATGTATATATTAAGCCATGTTTACATTGAGAAAGTTTAGCTACTTAGTAAACATTTGATAGAAAAGTACTCATGGGTTTATATGATATTTTCATTATGTTTAGTGTTATGCATTGCATGTCTATAGATGTAATAATGTATCAAATTTACATCTTGTTTACAAGCACACAGTTGTGCTAGATTACATTGCAGTTTATTCATTTTCAAACACAACAAACTATAATGATATTTAAATTATGTGAATATAATTTTGAAAATTTAATGTTTCAGTGTTATATACTCAAACTGACTCAAAGGCCTCAATCAAATGTATGTAACTCTTGATTAATAAAGTCCAGTTGAAATTATTAAATGTTCAATGATAGTTTTGCAGATTTTAAGTACATTGTATCAGAAACACAGGAAAGGAGTCATTAGAATATTTTGTTACAAACCTATTAGGAAGACTTTAACACATGAGTGGAGAGGTCTTTGAATAAAAGGTTAAATCAGGCACTGGTGTTGGCAAGAGTCTTGGCCTGTGTGTATTTGTATAAGAGGATAGTTGTTGTCCTTTAGAAAGTGTTTGCTTTCTGATTAATATTCTAAAGAGTTGTTTGCTCATCACGATTAACCTCAAATTTCGACTCTGTTTGATGAATACCCAGACAGATTGAGTCTTATTGTATGGTGTTTAAATGGTTTTGACCTCTGACATGACCACTCTTTCCCAGCGAATGAAATGAACAGGAAATATTTTCAGTTTGTATACATAGTGATGTAGTTGAACATATATTTATATGGTTTTAATATTTCCTTTTCAATTTTGCACATATCCTTGCTATATCTACATATATTAAATTTTCTTTGTAATTTAAGGAAGCGTAAAATTGAATTAAACAAATGAACATTTCCCCATATATATTTAGGCAGAATCTGTTTCTTCATTTTGCAGAATGGCTAATGTAGTTGCATGGTTTTCAAAATTACTAATAATGATAATAATAATAAATTTATTTTGTAAAGCGTAAAGTCCATACTGCTATGTATTTGTGGCAATTAAATACTCGGTTGTGCATCATATGTTGTCACCAGGCTTTGACATATAATGTAAGTATTTTGTACACTTAATAACTTATGGTTATTTTTTTCCAAACAGTTGAATGCAGCCAAACGGGAGGCATTCTTCAAAGGCAGTGAAGGGAGTGGACCAAAGTTTGACCCCTCTCAGCGTTACGTTGCCGACAGAGAGCGCATTCCTCGGGAAGCACATAATGCCCACACACTGAAAGATGCAGATGACAGAGAAAAAGACTACAGGGAGAAGAAATATGGAGACAGTACCAAAGAGTTGGACGGATATGTCGGTTTCGCTAACCTTCCCAACCAAGTGTACCGAAAGTCGGTCAAACGAGGATTTGAATTCACATTAATGGTTGTTGGTAGGTTAATACTAGAGTTATAAGCATTTTATCCTCTTTGATAGACAAATATAGGATTCCTAGCAAAAGATCATTCACCCTGTTGATCTGAAATTGTGCAGAGAAGGTTTTGGTGTTAGTAAGGTCACCTCAGCAGGATCTTTTGCTTGTGTTATGAACAGTGTGTATATTTTCAGGTGTAATGCTGGGAAATATCCAAATTTTTATTACTATTAGGTGTATCTCATTAGAGATTTAAATCTTCAAGAAAGATGAAACATGTTATCTATTAATTCATAGTACAATATGTGTACTATAGGAATTAAGAAAACATTTTGAAATTGGAATTTGTTGACTCGTTCCATTCATAGTTGACATTTTTGCACTTTCTTTGCGACTGCGATTTGGCACAATCTTTCTTTGTTAGCAATCTCTTATTTTTACAGTATAAGAAATGCCCAGGTTTTCGGGACTGATTAAATGCCAATGTTTAGAAAGCAGAGCATCAGTCAGATAAAGCATGTGTCTTCCGTCTGGTACTGCTTTCCGTCCAGATTTGTGGCTTTTGCTTCCATTCTTCATGATTGTTGTGAATGTGATTATGAAGTCTGCCATGATCAATTACAAATTGTCTGCAAAAAGGTTATTTTGAAGAATTACATGCACAAAAACTTTTTCACCTTTTAGATATAGAACTAGTTGCATCGTGCATAAATTCAAGTTTTATTATTATTTTTTGGGGCACATAATTTTTTTTTTGTCAGTTTTGTTTAGGGAGTTATGTAATACTGGTAATCTGAGAAAATGGCAAAGTTTGGGAGAGGCAGAATTTTGTATATATTTTTCAATAGTTTGCTGTCAGATGTTTAAACTTAATAATGTTGGGACATCACTCATAGTAGAAATATGTTTCCTATGTAAACAGATAGGACTGAAGAAGGGGAAGCCTTCTGACTTGGCGGTTTTTGACATTTTTATGCTGATCCAGCAGATAAAAAAAAAGTCTTGAATTTTTAAAATGAAAATGGAGTAGGCTATGGTAAGATGTGCATACTATGATAGTATGGTGTGAAGATTTTTGCCCACAAGGAGTCACAGATGGATGGCAGAGTTCATTTTCAAAAGTTATCTTGGTACAAAGAGTGTTTATTGCAATCTGTTGAGCGTGAAATGGATCAATTAAGAAGCACATTTAAAGTTTTTTAAAAGAGGTGCTGAAAGCATTTTATTTATTGTATATTAGATCTACACATATTATTCTGTTTGTATTAAAAAAAAGTTTTGTTCTTCAAATGAAGACACATGAGGAAATTCATAGTGTGTGTTTGAATAGAATAGCTTGTATATAGATAAATTCATATCTTGAATAACTTAATTTGGCTTAGTTTCATTGTCATTGTCAAGATTGAAAGGTTAGCATCACCCCGAGGTGGCATGTTCTAAGGCACTTATCTTCACTTGGGTTACTAACCCCACATACATGTCAGAGCCCTATAATCTGGTGGAATGTCATCAAAATATCTGTTCCAGATCATTAGATATGTGTGTTATTACATACACTCCCAGCTGATGAGAATATACACCAAACACACAAAGGTTACATCATGATTTATCGTGAAAAATGTATTTTAAAAAATGAAATATATAAATGCAATCCTGTTAAATTCCTAATCTCAGCATAGTTGACAGAAATTATTTTTGCAGGGGAAATCTTAATTTTATAGATATGGACAGTCCGACTAAACTCCATGTGATTATTAAAGATTTCCATAATTGGGTAGACATGGTTAAGCATACATCATTTGCTATGTAATGGTGTACCAGGCAGCAGTCTGGATATAAATCCATAAAAATGAAAATGTTGAATGAGAAGGATTGTTGTAGATTCCAGACAAGATTATGTCCCTGAAACACAATGGCCAGTTCTAGATTAAGGTAACCCCAAGGGCAACCTTGTCATGTAAGAGAGGGATAAGAAAATTTTATTTACATTTACTACTGCTAGGGAAAGTTAAGGAGTTCATTGAAGGCAAAAGAAGATGGCTGGAGAAATGTACTCTATGGATATTTGAAACTGCATTTACTGGCCACCAGGCCCCAGACAAGCATCAACTCATATTGATTTTGTTTGCTGCTCCTATTTTCTAAGTTTTTAAGCTCCAAGACAGGGTCACCAGATTGTCTGCTATTGATTTTGCTCCTGTGGATTGACTCATTTAGAAATTCATATTGAAGTCTTTTGTACACACTGGCTCGTGCATAGCGACATTCACATCATTAATTATAAATCTGTGTTGGAAGGTTTATTCTGAAAGTTTTCAATATGCATTGCAGGTGTTCTAGATAAAACTATTACTGCACCCACCCTACCTCACCCCCTACAAATGAAGATTAAAAGTTTGGAAGATGGGGGGGGGGGGGGGGGGGGGGGGGCTCTACTGGAATCATGTCTGTCCATAGACACATAATTTGTATAGTGTATATCTTTAAAATTGATAAACAGATTTGACAAAAATTTTGTGTATATCTTGGATGAATAATGAAGTTGTGCATCTGCTATTTTGATTGAGATTTTATAACATATAAGGAAGTTGTGGATATCAAGATTTGACATTTACATTTTTGAGCACTAAACCAGCCGGGCTACTTCAAATGATTTTTACTAGACCTGACCAACATCCACTAGCCCTGACCAAACTTTCCAGAAATAAAACAGTTTGATGGTTTTACTTAAGTAACAAACAACACTTTCTCTATTAAGGTTGAACTAAAATGTATTTTCTGTTTCTTTACATTCTGCCCACAGAAATTCTTCAGTCCATTTAGAATAAAACGACCACAACCAATCTCCCCCCCCCCCCCCTTTTTTTTTTTACAAGCCTGCTTTGTTTCTTCCTTGCATGTTTTTCTCTGGGACATCTTTTTGTGTTGAGGAGAAGCTGTATCATTCCTGCACATAAATGGCTGCTAAAAATGCATTTTGATAGAATGTTTCTCGTATTTGAATTAAAATGAAATCAATTCATATCTACTTATCTAAAACAAAACTTTACACACATTCATATTTTTAATTCACAAAAAGTAGATGTCATGAAACTTCACTTCTGACCATGACTTATCTAATACAACTAAAAATTAAGATATGTCATCACTGTTCACAAAGTTATCACTTGCTTTTTTAGTTTAGAAGTAGATTACTTGTGGTTTAAAATAAAGTTTCCTGTTTATTTTTTCAACACAACTAGGCAGACTAGTAAACCAACATTTTACCTGACCAAACCTATCATTTAGTAAACAGGGTTGGTTGGACATGGCTTAGTGTCAAACCCTGGATATTTTAAATTTTTTCCATTTTGAGGAAGGGGTGGTAGTTATGTTATTGTCAGTAGTATGCTATTCTTTAGTGAGTACAAATTTTTACCATTTCTCACCATCCAGTGTGCCCTGTGGGGGTGGAATTGGTCCCATTAGGAGAGTTCTAGATGATGAGAGTTATTTTAAATCAATTTTTCCTAGATCGAAGACATGAAGCCATCAAAACTCAATTTACATTAGAGTGATATAATTTTATTGACTTGGATAGTTGAAGCTCAGAATCTGCATGTGTAAGTGAATTAAGAATTAGACATCATCATTTGTAACTAACAGGCACGTGGTAATGAATGTCATCATTCATGAAGCTGAATCACCTGAAGTTTCTTCAGGACAATGCCCTTTGTTGTTATTACAGCTGAAAATTTTGAATTTATTTATCCTATGGTTAGGATTTCAAATTAATGGCTTTACTTGGTGATAATGATATGCTTAGGTTACAAAAAAAGTCAACAGTTGTCTTTACGTAAACAACTTTTTAAAATTTATGTGAAGTAAGCATTGTTTTTTCTGTCCAGTTTTTGCACAAAAATGACGCTGAATGTGCATATTTCATTCATAGATGTGTAACCCAATATCGGAAATCATTTACATGGATTTATCTAGGACACATTATGTTTTAACTTTCTTGACGTCTGTTATTTGTATACCCAATATCTGAGGTGTCACTTAGCTGCAGAACGGTAGCTCTCTGGGGAGAAAATATTTTTTCCCCAGAGAGCTGTGGCTATAGTGTCACCATGCCATAAACCCAGAATTTATGTTACTGACTTGTAACATTTTACAGTAAATGACATTTATGTTTAATTTACAGAATAATTTACACATCTTCTGATTCATTCTATATATGGTACTTGGTACCTAAAAAGGACTTAGATTTGACTTTCATTAGTTGAAATGGTCATTATATATACAGTATATATACAGTATGTGACCTGAATAAAGAGACATTAAGTGATAAAAGTATGTGGCCCAAGTACAGAAACTATGATAAACAAGCTATGGTACATAGCCTCTGTTTTATTGAAAATGGGTGTCTTCCTCGGTCTTGATGATTCAGCGTAGCTGAGGCATGCCAGTTGTTTTATCTTGTAGGTTTTGCTAAGGCATCTGTGATGATTTGTGTATAACAAATGTTAGATGCCATGGAAACTCTTGTTGCATTCTTTGATGAGATTTTCAGATATTTCACCATCATCATATTAAAGGAAGCTTTGGGTTATTAATTTGTATGACTCTTTAATCTTACATCCTTGGCAGAGAAGAGTGCTGAGTACTTCTGGATGATTTCTGTATGCTTTTCATGCTGTTGTTTGATTAATAGTGTAACTTATGCCTTTCATGCTGTTATTTAATTAATAGTATGACTTACTGCTATATAACAGTAACATTCAACATTTGAAACTGATTCGTATGTAAAGATTAAATATATAAATTTATAAAAAAAAAAAAAAAAAAAAAAAAAAGAAAAGAAAAAAAAAAAGGCCAAGTTTAATGATGGTTTAAAATACTGTAGATAGGTGGGGTGGGGTAGGGACACTGGACATGTTGAACACCAATCCCTTTTTTTAAAGAAGGATAATTTGATCATTGATTCCTTTGGCAGTTTTCTCATGCATTTCTTGAATTGGAACATACTTTTATGTCTACTTCAATGTCATATAGGTCATTGTCATCAACAGTTGAAAAGTTTTGACCCTGAGCTCATTGGTGTTTTGCCTTAAGTTTCTAGTGTTACATGGATTTAGGATAAAGATTCAGTGTACTGTGCTGAGGTTTTTTTTTATTATAGCTCATAAAAAGTTTTATCATGGTTAAGAAATTTGTAGTAGAGTTATGGCCCAAGGATACACTTGATTTTGCACTATTTATTCCATAGAGGCATAATCTCTTGATATTTTAAATTTAAAAATCACAGTCTCTTAAGTGCACTACTGCACCAGATGAATCATTCTATTCTCATCAAGACTGATTTTACTCATTCTGCTCTCATCTAAACTGAGTAGACTTGCGTCAATTGTTTCTTAAAAGTGTTTCATTCCAAACTGTTCAGCATTCTCACAGTGATCCTGTTCTGATGCACATTTAAATGTTAGTGTTGATAGCAGGTGTTCATTAATATTTGTATATATTTTAACAATACTTCAGAAAACTATACTTTCTGAATTTCAGGTGAATCGGGGCTGGGTAAGTCCACCCTCATCAATTCTCTCTTCCTGACAGACTTGTACAGTGCTGAATACCAAGGCCCCTCACATAGGATACAGAAAACGGTCAAGGTACTGACCCACACAAAATCTAAGACAGCTTGTACTATAAACCCAAGATATCTTGTATATAGAGAATTATTATCTCAATTGTAGATATTTTGTATAAAAATAATATACCTTTGTTAACATTTACATTTCCTCCTTTTTTTTTCTTCTTTTTTTTTCCTTCGATATTTTTACCAGTTATATTCATTTCCTTATGTATGTGAATGATGTATGTATAAATCTTGATAAATATAGTAGTAATAATTTAATGGCTGGGAATTCTCCAACAGAAATAAAAATAGAATGTAAGTATAAGAAATATATTTCATTTTTGAACATACATGAGGGTATGATCAGAATCACTTCATGAAATATGCAAGTATGAAGGAAGCATTACAGTTCATACTGTCATGTATATTTCAGAAATTAAATTTATTTCTTAAATATCTCGGGTTTGATTAGTGATATTTTGTACTTTTTCTAAAATACATGTACTGATTTCTTAAATTTTCAACTTGTCTATAACCAGCATTTCAATGTGATACACCATTATATGTATGCTCAAGTTACCAGTTGGTTCCAGTGCACGTTATCATAAACTTTCTGATAACTCTCTGGAAGTCTGTTAGATAAAAAACACATCTGTGATCCAAGAAAAGATTCTATAAATATGCAGGCCAGATGCTTCCATATATTCTCACATACTTTCATTGATGAAATACCAATCATCAAGTAAAATTTTCACAAACCAATTTTTATCTTTGATACATGCATAAATTTATCAAAGTGTTTTATTGTCATTGATATCAACAATCCATTGCATTTTCATAGATATTGTTAGTTATTAAAAGATAGTAGATACTCATACATACACCATATGATAAATTCTCGGCATGAGTCATCAGTTAGCCACTGTTACTTTATCATTAAATAAAGTTTAAAGACCTGTGATTGACAAAATTTGTACAGACGGTAAAAAGTGCTTGAATTTTGACATGGTCCTTGAAAAGTGCTTGAAGAGCATAAACAACACAAAGATATGGAAAAGTGCTTAAATTTGCATGTTTAGTGCTTGAGTGGTACATTTGCTCTGATTGTGTTCCATGTATATTTTTAAGCAAAAAAAAAAATTGAATAAAAGGAAAATCATATTGATTCTGACTTATATCTATGACTTTGATTTTGAAATTGGAAATACTGTAATCAAGTTAAATCTAACCATGCAAGCAACCATTGATCTTGGGGGAAGGGGGGAACAACTAGGAAATGAGAAATTAATGAGCTTAAGATAAAACTAAATCCAATTAATATCTGTTGTGTCAATTATTTGTCATATACATGTTCATGATTGCATGGTTCAAAACTGCTTACAGTAGGCTGGAAAAGTGCTTGAAAAAATATGATGATGGACTATATAAACTCTGATTGAAATTCCACATTTGACTTCCTTATTTGGAAATAAATTACCAATATACTGAAATTGTTTCTTGCAGGTTGAAACCACACAATGTCTTCTCAAAGAGAATGGTGTCCAATTGAACTTGACTGTTGTGGATACCCCAGGGTTTGGTGATGCAGTTGATAATAGTAACTGGTAGGCAAACATACATTTGATTGAAATATAGGAGTATTTCTTTCGTCACTACATGGTAAAAATTAAAATGAACTATGTGTGGTAGTGACTGCTCTGTCTCCTGAATTACATTTTTCAAAACTTAAGGGATACTACTCATATAATGGAAACCAGTAAATATTTAATTTTATTGACATCACTATTTAGTAATATTGCAACAAAAAGAATGCAATGTCATATTGTGTTTCATTTTGGGGGTTTGGGTTGGGGAAATGGGGCACCTGCTAGATTAGACACTGTTTACAGATATAGAGTGAAACATTATAACATTATTAGAACATATAAAGATGGTATCTGATCACATCTGCCCTGTATTTTTCTAAATCAAAATGTGAACAATATTTTGAACTTTTGGTTGTATTTGTCCACACTGACTCATGCATTGTAATAGATGTGTATTAATACACAAAATTCATTGCATCAATTCACAGAAAACTTTTATGATCGACAGGGAAAGTGAATGTGAATAAGTATACAGACATATTTTGTAAAGAAAATAAGGGTGCAGAAATTGGAGCTGATGATTTATTTTGATGAAATTGGGGACATGCGTTTTACAAAAAACTAATTATCTGGAGGTAATTGAATGTACTTCCACATTTGTCAATATGTCAACACTGACCCACATTTCCAAGTCGTCATTTCCTCTGAAAACTATCCCTGTTAACTGTATTTTGTTTTCATGGTGAGCAAGTATACTTTTGCTATTTGCAAATACATTTATTTGCATAAGGAAAATATACTGCAACTGTCAAACGTTTCCTCGTTATTTTTCAAAATTACGAACAATACACTAAATTTGTTATTAAAAGAAGATGGATACAGCCATTAATGAAATATTTCATATTAAATCCACACACACAAAAATATAGTATTTATTCAGTATTACCAAGTAGTTTTAGCATGTCACTGTTTGATTCAAGGGTTGTAGAAAATTTACTTTTGAGAGTGGGAAGTTCGTAGTTTGAATATCTGTTGGGTATTACCTGAGAATGAAATTAGTAGCCCCTATTCCTTCATCAAAACTTCTGTGTAATAGAAAGTTTAACTGTTTTTCGAATACAAAAAAAAAAAAGCAAGCTGGCATTTCTCCTGAGGCTGGTACTTGCCAATATATGAAACTGCACAGCAGAAATGTATTTGAATGAAGGAACCTGGTGTGTTTACAATTTTTAAGATAAAAATACAACTACATATGTAATAGTGGTTATTGTCAACTCCCTAAATCAAAGTTTGGGATGTAAATATATGTATAATGTTTAAATTTTAGGATCACTGACAAATTGTTTTCTTTGTGACATCATTCCATACATATACTTATTCATCAACATGGAAATATATATGTAAAAATTTTCAGCAAAAGATAAAGTGCACAACCTTTCTTTAGTTTGTTTTAGAGAGAATAATAGAGGACAGATGATTTAGTGAGAATACTAGAGACAAGATGATTTAGTGAGAATACTAGAGGACAGATGATTTAGTGAGAATACTAGAGGACAGATGATTTAGTGAGAATACTAGAGGACAGATGATTTAGTGAGAATACTAGAGGACAGCTGATCTTTAACACTGTTCCTGACATTATGTGTGAAATGATTCAATCATTGACACTAGTAAATAGAACATGTCTGTTATTTCAATAGCAAACTTTTGTTAAATTTTGAACTTTTATATGTATTTTAAAGAAATTTTGGGAAATGGTTTGTTTTGTGAGATATACAGTAATAGGAAGAGTGGTAAACAACCAACATAACCGACATGGTTCCATAAGCATCAACCCATATTTGTTACTGGGAATTTTGTTTTTAATTTAGGGCAGATAGTAGTTCCAATCAAATAGTCTGTTTCAGAAAATAATTGCAATGTTTTCGGTATTTTTTCTTTGTACCAAGAACTTATTTGAAATGTCCAAAATTGTAATACAATATGACGTGTTTTCAAGAATTTATGTAAATTGAAAATTTCATTTGATTTTATTCCAGCTGGCAGCCAGTGATAGATTTCATAGACAGTAAATACGATGAATATTTAAATGCAGAGTCGCGCGTGGTTCGATCACCCACTCCTGACACTAGGGTGCATGCCTGTCTATACTTTATCGCACCGACTGGTCATGGGTTTGTATTTACAGTTGTTAAAGATACAGCATTTTGACAATTTACAGTAATTTTTCAAAACATCAAATATATATGTATATTATGATCACAAAAAATCATATAGATTGGTTGATGCTTTATGTCTACAGGTTTATGAATCTCACTTGTAAACGGTATTGGCTAAACATCTACTTGTATTAGTGAAAAGGAAGAATAAAGATATTAAAAAGCAAAGTGGGAAACTTTTATGACAGGTTTGTTTTTTGATAAGGAAATGTAAAACACTTGTGGGTTTTTTTTTTTTTTTTTTTTTCCTCCTCAGTCTGAAGCCCTTAGATGTAGAGTTTATGAAGCGGCTGCATGACAAAGTGAATATAATTCCACTCATCTCAAAAGCAGACTCTCTTACTCCAGACGAATGTAGAGAATTTAAGAAAACTGTAAGTCTCAATTGAAATTCTGCATGAAACATAATGCTGCTTAATTATTGCATTCTCCTCAAATTAAAAAAAAAAAGCTTGAATCATAAATGAACAAAATCTACACAGAGTTTTAAATCATTAGCTATTACCCACTTGTTATGAAGGATTCAGCTATTGAAAATGATTCTAAATATACAATGTAAATGATTGTTTTAAAGAGGAGAAATGTAAATTTGTAAGTTGATGTTATGTTGAAATTGTGAATGGCACAATGAGAGTGTTGAAATTTGATTTACTGTTTTAAGACATCAATCTCACTTCCTGAAACTCGGCTTTGTTAATGGATGGATTGTTTTCGACAACTGTTGTCCTAATAGATAGCATGTAAAAAGTACAGACAAAATGATAAATGCATGTTCTGGTAATTTTTGTGTTATTTGCACTAGAGATGAAATAAAAAAAACATTATTTAATGCTTACATTTTCCTAATAAAATGCTTTCATATTTTGAAATTGTACATATACATATAAATCAGCAATACCTGATGTAAATGATTTGAATTGTTTCTATAACACAAATTTAAATCTCTCTATGTGCATTGTCAAATTTGTCTAATCCCCACTTTTTTTGGGGGGGGGGGTTGTGTTATTGTGGATTAAAAACATGCAACGTACTGAAATGGGGAAAGTTTGATGTCCATTCCATTTGATTTCATTAAAGGCATATTCAGAATTTGAAATAGAATAAGCATTATAATATTTTTTTTTTCTTTGTAGATTCTAAATGAAATTGCCCAGCACAAGATTAAAATCTACGAATTTCCCGAATGTGACGATGAGGAAGAAAACAAAATGCAGAAAAAATTAAGGGTAAGTGTTGTAAGACAAGAAATATAGAGGCATACAGCTGTGTGGTTAGAAAACAGAGTACAGCTGTGTGGTTAGAAAACAGAGTACAGCTGTGTGGTTAGAAAACTAGATATTCTTATGCTTTAATGGAGAGGAAGAAGAAAGGGAAAGTGTGCCAGTAGTCATTAGAATGTTTAAAAATATCTTCTTCTTTTTTAAACTCCACAAACATGTTAGTGTGCGATAATATATTTCGCAGGAAATAAACGTAAAAGAAAATGTACTTGGCAATATTATAATGTATGTACATTCAGCTCATTTTCCCCTTTACATGTTTACTACCTGAAACTGAAGGTTATTATCCTATATTAACTTTCAGCTTTCAAAATAGGTTAATCACTGCATAACCACATGGGTTTTATTATCAAATCGTAATGAAAATCATGAAAACGTATATTTATCTCATTCGCGTGGTGTATATTGCTAGCGTGATATACCATAGCTTTATCAAACACCTGTTGTATAAAGCACTTCGGTCCAAACTACTTTTAAGATCATCCCTGCTTCAATTCAATATTCCCTAGTTTGCTTCCTGTTTATCAGAAGATAATCAAATTAACAAAAAAAACATAAAATTGGTTTGTTTGTGTGTTTTTTTTTAGCTTATCATAAATAAAGTATAAACAATAACTAGAGTCATTTTGGACGTAATGAATATAAACATACAGTACCAGGCCAGGCCAAGCCGTGTTGTTGTCTTGGGAAGTCTTATTATCCCCCTCCAATATCCAAAACATGTAAAATTGATTTTTTAATAACAGACACTTAGTGGATTCAATCCACTGTCATTGGTCGTTGATGTGAATTCAAAATGTCACAACCAAAAAGTTCAGTGCGTCAAGATGTTACATCAACAAAATACCAGGGAAAGAAATATGCTATTTTATTGAAAAATAATAATAGTAATACAATAATTAAGTACTAGGTTTAATCATTTATATGCCTTCCCAAAAAATTCATCGATAGGCGTGAATAAAAATCTGTGTAACTGTATAATATTTATTGCACTATGTTTCTTCTCACCTAGGAACACGAACAAGCACGTCTGTTAGTAATGACACATCAGGAATGATTTAAATCAGCTGGGTTTTTTGTATTGGGGATCATCTCAAAACTAAAGTGATGGAAAGAGCGAATGAGATAAATAGAACATCTATAATTGCAAGCCTTACGAATAAATACACCATTTCAACTCATTGGATAGATCAACTATCAAATCACGCAATATAGATATCCTCTATACATGAATTACCTCTCATTTTTTGAAAGAATACGTAAGATGATATACCTTGAGCTTCTTCACACCGATATATATTTCTTAAAGTGTTAACATGCTACATTCAATACGGAATGTAAACAGTTCTTGGTATATTATCTCATACATTCAAAAAACGAGAGACATTTCTGAATTGTCAACATATTTTTATTAATGTAGGAAGATTGTAATGGGCATGGCGTGTTCCTGGTGGTGTGACATTTACCGAGAATGTTGTACACAATAAATATAACATTTGTAAACACAAAAGTAAGGAAATTTGATACATTTTGTGAAATAGTATCTGAGATGCACCGTCAGTATTGTTCAGAGAGGTGAAATCATGAGGTTGAATTGGCAGGTAGACTAGGAACTTAAGAAATGAATACATCTTAATGACACAAACATTAATTCTCATTTATCAAGATACTCTCCTTCATTAAATTTTAAAATTTTCAAGAGTTAAAGGTCAGTGATAATGACTGAACAACAAATGCGTGCATGCTATTCAAATTGTAATTCTTCATAAATGTGTTAAGGTCCAGAAGTAACATTCGGTACTTGAGATATTTTCATTCTAAGTCCAGTCCTTGAAAAAATGTTGTATGTTGTAGGACCGAGTTCCCTTTGCAGTGGTAGGCAGCAACAGAGTTATCGAAGCTAGCGGCAAAAAACTCCGAGGAAGACAGTACCCATGGGGAATAGTGGAGGGTAAGTCCAGAGAATCAGATCATTTCTTATACATGTACTGTCTGTTACAGAATTTTTTAAGACATGTAAAAGCATTTTTCAATCAAATTCTGTAAGTAAATGTAAAATTTCTGAAAGACTATGGTTTAGGCCAAATTTGACACTTTATAAAAATGTGAAAACTCAAGTAGTGTTTTATAATTGAATCTGATATTAATTTTTTATTATTCCCCCAGAATCATAAGATTCATATGGAATAGAGTTTTTGGCCTGTCCATCTGTCTGTCTGTGGCAAAAAAGTTTAACCATGGTCTATTACACCATAAGAAGTAGATAGACCCTTCATATTTGGTATGTGTATTCCTTGTGGCAAGACCTTTCCACTGACACCAAAATCTGTGACCAGGGCTCGAAAGTAGGGAGAAATAGTCACAGAATGCGAGTAAACTTGAAAAACTGTGAGTGAAAAGAGAAGAAATGCAAAAATTTTAGTGGTGATTTACAAACGAATATATTGTCTTGTCTCCATTTTTTATGGTGATGTGGCATTTGTTTTTCTTAAACTTGTACTTAGAATCGTACAAACTCTTACATGAATGGCCAATTTTAACAATAGTTTCTATCCGTATTTTTCTTTTATAATTTTCTAGAAATTTGGAATCAAATAAATGCTTTAAAGGACTCTAAACACATGTATAATGTGCCACAACCTCCATACACTGACCACTTGGATGAAATCAAAGATTGTTGTTAATCTGAAGCCAATTAGCATATTTTATTATGCATGGGGTAAATAATTAGAATTGTCAACACATACATCAATGTTTGCAATGGATTTGAGAATAAAGTGTCAGCTTGCATTCATTCTGAATAGGGCACAGAAAATTACGCCTCATCTTACTTTTTTCTCTGATACAAAAAAAGACTCGTAATTTCCATGGGATTCGTCAAATTCTTGGGAATCAAGCTGCTTATAAACCATGAGTCTGAGGCATGCTTTGGAAAAAAAAATTTTAAAAACCTTTGTGACAACCCTGATTTGGTATGAAATTGGAAAACTTTGAATCTAGACCTGCGGTAAACAGGTGGTAGACTAGAGGTGCGAGGATCAGGAGACCCAACATTGGACCAGTAACTTGTTCAAACCATGTCTATTGACTCACTTGGCTCAGTAAACATGGAAAAAAGAATTCATTTCAATGGAATATGGAAAAAGAGCACTGCTTCATTCTTATTATTTTAACTTGTAGGTTTTCATTTTAGCCTTTGGATTTTATATCCACAGGCCAAAATTAACTTGTGGTAGAAAAAGTTAATTTCGACCCAATAACCCTAACATTGATCTTGATCTAAAGGGTGTTAAGAAAGTTCATTCCATAATTTACAGCATGCCTAAAATTATTTATAAACAACTCATATACAAGTTTATATGTTTTTAATAACCAGACAGTTCACCTTTGTTTTTCAATACATTTTTAATTTTATTTGGCATTGAATGAATCAAAGAAATCAAATGTTTCTGAGGTATCTCCCTCCATGCACGGTGAAGTCGGCGTCGTAATTGGCACATTGTCGTTGGGCGCGGATCCTTGTAGGCCTCGCTGTCCAGAATACTCCATAGATTTTCGATGCAATTTAGGTCTGGGGAATTGCCTGGCCATTCTACTTTGGTAATAAAGTTTGGTAGATTATTTTCACACCAATTCTGTGTTAGCAGGGCAGTGTGAGGGGTCGCTCCATCTTGAACAAATGTGGCGTGTCCTGGATATTGAAGTAACTTTCGTTCGTCGATCCTACCACTATTTTTCTGTCGATTTAGAGCAGGTTTAGTTCTTTTTGAAGGATATTGTTCACATAATAATCAGCATTAATAGTTTTGCCGGCTGGAACAATGTGAAGTTTGGATAATCCCTGTACTGCCATCGCACCCCATACCATGACTTTAGCGCTCGACTTGACGCAGCTTACATCTGGAACCTCATCTGACTGGGACCCCCATACAACATCGTCCTGTCGGTTCGGAACATGAAACAAATATTTCGTAGATTCATCACTAAAGATGTAGTTTTCCCAGTCTTCAGCCGTCAAATGCTTGTGATCACAAGCAAATTTCAATCTCTTTTGCCTCTGTGTTTTCGTCAATAGTTGATTTCTCGGTCTTTTAAATGCCTTCCATTTTTTAACTTTTCGCAAATAATCAAAAACAGTGACATGACTCAAAGCCTGAGTCCTTAAGTTCCTTGCTGCATTTCCTTGTTGATTTTCCTCGTTTGTATTTTATGTTTTCCACTTTTCTCTTCACTACCCCCACTATCTTCGAAGGCCGGCCGGATCTCAATTGATCGGATAGTTGTTTATTTTGCTCTCGCCTTCACCTCCACTTTGTTACCCATCGCTCACTTTTACATAGCTGCTTAGCCACATCCTTCACACTTAATCCTGCATCTAATAAAGCCAAAGCTTGAGCTCGTTCATTAATTGTATCAACACTTGTACAGGACGTCTGCTTTTTCACTGAACTCGCCATATTTATTTCATGACGTAATAGACACTTTGTTTACATCACACTATAGTAACACAAGAGAGTGCACATAGGGAAGGATAACTGCTGATATAATGGGGAAAAAAGTCTATAGAGTTACCAGTAAAAATTTGAAACAAAAACATGTCGTTTTTCTATTTAATTTTTCAAATTTACAAACGGAACAAACTTTCTTAACACCCTTTACTTGTAAAAAAAATTCAGATATAAGCCATATCTTTCAAATTTTAAGGGTACTGTTTTTATATGTAGTGTGTACATTTCTCTTAAGAAGACCTTTCCACCGATGCCAGATTTGTGACCTTGTGACCTGGACATTGACTTAGGTTTATGAAATTTAAGCCAACAATCTCTTACAGTTCCACTTGTTGTCATTTGGGGGCATCAGTGTTTCACAAATACATCATGTTTCAACTTGAATTCTTATGGAACAAAACAATGAATATTTTACCAACAATTTCACATGCTGTCATATTTTAAAATTTTCATATGCCTGTCTAAGATGGAATGTATTATGATATGGTGTCCATAAAATAAGGTCACTGTGACGTTTGATAAAACTGAATGGTCAAATATGGTATAACTGTTGGTTCATAACTGGACAGTTTGTCAGATGTGGTCAATTGATGCAACTTTGGTAGAAGTTGTGTCACCATACATTAAGGTTAAGGTGGTATGGCTATGTCATAATCCTTTTTGGGTTGGTTCAGATTCAGCAAACTTTGTCAATTGGTACATCTGAGGAGAAATGTAAATTACAGCTTTTAAAAAAGCCAAAGTGTATATAGTAAAATTTGACATTTTAATATGCCACATTTATTTATTTTTTTTAACATTTTCAGTTGAAAATCTAGAGCACAATGACTTTATTGCCTTACGTAACATGATAATCAGGTATGTGTTTTTTCCCTTTTTTACTGACCAACTTTAAATTTCTTTAATGGTTAAATGTATGTTATTATGCATAAACTGTGAAGAATGGCATATTTGAGAAGAGTCCTTATTAACCCAAATTTTACTTAACTTTGCAGGACACATATGCAAGACTTGAAAGATGTCACCAATAATGTTCATTACGAAAATTTCCGTTATAACAAGTTAGCACCCTCCTCAACTGATGGCAACAAAATCAAACCAGGATCACTATCAAAGTCAGTGGCTTATTTTTTTCTTTCGAAAGCAGGGATTTTTTAGGGTCTTTAGAGGGCCGAAATTCAACCCCATTCCCAGTGCTGAAAAACAGGCATTTTACCCAAAATTATGCTAAAAAAAAATTCCAAAAAATCATTTGGAAAATAAGTTTCTGTTTCATGTATTGGAATACTTTGGGATTTACCTATGTCAGTGGCTTTGTTGCATTTGAGTTCAGGATCGGTATTCTATAAATCTGTCGTCGGTGTAACCAAAAAATCACCCAACTGAAAATTCTATCATCCTAAAGTTGGATTAGAGAAATAGTAAAAACAATAAGTCTATATTTTTAAGGCGTCAAGCTTGCTCGAGAGTCTTCTAGCGATCATGCAAAATTTTGCTGCTACACCGTCTTTCCGATCTCAATGGGTGAAATCAAATAGTGCCTATTGGTATTGGATGTTTCTTACGATTCAAGACTTTGAAACAGGCACAATACCATTTCCGTTGTTGATGTTATTGTTTATTATTGTATCTTTGTTCAATAGTTAAATAATGATTGTTTGGCAAGAAAAGTTCATTATTTGTGGATGGATATACTACGAAACAGATTTTCCTGCGAAATTTGTGTCGCACGATATCATTAAGTACTTATAAATAACCTGCTCAAATTTGGTTTTCATTTATATCTATAGTCTCGTAGTTTCACCAAGAATCCTTATTTCATATCAGTCACGGTTCGGTTCCTTTGTACACTTTGATAAAATCACTTACACTGTGTCTGGCTTTGCTGGAATATTTTCATCTTTCTTTTCTTCAGAAAATTGAAGTTGCTTAAGATTATTTGTTGTTTTTTTGGGGGGGGGAGTGGGTGGGTTTAAACCTTTTTAAGAATTATAAATGTTTCCCATTTTCAATCAAATGTCCCTTTTTTTCCATTGTGAATGGTCCTGGCCCTTGAAATCAGAGGTTAGAAAATATGTGGAAAGATTATTGCAGTCTCAGTTAAATGTACCTTGTTTCTGTAATAAATGTGAAATGAAAATAAAATTACTGTTGTGATTACTACCACATAGCAAGGTGTTCTATTCCAAACAAGCACCTTGCGTAACTGGGTTTAGATATTCATGTACATTGTACTCAGGGCAAGATATTGGACGTGATTAATATGAATTTGATTGTTATTCAGAGATCCTCTCACACAGATGGCAGAAGAGAAGAAGGAACATGATAACAAAATGAAGAAGATGGAGGCTGAGATGGAGCAAGTTTTTGAGATGAAAGTTCAGGAGAAACAATCTAAACTCAAGGAGTCGGAAGCAGATGTATGTATCTCTATTATATGGTGGGGTTTTGGACATATGTCGGGTTTATGTTTAAAACATGACTTTAAGCAAAGCTTTGTGTAAATATTTAGAAGATGATGCCGTGCAGGAGTTTAAAATGCTATTTGATTTTATGTAGCAGGTGCTAGGTATTATTGAGGAATTTAGTGGAAGGCATGTGTAGGGATTTTGTTGTGTGTTATTTCTGTGCAATTCAGTTTTGACTTCTTTTTTTGTAGCTTCAAAGGCGGGCGGAACACATGAAGAAGAGCTTAGAGCAACAACAAAAAGAATTGGAAGAAAAATGGAAAAGTTTTGAAAAGGAAAAACAGCAGTGGGAGGAGTCACTTGGGCTCAGCAAGGGGTCACAAGAAAATATTAAAGAGTAAGCATAATGTTGTGTTACATCATTACAGCAAGGGGTCACAAGAAAATATTAAAGAGTAAGCATAATGTTGTGTTACATCATTTACTTTGTATTGACTAACTCCTCATTGCTTACAGCAAAGATTAGAACATCATTTGTTACCATTTTGACCTTTGAACATTATTGCAGGAGCATAAAATTGTAGAAAATATGAGTACATGCTGTCTTTTGCGAAGTACACACTTTTTTCTAGAATTGCTTTGTTTGAGAAAGGGTGTGTATTATATACCTCTAAAGGTTACTGACCCGTTTTCTGTCAGGTAAAGTCTGACTTTAAGTTTGTCATACTGCAATATTATTTGACCCATAGGCATAGCCTATATATAAAACAAAAATCTTTTGAACATTATTGCAGGAGCATAAAATTGTAGAAAATATGATCCTTATAATCTGTAAATAATTAAGGTATTATGAAATAGCCAGTGAAAGTTCATTTGACCTATGTAATCATCATCTATCTCCTTGTACTCCACCATTAAAAGATATTAAGAGATGCTTATACAATTTCTTGTCTCGTGCTAAAATAAATGGAGCAATATGTTACTGATATTTATTTTTCCTTGTATGGTCCAGAAGGAAGTTGGTCATTACGACTGATGTGTTGTTCACCGTTAAATGACCATATATATACATACAGTGTTATTTTCACTCATTTTAATTGCATTCTGCATGGGCAAATTGAAGACTGCTAATTTAACATAGCATTTATAATGAAGAAATTTTTCAATTTGTTGGTGGAAAAAAATTCAGTTTACATTAAAATGTACTGTAAAATTCAACTGGCACAAGAAAAAGAATTCATGAAGAAGAAAAAAATTATTTCTGAAATAAAAGATTTTTTTTATGAGAGAAATAGCAGTTTAAATTTTTGAGTTGAAAGGGGGAGGGGTGTCAAAGGGGATGCTAACAAAATTTGGGTCATATACTCTGTGTGTGTGTGTGTGTCTGTCTCTCTCTCTCTCTCTCTCTCTCTCTCTCTCTCTCTCTCTCTCTCTCTCTCTCTCTCTCCATAACTTTGTACTGAAAGGGGGATAACTTCCCAACAAAAATTTCCTATAACTGCTGAACCTTTAAAATGTGAATTTCAATTATTTTCTGAATGTTTACTTTCTTTTATTTCAGTTCAAATAAAAAGAACAAGAAACACATATTTTAGCAAGAAGAGCATAAAAACGTACATTAATCATGATCTGAAAGACAGAACCATTTGGTCTGTGCCATAATTCTGGAGAAAGAATTCCTTGCCGTTGGAAATGTAAGGTAACTGATGTGGTCATCCTAAGAGTAGTCAAGCCAGGGAACAACGACCCAAAAGCACTGACCAAAGAACCTGTAATTTTGGCCTATTCGCCAAAATAGAACTGTTTCAAATTAATATTGCATTGAATTTGCCATTTCACTTCAGTAACACCATGGGTTTAAAGATTCCAGTTTTCTTTTTTTCTTTTTTGAAGTGTTGTGTTTGTTTTGCCACAGCACAGTATTACATGCAAAAAATTAAATTCTAGAGAAACACTCTTGTAACTCTTTCTTATGTACATGTAGACCTATTTACTGTGTGTATGATTCTTGCATGTTGTTGATAGAAATGCTAATTATTGGTGCAATTTAAGTGCAAAAGAGCTGTACTTTTGTTGTAACTTTGTGTGGATTTTTTTTTAAAACAACTGTAAAATTTGCCGCTTAACATTTTTTGTTTATATAGCAATAGCAATGTGTAAAAATTTGTTACATGTTTTGTCAGAAAGTCTGTTGTCATTTTCTCAGCTATAAACAGTATTTGAAGCAGTGTATAAAAAGACAAGATTTCTCCAGTGTATAGACTATAAGTATGGGGAGGGACCATTGATTTGATAAATCCAATGTTTTAATATGTCTAGTCATAAAAAACCTTTGATTCCATTTTCATGGACATTTCAACTGCACAACATCCCTTACACACTACATATTGAAGAAAGGTACATTACATTGAGCAGTTTCCACATATCAAATTCTCCCATGCTATTTTATGTAGGGAAATATTCCTGCTGTTCAGTGGCATATTTAAATTAAAATTAATCTTGTTCCTTTAATTCCTTTGCCCCTTCACTGCAAAACTAAAGATTTGATGTACACCTTAAAAGTTTTGAAACAATGCTATTAATAAAGAACTATGCAGGCTTTACTACAGTATGCCAGTTTTGGTTTTATATCAACTTGTTTTGATACTTTTTTGCTCATATTGTTATAATGTATAACATATATTTGTGTATGGTTTATAGCATATTGTAATTTATTATCACCATATAAATCCAGTTCACAATCATTTATTTTGCTACACAGCCTTAAGAATGTTTACAAGATTCTTAGTCAGACACTGTGTAAAAATTAAATTCCTTACAAACTGTATTCTCACTACTCTCAAGTAAATTGTACTCACTGTAGCTAGCCATGCATGGGATTTATTTAGTTTAATATTGAATTAATGAAGTTATTAAAGAAATTTACATTTTATGTTACGATTAATTTGGAATGTATTAAAGCAGTCTTGTTGCATATAAACTCTCAAGTTTGACAGATATCATGAGTTTTTCATTCATATTTATTGTGTACCTTTTTTTTTACAACTATGTCATGAAAAATGAACTTAGCATTTAACAAAATGGAAACAATAAATGTTTTATACATGTAAACTTTGTTTTGATTTTATGCTCCCCAAGATAGAAGATGGGAGAGGGGTCATATTGCGTATTATTTTGTTCTGTCGGTCATTCTGTCCAAACTTTCAACTTGCTCAAAATTTTTTGAACGGTGAATGACATGGCTCATACATTTCATATGTGCTTTCCTTGTGATAAGGTAAGACTTTTGTTTCTCTTTTAGTCCCCTACTGGCTTTGCCAAAGGTGACTATTAGTCCTGTCTGTCTAATCATTCCGTTTGTGGTTTTCTGGACTTTTCTCTGCATTGGGTGAAGATACTCAACTGAAATGTTATACATGGCTTTTTCTTGGACAGTTACAGAACAAGTTTTCATTACGCTTGATTTACTTTTGACTGAATTATGCTCCTTGTTGAATTGCAAGAATCAGTGCCAGACATTTCTCGACATTGGATGATTGATTGTTTGGTTTACATCCCGTCGAGAATTTTTCACTCATTGAGACATCATCAGCTGTAGGTGAAGTACTACAAATTTTGATTCTCGCTTCTAAATGCCGAGTGTTTGGCGAAAGAACAATCACTACCTATTTTTACATCTTAGGTTTGACGCGGGCATTGGTTAAAGATGTTCATTTGAAATTTAATATGTGGCTTTGTCATGAATAGTTACAGATCGAGTTTAAGTTCCGTTTACGTTTGACCTATTTTTAACTGAATTAACTTACTGGTAGGAGACTTTGTATAGTTTACAGTACATTCAGAATGCTTGGCTTTTATGTGCCCGTCTAAGATGGATATTATGTTAAGGCGATCATGTCTGTCATGTGACTTGTATTTGATCAAGAATCACAAACTTGGTCATTTCATGCATCTTTGGAAGAAGGTGTGTCGCACCATAAATTAAGGTCACTGTGACCTATAGTTAGATGATACGGTCATATATGGCATAACCTTTTTTGGGGCTCGTGTAGATATGAGTTCCAGAATCAACAAACTGTCAATTTGTGCATCTGTATAGGAGTGTAAATCGTAGCTTAAAATCAGGTCATTTAAACTTTTAAAATGCTAAGTATTTAAAAAACAATGTTTAAGGGAGGTAATCCCTACATATGTTGAGAATAATGCTATTCATTATATTAGTACACATTACATCAATAGTCTTTTTTCATAAATTGTAGGTACATAGAAACTAATATGAAGATTTGTTTTGTTTCTAACATTAATGATATAGATATATGCAGTAATTGTTCTATAAAATTTCCAAGGTTTGACGAGCATATCGCAGAATAGGAACCTGTTTCATGGGAATGATGTTTCTAGCAGTTTAAACTGTTTCCAATTAAGATTCCATTAGCCCCTTGGGAGTAAGCCATGGTATTTCAGAGTTCAGCTGGAGATTCATACATCATTTTGATAAGAGCTAAATTACGTCTGTCCCGTTAAAGATTAATGAGTATAATGTAAGAAGGCTGTGGAATTTTCATTTTGAACCTGGATATGTTTTCTCTCAGTAATCTGCTTTTAAAAGATGCTCGTTCATTCTTCATATAAAAGGCAACAATACTGGATTAGTTTTCCCCAGACGTTAAAAGTCACCTGATTCGTTCTCCAGATGAAAAGGGTATGAAAAGTTATTTATCTTCAGTGCATGAGATAGGCAGTATTTATTATTTACCAATACTTCATCAAGCTCTGGTAGTCTGGTCCGATTTCAGCTAAAAAGAACTTCTAACGGCAAATTATTATTATTTGGTTCAACATAACTTTTTAACCTAATTTGAGTATGCTGAATCTGAAAAAATATGTTGAACTTCATGAAAATGGCGTTAAATAGGTCAAAATGGCGATTCAAAATGGCGGACAGTAATTTTTTTCAAATCGTTTTGAAACGCGCATGTAGAAAAAAAAATGTAAAAACTATGATTACAAAATACAATAGCATCGAGAAAAAGATAGAAATAAGCATGCGACCCTAAAAAAGCCATTGCACGAAAGAAAATCCGAATTTTCTCTGTTTTTCCTCAAAATTCAACGTATACTGTTCCTACATTGTTCTTTGCTTGTGACTTTGCACTTACAAAGGTCCATGCACAGCAAATTGTTACGCTTGCACCCACACCTCAATGTTTTACAACCTGTTGTGCAACTACATGCAATCAAGTCTAAACAAGATTCTGGAATTGGGTCTAAAGTCATCAGAATAGGCACTAGAATACCTTCATTCAACTTCCATCCCATCTCAGTTGGAGATGGTAATGTGGGGTTACTTATATTTGCTTGTCTCCATACCAGCGCTTGATAATGTGCACGTTTAATGTGCAGATGCAAGGCATCGCTAGTGGGGGGCATGTTTTCGGGGCTCTTGGATTTTCCGAATAAAATGTTCCTAACCGAGTCAGTTGACGACACTGTGCCCTGGTTATACAGCTTGCATACGAACTTTTCACAGTCGACTATTTTCTGTTCAGTTAAATTGCCCTCTCCAAAACCCCCAAGAAGCCCAACATTGTCTTTGTAAACCTTAAATCCAGTTTTTTTGGATATCCCAAAGAAAAAAGAAGTTGTGTCACATCCAGTCAGAGCATGGAATGCTAACAGATTCGTGCACATTTCTGGAGAGGTAAAGGTTTTCTCTACAACAGCATGAATAGGAATGTTCTTGGGCTTTGCAGATGTTCCAGCAACCATCCACAACTGTATATTTATTTCTGAAAAGAAAGATACAAGTAGCAGTAAAACATCAGTATCAGATGCTAGTACAACAACTGAACTGCAAGTGGATTCTTTCGCACAATGTATGGCATGAAGAACTATTCTAGTATCTGCCTCTTCATGTGACGCATGTAGGGCAGATATATCGAGGAATTCGTCATTGCATTTAACGCTATTCTCATCGAGAAACCCACCAGCAGTAACAACAGTTTTCTCTGTGGGTGCATGAAGAATTATCTGCTCAGATAAAAAGGCAGCTAGGTCTTTCTTGTTGTCATTCAAAGACAAAAAAGCTGAAAAGTTATTCGGGAGTGGCACATCCTTATTTTCAATAACCCTTCTAACTGGCTGCTGCCCTTTTGCCCTACGAGAACGAGTGCCCGATTTTATAGATTGTTCCCTGTAACGGTCGAACAGAACATCAACTCTTGAATACATGGCCCCTTTTCTCACCACAGTGGAAACAAACTCATCTGCAAAGTCTCCAAATGTTTTCATGCCATGTGTTTTCATGCTCTGAACTAAAGCCTGGCCATCTATGATCAAAGCTGGTGATTCGCCTACATTTTCGACTCGCGCCCTTACATCAACATCTTGAAGTATGTCTTCTAAAACAACAGATTTGTTTCCAGACTTTAGTGCACCGCTGGTATCCGCTATAGATATCGGCACAGGAAGGAGCTCGTGTTTCAAAATCTGCTCTAAATCAACCTCTCGTCCGGCCTTATATGCAATGACAAGTCTCTGCAGTATGTTCCGATCTGCCTTTAGAATTTTTTTCTTTTCCACAGCTTTTGGTACAACTTGTACCTTGTATAAGGAGTCAAATGTTAATGAGCAGCTTTTTTTCAGAACACTTCTCAAAGGAACTTGTAAACTACTTGTTTCTATGTTTGGTATCAGACGATCTTTTACGAAATTCTCTAATGATATCTGTCCCAAATTTGCTGCAGAAAGTAAGGACTCCTTGATCATATCTGTAGCTTTGTCTTTTGTAACTATATTGATCAGTTGATCTCTTTCGTACAAAAGGTCAAATACTCTAAACCTTTTCATTGCATCAACGAGCGAATCCTCATACACTGCATCAGTAACTTGTCGACTCTTTGATGCGTCCTTGTGTGTGAGAATGTCATCTGGATTCACATCGTACATCACCTTTGTAAGAAGACTTATATGAGATCTCAGATTGTAGGAAAGGGACCACCTACTGAGAGCAGATGGAGTCCTAGTAATTCCTACAATTCCACCACCTTTCTTACCCGTGGCGTTTCGCCATTCTTGACTTTGGTCTGGGTCAACTTGATTGAAAGTTCCAGCACTTCTCTTGACGACAAAATTTCCATCCTGAAACTCTGATAGTACTTCAATAGGCAATTGGTGGCAATCAGCAAGATACACACTACCCCACCTAGCATAATTTGTATGGTCATATCGGAAGAACCATGGGAGCATTGAACGGAAAGACTTCAAATATAAATCCCAAAGCCCATCTCTTTCTGACTTTGTAAACATTAAAAGGATAGAAACCATGTCCAAATATGACCACCAAAACAGGACATTTGGGTTGTCAATTTCCTGTCTGAAACTTGAAAAATACTCTTTGAAAACAGGATTTTGCAGTTGGTCAATGCTAGAAAGTATGTCTTGCTGTTCCGTCATGATGCCATTCAATGTTTGCGAATGATCAACATTTTTGGTAGATACAAATAACACAAAGTCTGGCAGTAAAATCTTCCAGATTGCTTGAGCAGTAATTTTATGGGCTCTCATGCCACGACTGTAGTGCTTTCCACCTAATACATTTTCAGCAGCCACAGGTTCTAATAACTCGCATTCCATCCACAGTTCATGCAAACCAGAACCTCTCATATGATCTCCTATACATTTCATGAAATTCATAGCTATATGTAAGCCACCCATTCTTGGAACAAGCCTGTCTCTATACTCAGGAACTGACCATTTTAAATCCATCAACTTAAAGTACAAAGCTTGATCAACTGTGATAACTGTATGACGTTGACCAAGATGCTCAGATATGTGCATGCATTTCTGGACAACTGTGTTAAGTGTATCCATTTCATGAGCAGGTGCTTGTACAATAGGCATGTAACCAACAAGTGTGAGATCCGGGTTTTTACTACTGACAGACTGATTATGTCCTGACCAACTAGCTGGGACTTTCTGCTTATGTCTGTGCAAATGAAACGCCAATTCATTAGCAAACTCTTGAGAGGACAATTGATTCTCTGAGTCAGAAGGTTGGAAGATATCTAACGTAACTGGTCTGGGATAGTGAGGTTGTGATTTTCCTTCTACTATTGGGGAAATGACAATACTGTCCATCTGAGGAGGTACCTTCAATGTCTCATTTGAAGATGGACTTATGTGCTGAAGGTTAATGTCATTTCCCGACCCTCGTTGCCAACATGCTATCTGCGTTGCATGGAATGTTTCCTTGCCATCCAGTGTTGAATCACTAATATCAATATTGTCAGCTGTAAAGTGTGTGAAAACGCTTGGCTTTAAATTCGAGGGAAGGAAATGTCCAGTCCTTTCGTCCATAGACTGAAGGCTTTCCTCTGCAAGCCCAGTGTCAACACGCAGAACATCTTTATAACTCAGGGTGTGACCAGCACTATTAAACAAGTTTAACAGCTGTTTTGACCTTGTCATTTGATGCAAGGTGCATGCAAGGCCAATATGCTTTGGAGTCCACTTTTTTCCATTACTTACCCCATACACAATATCCTGAGCTACGCTCACTATTTTCTTCTGTCTGCTGCAATCTGGATTGTCATTGCCATCAGTACAATCAAAGACCTCTTGTCCGCCATAAAGAAGATTCAGAAACATGAGGATACTATCTGGGACACAACTTACGGCATCAGCCTCACAAACATTCAAACCCATGTGACCAGGTCTATCTTGCAGGTCTGATCTTAATCTTAGTGCAACATGTACCAGTTCATGAAATGAGTTGTGTGGAGGTTTATAACATGGCATAGTGAGTAATTCGTCATCCATGGTATCTTGGTCATCATGAAACATATCTCCAAAATGAGATTTAGAAAGAATATGGGGCACTAAAAGAGTTTCGCGTTCAGATACTGCTCTATCGAGGGGACGAAGAAACTGGAAGATATTCTGCACCTTGGCTTGCAGATTTTCTTTAAACGTTGATCTACGAGTGATAAAAGACTGTGGCATTTCAGATCCTACCTCTTCTACCAACTTGGAGTACCTGTTCCATGTATCAGAGAGCTGTAAGATTTGGCACTTGCTGGCTGCGTACTCCAGTTCTCGAACAAGAAATATCATGGCCAGATCTTCACATTTTGACTCCTTTTCTGTTTTTTTGTGTATCATACTTAAAAGCATTCATGCATTTTAGATGGTACTTACCCTCTGCAGCTATCAAATCGCTAACGTTTCCTAACTTAACACGAAGTATGTTGTCATACTTTGCATTTTTAAGAACCATGTCGCTAACAGAAAATGTTGTAATGTTGAATAGCTTCTGTTTAATTTGTTGTTGACAAAATATGCATAACTGCCAATCTATTGGTGTAGATGCATTTCGCAAAGTTCGGGATGCTGCTGCAGAAGGGTGTGAGCAAGATGACGTAGACGGTACATCATCCTCTGTATCGACGTTGATTGTATCAGATGTGTTTGTAAGCAAACATGCTTTTCTTTCCATTAACTGAATTGGTCTGGGGTGAGTAAATGCACTATAGCATTTCCTATGACATAGAACTCTATCATTCGGACTTAATTTTTCTATTCTGTCAATGGCATCATAGTTCCTGGCATCTTTAACTTTCTTACGACGAGATGCCCTCTCGGTCAACGTTTCGATAGACTTTTTGCTTTTTAATTCTAACGTGTCTGTCTTTTTTTCCTGACATATAACACACAAATCTGTATCTATTTGATAACTTCGCTTAAGTGATCGTTCAGTCATGATTTCTAATCAATGAGTGGTGAGATATGACAAGCCTATAACCTCGGCCATCAGTTTTATACCTTATGTCAGAATCATTTGTTAATTCGATCCTCGATTGTGTCGGTCGCGCTATTGTGAAAACCATTGAACACTGTGTTGAATTTCAAGTGCATTTATATCATAAAGTATGCAATACGTTAACTGAATAATTTGCACAATTAGAAGGAAATAAGCATTAAATATCATATCAAAATGCATATATATACTGTGCGTCAATATGCGGTTGCGAAAAAATGAGTTAATTGGGATCTAATCGTTTTTTTCACAATTTTAATTGTTTAACGAACATTGAACAATTTATTCTATTTTTCAGACACATATAAGTTTAGTAAAATCCTTTAAATTGCTTTAATTTGCAATAAACTTTTTTAAAATAAAGCCATATAGATAATTTTGCAAATTTCAACACCGCCATTTTGAATCGCCATTTTGACCTATTTAACGCCATTTTCATGAAGTTCAACATATTTTTTCGGATTCAGCATACGCAAATTAGGTTAAAAAGTTATGTTGGACCAAATAATAATAATTTGCCGTTAGAACCCATTTCTAGCCTCTTTTTTCAAAATCTGGACCAGACTATGGGGTGTAACTAGCATTTCCAATTAACTCGTATCATACAAACCTGCAATCAATACAGTCGATATATATTGGTGTACCTCTAGAAATCACCTATAGAATTATATATCATTTCCAATGTTATCTGCTAGCCATTTCCTCATAAACGTGCTGCAGTTGTAAAATCTTGATAAATATAGTACATATATTTCAACGGCTGGAAATTCCGACAGGAATAAAAGTAGAATGTAAGTATAAAAAAAAATGAATTTATTTCGTTAATGACCAATGACGTTATATACCAAAATGTTCCTTCATATTATAGCTACATAATCTTAACCTGCAATTCTTGCATCTCTGTATGTAGAGAAGTATCTTTCTCGCGGGGGGTGGGGGGTGGGTGGAATCTCTGGTTTTTCTTAAGTTTTTCTCATGCAGGGAGATACAGAATTGCCGCTAAATCTATGTAATGTATGGGTTTAAAAAGATAACAGCTGATGCATGTGTCCTTTTAGAAATAAATTCTGAAAATACTTGTGAGATATCACTTTTATTAACACGTGGTAAATATGTCCTTATTTAAAGAATTCAAATGGAAATGAACAATTAGAAATTACTTTCGGAGATCGATTCAGCCGCAACTGAGAATGGAGCGATTTCTATGAAACTTAAAATCTTCACAAGGAGACAGGTGTACAATTGTCAATCATACTGGAAAGCGTTAATTTTCGCCCATCCTTCTAGGAATTATCAGTTTTTGTTCGACATTGAATGGGTTGTGGAACACTTTGTTGAGTGTTTCAGAATCTATAAATATTTTATTCAGTACAGAAAAGAGTTGGAAAATTTACTACAAATTGCCTAGACTACTGCTATCTTCAGCCTCGTTATAAATTGACTAGAAACGTCCTCTCTGTGTATAATTACAACTTGCTTTAGAGCATCCGTTGGGCTGAGTTCTTATGAAGGTTATCTAGAAGATCATTAAGTCAATTTTACCATGCAAGGGAAGTAAACTTTGGTGTTTGAATACAGTGACGGATCTAGAGTGTGGGAGGTTATGGGGGTTGCCCCCCCCCCTCCTTGGTTGAATTTTTAAAAAAAGGGGGGTCAGTTTTGCCATTTTGGGGTTTCACCCACCCATCCACCCGTCCTTGTGTGGAAAATGTACAAATATGGATCGCAAACCCTTTGAAAATTCTCTGAATCCGCCTCTGAGATTATCAGTTCTTTTCGATATGTCGCACAAAACTACAAAAATAAACATCTTGACGAGTCAACTGTGGGTATTGCTATAGGTTGTTTATATGGACATTACTAATTTATTGTAGCAAAGAAGGGGAGGGAAATCTTTGGATCAGTCGGGGAGCGTACATGTACGCGGTATCCTTGCACTAGTTTGGTGATTTGTCCACTGAGCTAACCAGGCCGACAAGCAAAGCATCATGATATTACTACCATATAAAGTTTAAACCTATCTCGGAAATCACACAAGCACTTTTATATAAAAAAAAACCTGAAAATCTAATTTTAGAAAAAAATGTGTAAGAAATTTCGCATGTCATTCTAGTAGATATATACTGGAATTCGGAAATGACGTAAAACCCCTTTCTTCTGCGACATGCTTTCTGTTTAAGTTATCATGGGGACTCTCGGTCCATCAGAAAAACCATAGATATGTAGTATATTATCGCAACAACTGGGACATCGAATGAATTTCAATGAAAGTTGCGCAAAGAAAACCACTTTACAATCGTTTTTCGACTTCGAAGTGAGAGTTACGGGTCTTTCGGATATGACCTTAAAAATGAAGGTCCCGTGTCTCGGCAGGTGTTGGCACATTTGACACATTAAAGAACCCCCACTGCTGCGGCCCTGAGTCGTAAGCATGGATCTAAATTTGTGGTACTTCATCTGCAGATGGGTGATATTTTCAAACGGACGTAAAACAAACTTCACCTCTACTTATATCTACCGGAGATCATTGTTAGACGAGTTACTTTTCTTAGAGTGCTGGGATATCGGTAAATTGTGATTTCTAGAGCATTTATATTGTATAATAATTATGGTCCCCGAAGAGCGTATCATGGTAATAGTGTATACGAAGAAAGACATGTCCAAAACAAAGCACGAGAGAGAGAGAGAGAGAGAGAGAGAGAGAGAGAGAGAGAGAGAGAGAGAGAGAGAGAGAGAGAGAGAGAGCACTGTAAGAAATGAATAATAATCACAGATGATTATATCTTTTTGTAATCATTTTTACACTAATCAGTTACCTTTAACGATAACAAGTTGATTTTTTTACAAGATCATTCTGCATTTTATCAACTATTAGAAACATATTACAGCATTGTTGAAAATATCGATGAAAGTAAATCATGTATGTTTGTTTGTTTGTTTTGTGATCTTTTCAAACCTTTTGATTAAGCATGGCATGATGATCTTATCTTAAATTACAAACATAGTATATCTGGTGGTATTTATAATGGTCTACAGATTAGTCAAGTAATAAATCTGAAAAAGTGATGTATGTATATTTAAAATGTATTATCAATTTTCATATTGTATGCTGATGTCAATTCGCTCCAACAACACGTAACATCCAAAGTGTTCAATCTGAATAGAGATACGAGTCAAATGAATAAGGATGTATATAAAGCACTGGAAATGACCAAAGACACGAACAACATGAAATTGTCAAATTTCGGGACGAACTATCCCTTCTTTACTTAGAAATGTCAACGTCATCAATGAAATACGATACAATGCAAATTAGTACTAAAATGTAAAGGCTGCGAAAAAAAAAAAAACCCAACAGAACGCCTACATACTGAAATTATCGAGTGTTACAGGGAGCAATGAAAGAAAGTCTAGTTTGAGCGAGAGTAAAGAGAAATAATCAAATGAATAAAGAGATGAAATGGAATAAATAAGTAAATACTGGTACTGAAGTATAGCAATAAAGTGTAATTAAAAAATAATAATAATTTGGGGACTAAGTATGGATATTATAAAAATGAATGAGTAAATAACAAACTATGTTTTAGAAAATACGGAAAGATTGACCCCTAATGATTGTGCTGTGTTACAGAGAGTAGACAGCGATCAAACAGAAAGTGAAAAACAGACAAAATAATTAACATGAGTTATAGCTAGGGAAAGCTAGGCCACATTCATTCTGATGAAGTCACTGAGTTTGTTCTTGACAGTTTTAAGAGCCCTGTCACCGGCCGATGCTACCGAATTCTTGAGGACACATTCTGTCGCACGGACAACTGCATCTACCTCACAAGCTACAAGGTTTGTGACCAACAATATGTAGATAAACCTGAGGACTTACGTAGAAGGATCAATAACTACCGGTCTACCATTCAAACAACAGGGTCAAAGAACCCATTGTCATTTCAATTTCGTAGGACACAAATGAGAAGACATGACATTAGTGGTTATTGACCATCACTAGAGTGATGCCGAGGGGAAGAACTAGGAATAAATCAGGGTGTATAGAATGGAGTCATTCCGCCTCCATGGAACGAACAAACTCAGTGACTTATTTTAAATCATCTTTGATAAACTGAACAAAAAAAAAAAATAAAAATTCAATACAATGTGCGCTTTATGGAAAAATAATTTTGATAATATATTTTCATTTTTTTTTTGGTTTTTTTTTGTTTCAACCTTGCTATTACATGATACTTACACTATGTGTGAGACTGTAAGTATAATGTCTCCGTAAAATACTCAAAATTGCAAATAATAAAAAAAAAGACGGGTATTCTTGATATGATGTAGAAAAAGTAGAATTACTCGTTGCTATGATCGTTACTGGTCGTCCAATTTTGGCTTCTAGGGAATCACTTTATTCCGAAAATGGATGGAGGATGAAAACCTTTAAATATTGATTTGACGCTATTTATAAAAAAAAATTCCACAATTTTCAAAATTCATACAGAGTTCATGAAAAATCATCGCAAACGAGAAAAAATTTCGAAATATAATACTTGAAACAATCGAAGTGATGTAACGATGTGATGAATGGTCATAATACTGGAAGCAGTTAATGATCGAGAATTTATATAACTGACATCAATATTGAATGAAAAGGGGATTTTTTAAAAACTTTATTTCAAACAAAATTAAGTCTAATAATGTTATGAAAATGAGACACAGAAAAACCTTAAGTGATGGCAGTGTAACTGAACAAGTGAAGATAACGAACAGTGAGAAATCTTACAAATCCTATAAAATGTACTGAATAAAGAGTAGGGCAAACACAGGCTTCTGGATTTACCAGAGGTGGAATCAGGTGCAAGAGGAGTAAGCATCCCCTGTTGACCGATCACACCCGCCGTAGCTTGTTTCTTTATTTGTTTTACGTCCCGTCGAGAATTTTTCACTCATACTGAAACATCACCAACTGCATGTGAAGTACCTCAAATTTGGATATTTGCTTAGCGTTTACGAACGTAGCAGTGGGGGTTGTTAAACGTGCCAACTCCTGTTGGGACACGGGACGTCTTTATCTAAGATCCGAAAGGCCCGTGATTCTTACTTGTAAATGCCGAGCGTTTGGCGAACGGGCAATCACTTTACGTCATAGGTTTGACGCGGTCATGGCACGAGCGGGACTCGAACTCAAACCTCCAGCTTACGAAGCGAACGCTCTACACCTGAGCTACCGTGACCTGTTGGATAAGTACCAGTCTGTACTACGACATTTGTGTGCTGCGCCAGTGTATAGTAAACTGCAACACGTGATCGGTCATATTGTCCGATACAATGCGTGAAAAATAAGTCAGAAAACTACACGTGGAATTTTATTTGGCTTATGAATACTTTGAACTATATTATCATTTCAGAAACTCTGTGTCTGTTCGCGTGGAGACCCATGTGAAAATAACACTCTTGAATCGTCATATCACGCACTGAATGACCGTAAGTCTTCAATAAAGTTTGGATGACCACGCAATGGCATTTTTTCGACGTGATTGATCACTGAAAATCAAGAAATACGAGTAAAGTTCGCGTTTTCTTGCATGTCGCGGGATAACCTCCGAGATCTCAAAATGTTGATTTGAAATATAAAAGCCGAGACGTTAGTCGAGGTTTTTATATTTCAAACAACATTTCAAAACCACGGAGATTATTCTGCATCATCAAACAATTTTTTTTTCTAATCTAATGCGGCTCAAACGATTGTTTAATATACAGTTACGAATTATGTCACTTTGTAACATTTTAAACCTATTTATTTTTTTCTTGTGGAAGTTTAATGTGTATCACTGTTCTGATAATCTATTGATTGATTTATCTATCGATCAACTTTCCATACTTATGCAGCAATCACCTGCATATGGTGTTTATATCTCTTTCAACTGATTCGATACGCAAGAGCTTGTTCTGCGTATGATCAGATTTTAAAATGAGGCAGGCTACTAACAAACAAGTTGTTGCTACAGGGATTTTAATAGTCTCGTTTAAAGTCAGTATTTCGCAAATTCTGTGGTCGTTATAACGATCTAGTTTGCCAATACAACCTGTCATTTGGTCAAATCTGTCTGACATGTTTCATACCTATTGTTAAGCCGTTCTTGGCACACTGATTCTGGATGCGGATTGCTCCATTTAACTCATTAACATATATGGCTCACGGCGGGTGTGACCGGTCGACAGGGGATGCTTACTCCTTCTAAGCACCTGATCCCACCTTTGGTATATCTAGGGATCCGTATTTGCCCAACTCTCTATATTGTATTCCTTATGGGAGGTATGATATTGATCACTGTTCGTTATCGTCACCTTTTCATTGATTAAACGGCATATGTTGGAGAATAATAGACGCGACATTTCTTTGATCTCTACAACAAACGTGGTAGAATATTTCTTATCTCTGAAATCTAAATAGCATGGTCCTTCCACTTCCTCGAGGTTTGTCGCGTTGAGGTATACTTTCCAAAATAAACACGAAATTTTTTTCTTCCGTAGCTCTGCCCTGGCCTGCTTATCGTACAGACATTTTTATTCATAGATATTTTATTGCACACTAGTCTGTATATTCATAAATAATATTATATCTGTGTTCTGTTCATATGATATTGTAACTTCTTTGCTCGTCTTATGGGAACATTGTCGGTCCTGTACTAACACTGGACGCTGTAATTGAATAAAAAAGAGTTCTGGATTCGGCACTAAGGGGCCCTTAAGAGAAGGTATTCCAATCATTTTATCTTTTTTAAGAGTTGTCACTTTCAATAAATTATGTTAAAATACCTTAATTAAATACCTAAATTATATGAAAAATCTTTTTCAGTCTTTGTTATTGCTTACTTGAATATGATATTTAGATGTAAGTTTAAATTAATAAAATTAACATTGACAAACATTATATCTATGAACTAATTACATAATCTACAATGAATTTTGGGTTGTTGTGATGCGCAAACAACAATTAATTAATCCATCAATCAATCATTTAAACAATGTTTCAATCAATAATATGACTCAATATTTTCAATGAATGAGTGTCTCGATCAATCAATCAATATAACAACCTGGGTTTATCAATCAATCAATGTTTTCAATCAATCAATGTAACAATTGAAATAAAGCCTATTGGCTACTGGAAGAATCCCATGGGGATTCGGGTTAAAACAGGTCCTTAGTACCCCTTGGTTGTCGTAAGAGGCTACTAAATGGGGCGGTCCTTTGGATGAGACCGCAATAAAGATCCCTCTCTGCTCAAAGATTGTGCGCGTAGAGCATAAGCCTTAATTTTACAGCCCTTCATCGGCAATGGTGACGTCTCATATGAGTGAAAAATTCTCGAGAGTGACGTTAAACAATATACAACTGACCAACCTGTCTTCATGTATGAATAATAGATGTTAAGATATATGAAAACATCCGCCATAAGGGGGCAAAACAGTGTCGAGGAAGATTGGGGATAGGTTTATGTTGCACAGCTATGAATAATACCGAGCAAGCCAGCACTTACACGTAATGCCGCTCAAAAATATAACCCGGGCAGTATCTGACAAGTTTGTACCATCGCGATATAATACAGAGAACATTGCAGGTCAGTGTACTTTACGTACGCACCGTTACTTGCTACAATAAATTGAAGTAAATGATTGATTCTAACCCGTTCTATACTCGAGAATATTGTTGTTTTGTAGTTAGTAATAATCCCGTTTACAGTACATAACAAACAAGGAGTTTAAAGTCGCAAAATGTCAGAAGTGAGCAGTTGCGACAATTCCACTTCATAATTATGACCGGTCGCGGAACATATGTAGCTCAGTGGTAGAGCGTTTGCTTCGTAATCGGGAGGTATTGTATACCTATCGTAAGTTAGTATTTTATCATTGATATACTTTTCTTTCAATAATTGGAAATAAATTATGTTAAATCTTTGAATATCGTTGTGATTGATTATGCTGAGTTTATATAAAATAGTGTTTAGTCTGATCCATGACAAGTGTTTTGATAAAAAATATTCTGTAGTTTCTTCTAATTTTGCTAAGGCATACAGGTAGAATAGTTTAGTGCCCATAACCCGCACACTGTTCTGTAGCACTTTATGATGTTTAGGCAAATATGACAAAATTCTCTTGTGGATATTTTCTATTCTGTCGTCTGCTTTGCAATGTTAAGGGAAGATGACCTTTACTAATATCTGATGTGTGCAATTCTATGGTGGCTTCTTTATGCCTTGTCATATTTTCGTTGTTTCGAGCGCAAAACAACAGAACGAAAAGACGACATATCGACAATGTGCATCATTTCATCTCAAAATAAAAAGAACACAACAAAACGAAAAAAAGTTTGTCCTTTCGCTCAACTTATTCACGACTTTTTGTAGCCTTTTCGCCCACTAGTTTGCGATTCCTGAAATTTAATTTTTGTATTCCCCCAACAAATCAAGATTTACACGACATAGTTGGTGTCTATTGCCGCATTATAACCAAGGAAACGCTGTCTATACACCGTAGTTTAGGCACCAAATCACATGTGGATCCAAGTACTACAGTGCCATGGTAGCAAAATTCCCGGTTTGAGAGTCATGCGTGGGTCATACCACTGTCAATTAGCGCAGCAAAGTTAAATTGGTGTCTGTAGCGCCATGGTGCCTAGGAAAGATGCTTGTGTTGGTTCTTCAGCACTAGACCTATTTTTCTGACATCAGGTGAGCTGAAATAGGGGTCTGTTAGGCGATCTGGCACCCAGAAACGGTAGCTATTTCTGGAAAGCCACAGGGGACCCCCAATTCGTATTCTATTTATCGCATTATGGAATGGACATGATTGTAATCCGGGGATGGCCAAGATGCATCTTGACTTAGTCATGATTTTAAGTTATACCATGTTGATATTGGAAGATAACCTGGGTAACATCATGGGTCGTCAACTTGGATAAGTCAAAATTGATCAATGGATTATATAGAACATGACTGGGCAGTCCTCTATGGCTTTTCATAATAATGACCCTTTTCGCACTCTTTATTGTTCGAGTGATTGATTATATATTGTTTAACGTCCCGCTCGAGAATCTTTCACTCATATGGAGACGTCACCATTGCCGGTGATGGGCTGCAAAATTTAAGCCTATGCTTGGCGTTTATGGCCTTTGAGCAGGGAGGGATCTTTAACGTGCCACACCTGCTGTGACACGGGGCCTCGGTTTTTGCGGTCTAATCCGAAGGACCGCCCCATTTAGTCGCCTCTTACGACAAGCAAGGGGTGCTGAGGATCTATTCTAACAACCCGGATCCCCAGGGGGCCTTTATTGTTCGAAGTCATCATGTACTACTGCTCCGTTCACCTAGTGAGATATGTTCTACAGTATATCAGCTGATGTCCTAAATAAAGCTCTATCAGTTGGTGTCATGTGACTTGGTCCCCTAAATAGTTTCTTTCTTGTGCTTTTTTGTGTTGGAATCTAGCAGGAGGTATTGTGTGCTAAATTCCACTAAATTGACAATATTATTTCCAGGTTCCATTGTCTGAAATAGTTTTGCACATAGATATTTAGTATACGATGTATTTACAGATTGCATATACTGCAATAATGAGACATGACATTTCGGCCATGCAAATAACACATTTCCAATTTCTACAGTAAAACACGACTATGTTACACTTTGAACAGCATCTAAAATGAGCAATGCTAATTTTGTCACTATTACATCACAAATGCTGTTATGCATTGTATCCGAAAATCCTTCGTCGACGTCTATTTGGTCTTGGAGCAATTATATTTTTGGAAATAACTCTAAAAATAAACGCCAATATACTAAACGCAGATCACACGTTAAAACTAATTTTCCAATATTTCATTTTGTGCATCACATCGCACAGTCTCCTACTGCCACAAACCCCGTAGTGATCCGGGTTAGATTAGGTCCTCAGTACCCCTTGCTTGTCGTAAAAGGCGACTAAATAGGGGCAGTCCTTCACAAAAAAACCCCGATGTTCCGTGTGGCAGCAAGTTTGGCACGATAAATATCCCTACCTACTCAAAGGCCGTAAGCGCCGAACATAGGCCTAAATTTTGCACTCCCTCATAGGCAACGTGACGTGTAACGTCTTCATATGTGTGAAAAATTTCTTGAGTGGGACGTTAAACAACATACAACCAACCAAGAAATCTACTGCAACAGTCGGTCAGGAAGAGTTTATTTGTTTTCCCCATTTAACTCTGAATAAAGTCCAATTACATACTAAGTGATGGATTCTGAAATGCTTAGGTTTAAATCAAACGCCTTTACACGATGTTTTGGACATTGTCGTGATTTAGAAAAACTCTTTTGTATGCAATTTTTCTAAATTTATAGTTTACTATCAACATAATGAATTTAAACGTATACAATTTTAAAGGGTCATTTAAATTTGTTCGCGGTCGAAACAATACTTATTTCATAATCATTAACATTTTACGATATACCTATGTATGTAATGGAGATTTTGTACAGATTTTTTTCTTCGCAAATGCACATGCACAAGATATGAATCCAGACAATCAAGCCATGAATCAGAGCTTTTTCTCAGACTGATTCTGCAGCAAAACCAATCGAACCTCTTTGCTGTTATATTCTGATGTACGTACCATCAGGACAACGGAGCACAATCATTATGAGAGGCTTACTTTTAATCAAACTCGAATAAGCATCAACTATTACTGAATGTGGGTGGAAGGGACTGAAATGACATACGTTAAATCATATTGTTTAGAAAAAGTTTTAGGAATATTTAGCATTACAGTCATTTTCATTATTTATCAATTTTATTTTTATTATTTATCTTCGCCTTTGTTAATTAGCCTGGACATAGAAATAATATAATCAATTCACATTTTTTGATATTAAGTTAGTTTACTTACCTATCCCGTCAGCTCTTTTTAATTCAAAAGTAAAGATTTGTGAATAATGCAAAAATAAAGGTGGTTTCATTTCATAGGAAAATTTTGTGATAAATATGGGTTTTAGCGATATTAAAACATTTGCAGCTAGTATTACACAATCCTATACCAAAGGTTTCGGTCGTACCCTGTGTCCTTAACTTTGTTCAACTGTACGACCTTAGTGGCAAGGGTAGGACTATAGTTAGGGATTAAATATACAGGAGAATATTTAATCTTCTCAAAAATCACAAGTTTACAATTTGTCAAATTAAAGTGTAGTATTCTTATGTAATGTACATTTATAGTTTATTCAAGTAATGGCCCCCGGGGAAGAGCGTGGGTCAACTTTTCAAGAATCATAAGTTTGCAATTTGTAAAATTAAACGAAAGTGCATGCATCCTCATGAAAGTGTCGATTGCGATACCATTTTCTGCCCTGGTGATTTAAAAACCTAAATCCATTTCCTTGAAATTTTACATTTCCATATTGGAAAAGTCAAAGCGGAAAGGAATATTTATTTCTCAGGAAAATGATTCCTAGCTGAAATATGCTGTCAACAAATTGAGAATGTTCAAATTGAAATTTTACTAAGCACTGTCCGCCCGAAAAATAGCACATTGCAATTCTATTTTGGTCGGCTCACTTCCTACGACCACATACAGCTTAGGGAAATATCAGGCAATTGACAAAAATGATGGAAAATGAATGTGTTTTTGTCAAAATGAGACTCTTGGTGATTCTAGCTTATACCGGTAGTTCTTTGTTCAAATCATAGCCCAGAGAGAAGTGGGCCTACAACAGGAGTCTACAGTTTTACATTGGAATTTGAATATAATTTTTCTCAAATCATTTTCTAAAGAGATATGCAATTATTGATATACAGTTGATATGCAAATATTGATATAGAGTTGATATAAAGTTGATATGCAATTATTGATATACAGTTGATATGCAATTAACTTCAAAGTACGACCCTGTGCTCCTTTTGGTACCACAAAAGGGCTTTGAAGTTTTAAAATTAAGAACATATTCTGTTGAATTACGGGCACTTGATACATATTTCGGCTTAGTTTGATTGTAATAAGTAAAATATGAAGCTCATTAAACAAAAATAAGTAACTTAAATAAATAAATAAATTACATTCTATTAGTAAATTGTATCATCTTACATGTGCGTATAAAAACATATTTAGTTCTCGTTTTCGCAATTATTTTTTAATTTGTAGCAACTGTCGTTAATATGCTATAGTGTCCAACGGTAGTAGAGAGTTAAGTTTGTCACACGATAGTTTAGAGTTAAGTTTGTCACACGATAGTTTAGAGTTAAGTTTGTCACACGATAGTTTAGAGTTAAGTTTGTTACACGATAGCTTAGAGTTAAGTTTATCAGAACCAGATCTTCTTTAGCCAAGATGTGATATTTATAGGCAGAGATGCGATGTTTCGTTTAGGAACTATCTAAGAAATCATCTTTAGATATTCTTTTTAAGGGTTCAAGAACCAGTTTATGATATATAGTAGATCTGAGTTTATTCAAGCCATGACCGTGGTGTCAACTATTTTTGACATGATCAAGTACACCAAATTTTCACAGCATTGATAGATTTCATACTTTGAATATTTGATAAAATTAAAGCTATTTACTTTCAAAGATTTCGGAAAAGAGAAGACATATTTTACTAAGCCGCTGTAACCGTCAAGCATAAATTGATGTGAATTACAAAAGCCGACACAATTAATCACGATGGACCGCGAGCTTGTGGCGAGCAGACAAGTAAATAACGCACAATGGCGCAAATAACCATTATATGCGATTTATGCTTTGAAATTGATCTTGTATTTTCAATTCCGTATTATTTTCGTAGTCGTTACTCATCTGAATGCCATAGTTACCGAATGTATTTGGTTTGGCATTGCAAAATCGGGAGACAGACAGAGATCTACAATTGCTAGTAGAATTTTAAAGTGTACTGAAGCAGCCGACTTTCATAACGTGTCGAAGAATAAGTCATCCTGCAGTCGACAGATTCTGCAAGTCAAAGTTTCATACTGCAGTGAAATATGGCCCTTAATATAATCACTAGGTGAAAGTCGAAGAAAAATTTACGTCTGAATTATTACAAAAATCCATCAATAATAATAAAAAAATATTAAATTAAATCTGATGAGTAAGGGAACAACTGAGAACGACGTGGTGGAGTGAGAGGTTGCTTTCTTCATACAATCTACTGCCACTCCACTAGAATACATTTGTCGGCATCAGATCGTGTCAATGTCATCTGCATAACCATCTGCGTTCTCAATTCTGACAATATTATGTTTCTTAATTGCGTGGATCGCGCAGAGAAGCAAGTTTAAACCGGGTGCTATGGAGAAAAATCAGCTTGTGCATCCACAAGTGTACGTTTTGTTTGTTTGTTTTACGTCCCGTCGAGAATTTTGCACTCATAATGAGACGTCACCCGCTGTAGGTGAATTACCACAAATTTAGACCTATGCTTTGCGCTCAGGGCCGTAGAGGTGAGGATTCTTTAACGCCTGTCGCGCCACATCGTCATATCCGAAAGACCCATGATTTTCGCTTCTAAATGCCGAGCATTTGGCGAAGGAGCAATCGCTACCTATTTTTACGTCTTAGATTTGATGCGGCCATGGCACGAGCGGGACTCGATCTCACGGCCTTCCGGTTACGAAGCGAACGCTCTAATCATTAAGCTACCGCAATCGGTAGTGTAGGTTTCCACCAGAGCCATTCGGAACCTCAGCCGGCCTTTTCCGTCAAGCCGAAATAAAGAGTCGTTAGCGGAGAGTTTAACTTCCGTTCGTGCGTCCTCTACATGTACACTGGCACCTATCGAACTACTGCACAACCGAAAGTTGTAAAAGAAAATCACTTGATTGACATCCATTTATGCAGTAGATCCCATATATTCAGTTGCATCAGGGGTAAGTTGACTCTTGAAAATTAAATGGCCTTAAATCGAAAGAATATGATGCTCAAGACAATCTAATATCGTGTGAATTCATAATAAGCAATACATTCTGATAGCTTGTTTGACGCTTGAATTTGTTTCCACTCTGGAGTCGGTAGTGAATTTTTACCAATGAATTTTAACTTCATTACAAAAAAGTCTCAATCTTATTCTATATCAAATTGCAAATAAAATATATTTAACACCGCCCTCTGCTATCATATTTTGTAAAGGGTAACAGGAATACGGAATATATATTGGAACCATTCTTTCGTCTCCGATCCGTCGGAGTTTTAAACAGTGCGACGTTTAACTCTGGACAAAATCTTCTATATAGTAAGTTTGTATGATGAAATGTTCCATAGGAGTAATATTGAATACGTGGAACATTTTATCCTACCAACTTGCTATATAAAAGATTTCTTCTAAGCATACTTTATATAGGATTAATTATCCTACCGAAAATTATTGGAATGTTAGGATTTTTGTCCCATAGGATTTTGATAGGATTTTTGTAAGATTTAAAATCCTGTCATTTTTGTGTGTATGTGTTTGGAGGCTGATATCTATTATTCTACAAGGATGTGCAAGCCTAACATTGGACTATTACATACTGCTTTAAAAAAACCACCGCATGGAGTTTGATTTTTATCAAAACCTTTATCATAAAAGGTAGCAAAGAGTCTGGACTTTGTCGTGTCCAGAATTAAATTCGTACTGTTTTTTAATATTTAGTATGTCCAACGAAATCTCCTTTTCTGCGTTATCTTGGGCAATTTAATTTCCAGAAAATAAGCACACTACATGTATTAAATACAAAACAGTTGAGTCACTAAGCGTCGTTTTTGGAAGTGGTGGGGGCGCAAACGGAGATAAAAGTTGCCTACACATAACTTTGAAAATTTTTAGTACGCAAGAGAAGTAGTTCTATCCAAAAAGGACCCGCCTTAAGCATACTCAGTACATGAGTTCAATTCATCGATACAACTTTGCATTTACTCTAACATTTATTACTAGCACTATAAAACGTGACCAGCTAGTATCTAAGGATGACGAGCTTTGCATAAGGGAAAAGTACCTCACACGTGAAGCGAAGTGGGAATCTAGAACCCACCCACCCCCCTGTCACTGGCGTTGCTTGAAGTGGAGATTATTGTACAAAATGTGATTATTTACGATATCATTGTATAGCTGTCGGTTATTATAATGACTCGATAAAATCTAACGAACTGAGTAAATATCCACATACGATAGGGGAAATACACGGTCACTATGGTACAGGAAATACACGGTCACATACGGTAGAGGAAATACACGGTCACACACAGTAGAGGAAATACACGGTCACACACAGTAGAGGAAATACACGGTCATATACGGTAGAGGAAATACACGGTCACACACAGTAGAGGAAATATACGGTTTTGTGTCGCCTTCCGCTACCAAACATCAGGAATTCAATCTAATAACGCATGCTTTTGGTACTAGGATATTCTGTAAAATAATCTTCATATCAGACAGTATTTTTGCATCAGAAATGAATCAGTTCGTCTTTAGCCATCAATAATTGCCCAAGTGAAGCATTGTTTTCGTAACTGTTTTTCTGAAGAGTTCCAAATTTTTTTAGTTACGATATCCCGTATTGTCACTTGTTTACACACACACACACACACACACACACACACACACACACACACACACATACACACACACACACACACACACACACACACACACACACACACACACACACACACACATATATATATATATATATATGTGTGTGTGTGTGTGTGTGTGTGTGTGTGTGTGTGTGTGTGTGTATAAGCAAGTGACAATACGGACTATAGATCTCCAGTATCGAGTAGCATATAATGTTTTTTTTCACATTATTCTCATTGTGTGTGTGTGTGTGTGTGTGTGTGCAGGAGAACGCGCGCAACTCAAAATTTTGTGTTGTGCAATAGATCGATCAAATTGAAACAATGAGAGTAATGTGAAGAAAAACATTATATGCTAATTGATACTGGAGATCTGTAGTCCGTCATTTCCACGGTATTTGGAATTTATATATTTCGTAAGAAAATTTTTGCTGAAGTTTTTCAGTTACAATCTCTGTATTTCTTTAAGCTAATCTTACATGTCGCTAAGCTTTTCTTAACCCACACCACCGTATCGGTACTCTGACTATTTCAATCTAGAATATTAACGGTTTCTATTGAGAGGTCCACGCGACCACGTATTGCAGGCCAAGTTTCTAAAATAAAATAACAAGTAAATGTTTTGTGTCATGTTTTGAAACCCGTAGCGTAGTTTATAAAGAACGTGTGGGTTTGATTGATCATTGATTGTTGCTTTCCGCCACACTCATCAATTTTTCAGTTTTATCAGGTAACATCCAGTTTTTAATTGGTGGAGGAGAGAATCCAGATACAATTTACCCGAGACCACCGATTTTCCGAAAGTAAACTGGCAAACTTTCTCATATATATCGGCGTGAGCGAGAATCGAACCCGCGCCGACTAGAGGTAAGAGGTTTTGTGATTTTGAGCGCGATGCTCTAACCACTAGTGTGGGCCCCAGTGTGGGTATGAAGAGGTCGCGTGGTTTAATAGTTGGTAAATAAGTAGGTGGAGAAATCATCGGACCGAAGAGAAATGGAGTACTGAAGATCGCTATTTATAAACAGATTGCATTATCAACTGTTGATTGTACTTGACATGAATATGTATTAGATGAGATGACAAATTATCAGTTTACTGTAAAAACATGTACTCATTGTAGCGAAAGGTAAACGAAAACAAACAGTGATGAGGCCCGTGGACTTTGTGCTAGATTAAACATTCGTTTAAAATATATCCTGGAATAGACATTTTACCTGTTCATATTTAGACCCAGACTTTGAATTTAGATACATGTATAACGTTATTTTGTCTTAATTAATACAACTTACAAGATTAGACTTTTTTTTCTTCTTTATTCTAGTAAACTTAAAAGAAACAATTTTTTATAAACTTTGTGAGAATCACAATCATTTGAAAAAGTTTCAAAATTATATAGATCTAGGCCTTTTTTAAATTTTAGTTTTGCGTACTTTATTGTCAAGTAACAGATTGACTAGCTGGGGTAAAGTCTCCGTTGAGACCTCTAGGGTGTCATTTCTCCTGGATTGGACAGAAATTACAAAATCATATATTGTAAAATTGTTATGGCAGTGTGTGATGTTATATAGTACAAGAATAATTAGCAGTAAGGAAAAGAACTGACTGTGATAATATTGTAAAATTCAGAAATTTGATTTCAATGGCTCAATGACAATAAGTGTGTGTGGGGGGGGGGGGGGGGGGGGGGGGGGGGGGGTCATAGCTAAAGGTATTTTCATTCTACACAAGAGTTCATCGTTACCCTTTGCTACGCTACTAGAAGCCAGGATACTCATGTAATGGGTTTTTAGCTCACATAAAGAAGATGGTCAGTTGTTTCTTTTACGTCCCGTCGAAATTTTTCACTCATATTGAGATGTCATCAGTTGTAGGTGATGTACAATAAATTTAATTTAGTCCTGCGAAGTTAAATATTGGTATCTTTTACGTCCTGGTGCCTAGAAAAGATACTCGTGTTGGTTCGTCAGCACTTGACCTATTTAGAAAACATCAAGTGAAAAGATCGAAAAGCTGAATAAGGGTCTGTTAAGTGATTTGGCACCCACAAAGGATAGCAATAATGTCTGGAAAGCCACGTCTTAAATCATCAAATTGGGAAAGCTAGGAGTGATACAATGGCTTATATACAACATGACTGGGTAGTCTCATATGGCTTTCCATAATAATGACCTTTTTGCACTGTTTTTGCCCGTAGGCACCAGGTACCCCAATTTACTACACGCAGATCATATGATAAAACTGTAATTACCTGTCAGTCAGGTTTGATTTCTCTATTTTACTCTGAAATGAGTGCAAATTACAGTCTAGGTAATGAATTCTGATACGCCAAATGTTTTATATCAACTGTCTTAACAGGATGTTTGGAAGTTTTCTACTGCCGAGTTGAATCTGAAACTGATGTTTAAACAGATAATTTAGCTACTTCAAAATAATTATTTGATACGTATACAAATTTAAAAAGATCAGGTCCTATAGATTTGCTTGAGGTCGAAACAAAACTGGTTTCATAAAAATCAACTTTTTATATTATAGCCATGTACAATGCATGCAATAAGGATTTTGTACAGATGTTGTTTTTTTTCTTCACAAATTGACAAGATGTGAATCCAGACAATCAAGCCATGAATCAGAGCTTTTTCTCAGACTGATTTTGCAGCCAGAATCATTCAAATCTTTTTGCTCTGATATATTCTGATGTACGCACCATCAAAACAACGGAGGACGGTGATTATGATTATGATTATGATTACTTTTAATCAAACTCAAATAAGCACTAAGTATTACTGAATGTCTGGGGGAGGTAAGGGAAAAAATGACATAGTTTTCGTGATACTGGATCCCTGCTTTCAAAGTGGAGTTCCATTCTCATCAGCGTTTCACTATAAACGTAATCAAGGTGTTAATTATTAACGAATGTCGTTTTCGGTCTGTCGTTATCTTATATAATCCCTTCATATTAGGATGTGTCCCACGACGGCTCATATAATTAGTGGTGTTCTAAATTAAAGCACTGGATCAATCGTTTACTGATTAAAGATATTTAGCTATTTTCAGTGTCAATTACCACATATTCTGACGTAAAGTAATTTGTGATTCAGAGTATAAACTTGACACTATTTTCTGTGTCGATGTAATCTTTACACGTCTAATACATCAAGTATATCACTAATGGTCTGAGAAGATCAAACACAGATATTGATATGAATACGTTAATAATCAATTTCCATTTGATGTGATGACGCACATATCTTAAATGCACTAAAATATTACATAATTAAGGTACATTAAATTTTGATGTTTCGGTCAATCATCATGGTAACTTGGAAATAAATCATGAATTTTCCTTTTGTATATAAAAAATCTTTTTAAAAAAGCATCGGAACAATATCCCCTATGTTACTAAATTGACCGTTTCGGGTTTTACCCTGGTGTGTTTGTTTGTTTTTTATTTATAGTCGCCTGAGCAATTTTTCAGCTATCCGGCGACTGTCACTATTACCGGTGACGGGGCTGCAAATTTAGACCTATGCTTAGCACTAATGGCTTTTAGCAGTGAGGGTTCTTTTACGTGCCACACCTGCTGCGACACGGGACCTCCGTTTATAAGGTCCCATCCGAAAGACCCGTGACTCTCACTTCGTAATGCCGAGCTCTTGGCGAAGGAGCAATCACTACCTATTTTAAACGTCTTAGGTTTGACGCGGCCGGCCCGAGCGGGGCTCGAACTCACGACCTTCCGTTCACGAGGCGAGAGCTCTACCACTGAGCCACCGTGATCGGTTACCCTGGTGTGATTGAAGCTTATGAAATGCCTAATATTCCATGAAACAGGTATGACAGTCAGTCTTCACTAAAACTATCTACGTCTATCGAATTTTTCACAGATTGCAGAAAACATAGTGTTGAGGACGATTTAGAGGGGCGAGGGGGTTACCCCTTTCCCCAAACTTTTGTTTGGCAAAATGCCATATTTTGAGACTGTAATTCCTAAGGGGAAAGCATCATCTAAGGATACTTCCCTTTTTTCTTGGATCCGTCACTATAGTGTTTGATCTAGGATATCGTAAAGTGATGTTCTGTTCACAAGAAGAATGTAATTTGCATTAAAAGTAAGTTAATTAATGTGCATTACATCTGAACCGTGTTCACACGGACGTTTTAATGCGCGTTAATTTACGAGGGCTGTTCGATATGTAATGTGTATTGTATCACAGTGCGAACAATTTCGTGGATGATGATACCCTTGAATAGCTCTAGTCAATACCTTTCCAATGGTATAAACACGAGTCTTCAGCTCCAAATAGGTTTTAAGCTAATAGTGATTTCAAAAGAGCCAGTCGTTGACCACTGTTGTAAAAATGGTTGGGAAACGGGTTGATAATATTGAAGAAATTAGAGATTACCTAAAAGTTTGCACAAAATTTCATATTTTTGAATTAAAATCATTTTTTATTACATAAATACTTACCACTATAATTTCTGAAATGGTCCCTTTGCAAAGCATAACGACAGGAAAAGACCAAAGAAACCTCTGAGACATCCCTTCACTGCCCAACCACTGATAGAGCCTCAAGTCACCCATTCTATTTCCTTACAAAAACTCTTAAAAAAGGATGTGAAGAGGAGGAAACCAAAATGGGTGGGACCTTTGATTGATAGTGGTAAGTATTTATTTAATAAAAATTAATTTTAATTGAAAAATTTGAAATTTTATAACAATAAATAGCTGACCACTATAAATTCTGAGAAATTCAGAATATAACGTAAAGCTGATTCCCCTTAATTAGAAGTGACAGGGAGAAACTAATTTTTTGTTCAACTACAATTGGTCCCCAAGAAAAAAGTCTATCAGCTTGCAAAGCCATGGAACGCAATAATGGTCAGTAAATGAGTTCTGACAACGCCAAAAAACCTACTGACAAAACTTGTGCAATAGAAGCAGAGTAAAACAGAGTCCATGAAGAAGATAAAGCTCGAACCTCATGCGCTTTCACTGAATGTGGGGATAATATTTGATCACCAGAAAATGTACTAATTGTTGAACAGAGATATTGATTGGATCAATCTCCCCCATGAACACCAATCACAGAAGATTGTCCACTTTGCATCATAGACACTCTGTCAACTGTCGGACAGCTTTAGAGATGTGTCTGGAAGCTCCGTCAGAAGAGCCTTTCTGTCGGAGTCCTTCCCAGAGAGTAACCATGCGTGAAGATGCAGGTTTTCCGGATGAGGGTGCAAGATTCTTCCAGTGAATTGAGACAAAAAAATTTATTGAACTGGAAGAAGAAGTGGATTTACACAACAGATTTAGCAGATCTGTGTACCAGGCTTGTCTTGGCCAAGCCGGCGCAATAAGAATGATCTGACAGGGCTCATGGCTGATCTTTTGAAGAACTTCAGAGAGAAGCCTGAAAGGAGGGAATGCGTAAGCAAATATTCCGCTCCAAGACAGAGACATTGCGTCGACTGCGTAAGCTTTTGGGTCTGGAACTGGAGACACAAAAGTTGGAAGTTTGTGGTTTATAGAAGTGGCAAAAAGGTCGATATGAGGACGACCCCACTGATAGCAAATGGAATTGAAAATTCCCAAATGAAGTTCCCACTCCGTGTTGACTGGATCGAGGGGTCTTGACAGAGTGTCTTGAATAAGTGATTGAGAACATAACAGGAGATGTGTCCCTGCTTCTGAGCAATGGACCACAGACCTGATAGAGTTTCCCTTGCAGATAAGCTCCATAACCTAGAAACGAGGTGTCTGTGTAAAGAGTCATAGAAAGAAGGGTAGGAGATAGAGGAACTCCCTGTAGAATATATCCCGGACACCACTGAAGGTGTGGTAAACGCGAGGGAAGAATTGGAACCATGGCTTCCCAGTTTCGCGAGGCTAGAGTCTAGTGTTCCAGCAGATAGAATTGAAGGGAGCGGATGTGAAGACGACCTAGTGGAACTATGTCTGCAATTGAATTCAGAAAGCCCAAAAGTTGAGAAAACTGTCTGGCTGTTACTGAGTTAAAGTTTGAATTGAAGTTATTCTCAGGCAAAGAGACTGAAATTTATCCAGCGGGGGTCAAACTAACCCTAGGTCTGTTTTGAAATTCTCCCCCAGGAATATGAAATTTTTGGACGGAAGAATCTCTCATATTTTCCATGAAATTAGAAAACCCAGCAGAAAACACATCTTGAGCACTCTTTTCCCCGTGTGAGCCTCTAAAGTCGAACGACAAAAATTCCAGAGAAGGGAATCGTCCAGATATGAATGAATCTGAACTGATTGGGAGTGTAAATAGGCAGTTACTGCCTGAAAAACCCTGGTAAACACTAGAGGAGCGTAGACAGTCCAAAGGAAAGTGCTCGAAACTGATAAACTACATTGTCCTACACAAATGAAGATACTTCCTGCAAGAAGGAGCTATGGGAATGTGAAAATAGGCATCTGTCAGATCCAGACTGGTTGTCCACATATCTGGAAGGACACATTGTCTGATAGAACGGTTTGTTTTCATTATGAAATGAGGAATAACCAGGAAAGAGTTCAGAATGGAAAGATCGATAACCGGATGAAGCCCCCCCCCCCCCCCCCCCCCCCGTTTTCTTGGTTACCAGAAATAGACGGGAGCAAAAACCTGGGATCAGACCAAGATATTGATGTTCCTCTTGTACGCGAGTCTGCGACAAAGAAATTGGAGTTTCTGAAAGAGGTGGAAGTGTGTGAAAATGAAGGTACAATCCCCCCTCCGAATTACTGACAATACCCAAGGATCTTGGGGTATTTGCTCCCATTCTTTGAGAAAGTGAGCAAGCCTCCCTCTACAGGAATTAAAGGATAGGGAGTTTGAAAGGAGTTCTCCCCTCCTCCCAGTTGTCAGTAATAAACGAGGGGGAACGACCTACCTGCGGTTCCCAGGCGTCTTGCCATCTTTTCGCTTGAAATTAGACTTGGCAAAAGAAGCATTAGAAGAATTAGATGGTTTGACCACTTTTTTCTTCTTGGGAGCAGAACCTTCTTCCAATATCGACGCCATAAATTAACATGGAGCCTGACTTTTTTTTTCGTGTTTTGTTTTGTTTTTTGCTATTGTTATAATATCATTGCGTTTACGCAAGAAGCCAGGTGAAACTGAAGTGACCCAAATATTACTGAAGCGGTGATGGTATTCGTTTTTTAGAAAACATTTTAGGAATTTTCAACATTACTGTTATTTTCATTATCTATCTTCACCTTTGTTATTTAGACTGGACGTAGAAATAATAATTAATTGACATAGTTTATCTACCTATCCCGTCAACTCTTTTTTTAAACGTAAAGATTTGTAAATGTTGCAAAAATAAAGGTGGTTTCATTTCATAGGAAAATTTTGTGATAGATATGGGTTTTAGCGATATTAAAACATTTGCAGCTAGTATTACACAATCCTATACCAAAGGTTTCGGCTGTACCCTGTGTCCTTAACTTTGTTCAACGTACGACCTCAGTGGCAAGGGTAGGACTATAGTTAGGGATTAAATATACAGGAGAATATTTAATCTTCTACTCAAAAATCACAAATTTACAATTAAAGTGTAGTAGCCTCATGTAATGAACATTTAAAATTTGTTCGATCTATGACCCCCGGGGAAGAGCATGGGGCAGCTTTTCAAGAACCAAAAGTTTACAATTTGTCAAATCAATACACATGTGTCTGTATCCTCATGTAAATGTCGATTGCGGTAAAACCATTTTCTGGCTTGGGGATTTGAAATTTATATTTCCATGTAAAAGAGATTTAAAATTTATTACAGGCCGAGCAAGAGCGCTGTCTGTCTTGAAAAAGGTTATTGAAATGTACATGCTTTTTTGTGGGATTAATGTAAATATATATTCCCAATTATTTCTTTCAAAAATTTACTGCAATTGGAGATTGAAATTATTGTTAATTTAGCGTTTGATTTGTATTAATAATCTCTAAATAGATACATTAATCATATATAAAATGTAATTAAACATTGTAGTTGTCAAGTTGTACTGGGTTTGTTTCGGGTTCAATTTATTTCATATCTATCACTATTTGCTCATGAAATACAAAAAGGGTGTACAGTGTTTTGTGGATTCAATACTTTTTTTGTGGATTCACAAAACTAGTAATATATTTAAGTGGCCATGAGGTCATAAGAGGAGTCGAGTCTAGACAAGTAAAAACATCAAACCTATGTATGTGCCTTGTAAAGTCGTTTACCTTCTGCGTAAAATTGTCTCCACTAACTAATTTTGCTGATTAAAGTATGACTTCACAGTTAACTCTTCATCCTGTAGGGATGAACAAAATGCATGACGTCAGTATGGTCCCATCTGATAAAAAGAAGTAATAATATTAATATAAAAAAAGAGAATTATTTCTTCATATCTTCTGTGGCCTGATATCTTTGACGCTTGCATCAAGTTGCTTTTCCTATTTCTACTGAAACTGATTCCTAGCTGAAATATGTTCTCAACAAATTGAGAATTTCTGAAAACTGTCAGCCCGAAATTGCAATCTAAAAAGTTACAAAAAATAATAATAATTGCAATTTCATTTTGATCGAGGCATGGCGTGCACACTTTACGCAACCATATACATGGTCAGGTAAGGAAACTATTCAAGTACACGAAATTCTCAGAGTTTTGATAGTTTTAATAATTTGAATTATTTATAATGAAATTAAAAGTATTCACTTTCAAAGTTTTCGGAAAAAAGAAGACATATTTTACTAAGCCGTTGTAACTGCCAAGCATAAATGAACGAAAATCGCAGAAGCCGACACAATTAATCACGATGGACCGAGAGCTGGTGGCGAGCAGACAAGTAAATAACGCACAGTGGCGCATGTGATCATTATATGCGATTTATGCTTTGAAATTGATCTTGTATCTTCAATTTCGTGTTACTTTCGTAGTCATTATTCAACTGAATGCTATAGCTACCGAATGTATTTGGTTTGGCATTGCGATGTCAGAAGACAGTCAAAGATTTAAGATTGCCAGTAGAATTTTAAAATGTACTGGAGCAGATAACTTTCATAACGTGGTCGACGAATTAGTCATCTTGCAGTCGTCACATTCTGCAAGTCAAAGTTTCATATTACAATGAAATATAACCTTAAAATAATCGCTAGGTGAAAGTCGAAGACAAATTTACGTCTGAATTATTACAAAATTCCATCAATAACAATGAAAAAATATCAAGTTAAATCTTATGAGTAAGGGGACAATTGAGAACGACGTGAAAGGGGGGGTGGGGTGGTTCTTTATACAATCTACTGCCACCGCATTTGATTGCATTTGTCGGCATCAGATCATATTAATGTCATTTGCGTAACCATTCGCATTCTCAATTCTTACAATATTATGTTTCTTAATTGCGTGGAACCCAAGAAAATATATAAGTGAGATTAAACCGGATGCTGTGGGGGAAAGTTAGCTTGAGCATACACAAATGTAAGTTTTCACGGGGCCAATCGGAAACTCGACCGACCTTTTTCGTCAAGACGAGACAAATTTATTGTTGACGTAATGGAAAGTTCCGATTCCGTTTGCGCACTCTCTACATTGACATGGGCACCAATCGAGCTACTGCACAACCGAGAGTTGTGAAAGAAAAACCTCACGGTCGACATTCGGTTGTGCAGTAGATCCCCTAGATTCAATGTCGTCGGGGGTAAGTTGACCTGTACAAATTAAATTGGGTCTTAAATCAACAACAAAAAAATAAAATAATAAGAATGTGATGCTCTAAGCAATTTTAATGAATATCCCTTGATTTCATAGCAAGGAATACCCCCGGGATGGCTTGTGTGACGTCTGAGTTTGTTTCCACGCGTAGTGAATTTGGACTTCATTACGAAAAAATAACCTGTCTTAATCTTATTCTATATAAAATTGCAAATAAAATGTACTTGATATTGCCCCGTTTGCTATCATGTTTGTAGAGGGTGACAGGAATTGTCACTTTTTCCAAAAAATTTGCAATGAATAAAATGATTGCAAGGGAGATTTGGGTTGTGCAATAGACCGATCAAATTAAAACAATGAGAGTATTGTGAGGGAAAAAAGTATATTCTGTTGGATGTTGGAAATAGATAGTTCGTCATTTTTAGTTTTTGGAATTTATATATTCTGTAAGAATTTTTGGGTTGAATTTTACATCATACAATCATACTGTCAGTGGGTGGTTTTGAGCGCATTCCATCAATCTAATTTTTTCAGTGAGAACACGGTTAATAGAAATATCCATGGTCAAGGTATTTTGATACCCATCTTGGTGTTGTGGGGATTTATTACTGTATGATAAATAGTGTCGAATTTTCAGTTAGTTTAATATTAACTGGACTGGTTCGAACATATTTTATTGTTATGATGTTTACAACAAAAGGATTGGGCACAATTTCTTAGAACTTAGAACGCACTCTCCTGTGCAACAATTGATGACACATAATAATATTCTGTATTTAAACACATGCAATGACATCAAAGATCATATTCTATATAGAGCAATAATGAACATTCTGACGGTAGATATACTTACTAAAATTTACAGGTTTGTTAATATGTAAAAAATACGATAGTAAACTTAAAACCGATCAGATCGTTTTATAAACAATTGTAAATTGGAAAATAATTTTTCATTGTCAGTAATATTAATGGAGTTGTCTCCCCAAAGTAACACACGAGTGTCCACAATGTGTAAATTAACTAGCATTAAATAAATTATTATTTAGTGCAAGAGAGGAAGAAGTGGTAGGCGTCCTCTGTTTTACCACAAGATTGCTTCTAGAGAATTGTTACATATAGATAGAAAATACTATATTTAAAACAAAATGAGATGTGACAAACACTAGAAACTGATTAATTGTATTCAGAATTAAATTACACATTACAAAAATTGCTTTAAACAGAACCTTTAAAAGTATATTTAACCCATGTAAGCAAAAACATGGCACGAGCCTTGTTTACATAACAAAGAATTGTGAGCTCTATATCTCTCGTGCAACTCGACAACTGACATTCAGATTTTTGCTGACCATTGGAAATACCTCAGTGAAACATTCTAAACATAAAAATGGAAAAATAAAATTTGAAAATGTTCAGCTCAAACCGTTCCATGTCCCTTTAAGATAATTGAATTTGATTTTAGTTCTACACCTGGTATAATATATACAAATACGTATCACATCAAATTTTAAAGACAACGAGTCCAGTGTGCATAAAATGTTTTCCTCATATGTGATCGATTTATGTAAAGTGAAAATTCGTACATCTACAGGTATCCTGTGGAGATGTGATGAACCCAATGAGATACAGCGAAAAGGGGGATTAATATTAAAACAGAATCAATGTAAATTGACTGTTTATCGCCCATTATAATGGGAAATAACATATTTATTTCATGATTTATGAAATACTTAAAAGGCTAACAGAGAATTTCTCATTAGATTAAAAGGTCATCTTTGTACTAATCGAAATAATAAGATGCTTACCAGTAGTTAGATTAGAAATAATCTGCTGCAAGTCATTGGGGTACAGTCGCTCAGTACAAGGATTTAACACATGTACTTATAATGCATTTCGTGTAAAATTATATTTTCTTATGTCTCAAAAAAAAAACCAAAACAACTGTTATTATACTATCTACCAAACTAGGGGGCACATACGAAAGCCGATTAGGATCACTATAAAAATAAAAAATATTTCTAAAGGCGTAATAATGCGAATCAAAGGCGTTATAACGGAAAACAAATAGCATAATAACGTGAGTGATAATGCAAATGAAAGGCACAATAACGCAAACCATAGGCGTAATAACATAGATAGGCGTACAGTGCAGAACAACAGCGTTATAATGCGAAAGGAAAGCGTAATAACGCGAATGAAAGGCCTAATAACGCGAAATAAAGGCGTATTAAAGCGAAAAAATCCGTAATAATGCGAATCAAAGGCGTAATAACGCAAAGTAAAAAGGCGCTAAAACGTCTTTCAGAAATGCCGCAAACTCAAGCCAGATTATCTTGCATAATGTGCCCCAAAATTGAACCCAATTTTTATAATTTGATGCAAAATGACAGCAAGAGGCCCACAAGCCTTAACGGTCACCTGGGTAACACATACATTTAGTTTTTCTTCGTACAGGTCTATGATTACAGAATATTTTCATAGATTTATTACATTTTCACTAGAGAGGAATATTAGCCCCACCCTAGGGCATAAATCCCTAAGCATGGGGCCAGGATTTTTACAATTTAGGTAGAGATCTTCATGGACACCATAACCATGCATTTAATTTTTCTCACACATCTTTGAGAGCAGAGAATAATGTTTTCTAAGATTTGATGTATCTTTACTATGTGTCTATATTGGCCCCACCCTAGAGACTGAACCCCTGGCCAAGCGGCCATGAATTTCACAATTTGGTAAAGGGCTTCATGGACATAATAACCATCCATTTGTTTTTTCTTCTACATGTATGAGAGAAGGGTTTTGAAATTTGGCCTTTGTGGGGGGGGGGGGGGGGGTGGTCCTGGGAAAGATCATATTTCATAATTTACATTCCTTTCACAATTAAGGTACAAATTTTTATGGACGTGCATTTAGTTTTTCCTCACAAATGTCTGAGAAGCTTCGTTAAAGCTAGGAGTACTAGTGTTTCTCAAGTTTTTTTAAACGTGCCAGCGCCTGTCACGACACGGAACCTCTAAGGTCATATCGGGAAATCTACGATTCTCACTTCTAAATGCCGAGTGTTTGGCGAAGGGGCAATCACTACCTATATTTACGTCTTAGGTTTAACGCGGCCATGGCACGAGCGAGGTTCGAACTCACGACCTCCCGGTTTCAAAATGAACGCTCTACCAGAGCTACCGCGAAATGAATAGGCGGTTAAATAACAGACCGTGTACTTTTTTAGTATGATAAACTATGAAAAAAAAATGTGATTCGACAAATTATATACGGGTATCAAACGAGTACAAGTCTACTCAATATAAGGTGGGAACGGTGATTTTCTAATGCATATTTTTGAAGGAGTGGCGTTTATGGTGGATGTGCGCAAGCGTGTGGGAAAATATTGATACAAACATCCCGAGAGATGAGGATTTCGTTACAGTATGTATACATACTGAATAGCGATCTCATGTTAAACACGAAATTTAACTCCTCTTCCACTGCTCATGGTGGTTCCGTCTACCTTAATTTCCGTCTGAATATCTTTTATCGCTGAAGCCTGAATGCCGTCCACGCTCTCATATCGCCATGTAATATTTCGCGTACGTCACGTGATCATGAATATTTCGAAATGGGGCGTTCACTATACGACTCGTAGAATACGTGATTAAATAGGAAATTAGCTTGATTACTTTTTAATCCGCATTTAATTTGCATGGTGTATAACTTATATAGCTTGATATAAACACGCTTTTTTTCCTACGGTAATATCCAAAGAATACAGCACACACAACTTTAAAGAAATTCACCAAAGTATTGAGAGTACACAAACGAAATACTGTATAACGGGTATTTTCTGCGGTCGTTATTTATTTGTGCATAGGAAAAATCCGCAAAAATTACAATCGTAACAAATAAATATTGATGCATCCAGGTATAGATAGATGTAATGCAACCACAATAATTGGAAACGCAGAATATAATTTACTACTTTTCAGGGATCGGGTCGCAAAAATTTGCACCCGAAGAAAGTACCCGTTATACGGTATTTAAATTTGGCAAATAATTGATCAAAACTAATGATGTTTTAAATCAATTAATACACAGATTTAATAGTGACTAGTAATAACTTATCTAACATTTTAACTCGCCTGAACAGTTTGATTAGCACATAACAATTAAGCATCTCAGAGCACAAACTTAGAGGTTGATAGCTTCTTAGTGAGTATCGAGACAAGGTAGGAAACTCCTTGATTATAATATCCTACCCGGTGGTGCCTGAGGACGCGGTTATAACTATTGAATATAGGGTGATCGAATGAAGCAAAACTGATCAAGAGATATTATTTAGTAAAGATGTACAACTACATGTATAAAAAGGGGTTACTTCAGCTTTGAGGGTTATTGCACTCATCTGAAAATTTCTAATTTTACTTCTCATATGGTCCTGATGAAGGTTAATAACAACGTAATATTTGGAGAATCAACGAAACAATTATGAAGGCAAGTTAGGGAATCAATACAGTTTTGAGCTGTAGGGGTACTAAATGGGTCTTCCCGAGAGTAGGACCACTTTCCAGATCTCTATAGTTATCAAATATGGGGTGGTTGAATGAAACAAAACTCACCAAGAGATGGATAAACAGGTAGATAAACCCATAGAACTATAAACGGGGGACATATCGGCCTTTGAAGGCTATTAAGCTCACTTCTCCTATTATGGTCATAATGAAGGTTAATAGCTTCTTTGAAGAATTCACTAAACAAGAATTGGGGCAAATTAGGGGATTCCTTGGTCTATCATTTCACGCGTTCAGTGTGGGGCTATAGGGGTACCACTTGAGACCCCCGAGGATGGGGGTCATTTTAAGACCTATATTGTTATTGACTGTAGGATGATTGAAAGAAGCTAGTTTATTCAAAAGATAGGCAAGAATGTAGACGAATCCACAGAACCATAAAAAGGTGCCATTTCGACCTTTGAGTTCACCTTAAAGTTTCTAATTTTACTTCTCATAATCTCATAAAAAAGATTATTCACAACTTAATCTTTTAAGAATCCATGAAATGGGTATGGATGCGAGGTTGGGAATCCCTTGGACTATCATTTCCCGCTCTTGGTTTAAGGTTGTAGGGTACCACCTGAGAGTCCAGAGGATGGAGTCACTTTTCAGATCTCTATAATTATCAGACATCGGGATGATGGAATGAAACGAAACTGATCATGACATAATGCCATTTCTCAGACACTTTTCTGACAAGAATTCTTATTTTATTCAATTTTTACAACCAGTCAGATAATATCTAAAATATTAAATGAAAAAACCCAAACAAACAAATGGGGTTAAATCTGAAACTACGTCGAATTAGTAACCCTACCCCCTCCCCCTAAGAAGTTACGAGGTTCGGCCAGCAGAAAAAAACTACTGACCTTTCTATAGCTTAAATTTTTATATATTCCCAAATTATTTCTTTGACAATTCAACATCACAATAGTAGAAGGTTTTCATAAGCCATCTAAAATTGATCTATAGTATGTGCTCTTGCAGTTGACCTTTCTGCACTGACAGTGATCCCATTATATTTAGTTATTTTCATACAATTATTTTATAGTAACCACACAGTTATCTACGTAATAACATTTTTAAAAAGAAGCCACATCATTATACAATATAATGCACAAAATATGTTAAATAACACATCAACTGAAATAGACCCATGAATCACAAGGCTCAGCTGAGCTCTCTTGCTCTCACAGAGATATATATTTTACAAAGACCAACACTGAACCAAAAACTCACTATTGGATAACTCAGAATACAAGCATATTATATCAAAAACCTGTATATTTTCCCCAAGTCAAAGTCTATGTTCACTGTGTGTTTGTGTGTGTAGAGGGGAGGTATTGCAGTCCCATTCAGACATCTTTTTGGAAATTTGCGAGTCATAAATCTCTTCACGTTGTCACTCGCTACACGTTGCTCCAATATTTTGGTTTCGCGGGTCGTGAATTCAACCCCGGATAGAGGGGATGTGGGTATCTTAATTTTTTCTGTGTTTTATAATTCATCAAATCTTAATGATCTTGTAGCGAGTGACAGCATGGTGAAAATTCCATCATCATCGGCCATTATGGCTTGCCAAGATGGTTGAGTGGTCTAGAATGGTTACCCGCTGTTAAATTGTAACAGTTTTGGTACTGTTTTATTTTTAACTGTATTGTGATATATATTGCAATAATTTAAATAAGAATTAGATTATTTTTCCTTATTAAGAAAAAAATTATATGGCCCCCTTCAGCCATGTATCTCAACAAACGCTTGACTACTAATCAAGTGTTTCGGTGGTGTGATACGAGGTTATAATATTGAAATAATTGATCAATCGATAGAATCTAAGCTACGAGCAAAACCACTTAACCAGGAGTCTATTTGCACTTTACAATTATCAAGCAATTTGAGTAGTTTATAAATGATGAATTGAGCGATTGTAGTTACCAAGCACCACTTGTATGTTTTTGATTGATTTCATTATCGCTATAGTCCCTCTTTAGAAGGTTTGTTTTGGATTCTTTGAGAATTTCTTGAAGTTAGTACATCTCCATCACTTCTTTTGGGGGATTTTTTTCCTTATGGCGTATGGTTTTACTTTAATAAATACCTTGAAAATGAAGCATTATCTGCACTTTTATGTTCCAAATATTGGCACGTGTTCTAGGTTTGTTGCAAGTTTTAAGGAAATACGCGACGTTTCTCATCGATACATAATTTTTCGTGATATTTCAGGTACAATTCATTTGCCTTCTATTTCGTTTCTACAAAAAATCTTGTAGTATATTACCATGTCTATATTTTCCAGTTAGCATACTTTGATAGGTCCTGGTTTTTTGCTAGTAAAATAAATGTAGCAAATCTTTGAAACAATCAGGTATCAAATCTTGGACCCTTGTAGTACTAGATAGGTGACCTAACCACCGATCAACCCACGTTTATCTACAAAGTGTGATAAAAATTTACTACAAATTTTAGACCTAATAATTCAAAAATCATCCAAGAACTCTGCATATCGAGGAAATGAAAAATTAACTTTTGAGAAAATATCACAACCGTCGCATGCTTATCCCTTATACATCACATTGTCCAGGTAAGAAATATGAAATATTTATTAGAATTCGACAATTTAAGCAGTTGGTGAGTAGAATTAACTACGATGAATAAATGACGAATGTCTTTTTCTTCTCCTTGGAGTATAATAAGGTTATGATAAAGCCATCCCTTGGTACGTACTGCAATTTTATTTTTCGGAATCCCGAGCTCGTAACTTAATTCCGAGCCCGAGCTTTTTGTTGGTATATCAGTACTGAAAAAACGTATCGCAATATGATATGTTTTTGTTTTTTTTTTGTTTTGTTTTTGTTTTTTTGTTTTTTTGTCAACGAACCACAATACACAGGAATATCGATATTATGGCGCAGCCCTACTCAATTATGCATCTCGTGGAGAGTGTAAGATATACAAAGCAATATAAAAATCGTGTGTAGTAAACGGGTTACGAAGTTGGGATATAATTAGAATATCGTGTGACGCAATGATTTATTTCAATGAGACAGTAAACAAGCAAAGCATTATATGACAAATTACTCATTTCCAACCATCATATTTCCAATGTTTGATTTAATGATACAAGAGCGTATTCCCAGTAGGGTCGACTGATAAAACTGATGGAAATTGATTTTTTTTTTTTTTTTTTTTTTGCTTACATGATTACTTGTTCGTCCTCTGTTAACGTTTCATTTCCGACGTCATTTCAAGAAACCTAGGACCAATTTCGACCATGCAGGGTTTTGTCTTCCGGTTTGTAAAATAAAATTAATAATAATATAAATCCTGTAAAGATACAATTAACCAAGCAAATAGTATGAGATCAATATCAGTAATGATACTACTTGCAGGGTGTGTTATTCAAAAGATATATAAATTACCAAAACGTGTCGACATCGTTATCAAAACAACGTCAAGAGGGATTTTAAAGAGGATTCACTCCCCCCCCCCCCCCCCCCCCCCACCACCACCATCCAGAAAACAAGCCCCTATGATTTCGATCAGCATTGGGTATTAATTTTTAAAGATGGGTGCTTGAATTAAGATTTAAAAATCTCCGGAAATACTGAACCAGAAAAACCAAAGCTTCCATGAAAGCTTGGTTGACTATATACAAAACTAAAGTTTATCTAAACCATGATTCCTGTGTATTCAAGATCTAGAATCACAGTGTAGCGTTTTGTCAAATTCATAATTAATGTAAAAGCATCTACATGTAGTGTAGCCCCGCGGGGACCCGGGTTAAAATAGGTCCCCAGTACCCCTTGGTTGTCGTGAAAGGCGACTAAATGTGGCGGTTCTTCGCATGAGACCGCAAAAACCAAGGCCCTGTGTCACAGCAGGTGTGTCACGACAACAATCCCTCCCTGCTCAAAGGCCATAAGCGCCGAAAACAGGCCTAAATTTACAGCCCTTCACCGGCAATAATGACGTCTCCATATGAGTGAAAATTTCTCGAGAGGGACGTTAAACAATATGACAACAAGATGTAGTGTAGGTTCAAGCTTTATCACACCATGACCCCAAGGTCAAGATAGGTCAAATCAAGTTCTCAATAACTAGAAGGATATAAGTACAAAATTGGAACTAGAACATGTATGCAGATCTGTAGTTCCACCCTTCTCAATTTTTACCAGGAGACTCAACCTATGGGTATATGTCGTATCTAGACAAATGTACAGTATGTATTTTTACCAATGTCTGAGGAGGTAAAAGCACTAAAATGACCACAAGCAGATATGACACTCGTATCTTTTAAGGACGACCATGTCCCTTAAAGCAATATAAGCTGCCAAAATTGCAATTTTTTATAGTGGCATTAAAAGAGGTTAAATGAACGTTGATATGATTGAAAAAAAAGAACTGCATCGAATTTCCTCTCTTATGCATCGTTTACACACCTTTACGTGATGAAAAATATATTCCTCGACATTCCGTTTGACCCTAACAATGGCAGCTGATTAATCGTCGGCGACAATCCCGAAGATAACCGATGTTGACACGAATGATTCTGATGTTGATCGGGGTGGATCGGGTTGTATCCGGGTCATTAAAATATGGACGGCGAGGTGAGATAAAATTCTAGTTACCATCATTATTTTGGCACTGTTAACGATGTTATATGTTTTTAAGTTATGATAGTATGTTTTTTAGTTATGAGAGTTTTAAGGGATCGCTCGAAACATTACGCAAAATTCCAAAGTCGGCTTTCTCCCTCGCTTCGAACCTTTCGTGTCAGACATCTTTCGTGCTTACCGGAAATATTGCGCTTGCGCATTTGACTTTGCCGAATGAGTTCAACTTTAGGTCATTGCATACGGAAATAATGTCGGGAAAATTAAGGTACGGGAAGACTTAATTTCAACTGTCGAACATTTTTGCATTTAATGCAAAAAATACAACATATCAAAAGTTTAATCGATAAAATCAGGTATTAGAAGGTAGATGTTTACAAAATTTTCGATTAAATTTTAGGACCCCAAAATAACAATTTTGACAGCTTATATTGCTTTAAGATAAGCGATTTTTTTTCATAAGATGGCTGATGATAGTAAAGGATGAACAAAACAGCTAGCACTAAGTCTACACCAAATCTTTAAACATATTTACATTACATGTTTATTGTTTTTGACTTGCTATTTAATATATTTTGTGGGGAATGAATTAGGGGCCATGCAATATTTATCACCTGGGTGGAACCGCTGCATTTGAAAATTCGACTTAAAAAAATTATGTGTCCCATACAAATATTTTTAAGAAAACGTTAGTGTCCCATACATGTTTTGAGTAAAAAAAGAGCTAGTGTCAGGACTTTTATATACTTTTTTATAACATTATTGCGTAATTTGTATACATATATTCACTGTATTTTTTTCATATGATAAGCAGATAGACAAAAGTTAAGAAAGCAATCCTTTAATAAAATTTTGCAATGTGAAGCGATTCTTTATAATATATGCAAACATAAAAGTAGACATTTTTTTATTGCGTGTGTAAAATTACATTTGTGGATGTAAATGAACAAGAGATCCCGACAGAGAATCACGCTCAAATGGAGTACCACTGGGAACGTTGATAGACCCCTAGACAGCAAGTCGAGGTAGAACTGATGTCACGGAGTAAGCGTCCTTTGTCTGACTGGTCGCACCAGTTGTCAATGCTCATGCTATATAATTTGAATTCAAAACTAGAGATTATTTTTGTTAAAAACAAATGTTTCCCCAGCTCCCCAAATTGAAAGTGCTCCAAATGAAACTCCTCAAAATGTACTGCAGGGAGGAGAAACCATGAGCAGGAACATAGGCATTATGAATTCTGATAAGCCATATGGGATGAGAAGTGTTCAAAAGCTATTTTACATCCTCCGCCCTTTTGAAGTATTTCTTCGCATTTTTGTTAATAAAAAAAATAGATATTCTATCAAATTATCCACAAAAAAATCATTGTCCCATGTCGTGTTACTATAAAATATGTCTGTCTCATCACATTTTGCACCGGTCCCACCCTAATGATAAATATTGCAGGGTCTCTTAAATCCTATTCGTCTAATGGGCTGATCCACAATGAAGTGATAATGATTGACTTAACTGATCTCAAAGATAACACGATAATGATGATATTCAGTTAAAAAATCAACTCGTACCCGAGAAACTACTTATTGTATGTTGTTAATAAATGTGAAAAACGACAGAGTATTGCATTGTTTATTGACACAGTATTTGTACAAAATACATTTTGGAGAAGTTTCAAAATAGCTGTATGCATTTTGTATGAATATGTCATTTAACCTATGTTTCACCTTGCATAAAAATAGAGCACCGCTGAACCAGTACATGGTACGCCCGCATACATTATTCACTCAATAAAAATCTAAGATCGAAGGCCATAACACTTTCACTTTTGGGACATCATCTCCCATACAATATGCACATCTACACACTGTGATCTTTCTTTGTACCAAGTTTCATTAAAATCCCCCAAAGGTTTAGGAGTTGCGAAGACAAAGTTATGGGAACAGACGGACGACAGCGGTATAGCATAATAGCCCCCCACACCACCCCACCCCCCCCACCCCCAATTTTATGCGGGCGTGTAAAAATTGGTTTTCATTTACATATTCTTCACAATTCCACTTGTATCCAAAAACCTAAGCTCTTTTATGTATGTCAAATGACAAGATACAGTATCTGAATCACATGCATTGATATAACTTAAAATACAATCACTTTTATTTTCTAATTTTAACCAATATTTCAACATTCTATACATGCAATTTCTGTTCCGATGCAATGGCTTCCGCGTTAGATCATAATATGCCATCATTCTCTACTTCATTTGCTGAATGTAATCCCCAGACTTCACATCAGTAATTTGCAACATTACCAATGTATGTATCAAACAATGACAATTTTGTACTTAGATTTCATCAATCAACTGTACACTTCCTGCAACATTGGTAATTTCGTTTCAAAGTCAGGGAAAATCTCTGTAAAAAATAAGAAAGTGCACTATGAAACAATTTTAAGTAATGTAAATAAATTTCCGAAGTTGTGTCCATTTGACATCCATCCAAGGTTTATTATCTGCATGCTTTTTCCTTATTTTTATCAATGGCAATTTCTTGATTGCATTACGGCAAAATTCATTAAGTACTTACGTAAATGACTTCGTAATTGCAATTGTGTACACCGTCTACTCACAGTTAGATACATTTTCCGAAGCTTCATTAATGACAAAGTTGAGCTTTTACATTGTTATATATTGAGTCTTAAGAAAATGTGAATTTACATTACGAATCTCGTCGTTACATGTAGGTACGGTATGTGAATTCATAAAAATTTGAAAATGCAATAGAGCGTGGTCAGACCATTCATTAAAATCTTCAATATGAAAATAACCCACTGTATGAAAATAATCTTCTGCCACTACTGTATATTTATTAACACTTACACCAAGGTTATTTTAAAAAAATGTATATCTACCATTTCTTTCATCAAGTATGTCAAAGCTATTCACATCCAGGTAACCACAAGGGACAGAGGAAAGCAAATATGGCAGACCAACTCAAGAAACAGGATTTGCAATTTTGAGATTCAAATAATCACCAGATATGTCCGTATTGATTCTAGCTTGGGCATAAGAATAAAATAGACTACCATAACGTCCTAAGAACCTGATGAAGTGGTTTTGATTTTGCCAAAGTCAGCTGGTGGATTATTCCTACAAAGGGCGCACGTAAAACACTAGAAAATTATGCTAGTAGGTAGTCCTTTATCTAATGACCTAGCAGGTAAAACTAGTATACAGTATTTAAAGCTAGAAATAAAATGAATGATACGGATGTAGTGTTGAAGTCATTATAGAACGAGTAGACAGATGGCGAATCCGACTAGAAATCAAATTGACGCAAGCGTCAAAAGTATCAGTATATATATATATATATATATATGGTTAGATCGGATTGCACTGGCGATATGTATTTTAGTACGTTGGTATGGTTAAAGGTTCCATATATTTAATATTACAAAGGAGTACTATTAGGTACATGGGCCATTTTATTCTACCAACAGACTGCATTGAAGATATCTTGCAGTCACACTTTATATAGGATTAATTATCCTACTGAAAATTGTGGGAATATTAGGATTTTTATCCCATAGGATTGTGATAGATAGGATTTTGATAGGATTTAAAATCCTGTCATTCTCCTATAGGATTTTTGTCTCTGGAGGCTGATATCTATTATTCTACAACGATGTGTGAGCCCAACCTTGGACTATGACATACTGCTGAAAAATTTCATCACATGCACTTCAATTTTTCTCAAAATCTTTAACTTAAAGTGTAGCAAAAAGTCTGGACTTTGTCGTGTCCGCAGTTATATGTCGTACTTTTTTAAGATATCTTAATTGCTATGATAATTAAGCAAAATTTGTTGGTAGAAAGAACTTTACGGAGAAAAAAAAACGACTTTAGAAGGTGTTTTCATGCACTGGTCTGGACTCCCTTTATCATATCAAGACCGCTTGTGTGAATACAGAAAAATAGTCTTATATCCACAAAACACAGTACACCTAAATTGAACCCAAAACAAACATATTACAAATTGACAACTACAATGTTTATTGCATTTTAAAGTTACACACACTTGATTTATGTCTAGTGATTATACATCTTATATATACGCTAATGTTAACAATAACTTCAATCCCCAATTAAGTAATTATATTACATTAAGTTTGGGGGGAATTGTGAAAAATACATACTGTAAACGTTGATCCCGCAGAAACGCATGTACATTTTGAAAACCCATATAAGAACAGACTGCGCTCTTGCGCGATCTGTAATAAGGGTTTAATCTTTATTCATACTGGTGAAGTCAGTAAGTTCGTTGATAACTTGAGGGTTGAATAACTTCAGTTCATGCACGCAGGATTTTCCCCCTTTGCTTTCTCCCAGTTTCTGCCATGGTCAATAACCACTATAATTGCCATGTCCTCCCTTGGAGTTTGCTGTCATTAAAATGTGCACCTACTGGCATATCTTTCTTGGATCTGACAGAAGACCGGTGGTTTTTGACCCGTTTGCGGAGGTCTGTTGTTTTTCCTACGTACTGTTTCTGGCAGACATCGCAAGTGATGAGATAAATGCAGTTTTATAAAAACACCGTAATTTGTTACTGTTTCACGTGACAGGATAACTAAGTTTCTCGATGCCTGAGCTATATTTGCATAATTGACATCAGAGGTTTGAGCATGTTTTGAACCTTCGATCAGGTTAAGAGCTCTCCAATCATGTCCTGCAGATGTCTGGGGCGTCTGAAGGATGTCATAGAAGGGGGGTGGGGGGGTGAAAGCATCAGCCAATCGTTTATTGGCGTGCAGAATGGACAGTTGTATTCTCAGAATACCCTTGTTTTTCTTGATGGCGGTATGGCAAGTTGTAACTGATGGAGCAGCGTTATTTTAAAGTTTTTCTTTGTACCGGAGGAGGGACTGCTGTGATTTCTCGTCAATTAAGAAGAACGTCTTTAAAGAATTTTACTGTGCTGCAAGGAGAATTCAACTTATCTAAAATTCTTGACAAGCATTATATAAGTAAATAAATAAAAATTAATACTAAACAAAATCAATATCCTAAATCAGGAAGGGGATCTAAATCTACGTCAGTGTTTTTTCCCCAGGTTTCAATTCCTTCTACTACATGTACCATGGAAACTATTGGGGGGGGGGGGGGGGGGGTTAGATATCTTGATATGCATTTGAAGACAAGTAATAATTTGTAGTAGGATGCTGCTAGAAAATCTCTCATACGAACACCAATTGAACCTCTACTTAAAAAATAGAATTGTTTTTAAATCCACTTTCTGCAAAAATTTAACAATCAGTATAGTGTTCTTAGACTTGCACTGTTTTAAAAAAAAAAACAACCTGAAAGTGAATTCTCCTGACATCCCTTCAAATGAAAGGAAGCCTTTCACCACAAGTGTAATATGTGTAACAAAAAATAAACAAACTTCAAGTGTGCTACTAGTTAATGGATACGTTACATTTTGTATTTCAAACCAAGAAATTGTAAGTTTCAAAGACTTGTTATGAAAATTGCATCCCTTTTAAATCTTTAAAAACTGATAAATTACCTAAATGGATTTAAAATAATTTTGAATGTATTTTCCAAGAACATGTAAAACCCTGCATATTCTTTGAAAAGCATTTTCAGAAACCGCTGAAGTATTTAATAATTTGACGCAAATTCGGTAGCCATTTTGGAAGTGGTGGTCATTTTCAAAATTTCCAAGTACAATTGTACACTATCTTACTTGTTATCCTCATTAAATACTAAATGTTGTTGAGATCAGATAACAATGAATAAGGGACCCATGGACCATATTGCTCACCTGAGATACATTAGCCTTGCTGTTTTTCAGTCGTTGTGATTTTTAAATTTTTTATTTTGCAATCTTCATTCCAATAAAAAATTCTGACCCCACATTGTGACCCAATCTAATCTCAAAGAGTAACGACATAAACATGACACAAGGCCAAAAATCATGTAATGATATGTAAAATATTACTACAAGGAATCTATATACATAATATGAGAGTCCCAACTTAAACAGTTTAGGATATATTGCCTAGGTTAACTTTCCTTAAAAGTAGGTCAAAATCCAAAGTGAAGAATTTTGGTACCTAAAGAAAAGTCTTGTCTCCAGAAATACATACATGAAATATAAATTATGTATCATTCACCATTCAAAAGTTATGAGCAAGGTTAAAGTTCGGTTAAAGTTTTAAAATTTGGGTCACACTTCAAGATCAAGGTCACAAGATGAATATAATGACATGAAATAAAATTATTTGTCATAAGAAATCCATATACAAAATATGAAAGCCTTACTTAAAGTAACTTAAATAATTCAGGAGATATATAGCCTAGATTGGTGTCACAGTAAAAATCTTTTATCTAAAGGTTCTCAATCGAACACGTCAGTAATTTTTTATTTACCTGTGGTGAGCCTCTGATTTTCACCGGGCACATTTGAATCCAACCCGTTTATAGCTCAAAACACTGGGCCTTTAAAATCTTCCGTGATGAATTTAGTTTGGGACACGACAGTCCTGGGAGATGGACGTATTTATACTTCTCCTGTAGTAGCTATGGCAGACAATTGAGGGTATTTCAACCCAGCACTTTAACAGTATTTATTGGTCCAACGTCTCTGAGGTAAGCCTTGTTTTATTTTACCTTATAGTACTGTAGTATATTAAGCTGTAACTGTCTGAAAACATCCAGTTACGGAATGACTAAATTAGTTAATGGAAACTTACTATGCTGAGTGATATTTATTACTCTTTAGATGTTAATTCATTTTTTATTAACTGATGTGTTTCAAATAGTAGTTATAGTAGCCTGTTTGTGTCTTTATATTCTGTATTCCCTATGTTCCTTGCTAACTCTTGCTAGAGTATAGTAACGTGTAGTAAAGCATCATTATGCTGATGTACGTCATTTGTGCACTGTATGTGTAATGTGTATATCGTCAATTGATATTATACTGTGCATGCGTATTATTGACAGGTCTTATCCTGTATCCTGGAATGTAGTGTGGATGTTCCGGCGCCATATACCGGTTCCAATATTTCACTAAGTGTATGTAGTCTTGGGCACAAGACGTGTGTGTGTGTGTGTGTGTTAACCTCCTCGTCACTGGAGAGAGGGAGTAAGCCTCCAAGCAGTCTGGAGCACTGATAGTGGGACAAGAGGACACGGATATTGGACACAAGAGACTGGCTAACACATTGTTTTATTGTATATTGTAAATTAAAATTGTAAAGTAATTGCAAATAGCACTTGTTATAAATTAAAGGGTGAGGTTTGGACAACTGTTCCCAAACGCAAGGTCAATATTTTGACAATTGGGTCTTAAAAGTAGGTCAAGGTCAAGGGCGTCGGTAACAAAGGAAAGGTCTTGTGACAAGGAATGCACATATGAAATATGATAGCCCGATCACTCACCATTCAAAGTTGAGCATGGTTCATGTTTCAACAGATAGATAGGAAAACTCTCTCTCTGTCTCACGTTAGTATAGGGGCATAAAAACATGAATCCAAACACCTTAGAAACGTTTGCGTTTTAATATGATTAGTGTGACCATACTAATCTTGAAAAGAATTTGTTTTTATTAATTTCTTCTATGTTCCCATACAGAGCTTTGATATTCTATTGTAGACCCATCTGACACTTGGGAGTCACGGTCTGAACTAACTTCAGTCTGTATTGATAGTAATTCACAGCCCTGCTGTTATTTTGGCGGAAGCGTCTTGATGTTAGACAACATCGGGTTCTTGACTTTGCTCGGAAACTAACCGCTCTCGGCTAAGGGAGTCCTTGCCCAGGTCTAACTACAGATTGGTATCATCATCATCATCATCATCATTAATGAATTTTAGCGGAGACTCGCTGTTATATGACTGTTTGTTTTCATGTGAACTGTCATCAAGGTCAAACAGGAAATTGCTTCATGAAATAAACCAGCCGTGTTAAGTGGTTGAATATGGCCAGCCTCGAACTCGATTCCTTTTCTTCAGATCATAGCGCTGGTAATAACACAGGCTGGATATAAGTCGTCGTTTCCATCATCGGACGCGACATTGGAAGTGATTCTCTCACAAACTACGGGATCTGCACAACTTTACCATCAGACAATTTAAAACCGTTGTCTAGTAACAACAAGTAAATGCAGAAATAGTAGGTCGAACATCGACAATAACTGGTGCGGTAATTAAATCTGATATCAGATACATTCTGTGTAGGGGACCAACAATGACGCCTAATATCCAAACCCAGTAATAAAACTGGTCCACCAGCAGAAGTCTGTGTCACATTAAAATCAGTCAATTCGAGTTTGCTTGATGATTGGGGTTCGATCGTTGCATTTAACTTTATCGAACACTATTTTATCCTGTGGGGTGCCTCAGTGTATACGGTTTTAAATACCCTTAAAATATCTCACTTCACTTGACCTGAAATTGCCAGTCTGTGCAATTTAGTTTGGACGTTGCAGTCTTAAGAGAAGGACGTTTGTATATTTCTTTACGAGTAATAAAATCTTTCAGCATTTATTTATTGTTTTTACTATAAATTGCAATTTGAAAGTTTTGGTCATGAAACTTCCATTCACGGAATTTCTTATGTTAAATCTGTAAATTTTTGTGAATTCTGTTAATGTTCTATATTTAGATACCAGTTTAGTATGGTGTACAGTTACGGTCTTTAAGTAATATTTTGTCTACAAATGACGCTGTTGAGTCTGTAAATTAGACTTAGTAATTCTGGGGTATAACGAGTATTTGTTAAGTATTGTTACATGAATTTGTATGTTTCTAACATGAAACTAAGTTACGTATTTGAGTGTATAGCCACCAGTGCTAAATGTGCATTGTCTATTTAATGTACATTGTTTGTGTATATCCCCGTGGGGATCCGGGTTGTTAGAACCTCAGTACCTCTTGCTTGTCGTAAGGGGCGACTAAATGGGGGCGGTCCTTCGGATGAAACCGCAAAAACCAAGGTCCCGTGTCACAGCAGGTGTGGCACGTAAAAGATCCCTCCCTCCTCAAAGGCCATAAGCGCCGAGCATAGGCCTACATTTGCAACCCTTCACCGGCAATGGTGACGTCTCCATATGAGTGAAAGATTCTCGAGCGGAATGTGAAACAATATTTAGTTAGTTAGTTAGTTGTGTATAGGTCCTACAGTGACTAGTGTCTGGGTATTGTATCACCACAAAAAAAACCCCAAAAAACAAAAACAAACAAAAAAAACAACAACAAAAATGAATTCTTTACAATCGATGAAATTCAAGCATAAAAATACAGAATATTTACATTTCATATAACGCATCATTTTTCAAACCATTTCGATGTATGACAAAAAATATATTAAAACAAAAATGTACGTGTATCGATCAGACGAGTTCGATCGCTGGCAGCCAGATTGCTCACTTGGTAGAGGACCTGACTGGAGATTCAAAGGGCACGGATTCGAATCCCTGTCTGGTTTATTGCATTTTCTCCCTTCCGATTACTACTACAATTGGTGCCTTTGATCACCCCAGGACTTGAAAGTCTTGCCAGGGACAAAAAAGAATCTGGGTTTGTGTCTTCGAGGGTGAAGACAATTTAAGGGGGAGGAATGTAGCGGTCAGATGGGTTCGATCGCCGCGGTGGCCAGATTGCTTAGTGGGTAGAGCACCTGACTACAGATTCAGGGGGCTCGGGTTTGAATACTGGTCCGTCATTTTTAACCCCATGAAGATCCAAGCTAGATTAGGTCCTCAATACCCGTTGCTTGTCGTAAGAAGTGACTAAATGGGGCAATACTTTGGATGAGATCGCCTAAATGGAGGCCACGTGTCACAGCAGGTGTGGCATAATAAATATCACTCCCTGCTCAAAGGCCGTAAGCACCGAGCATAGGCCTAAATTTTGCAGCCCTTCATCGACAATAGTAACGTCTCTATATGAATGAAAGATTCTCGAGCGGGACGTTAAACAATGTAAAAGCAGCCAACAGTTACATTTTCTTCTTTCCAGTTACATACGAATTTACACAGTGCAATCATATATTTCTTTTCTAAAACAAAATAACACCGTGTTGCATTGTCGAACTTCCACTATTTGAATTGAGAAAACGTCTGATAATTTATAATAACTAGAATGATAGTGAGAAGGGAGTTTACTGTAATCAAGATTTAATAGACACTCTTCTAGAGTCTATCTACCTAAATCGGCACAGGTTTACATGTCAGGAAATCCAAAGGTATAGAATTTATAATCACCTTTGTTTCAGATAGCACCAGCTGACAGGTGGGGAATTCCAACAAATTACTTTCAATTAGACTTTAATAAAATCCTCTTAGAATTTGAAAATGTATCAGGTTCGGTTCACCTGGATTGAAGGCCCAATGTAATTGTTGGAGATGCTGGTCTATTCCATTGCACCAAAGGATGGGCAAATTGGACTTGACAGATTCATTCAAAACGTGTATTTTTGCTCATTTACATGGCCTAGAAACCCCAAAATTTGTTTTCGCTGTAAGCAAGCTCCAAAGCAACCTTCATTACTTTCCATGGCTGAGAATAATCGAAAGTGTATCCGCGGAATAAGATATTCGATGAATCCCAAATTCATCAAGTTGACTCATTATACCCAAATTCTGGCTCGTTGCAGCTTTTCATTCCAAGTATAATTTCACACCTGAAAAAGTGATACAAACTCTCTATTAATTTGTTTGATATTTTTGTTGTTGTTGTTGTTATGTGTGTGTGTGTTTTGTTGGGTTTTTTTAATATGGTTTGTTTGCAAATAAGAAATTTCAGAGTCCAAATATCGCTGTGATTTAATGCATGATATGAATATCTAATAACACAAGCCTAAAGACCTCTGATAGACATTCGGGGGCCTCCGTGGCCTAGTGGTTAGAGCACTGCGCTCAAAATCACGAGGCCTCTCACCTCTAGTCGGCGTGGGTTCGATTCTCGCTCGCGCCGATATATGCGAGAAAGTTTGCCAGTTTACTTTCGGAAGGTCGGTGGTCTCTTCCCGGGTGCATTGTATCTGGGTTTTCTCCTCCACCAATAAAAACTGAATGCCACCCGATAACTGAAGAATTTTTGAGTGTGGCGGAAAACAACAATCAATAAATCTGATAGACATTCTTATTTTTAAGTAACCTAAGTAAACTTAGATGACCTATTGCAGTTGATCAGCATCAGTTGTCGTCCGTAAACAATCGAATATTTCTAACTTCCTTTTAACTACCATTCTAATTTTTATCAAATGTAGTATGAAGCATAAATTGTAAATTTCACGACTCCTGCACCACCGGGGTCTTAGGAGTAGTGCAAACGCTGCCAATTATCCAATTTTCATAAAAAATTTTTACAAGCGTATATCTTTAAGAAAAACCAAATATATACCGACGAAGAACAAGAAACCCTCCACTAACATTTTAAATTTCACGATCCCCGGGGTAGAGGTTCTGACTCTAGTGATGAAGAGCAGGACGCATCTACTAAAATTGTAAATTAATGATCCCCAGTGTAGCGGTTATGACTCCAGGACATGCCATATTGTTTTTTGTCCTGTCTGTCATTCTGTCTGAAACTTTAACCTTCCTAATAACTTTTGAATGGTAAATGCTAGCACTTTGATATTTCACGTGAATATTTCTTGTGAAAACACCTTTCTGGAAGTTGGTACTAAAATGTTTTACCTCTTGACCTTGGTGTTTGACCTACCTTTAAAGAAAGTTAACCTTGACCATAATTTATAAATGCTATAAATAGCAAGTACTAGGGCTTTGATATTTCATATGAGTATTCCTTGTAACAAGATCTTTCTGTTGGTAACAACATTTTTAACCTTGGTGTTTGACCTACACTTAAAAAACTTTAACCTTGGCCATAACTTTTGTAAAAGTACTAGGATTTTCTTATTTCACATAATTATTCCTTGTGACAAGACCTTTCCGAAAATTGATACCAATTTTTTTTTTACCAAAGTATTTCCTTATTTGAAAATTTATAAGTCTACATGAGTGATATTAGAGATCTTATTAAATATGTATCATAGTGCATCAAATCAATTAAAAGTTTGAATTTCAAATCTCTTATTTACAAACAAAACACTGGAAAAACACGAACACAAATTCATATAAAACGCATTCTGAGTGTATTGCTGGCAATATAAAGTCCCCTACCGGTAGGATAATTCAGTAAAAGTAGGTCAATCATAACGAACTCAAACTTGATCTGTAACTATCCAAGACAAAGCCACGTATCAAATTTCAAATGAATATCTTCATTCAATGCGCAGAAAAGTCCTGAAAACGGATTCTTGCAATTTACCAAGGGACATAATTCAGTCAAACGTTGGTCAATCGTAACGAAACTCAAACCAAATCTGTAACTATCAAACACAAAGCTATGTATAAAATTTCTGTTATATATCTTAATCCAATACGGAGAAAAGTCTGGAAAACCACAAGTATTCATCAAGGGACATAATTCAGTCAAAAGTATGTCAAGCGTAATGAAACTCGAACTTGATCTATTCAAGACAAAGTCATATATAAAATTTCAGTTCAATATTGTCATCTAATGCGGAGAAAATTCCGGGAAATTGATTCGGAATGAAAGACAGACGACAAATAGACCGAGGGTAAAGTAATGGTCCCCCTCGGCAAACCCTGTAGGAAACTACTAATAATCAAGAATTTGTTTACTTCATATGCAACGCTTTCAAAAGCCATCAAAGTTTGATGTAACGAGCCAACTTAAGACGGTAACGCTCATTCGAGACATACAGGGAGATTGATTTTATTTTATAGGACAGGGACATCACCAAGTAGACTATTCACTCATAACATGGAATCATTCGATGTGTACATTAACTTATTGTAAATCGTCTCATCGAGAATATGTCACTCGTATCGACTATCAAGACGCCACCAGCTTTAATTGAAGTGTTACAATGTATGGACCAATGCTCAAGACTCGATCAGATCAATGCAGTGATTGTTTTCATCTTATCAACACTACTACAAATTTAAAACGTGGGACTTTATTGCACAGCAAAGTCGTTACACAATTTAATGACTCTAATTTGTTGTAATCGAGGCTGGAAACAAGAGTGCCGCTGACGATACACGCATTCTGCCGACAAAGCTACCTCAGCTGTCCAACGTGTGATTACTATGACCTGAACCTATGTTCCCTCTAACGGTATGTGACAGCAAACATGATATTTACTGCTGAAACACTCGGGTCTCTCTATGACCTTTAAATCTTTGATCAACAGAAATCTTCCTCACCTCACTTGTCACCTCTACAAAAAGAATAATAGTTATCAATAAAAAATGGTTCCTTTTAATAGTGTCTTCAACATTACAGACTGTGATCTTGACATATGACCTTTTGACCCAGAAGTATTGCATAGCAATACATATCATCTCCCGGTCTAAATCAAGTCGCCTGCATAATATTCTGCATGCGGTCCCTTGAAATCTATCTCTTTTTTATCTTCTCTAATTCTAATTTTCAAAACATGTCAAGGATCACATGTAAACAAAAATGATTTAACGTATCGAACAACTCCTCAGCCTCCGGTTCTAAATTTGTGTTAGGAACCACTTCGCTGGGTTGTTCTCCAATATTTTCTGTACAATGAAGCATAAAGAACGGTATTTTCGCTTCTTCCTTTCACAAGTCTCTATCTGTGTTTCGGTCTACTGTAACGAAGGTCAAACCTAACACGTATCGCCTCATTCGATAACAGTAAAGGTATTATAGGGAAAAGTCCGCAAAAATACGTTTAGCATAAAGTCCCATAAGCCTCCTAAAATAATTCAGCTGTGACGAAGCTTAAACTTGATCTGTACATATACAGTAGTAATTTCAGCCTCCTATATCAAAGCATGGTAATAAGAAAAGTTCGGAAAACAAAAATTGAAGAGAACATTCAACCATGAAACTAAGTCTAGAATAGGTCAACTGTAGCTGAAGTGAAACTTGATCTGTATAAAAATCATTAGGTAATAACATGTCAAATTTCAGATTTCTAAGTTAAAGTATGGTGGTAAAAATTTGGAAAACTATAATTGGCACAAAGTCCTCTAAATCTCCCCTTCGTAACCCGGGGGGGGGGGGGGGGGGGGGGGTCGTGAGTTCCAGCCCCGTTCGTGCCATGGCCGCGTCAGACCTAGGACGTAAAAATAGGTAGTGATTGCTCCATGGTCAAACGCTCGGCATTTAGAAGTGAGAAAGACGGGCCTTTCGGATACGACCTTAAAAACGGGGGTCCCGTGTCGCAGCAGGCGTTGGCACGTTAAAGAACCTAAAGAACGTTAAAAAAGCCCTGAGAGCTAAGCATAGGTCAAAATCTGTGGTACTTCACCTACAGCTGATGACGTCTCAATATGAGTGAAAAATATCTCGATGAGACGTAAAACAAACAACCAACCAGCCAACCTATAAATCTCACAAAAATCACTCAACTGTGACGAAACTTAAACCTGATTTGGTAAAATACAGTTATTAGTAATCCACATACCAAATTCCAGCTTCTTAAATGAAAATCCGGAAAACAACGTTGTGACAGGCGGACGGACAGAGTGCAATTAGTACCAATTAACTAATAAATTATTTTCTTCTCCCCACGTGAGTCAAAACTATCATACTTGTAATAGGATATGATTGATGGAAAGATGAAGGTAGCAAAAAGTTACTATTCTCAAGAATAAAAAATTAAAAAGTGGGCAAACACGGACCCCTGGATATATCAGATTGGTATAAAGTCTCTTGAATTGTACTCTTCATAATGGGTACAGTTGGCATTTATGAGCATTTTGGAGTTAATAGAATGATCCACAGAGCTCGGGTCAAGGATTAAGAAGAATATTGTTTTTCGGGACTATAGTTATTTAAAACATCAATACGTGTACTTTTTAAAATCATGTAACGTACCAAGGATCTGACAGTTATTTTATGCAGAGTTGTTGAACATGGTAGTACACATCTACTAACAGTTTGTATGTAGTGAGGTGTTTTTGACCCTTGATATTTCAGTCATTTGCTTCATTATTTATTTTATGTGTTTTCAAGATGATTCTGATATCTTTAAGTGATGTGTATGCGTGTATCATGTTTGTGTTGGAAACAACTGATTGAAGCTGATAAGTCGCAGTATATTTTGAATTTACTTATCGTGCTTGGGATCTTCGAGCAATATTCCATAGCAGATAGACTCTATTTCCATATCATTAGTCTTGTTTTCTTGCAGTTTAACTTGTTTCCAGTTAATTATTGACATTCTGAATCCAATTGTTGTTGACGGATATGTTGGTCGTTTCGTCACGATAGTTCGGATATTTTTACAGTCTATTGCATTATTTATCGAATTTTCATTTGAATACTTGATACGACTCTGTCTAAAGATGTATTTGGTGTTGACTGTTATTCCAAGAATTTATTGAATAGGCATTTATTAGGGTTGGGTATGGTAATAGAAGTCGAGAAACTGCGTCAGTAAATGTTTTGACTATATCCGCGCTTTCGAAAGAAAGCTGTTACCCAGGTCCATCCATCACACTTTTTTGGTAAGACTACTCTTTTATTTTAAGCAGTAACCAACTAATCTTTTGGAATGTGATAAGTGGTGTTCTGTAGATGTGTACTAAGATTTTCAAGTTTTCAGTTTTATCCTGGGGATAAAAAAAACCGATGTTAACCTTGTTCCCAGAACTTCCATAAAATTTTACGCAGTAGACAAATAATCTTTTGGGAGATGATTGGTGGTGTCCTGTAGATGTGCAATAAGGTATTGCAATTCTCATTCTCACCCTGTGGGCCAAATAGGGGTTGAAAAAGGCATTTTTCTACAATACAAAAAAACAAAATAATAATAATAAAAAAAAAACAACCAAATAAAAAAAACAACAAAGAAAAACAAACAAACAAACAAACAACAACAACAACAACCAAAAAAAAAACAAACAACAACAAAAAAAATCTCACTTTTCTTACAATTTACGCAATAGCCAAATTATCTTTTGGGAGATGAATGGTGGTGTACTGTAGATGTGCAATAAGGTTTCAGAATTTTCATTTTCACCCTAGAGACCATTTTGGGGTGGGAAAACGGCGGGGTTTTTTTCTAATAAAAAATTCCTGCAGGCATGCTATCGAACGTTTCCTAAGAATAGTCCTAAGACATGACTTAAGATATGTCTTACGACGATTCTTAGGATGGTCCTAAGATATATCTTAAGATGGACATAGAAGCTCTCTTAGGACTATCTTATCTAGGACAGACTTAGGAGATTCTTAAGAGAATTCTTAAGAATTATTATCACATCACAGACCAATGAACGATAATACTATTGACTTAAAACGTATACTGTTTTAATTTCTTGTAAAATTGTATGGAGATATAAAAGGTAATATTATCAAATTTTATTTTAAAAAATAAATTTCTTGAATAAGACCCCCCCCACCCAACTATTTACTGTTATTTTAAATGAGATGAAATTGATTGACACAAATTTTAAGGGTTTTCGGAATAAAATATGTTTTCCCAATAAAAGTAACAATAAATCAAACAATCTTGTCATTTATTTCTCTGAGTAAAAAAAAATGGTTCTTTAATCTTTAATATTATTTTTTTTCTAAACAAGAGGTCATGATTTATCTTAAAATTGAAAATTTTAGAGGGGGGCGCCCCCTTTAAATCCACCACTGACTACTCTAAAAAAAATATGCATACTTTTAACAATATACTCTCTATCCATTTTTTTTTCAAATTTGTTACTTTGTTACTAGAAGACATACTGAGTATAGAAAACGAGCTATTTAATTCAACTTTACACAATCTATAAACATGAAACGTTTTAAATTGGAGACTATACCGCGAAAAAAATCTCGTGCCGCTTGGCTCTGTATTGTCATTCACTGGTAGACTACGATAGAATAGACATCGTCCAATTATGAGTCGCAAACGGAATCCTAATTTCTCAGAAATGGAGCTACAAATACTCTTAGACGAAGTGGAGAAGAACAAAGAGTTGATATTCAGTAGGCATTCAAACATTGTTATATTTAAGCATAAACAAAGTTAGGACATATCTTAAGATTATCTTAGGACAGGCCTAGTGATGTCTTAACTTTAAGAGAAATCTTAAGATATGTCTTAAGTTAGGACATATTCGATAGCCTCACTTAGGACTAAGATGCATCCTAAGTTTATCTTAAATATGTCTTAGTCCTAAGATAGCTTCGATAGCATGCCTACTGGTCTCCAATTTCCTCTTCCAATTTACGTAATATCCAAACCATCTGTTGGAAATGATCAGTGGAGCCCTGTAGATGTTGCAGTAAAATTTTAGAATTTTCATGTTATCCTGGGACTAAACTTGGGTTGAAAAACGACGTTTTGTCGACAAAAAGACCAGCAGGCATGTTCACGAAGCTTTCCTGAGATTTGTCCTAAGATATGTCCTAAGATACAACTTAGGAAAAAAGTTAGGAACATCCTAAGATCATCTTAGGACATGTCTTAAGATGTGTCTCGACGATGTCTTAGGAACATCTTAAGTTAGGACATCCTAACTACTAAGGAACAATCTCATTCCTAATAGGAAGCATTACCATCATACTGTTATGATGTATAGATTCATTTATTTGTTCACATGATATCTGTATTTGTGATGAAATTGAAATATTAATTTATTAAGACCTATACATCCACGGAAAAGAAATACATCATTTCTTCATGTAAATATCCTTAAAATAAATATATCGCACATTCAGTATGATAATTATTATTATTATAAAGTTAAAAAATTATATATAATGATTTAGTACATTACATAAAATAAATTTTAAAAATTAAAAACAGATCTTGTAATTCGAACCCCTATATGTGTATTTGAGATACAAGCAAATAAATGAATGCTATGCGAAACCACTAAGCAAAGCCATTCCTTTCAACACGTAAGATACTAGTACTTCAATTTTTCGCAATAATACTTTGGCTGACATGAACTCATGTCAAGGGCATGAATAAAAAAACCCACTGAATAATCGTTTTTCGGAAACAATTTAAACCGGTTTCAATTCATGTGTGCGGATGATCATGAGTAAGAAGAGGAATTCAACGGGAAAAATTCATGTTCTTCTTGATGAAGTAGAAAAAAGAGACATTTTGTTTAGTAAATTGTCCAGCAGGGACAAATGCAGCAAAAAAGAGGGCTTGGGAGAGCATTTGCGAGAAGGTGAATGGGTGCAATTCATCTATGCACCCGAGGACTGTAGAAGAAATTAGAAAGAAATGGTCTTCTTATTCAAGTGACATAAAGAAAAAGGCATCCCGACAAAGGATCGTGCAGTTGGTCTTTGCTGTCTATAGCCAACAATATTGCAGAGATTAACGATCAAAGGTCGCGGAAATATGTATCTACTCACTATATCGTCGTTGTTTAAATAATCCAGGGGTTATCAATGTCTCCAAATAACCTTTCACGATTTCTTTGAGCTCTTCTGCTCAATATTATGGCTGCCGCCATGTTTATACAGACTTAGGATGGTCTTAGGACAAGGGTTATGTTGTCCTCAAGTTAGGACGAACTTACGGCGTGTCCTAGATTTAGGAAAGCTTCGAGAAACACACTTAAGACTAAGACGTGTCCTAAGACATACTTTGGACACGTCTTAGTCCTCAGTTAGCTTCGTGAACATGCCTGTTGGTTCCCAGAACTCATACATTTCATGCAATAGCCAAATCAACTTTTGGAAGATGATTTGGTGGTGCCCTGAACATGTGCAATAAGTTTTCAGGTGGTGATGATCAAAACCCTAGTTCCCAGAAGTAACTAAATAATATTTTGGAAGGTAATTGGTGGTATCTTATCGATGTGCAATAAAGTTTCAGAATTTTCATTTTTCACCTTTGGTAGCCAATTGAGGGTTGAAAAAGGACATCTATTCTGTGGAAAAACTGGTTCCTAGGACTACTGTTATATTTTATGTGGTAACCAAACCATCTGTTTGGAGGTGATTCACGGCTTCCTTTCGATGTACAAGAAGTTTTTGGAATTTTCTTTTTCAAAATGGGGTGGGAAAACGACGAACAAAAATCTGGTGCGCAGTGCTTTGTGGCATGTGCAACAAGAATATATAGGAACCGTGTAAAAAACAAAAGTCTTCCTTCCACAAGTCATTTTCGAAATGATTTAATGAAGGTCAAGGGTCAAGTTGAATACATAGATGTGTTGAAAAGGCGGGCGTGCTATTTTCTGAATACTAACGGATTCGTGGAAGTTCCGAGTCTGAAAATATGGATCACATATATATGTATATATGCTGTAACTATTCATATGCTCCAGGATGTTAATATTCCTGTGCATTTATGTTATTTAAAAAAAAAACATTCGACGTTACAGTGTTCGTATGTTAAAAAGTGTTCACTGCCATTGGTCTTGTCCTCATTGTGTTTTCAATGAGTCTCCACAAAATTGCCTTTGTCTTTTCTTGTTTTTCTTAACTTCAAAATTTTCAAACATTAGTGTGTAACTTAATTTCGAGATGGGCAGAAACAGTGGAAAAAACAGTGGTCATCATAACAAAAAGAACAGTAGAGACAGTGAGTGGGGAAAAGACAAAATAAAGTCTGTGTCTGGTACTATGGTGTGAAAAGACATTGTCCTGATATATCAATGACCACTGAAGGTGACTTGTCTCTTCAGAATCTGAGTACAATATTGAACGACACTGAAAAATCAGGCAAAGTAGACAAAGATAATAATGCGGTGGATAAAATATTCCAAACTGACACAATGAAAGCTGCATAATTGGCAGTTTTCAATCAAAATTGTCTCGAATAGAAAGCGAGATGCAAGAACTCAAAAACAGGGTGGATGACACGGAACAGTATTCGCAAAGGAAATGTTAAGGCGTTAAACCCCCAATTACAGGAGTACAAGAACGTGGCAACGAAAACACGGATAATAATATAGCCATCATTATGTGACATTGATCCGCGTATGTCTAGCCAATACAACCTGCTTATAAACTATATGACATACAAGTCACATTTCTGAAGCATAATCCATTAAAATCACAATCTAATCACTACTAGTAACATTCATGTTTGCTTCATTTGCATACTTCAACAATTTATAAGTCAATTTAACTTTTTAATACAAACCGCCTTATAAGCATGGGTAGATCTAGGATGTCAGTTTACAGGGATGTGGAAGAAATATGTGAGACGAGGTCTGGGACAGCTTTTATGTTCCAAGTGAGGGGCCAGGGGCAAAGCCCCAGAACGTACCATGGTTTACTGTATATCATGTATATTGACAATGAAATATGGCGTAGAATTAATAGAATTTTCAAGTAGGCCTACACACGCTGGAATCTAATTTTGAAGTAAATTATATTTTCTTTAAACTTCATCTAATCATCTTTGCTAACGCCGCTGGCTTTCTGCGTCTAGCGTCCTTTTCACAGACTTTAGTGAATATATACAGAAAGGTTGAAAATATGGGGAAAATATCCGATTTATTTATCTCATTTTGACATCAAATAAAGATATAATATAGGATGGACGCATGTATTTTGTGATCATATTCATAATTTATTCATTCATTGTACCATAATTCAATTTCTTTATGAAACGTTAAATACATATCTACATCAGTCTTCAAGAAACGTTTCGTAAGACACTGGCTAAGTATTCGACAGATTTTCTTGCTCAATGTCCGGATCCATTGTGGGTTTTTTTTTCTAGCCTGTAAGTAAAATATACGATAGTTGTTCGATATGTAATGTGTATTGTACGATATCTCAACAGCATTCCACTCAGATAGTCACGTGAACATATTACCCAGTGTATTCTCCGCGGTTTGAAATACATAATTTCATCTCAGAATCCATTTCTTCTTTAGGTAGATTTCTGAGGCACTGACTGATGGCTGAGCCAAGGGCTTGTCGGGATTTGTAACGACGATCAGATAAGAACTTAAGTTTTGGAAAAGGGAAAAAGTCGCATGTGGCTAGATCTGTAGAGTATGATACGTGTGGCAAGACGGTAGCCTTCTCCGACTTCAAAAATTGCTTCACAAGCTAAGATGTATCTGATGGAGCATTATCATGTATTAGATACCTGAATCCTGACTCAGGGCGTCGTTTATGGTAATATGTCGTGAGCTTTTTTAGTATAACATCTCGGTAATACCGACCTGTAACACTTTTGCCCTTCGGCTTGTACGGCTATACCATCACATTTGAAGAATATGCAATAAAGAACCTTCTTTGTGCTGATGGTTCGTTTGGAAACTACAGGCCTTCTACCGTGTTTATTTAGACATATTTTATTTCCGATGTACTGGTTCGAAATAGTGAACCTATATTTGGTCACCAAATTGTCTTTGAATTTGGAAAACATTTTGAGCAATTGCTTAGCGGTTTGAACTCGTACCCGTTTTTGGTCATCTTTCAATATATACGGTATCCATCTGGCAGAGATCTTTCGTACTTTCAAAATACGCTTCAAAATGAAATGCACCCGCGATAGCGATATGTCATCAGCTTTGGCAATATCACGTATCGTGACAATTTTGTCAAATAAATCAAGTTGACACCTTATTGATAGATTATGCAATCTTCCCTTATTTTAAAACTTCATCCAATGCTTTTGTTGCTTTATCAGCTAGTTTCTGTTTTGCAGCTTTAAAATCTAAGATCTACTTAATATAACCCTTAAATAATTAAATTCTGTCACTACTTCTATTAGTTTATCACCATATCTTAACTGATAGTTGTCTTTGTGTATACCTCTACTAAATGCTACTAATTTTGATTTGTCGATATTGATTTTTAAGTTTCATTTATTACAATAAATATAGAATTTATCCAATTGTTTTTGTAGTTCTTCAGAAGTTTCTGCTATCAACACAGTGTCATAAATAATTTGAAAATAATGTTTAACTAATTTTCAAACATTTCAGATATTGTTGGAAGGTTTTCAATGTTCGAGGCATCTAAGAAATCATGTATATCATTTAAATACATAGAAAATAAAAAAGCTGACATATTTTCACCTTGTCTAACTCCGTTTGCACACGGGAAAAAAATCTGAAGTCTCATTATTACTCACAATTCAGGACTGGATCTGGCTATACATATTAAAAATAACATCAAACATTTGCCCTCACTTTCAATTATTTCTCTGACTTTTGAGACATTTGCCTTGCCTGTTACAGTCACAGGTCGGCCAGATTTTGCTGCATTTTTGACGGACTATATGCCAGTCAAAAATTTCTTTCTCCACCTACGAATTGTCTCATAATATACCCTATGAGACCCATAAACTTCCCCCAATTAAGTAAAAATCTGCATTACCGAATGACCGAGTTTTGTGCGAACTTTTCAATAAGCTCTAATTTCTTCAATATTCTCAACCCGTTTCCCAACCATTTTTACAACAGTGGCCAACGACTGGCTCTATTGAAATGACTATAAGTTTAAAACTATGTGGATCTGAAGGTTCGTGATTATACCACTGGAAAGGTATTGAATAGAGCTATTCAAGAGTATCATCCACGAAATCGTGCAATGCGTTATCGCGCTGTGGTACCATATACATTACATATCGAACCCTCGTACATGTACGTTGAAGATATGATTCATCAGGATGAACACGTCAGCTTCGAGATACGAGCTCTTCTGCGTTGGAGGTGCATTTAGTGCAACTTTGAACGCTGAAGTGGGGCCGAGTAGACCTACAGCAAGGACGATAAATTGTGTTATGATTGATTGGTTGTATATTGTTTAACGTCCCGCTTTACTAAAGTGGAAACATTAAAACAGTGTCATATTTGCATTTAATATCCTGGATATGATACGTACGACCAATGAAATGACGTGATATAATAAGAATTCCATGCCTATTGTATTTAATTACTCCCTGAATACTTATCACTTAATTAGTTTGTGTATCAGTTGAATTCGGATGATGAAGCTGCGTATGAGAAATTTACTGAGCTCATTCACTTATGCAGTGATAAATATTTGTCCTACTCCCGCATGTAAACAAATTGTCTCGCGTCTTATTACGTAAGAGAGTTCTCCAAAGGGAAATAACTCATATGTATCTCGATACCGGCGTATCACATGGAGATGCCTTAAATGAATTGTAGTGGTTGACACAAAGTTTTTAATCCAAAACAATTTATTGATCCAAGATTTTTATTTATCTAGACAGACTAGTAGTGCTGACATATTTCCTATCAACCAGTAGTAGGAAGTCGGCAAGTTCTTGACAAAGATATATATATATATATATATATATATATATATATATATATATATATATATATATAAAGTAAAGGTATGAACATCTTTCGTCATTATCAATGTTTTCTCTGATATCCTATATTGAAACCCAAACCGGCATATTAAAGATGAGATTAGAATTTGGATTTGAAGAAACAGTGTGTTTTATAATGGGTCTTTAAAAGCTTCCATATTGCAGTACTGTATGTCACACATCAATTTCTGAAAACCACTTAAGCGTTCTGACAGTAAACATAATGATTGTATTGATGCATTTTTTTGTAAAGTGAGAAATTAAATTGTTTCTCAAGTTCATTATAAATAAAATATTTTAATATACTATTTCTGTGTGTTTCCTTGGAAATAGTTTGGAATATTAATTTTAGTGGCCTATTTGATGATTGCTTGTGTTTATGTTACACGACTCGCCTAACTAGATGGTGCCAAAGTTTATGGTTTCGATGAAGAAAGTTTTTAGAACGAGTCATATCAATTGTTTTTCCGTGTAAAAATGTCGGTCTTCTCACGCCTGGCTAATGACAAGTTTGCGTGTGTTTACAGACCAATGACGTGTGCGCGTTCGTCTCGCGTTGGATGTAGACGCACACCGTGTTTACAAATATAATTTTTGGGAGCCAGACTATAAATACAAAGTGTATCCTGTATAAAAAATATTTACAATCCACTTATTTATAATAGATCTTTATTTCTTTAACAAAAACAACAACAAATCAAAGTACTGAAACGAGGTGACGAACGATACAAAATGTCACAAAGACACCGATGCTGCATCTACTGTTTAACATTTATAGCTATGCTGCTCCAAACCCTTTAATATCTTATTTAGTTAACCACCGTAAATGGTTGAAATATTGCCAATACGGCGCCAAACCCCAACCAATCAATTAATCAATCTATGCTGCAGAAAGGACTGGCGACTAGAAGGTTAAAAAACAACAAACAAAAAACCGGAAGTGGATCTACATAGTTATTCTCATTGAAACAAAGTTACAGTTTGGATTAGCATGAGAAATTTAAATCCACGGTAAATATACCAGCTGAACTGTCCTTGCATGTAAAAATTGCACTAAATCCTTTTGATTGATCTTCAAACCAGAGATTTTAGGTAGCAAGGGAAAGGAGAGGACTATTGTTGCCAAAACTGTCAATCATATCACCCGTGTAAATAGTCGATATTGATACACGTGTTCATTGATCTTGATCGAAATAATCAGGCAAATCATGTAGATGAAGATATAAATTATTACACGAAACTCTAACATGTCTCTACAACAAATCAACTTCTTGAAGCACATCCACTCTCCTAATAATTTTAATTCACCTCTTTATGAACAATACAAACAGGTAACGTTACACACTGTCTACATCAGCTTCCTTCAGAAAAATAAATCCCAGGTGACTGTTAGCTGTTACTAGTACACATTCTCTGCAGAATTTTTTTTTTCTAATTCTCTTGGATTGTTGTTGTCCTTTGGTCTCATTATTTTTCTTTTTTCACACTCATTCTTCCTTCTTAGGACATTATTTTAATATTTATATACCTCCTGAACTATCGAAGACAAAAGAAAACTAGGTATTGAGTTATTGCTATACCGATAATTAATTTTGGAATAAAGATTTTGAGAACAGGTTGAATTTGACTGCACTCATAAGGTGGGAGTTTTGAAATTTCAGTGATTTGTTTCCACGCATGATAATATCTATAAACAAGAGACCCACAAGCCTTATCAGTCATCCGAGTGGTGTTTAAGAATACCACTAACCGCAAGGGCTACGGAATCTATGATAATTTTCCTATTCTGCATATCTAGGCTAAATTCTATTATTCAGAAGCAGTTTTAAACAAGATTTGTTCTTTTAAAATAAAACCAAAACGTGTTCATACTGATGAAAAATTTTATACAATATGACTACCTTACATGTACGTTATCACGTCATGACTAATTTGGATCTGCTGAGACAGAACCCTTGGGTTTCGACATTCACAATTTTGGTACATCCCTTTCTGGTTTTCCCTAAATATGCCTTCAGTTTTTATACACTATCAGCAAAATTAAAGTTGAAATCATTTAATCACTATGACCGTTTTGGCTCCACCCTGGTACCAAACCCCTGGGATAGTGAAATTTACAATTTTAAATGACTACCATTAGTTTATATAGAATTAAAGGAGATGTTTTTTAAATGTTTTACACATAAACACTATATGCCAAGTTTGGCCCTTCTCTGCAGTCAGAATCTCTACCTCTGGGATCGTGAATTTTACAAATTTGGCAGAGGTCTTCCTGCTCCACTTCACTATGCATTTGGTTTTCTTACATATGTGCGGATCATGAGAAGACAAATTTTAGAAATTGGTTAACCGTAGGCAGTGTTTGTCTTAAAAAAAGGCCCCAGGAGTGGAGGAGTCCTGAAATTTATTATTATGTTTCCTTTGTCCAAAAGATGCTTCATGCCAAAATTCAAGAGTTGGAAGGGCAGTTGTCAAAGAGTTAAAATGATCAACTGTTAACGCAAGACTGAAGCAGACCAATACCATCTAAAGAAGAGACCCACAGACCTTATCGGTCACCTTAGTATTACACGTAGTTAAAAGTATCACTAGCCCCATGGACTCTGAAATCTACAACAACAAAAAATCCTTTTCTGCGTGTGTCAGTTAAATTCTAATATTCAGCAATTGTAAACGCAAGATGTGTTCTTAAACTTAAATGCCCCCGAAAGTGTCTATACTGATGAAAGACTTTACATCACACACACACACACACACACACACACACACACACACACACACACACACACACACATATATATATATATATATATATATATAGTACATTATTAACACGATATGACTAATTTGGAATATATAACATTATTAACACGATATGACTAATTTGGACTCGTCTTAAAGTCAAAATCCTAGGGTTGCAAATACAAATTTGGTACATTCTTTCTGTTTTTCCTATTCTAGGCATTCATTTGTTGTTTTTTTTACCATATCAGTAAAGTTCAAATGACAAGACAATAATTATGATATTTTGATCCCACCCCGAAACAAAAATATTACTCTTCGGATCATGAAATTTATAATTTTGGTAAAGGGTTACCTATTCATTTTAAATATACATTTAATTTCACTTTAGCATCAACAGCACCAAAGAAGATGTTATAAATGTTTTACACATAAATAGTACAAACCAAATTTAGTCCTGCTCTGAGGGTCAGAACCTCTAACTCTACCCCGGGGAAATTTACAATTTTGGTAGAGGCCTTCCTGCTTTACATCATTATGCATTTAGTTTTTTCTTTTCTTACAGGTGTGCGGTTGTAGAGAAGATTTTTGAAAACTGGTCAATTTTTGTCCCACCCCTAAGAGGCCCCATAGTTTACTTATGGGACCTAAAATTAACTAGATTTTTCAAAACAATTACTGCTCAAACTGTTTCAAGAATTACACGTATCACTTCTTTAAAGCTTTCAGTTACCCTTTAACTTGTAAATAGTCATCTCTTGAATTGATGATTTCTTTATTGCATATCACAGATTGTGTCAACTCTTGCATTTGTTTCATTGCCTGCAAATCACAAAATACATCAACTCTTGAATTCATAAAATCCTGTAAATGATGATTGATATTTCATCCCTCGATTTATTCAACTCTTCCAAATCATATTAATGTTTTATCTCTTGAATTTTCTACCTTTTGTAAATGATGTGATGTTTCATCTCTTGAATTCCCTTATCACATTTTAATCCACTTTTTTCTCTGATAATCAATAAATCCTCGGCATGCAGTAATAATTCTTACTTCTTCATTAGAAATACACGTACGATAATGCCTCTAGGCGTTACTCCTCACTTCGGTAATTTGTTTCAAATTGATGCATTATGCAATTTCATAGTAGATAAAATATACACACCACAAATTACAAAAGTTCTACTATCAAACTACAATAACATAAATTGTTTTTAAAAATCCACATGACGTTCAAACGCCAAACAAACAAAAATTACAATTTCTTAAAAATCTACTTCCTAGAGGGCCAGTTAGTGCTCTCCAAGTTACCCTTTTTAAAGCGCTAAGCATAGCTGAGCACTTTTTTGTTGCTACATTTGCACTTTCGTTTTCGTGTTTAAGGATAACTAGTCACCTATCACACCAGTAATTATGTTCACTATATATTACTACAGGGGGGAAAATCATTTTAAAAAGTCAATTTGCAAAATTGATGCCAAATAACGCAGACGGAAATGTTCTATGTTACCTGTCTCATCTGGCGACACCTAAAAATGATACCTTACGCGGCATTTTCTAAATAGAAATTTACCCGCAAAAAAGACTACCCTAAAATCCACGCTTTTTTTCATATGTGTGTAGAAAACACCTCAGAAGTAGCCTCAGCTACCAAAATCAAATATAGTTCCTTTCCTTTGTATACAATTGCTTATTGCTACAAATTACACGATATATCCTAATCTGGGGTACAAAAATTAAGAGATGAGGAAAATCACGCATGAAAATAATCTTTTAAACATATATGGAACTACAATTGTTTACTTTGATTGGACAATTACCGGTGTGATACCTGAATTGTGTTACCAGGCGATATTAGACTTGCAATATCTCCGTTAGGGAATCAATCAACCTTATTTGTGGGCTTTACATTCATTTTCACATGGGTTATTCAGAGAAGCAAGGTCGCAATTTGAGCTGAAACTAGTTACGTAGGTTAAATATTCTAGTAAAGTTTCGTTTAAAGCAAACTTTTTAAATTAAACAAGTTGATTCTGAACAAAGTTTCCAGTATTTGTTACGTCTCATCTTGTTTTAAACACATTTTCTATTAAACTATCTGTGGAGAACGGGTTAGAATAGGTCCTCAATACCCTTGCTTGTCGTAAGAGGCTACTAAATGGAATGGTCCTTCGGGTGAGACCGCAAAAACCGAGGCACGGTGTCAAAGCATTTGATCCCTCCATGCTCAAAGGCCATATGCAGCCCTTCACCGGCAATGGTGAAAAATTCTTAAGCAGGAAGTTAAATAATATATAATCAATCATGTTAAAAATGAGCTCTTTCCACTCCTATTGATAAGCAGCATTTAGTTTTAAATTTAACAAATATAACCAATATTTTTAAAAAAAAACGTCCTAAAGTTTGCTTTCAATTGTACACGTATTTATCTGGCTTGTTTGGATTCACATTCTCTCCAATCTGATTTTGACTTGAATCAACCTCATTATTGATACCAACAACAAAAAAATTAAATTCAATTACTAATGAATTCTACTTGCGTTTACAAAAATCTCATTTGCAACATTGCAAAGATTTTTAAAATATACGAGTTGAAAATGTAGGCAGGAATCACAGGGGCTCGTCACGAATTTGATCCTCTCTATTCTATATTTACACAAGGGAGTAATCCGGAGTCCCAAAAATCGCAATTTCAAATTTTCATTCGTCTCGTTTTTATATTTTACGGACGTTAAATTTTACAATCTCTGTCTCGATCGATCTGGGAAAGATCATAGATTGTACAAATACGTAATATCTGTTTGCACCGGCAATAACTATGAAGAAGCAATACATTTTCTGTGGTTTATAAACCACAGGAACTTCTCCTCTGTCACCCAAAATAGAATATGCGTTCTCATTGGTCAATTCAATTCACCCTTCAATTTCGATCAAATTAACTCGTACGCGACAATGTTTTCGCGGGAATCTTTTTGTTTGTTTGTTTGTTTATAGCCGCCTGAGCAATTTTTCCAATATGGACATAGAACATGCTGTACTATGAGGTCACAATGTTTTGATACTTAATACATATCATTCTAATACTTATTAAAGTCATACTTCCTACTTACCGCGCCGTGAGGATCTGGGTTGATAGAATAGATCCTCAGTACCCCTTGCTTATCGTAAGAGGCGATTAAATGGGACAGTCCTTGGGTTGAGACCGCAAAAACCGAAGCCCCGTGTCACAGTAGGTGTGGCAATTTAAAGATCCCTCCCACAGGCCATAAGCGCCGAGGATAGGTCTAACTTTGTTGCCCTTTACCGGTAATGGTGACGCTCTATATGAGTGAAAGATTCTCGAGCAGGACGTTAAACAATATATAATCAATCAATTCTACTTTTCACGAAACCCAGGTTTCCCTCTCAAACTCTGACTATACGAGGTTAACTACGTCACCCCGTAACCCCACCCCCTCCCCTTGTTTATGTACGAAAATGCGAATGAATACAACAGCAACGTTGCTATTTTCTCCCTACAGTTCATCTTTGTTTGTTTTTTAAACAGTAATGTACAAATTTATAAAATGTTGACATACGGCCAATAATGTAAATTCTGCCCCCCCCCCCCCCCCCCCCCCCCCCTTTCCCTTCCCGGTTTATATGTGAAAAATGCGAATACAGTAGCAATACTGGTCTTTTTCCTACAGTTCATTCTTTTATAAATAGTGGAGTACAAATTTATAAAATGTTGACAAACTACCAATAATGCATACCCCCCCCCCCTTTATTTGTGAAAATGCGAATGAATACAATAGTAATGCTGATCTTTTCCTACTATTCATTTCTGTTTTTCTTATTAAATAGTGGAGTACAAATTCATGAATTGGATTAAATGTTAACAAACGACTTATAATTTTGATCTTGTTTAGGAACCAAAACGCTGATTTGTAATTCCTTTATGGGTGAGGACCGTTTCATACTGAAGGTATATCAATTAGTTGGGTTATGTCTATACCCTGGGATGATTTGATTAATGAATGAACCTTAGGGCGATTTTGTTCATGTCTGTAGAATGGAATGATTTTAAGGCAATTTTGTTCATGCCTGTACCCTGGAGTGATTTGATTCATACCTGTTCCCTGGAGTGATTTGATTAATACCTGTACCCTGGAGTGATATGATTCATGCCTGTATCCTAGGGAAATTTAGTTCATGTCTCTGGAATGACATGGTTCATGTCTGTATCCTGGCAGAATCTGGTTCATACCAAAACAACCTTAGGGTGATTAGGTTCATTTCTGTAACCTGGAATACCAGTGAGCCATGGTTTCTACAATGTCAGAAAGCATTCATATGAATTTCAACTTTTCTGGCTTAGTGGTTCTTCAGGAAAAGATTTTTAAATGACCCCACTCTACTCTTGCCTTTTCTTGATTATCTCCCCTTTGGAGAAAGCATGGCCCTTCATTTGAACAATATTGAACCCCCTTCACCCAAGAATGATCTGTGCCAAGTTTGATTGATATTGGCCCAGTGGTTCTTCAGAGGGTATTTAAAAGATGCCACAAAATAGTTATTAATTCTTAAATACATGTATGGCCACTTCAAAAAGGGTGGCGTAAAACAAGAAACAATCAATCAAAAAGGGTGTGGTACTTCTTTCACACAAACTTGAATCTTCTTAACACAAGCATGCTTTGTGGCAACTTTGACTGAAATTATCCCCGTGATTCTGGAGAAGTTAAAAATGTTAAAAGTTTATGGAGAGAGGGACAAATAAATAAAAAGTTATCAGAATAGCTCACTTGAGCTTTCAGCTCATGTGAACTAACATCATGGGGATGTATCAATACTCATATGACTAACATGACCTTGTTGTTCTAAAATTATATGCTGTGGTCCCATTCTATGTACAGGGCCCTGGATTAAACAAACTTGAATACCTGAAGATTTTAGCATTTTAATAAGACCATGGGACATTAAATGGCAAGATTTGGGTAATACTGTGCTCATGATTGTTAACTGTTACTGTCAAAGTATACTGACGTCACAATGAAAAGGGCAGGGACCATTCAGCCCCGATTGAAACATTGGATTGAAATTGTAGTGTTCTGAGTGAATTTCAGTCCACCTAATTTTAATTTCTAGTCACTGGAATCGTAACATTAAACTTCCATTTTGTAAATTGAATTCTAATCCATTTTTATCTTACTGTGCAGTGCTTGTCTATTAAAAGCACGATATAATGCTTTTCAACAAAAACTTCGTCAAGATAAAGAAGTGCATTGAACCCAAGAGAGAGCAATTTATACAAATGAAAATGTAATAATCAAGGTTTTTAGCTAGGTTCACCCCAAGAATGCATTAAAGTTCAAACAGTAAACATGGAGCTATCCAGAGATCAAAAGCTGATGTTATAACAGACTGAGGCATTTTATAGACAGTTAAATATGGATGGAGATAGATGATTAAAAAAAAGCAGAGGATTATTTTATTTCAAAAGAAGTGCGTTATATAATGGAGGTGTCCCATACCGTCTTATTACAACACATAAATATGAAGTATATAAATCTCTTTAACATTCACCAACTGTCACTGTCCTATAACTGTTAATAAGTGCCTTGTTTATAAAAGATGTCATTTAATTGATATAATTAAAAATAAATTGATTTTCATGTAAAGCAATTACATCGGAATTTCCTCAGTCATAGCTCCTGTTAAATTCTCGGTGTATCTTTTCCTTGTACTTTTATATACAAAAGCATTGTATTGAAAAATTTGCAAAGTGTGTCAATGAAATATTTAATGATATTATTTCGGCTGAGATTCGGTTCTGTTGGATATTTGGACTGACTCTTTACTATTCCAACTAGCCAACCGAGCTGAAATTACGTAACACTGCTACATGCTGTCAACTTCAACGTGACCATCACATAACGGCCACAGAATCACCCATGTCGTTAATCACTGAGGCTGACACCTTGTCGCTATGGTTTCATTTTCGAGCTAATATCGTCATACGTTTTGATGTCTATGGTTAATGTCTTTGGAATCAGTCACAATCGGAACATCACTCGGCCTTTCCCCGGAAAAGACCGAGTGATGTTCCGATTGGAATCATCCAGTGACATGTCTCCTTTCATAAATACCCTTATTAGTCTGGTTCCCGTCCCCACCACTCACTGATCGCCCCAAACTAGTGCAATCGGAACATCACTCGGCCTTTTCCGGGTTTTTCTCTCTCTCCAGAAAAGGCCGAGTTATGTTCTGATTGTAAACGAGTGATTTATGAGTGGTGAGGACGGGAACCAGATTGACGTTTTATATTTATTTTCTCATTGAACATGGAAAGGTCGGCGGATGAAAAAAAAAAAAATAATAATAACAACGAACAGGTACTTTCATTTTTATTTCAATTTTGCCAAAATTTATGTCCCCCCCCCCCCCCCCCCGATCCGGGTTAAAATAGATCCCCAGTACCCCTTACTTGTCGTAAGAGGCGACTACACGGGGCGGTCTTTCTGATGAGACCGAAAAAAAACCCCGAGGCCCCGGGTCACAGCAGATATGGCACAATAAAAATCCCTTCCTGCTCAAAGGCCATAAGCACCAAGTACAATGGTGACGTCTCCATATAATTTAAAGATTCTCAAAGTGACGTTAAACAATATACCAACCAACCAAAATTTGGGTTGGCGCTGCCTTAAAACAGATACATGTAATAAATAATGTTGGCCCAAGATTTATATGGCCATATGTGCACATGTACATTATCTAGTACAAACAACAATACTGAAATATTACAAACTTTAGCAATGCACAACACTTACTCAAACTTGATTATGTTTTAGTATGTAATTGAGCATTACGTAGATAGAGCATAATGTAACTTACGCTATAAGGTGTAGTGTGCGGTATGAAATATATTGTATTTAATTATAATTTAGACCAACGGTCTTTATTCATATCATTGTACTCGGCAGTATTCCTTTGACCACCAAGTGCTCACACATTACAATGTAAACTGATGAACTTTATTTAACTTGCAAATTTGTAATTCTAGATAACTCTGCACTTTCTCAATACACAAAAACAGCTTCTACAGGAGACAGGGAGACTAGCCCGTAATATACAATTAATTCATGAAAACCCACCAGTATTAATATCACTAAAAGTAGTTTCATTGCAAGAAAACAATATTATGTAACTGATTGTTGTGAACAGTGATTGTTAAAAATATCTGAAGGGTGTGCAATATTAGCACAATAAATGTCAAAAAATAAACATTTAATGCTTAAATATCAATTGATTACATTACATGGAGTCATAGGATGCATCAATTTTATCATGGCCTTTGTTTGATTGAGGCAATACTGTATCTAATAGGAAAAACTACACTATTATTCTACGACACTAACACGAGATCAATGAACACAAAAGAAACTGCTAGGAGCTAGTTGAACTTGTTGACATGGGGACCATTACAGATGTTCTCCAAATGGGTATCATTTTAAACTTGGGTTCATTGAACAGGATGCTGTGGGGACCATTAATGATGCTCTACAAACATTTATCATGTTAATTTAGGTTATTCAAACAATACATCTTAATTAAAAGTTTGAAAGTATTTCTTTGAAATCTAACAAAAATGTTGCCATTGAAGAGCATAAGTCAATAAAACTTCAGTTCCTGCATATTTACTTTTGCAATATGTAATTAATATTGATCAGTATACACATCATCATATATGCCTAAATCTAAAAGTTCAGCTCACATATTTTCATTCCAAGTAAATCAATTCATGAATAGAAATGGCTGGGTTGCTTTAAAAAATGTTATCTATGATGGAGACAGTAGTATCACTCATTTGCTACCATGTTGAATTTTGAGTAATGTATATTGGGAAACCTGCGAGAGGTGTTTAATATCATCTATTCACAGTCTGCAGAGAAAATGTCAAAGTTCAACTATTTGTAATTTTTTTTTAAAAAAAGTATGAGCAAATTCAAATAGTTATTTGCACATCTTTAATGTGTCTATAACAACTGCACAAGGTCTGAAGGATGCCAAGTCAAAGCTGGAAGAGGAATTGTTTACACAAAGAAGGTACTGTCTATTATATATATGCTGAAAAAAAATGACAAAGTTCAACTATATGTAAACTTTTTGAAAAATGTCTGAGCACTTCCATGAAGTCACACCCACATTTTCAATGTGTTCATAATAACTATACAAAGTTTGGAGTATGTCAGCCTGTGAGAGGAGTTGATTACACAAAGTAGGTACCGTCTGTTCAAAAGATGCTGAAAAATGACACAAAGTGCAACTGCATGTAAATTTTTTGAAAAGTGTCTGAGCACTTCCACTTCTTTTGGAAGATGATTGGTGGTGTCCTGTAAATGTGCAAAAAGGTTTAAGAATTTTCATTTTCACCCTGTTGGTCTAAAAACATTTTTCTAAAAAAAACCAAAAAAACCCTGCTTCCAAGAACTCTTACATATTACACAGTAGCCTTATAATCATCTTTTGGAAGATGATTGGTGGTATCCTGTAGATGTGCAACAAGGTTTTACAATCTTCATTTTCACCTTGTCCTATGTGGGTTGAAAAATGACAGGTTTTTTTTTAAACAAACCCTGGTCCTCAGAACTCCTCTTAAGGGTTGAAATCTTAACCATTATAAAGATATTTGAACAATAAAAAAAAATAATGGGGTTTGGGATGACCCCCTGGCACTTGCCCATCAATCACTCAATGCATCTTAATATGTGCAGCAGGAATATATATGGTTTTGGGTTCATATTCTCTGGCTCATAATAATAAACCCAAGTATCATCTACAGTCACCAGATGCAAAAGAAAATCATCTTTTGACCTAATGCGCTTCGACATCTTGTCGCTATGGGATTTGGGGACCCAACGGGCTGTTAGCTTCTACAAACCTAAATGATCATGTAAGATTGTTGAAACACTATCATATGAGATGCCTAATCCTGTGCCATTTCTTCCACCTGATTTCTCCTATTGGAGTATACCAGAAACCAAACTATGTTACACATTTCTTCGTTGGTGGCATCCAGACCTGGCTTTATCTTCTAAAGATGTTTACCGCATTTGAATTCCCCTACCCAGAATTTAACCTGCGCATAAGATGGTACAGAAGACCCATAAACATTGGCTAACTCACCATGTATTTCCTTGCCTATTTTACCATTTAAATACAAGTACTGAATTACAGCACGGTACTCAACTTTCGATGAAAAGCATGCCTTTGCATCACTAGCCATGTTTAACATTCAATATCTTATTAAAGAATGACTTGATATGTGTGCAACTTTGTATACAGGTATAAAACATGTATTAAAACAAGGCATGAAAATCGTGACCATCTCTGTCACACAGAAATAAATTAGGCTGGTTACTTGTTGACTTGCTCTCGTATATTTAAAGGCAAACGCTTGCATGTGGGGACAGCATCTAGATGTAGCTTCAAATCATCCTCACCATGTTGTGAAGTATTTGTATTCTTCATTTATGCATTGACAGTTCATTATTTTCAAAAATGTACATTAATGCATTACAATGATGCATATATATAGTTTCCAATATCGCAAAAGAGACACTGCTGAACTTAGCATGTACTTACTTCCAATATATATGCATTTCTGTTGTGTATATTTCTCCTTTATTTTCTTAATGCTGTGCTCCTTTCTTCCTTTTCTTTATATTTTGTGTTTAAAGTGACATATAGACCTGATGGATTGGGTATTTATTTTTAAACTGTCTGTTAACATAATGTCTGAGAATGTACATGTCACTAAAAATAAATAACTTACTTACAGATATGTATATATTACATATCATTATTAAATCTTAAAAGTTCAATAACTGTACCTTAATTGTATTTGTGATACAAGTGATAAGATACTACCATCTTGCATTAAAACAACTGATTCATTTCCCACTTGACAAATGCAAATCTGCTAATGTAAGCTCTACATCTCCATGACGTTCAATAATGGATCCAAAGAAGTTGAACCTTTTTTGTTTAATGTTTTCATGAAGTATTTTGCATTTCATTAACCAATATTATTATAGAAAGTCCATTAAAAAAGCCTGATGCACTGAATGGATAAATAGTTAGATAGATAGATATTAACTTTGTATCTGATATTTACTTCACACAAGTCACAATAAAATAATACAACCAATCTGGGTGTCATTGCTGGTTTCTGTGCACAACTGCCAGAAAAAAAAAAATCAAATAAGAACTTCCTGTGAATATGCACATTTAAACAGTTGTTCATATTAAATACAGAGTTGCATGAAATTATGTTTAGAAATTTCAGTAGTATGTTTATTTTGGCCAATTTCTAAGTTCAAAATGGGTGTAACTTCTAGAAAAAAATCGAAGATGAATTTTCTGCATATATGCAAATCTACACAGTATGTCCTTAACTATGAAGTTTCTTGAAATCCTGTGGCTTTAAAGGAGTTGTGCTGATAGAGGACATATGTCTCTTGACTCCAATTTAGCCTCAAAGGATAACACCATAACTGAAATTGAATTCACTTAATAAAGAGATGCCTCAACACCAAATTGACTAACATGACCTTGCTGTACTGGATAAGGCCAAGGTCACAAAGTCATAGACCATGGTAATCTTGCCATATAAAATCTCTATCTCAAATAGTTCAGGAGATACTGAATAGATCAGACTAAACACAAAGGTATTACAAGGTTGTGCCATAAGAATCTATATACAAAATATGAAAGCCCTACCTTTAATATTCCAAAGAAATTAACAGGTAATGTTTTCTTGAAAGTAGGTCAAATTCAAAGGTCACAAGGTCAAGATATGAAATGGAAGGTCTTACCATAAGAAATCTATATACAAACATGAAGTGTTTAAGAAACATGTATGCATCCTAGTGCAAAATTAAAAAGGGTTGTACACATACATAATTTAACTAACAGTATTGCTGAAACAATTCAAGATATCTTCCTATGTCCAGATCCCTATGGGAATCTGGGTTAGAATAGATCCTCGGTACCCCTTGCTTGTTGTAAGAGGCGACTAAATGGGGCAGTCCTTCGGATGAGATCGCAAAAGCCGAGGCCCTGTATCACAGCAGGTGTGGCACGATGGATCCATCCCTGCTCAACGGCCATAAGCGCTGAGCATTTTGCAGCACTTCACCGGCAATGGTGAAGTCTCCATATGAGTGAAAAATTCTTGATCAGGATGTTAAACAATATATAATCAATCAATCCAGAGTAGATTGGCCTTTGACCATATGACCCAAAAATCAATAGGGGTCATCTAGTCCTTAAGATGTGCTAATGTACCAAGTGTGATGTCAATCAAGCATATGATTCTTAAAATATACTGCTGTAATACAGCTGAAATATTGCCCAAATGGCATAAAACAATAAATTAATCAATAGGAGACACATCTTTATCTCACTGTATCCAATGAACCCAATATTACTAGGGGTCATCTAATCCTTATGATGTGCCTGTGTTCCAAGTTTAATGTCTGTCAAGCAAAAGGTCTCGAGATACTGAGCAGACAATATCTTCCTATGTCAAGAGTGGATTGACCCTTGACTCTTGACCATGTGACATAAAATTTATAGGGGTCATCTACTTTTTAGGACGTGCCAGTGTACCAAGTTTAACTATCAATGAAAGGGTTCTCAAGATATTGAGCGGACAGTACTGAAGACAGATTGAATTTTGTTGGGAAAAATATTGTTTTTGAAGTGAACACGATGTCATGTGGATGAATTTTCGTTGTTTCTGAAAAATTACATATTATGCATAAAAAGTATAAACAATGTTGCTTATCTGTAGTCCTAACTTGCTTCAATACTGTTATGATTTTGTCATGCCTTTATTCATGGAAGCGTTCTGTCATCCACACATATTCACAAACAAATAATTACTCAGTGATCTGTTTGAGCTTGGGTCATTACAATTGTTGTACTCAAGCCATTATAATATTTAAAGTTTTATTATGGTGTTCTGTGTGTCAATAAAATTAAAAAAGAAACCGTACATAAGGGTAAAAACAAGACTCGAGTACTCACCCTGTTCGATGTTCACAGGGCACATCAGGACAAGAATGTCCTGTTACAAAATAACCATATTCAAACAATATCTAAATCCTCCCTCCCCCTTTCAAACTGAACGGAAGAACATCATCCACATGACCATATGGTCAACAGTAAATTGAAATCAACTGCAAAAAACACAATAATGGTGTGGTATGCAGCTCACGTGTCGGATCACTTGAAGAGACGTGGATACTGACATAGCGCTGGCGGATCTACGGGTGTCTTAAAAATGGCATTTTAAAATGTGACACAGATGGGTTCTGTCTCCACAGCATATTAGATGTGCTGTCTGCATGGGCGGTTCCTGTTAACCCTAAGGTGAACTGTAATGTTTTGATTGTAATCAATCTTAATTACATTGAAGTTTTTTTTATTTCCCCTGTTTATTTTTTGTAATGAGTTGATTAACTATATATGAAGCCAACAAGTGCAGGTACATCAAATGATAAGGAATACGATGCTGACAATTACAGTACTGACAAAATATGCTATTTATAAATAAGTGACTAATAATGGTGACATAGATATTTATTACTTTAAAAATCAATATTTTTTAAGATTAAAATTTCGTGTTGCATTTAATTTTGTTGTTTTTTCCTAGACACAAATATACTGAAATTTAATCCTACATGAAATTAAATACTTCTACAGGAAATTCCTATGTCCAGTTTGACCCTTGACCCCAAAATCAATAGAGGTTATCTACTCCTTAGCATGTACCAGTGTACCAAGCTTGATGTTTGTCAAGTGAAGGGTTCTCAAAATAGTGACCAGACAATATGTTCCTTTGTCCAGTTTGACCATGTGGCCTCAAAATCAATAGAGGTTATCTACTCCATACAAAGTACCAGTGTGTCAAGTTTGATATCTGTTAAGGAAGTGGTTCTCAAGATATTGAGCAGACAGCATCTTTCCTATGTTCAGAGAAGATTGACACTTGAACTGAAAATCAATAGTGGTCCTCTTCTATTCATATCCAGTCCAAATATGAAATATCATAATGATGAAGTCAATGGTTCTCAAGATATTGTATGGACAACATGTGGTCTAACGACTAGCTTGTAGGACAGGTCCAAAGCAATATGCCCCTCTTCTTTGAAGGGTGCATAAATATGAAAAATTTTCCTTAAATATTTCAAGAGATATTGAATAGTTCAGATTTTTAAAAAGTAGGTCCAACTCCAAGGTCACAATGCCAAACTCCATGGAACAATGAGGTCTTGCCACAAAGAATCTATATACAAAGTATGAAAGCTCTATCTTTGGGGATATTGAATAGGTCAGTTTTTTAAAAGTAGATCAAACTCCAAGCTCAAAAGGTCACCATTGTGTCACAAGGTCATGCCATAAAGAATATATATGCAAAATATGAGAGTCCTACCTAAAATAGTTCCAGATACTTCCTTAAAAGTAGGTGAAACTCAGAATTCAAAGTCACAAGGTATAAGGTCTTGCCATAAGAAATGTATTGTAACAGGCTGGCCTTTAATAATCCTCATCACTCAAAGTCGCAAGTTCTTTACAGATCAAAGGTTTATTTTCTTTACATCAAACAATGCATCATATATGAATACACAAAACTGTTGGTCCATCATTACACAATGTCATCTTGGAATCACAACCAGTATATAATCATAATCTTACACATGGTCTTATGAGTGGTGGGAGATAGCTCCAGGTTTCAAAAGAATAAAATAAATATAGCATTGCAGAGTGGAGGGGATTAAAAGGGGAATAACTCTAGCAAAGAGAAACTACATCTAGGATATTTGCTGTCAGGAATTAATTATCACCATAATTGTAATAACATTGTTCAATGATATCAGGTTGTCAGGAATTGCATTGTCAGGATTTCAGTTGTCAGGATTCTGTAATTGTCAGGAATTTATTTGTCAGAATTCTACCGTTGGCAAGTTATTATAATTTGTATATATATTGAATAGAGAAAAAAGAGTATTAAATAGTTCCTTTATAATGATTATGGTCACTTGTCAACAAATTCATCTTGTACTGAAGTTTTTCTCTTTTGTTTGTCCTGAAACTGATGTGTTTGTGGAAGCTATCTGATCTAATCTGAGCTTCTCTCTCCTATATAGTCTCAGCAGCTTGGAATTAGCCAATCAAATTACAAAATTTTCCAGCCAGGGAAAACTTATCTCCATTTATGCAATAAGAATGTCAACTTGCCACAAAAATGGTATACAAAGTAAATGACTCAATAGATATAATTGAATAACTTGCCTGGTTAATTGATTCCAACTGATGCTGAATTCACTGCACTATATTTTGTGACCTTACTACCAATAAGGAATGAACATAATAGTTCCAATTTAAGTAACAATAAAATGGGATTGTTATGACAACTATAAAAGACTGAATCATAACTAAATCTTATTATTTATGTGTATCTTTAATTAAACAATAATACTTATTAGGTATAATGTATGTTTGCATAATTTTAAATTAATGCGCCAACTTCACTGTTGACGATGTCATACAATGGCAGTCTCCATGCACTTAACTCTGTGTATACCTCAAATAAACATGTATAGGATATTTAAACTAAATTGAGGACAGCTCAAGCAGTTTGTGGAACATTTCTCATTGGTAAGCATTCTAATTAAGTCATTGATTGTTAACTGTAGGATGCATTACATTCATAGAAAACATGTGGAAAATATTATTCAGCTGGATCTTATATAAACAATCAAAATAAAACAATCTCTGAACCAACACAGTCAAAGAACAATAATAAACCATGACAATTCAACAATGGCATTATAACTTTCTACAAATGTACTTTTGTTTTTCTTCAAATTGGGTTGTTATGCAAGCATAATGCATGAAATATGTATCTAAAGTCCACCTCCCTTCCCAAACACACAAGAAAAGTTGAAGACCCGTCTGTTACAGTATACACAAGATATGGAAAATCTACCTCAAATAGCTTAGGACATATTGAATAGGTCAGATTTTTTTTAAAAAGTAACTCAAACTTTCTGATCAAGAGCATAGATCACACACCATTGCATCACATGAAAGGTTGATTATATATTGTTTAAAGTACCGCTCGAGAATATTTCACTCATATGGAGATGTCACCACTGCCGGTGAAGGGTCGCAAAATTTAGGCCTATGCTTGGCGCTTATGGCCTTTGAGCAGGGAGGGATCTTTAACATGCCACACCTGTTGTGACACGGGGCCTCGGTTTTTGCGGTTTCATTTAGTTGCCTCTTACGACAAGCAAGGGGGTACTGAGGATCTATTCTAACAACCCGGATCCCCACAGGGTCACATGAAAGGTCTTGTCATAAATGTATATATAAACTATGAAAGCCCTAGCTTAAATAGTCAAGAGATATGTTTAAAGATCAGTATATAAAACAACTGTGGCCCCACCCTTCCCCCAGGAATCATGATTTGAACAAACTTTGAAACTTCCATATAAATTTCAAATTTCTGGCCCAGTGGTTCTAGAGATTTTAAAATTGTGGCACCACCATACCCCTAGGGGCCATGATTTTCACAAAATTGTACCTGTACTATGTAAAAAAGCTTCTATTTAAATTGGAACTTTTCTGGCCCAGTGGTTCTTGAGATGAAAATTTTTAAATGACCCCAACCTAATTTTGCATTTTTGTGATCATCTCCCCTTAGAAGGGGGCATGACCCTTCACTTGTACAAACCTGAATCCCCTTCACCCAAGGATGATTTGTGCCAAGTTTGATTGAAAATGGCCTGCTGGTTCTGGGCAAGAAGATTTTTAGGTTTTTGGTACGAAATGACAGAACTGAAGATTGTAAATATCAAGAAATATTTACTGGGCTCAACCCTTTAGATCCTTTACAGAAGATGATATATAGAGCTTTAAATGGTTGGGGTCTTTTTAAAAAGATTTAGGTAATCATCTTCTCCAAGATTTCCTCAACAAAATGTTTCTCGTTTATGAAATATAAGGCTTCAAAGATTTAGGAATCAAACTTTTCAAGCCCCTTATTACACAATTGCTGGCTCTTTTCATTATATTCTAAACAACTTTTTCATAAAAAAAAAGTACAACAATTCTAAATTATTTCTTGCATATTTCAAATAAGCCACCAGAGCTTCTGCCTCATATCAAACAAAGAACCAAATAGTTTGTTCTATATGTCTTTGTAAATCAATTACTTGTAAAGAGATCAAAAAGACCTGGTAAAAATTTCTTGCATATCTGAATATCCTGATTTTTTATTCATAGTGAACTCCTGACACCAGGAACTTCAGGTCAATTTGATAAGAAATACACCAGTACATGTAAAGTCTTGGCACTATCATCATTAAAAAATTCAACATGGTTTCTGAGGTTTCACAGGTAACTCCATATTCACATTATTATCTGATATAAGTATAGAGAGTGTAGTTATTTCAATTTATTACAGTTAAAACTAATAGATTTTCAAATATAATATATAGGTCATCACAGTTTTGAAGAAGCAAGGCACACATAAATGGAATCATATGTCAATGTCATAAAACAGCATTATAAAAATTTCACAAAAACTGGTTATAATGATGTAATAGTATTCATAATGATGTCACAGAACTGTTTCTTTATAAAAAAAAAACATATAAAATATCTGCAAAAAAAGAAAGGAAATCTATTGCATAATGGACTTGATAAAGAATTCAAAGAAAACAGAGTTATTGCCCTTGGATTCAATAATTGATTATTCATATATATATATATATATATATATATATATATATATATATATGACTTAGCCTTCTGAAATATTTTATTAGATTTTATTTAATTTTTTTTTTTTTTTTACAATAACTATTGGAAAAGACTCTAATAAAGTTTATGTTCCTATCATGCATAATTCTAAATAAATCATTTATTAAAAAAACAAAACTCAAAGGTCAAGGTAACAAGATTAAAGGGGCATGGACATGATTTGAAATGAAAATTTTCAAATTTACTCATGAATCAAATTTGTCTTAATTTCTTGTATATTCCCATAAAATTTTTTGATTTCTGATTGTGGCCCTATCCTTGGGGCCCCTGAATTATGCAAACTTGAATTTGAACTACTTTAAGTTGTTTGCATATCAATATGGCTAATCATGGCCATGCTGTTCTTCAGAAGATTTTTAAAATATGCTTCCCTATATATTCCCAGGATCAAAACTTTGATCCCCTCTTGTGGTTCCATCCTACCCCTCGGGCAAATATGATTTGAAATAAAATTGAATCTATAATGTGTCAGGAACTTTCATGTAAATTTCAACTGTTCAGGTCCAATAGTCCTTAAAAAGAAGATTTTTAAATGTCCCCCCTCCTTTTTTGTCCTTTCTTGATTATCTTCCCTTTGAAAAGAGCATGACCTTTCATTTAAAGATATTTGAATCCCCTTTACCAAGGATGATTTGTGCCAAGTTTGATTGAAATTGGCCCATTGGATTTAAAAGATGTCACAAAATTTTCAAACTGTACTTCAAAAAGGGTGTGGCACTTTATTTGAACAAACTTGATTCCCCTTTACCCAAGCATGCTTTTTGGCAAGTGGTTGAAATTAGGCCTGTGGTTTTGAAGAAGAAGTCATGTGAAGTTTATGGATGGATGTCCAGACAGACACTGAACAAGAGGTGATCCGAAAAACTCATTTGAGCTTTCAGCTCAGGTGAGGTAAAAAAAGCTCTACAAAAATATTCATGAGATGCATCATTGGTCAAAACAATCATCACAGTGGGATGCCAAGTTCAGATGAAATGGCCAGGGATTATGAAGAAAAAAGAAATTTAAACAATAGAATAACAAGGTCTTCTGTTGGAAACCTTAATAAAAATAGGAAACATGAGATTAAAAACAAGAATCAATAGAGGGTTTTCTGCAGATAAAAATACCTCATAATAATAAGAAAGAGGATTGAAATCATACATAAATTCAGTAATGTATCTCTACTTTAATCTCACGATTTCTTGTACTGCAAGTTTTACAAGAAAGTTGAAGTCCAGGTTCATATTGCTCCTCCAGAATTGCCGGGCACGTCCCCAAGTCTGAGCAGAGAAACACGGACTGCTGATACCATGGAGAATACGTGCTATGGCTCTTCCACTAAATCTGTGCTCATGGCCATGGATACTAATAAGCTGTCTAATATTTGTAATAGCCTGGGAGATCTCTTGCGGTGAGGGCTGAAAAACACCAGGAAAATAGTGGGATGCCATTTATTCTACAGTTTTGAAAATGATTAATAAACACATGGGTCCAAATCTGTCTTAAAACCTTCTTATACAGTATCTTAATGAAAGCAAATATCAACTTAAACAATATCATCAAATATCTTATAGATCAGAAAATCATCAGAGACTCCAAACATTATAACAAAATCTACAAAAACGCATGTTGTTGAAAAACTGATCAAGATGACCATACTAACCTTTCTTCAATTATAAAAGTTTGATATATCTGTCAATGAATCTTTGCTATTTCAATGCATTTATTTCTTTATGAAAGCAATGACCTTTTAATTTGACATAAAACTTACATATCTATAAAAAGAAAGAAATCAAATTTCAAAATATCAATATAACTAGATGGAATCGACGTCTAGATTGTTTTATGTGAGATCTGAAAACAATAGAAGCACAAGGTAATTTTTGCATAATAAACCTTACTGGTCACTTGAATATTGCACAAACAAAAATTCTACATTAGATATCATTGTTGTGTGCAGCTTTTACACTACAAGAACTTCTACTTTTGTGATTAAAAGTGACTTTTCTTCCCTCCTTCCATATTGCCCCAGGACCATAAAACATCTTAAACCAAAATCTGAATATTGTGATGAAATGATTGAGAAAGTCATTCTAAAATAAAATTGTTATTCAATATTGTTTCATCAAAATTCTCAAGTCTGCAAATTAAGAGTTTCAGTTCAAAAGTAATGAACATGTTACAGGTGATTAAAATTTGACTTAAGTCTGAGTTTGTTACACGATCCTGGGGCCTAGACAATTATTCATCATTTTTCATTTGAAAAATTGATGTTGGCCAAAAGACCATTGTTTTTGGGTCACAATAAACAAACTGTCTGGTCTTAGTAACCTTTGTGCCATATGTCATCTTCAGATGTCTCGCCATTGAAATAACAAGGCTCAAAAGAAATAATTTTTAACATACCTACCAATTACTTTGACTACTTAATATTATATCAAGGTCACAATATGTCTGGTTACATTGGTTGTATATTGTTTAAAAAGTCCCACTCAAGAAATTTTTCACTAATGTGGCGACATCAAAACTGCTGGTGAAGGGCTGCAAAATTTAGGCATATGTTCAGCACTTATGACCTTTGAATAGGAAGGAATCTTTATTGTGCTACACCAGCTGTGACACAGGACCTTTGATTTTGTCAAAGAACCACCCCATTTAGTCACCTCCTACAATAAGCAAGGGCACTGAGGATCTGTTCTAACCTGGATCCCTACGGGATGTCTGGTTATGCCTAGGATAACTTCCTAATACCCATCAACTAAAAAGTTATTCCAAACATTAATGCTTTTCATTTTTTAACCAACGATATTGACCTGTCTAAATGCCCTTGGTTAAGGGTTCATGACACACTATTTGATCATAATACATTTTGTGTCACACATGAGCTTCTAATGTCTCCTGATTAACAGAGAATTGAACTATTATTAAGTTTCAAAGTTAGTGACCATCACCTTGTTAAAATATCCCTGATTCATTACCAGTACATATCATATACTCATCAACTACTATCCTAAAGACTTATTGTTCTGTCAAAAAATATAAATATTTTAATTAGTGATGTTGACAAAATGACATTGTTTTGGGTCATTTTTCATGATTTGTTCGTTATAAACATCTTAAATTTGTGTTAAGAAAGAGTTTTTAATCTTTTTAAATATAAAGCTAGCTCTACTGTTTAAGGTGCTCAGTTTACAACAGAGAGATCACAGGTTTGATTCTCAATCCTGGTGTCGCATCAAGTTTAAGATATTTGATCCTTCACCAAATGCCTAGCATTAGAAATGAAGGTCAAGTATCCCTTGGATATGACCTTAAAAGTGTAAGTCACAGAAAGCATTGGAACAATAAAAAAAATCCTTACTGCTGTATCATGCATAGGTCAAAATTTGTGGCACTTCACCTCTATATCTGAGTGAAAAATTCTTAAATGGGATATTAAAAACATATAAAAGCAGTTGTGGCCTGGATAAAATTTCTACATTGGTAGTGATCCTGATCTTGTCAAAGTATCTTGGTTTAGTTGCCTATTAAATTTTGACATAAACTACCTCTGTGCCAAAATATCAGCTCCATCATAAAATGTTGACCCATAGACAAAGTAAAATGGATGGACATAAGGTGAGCAGCACCACAAACTGACAGAGATTGACACACATTTATCATCCAAACTTACTTTGCAGTGGTTATTACGAGGCACTTAATGTGTTTGTTAGATGACCTAGAGTAAGGGAGAAGACATTTCAAGATTTAATCAGTTTTCAGATATGATTCACATAGTTCCATTGGGCTTGAACTCTTAACCCCAGGACTGGGACATAAATCCTCCAACTCATTAGAACCATGCAATCAGTCTTTGTGGTAGATGCTTAGATATTGAGGAGTATAGAGAAAAAGATTTCATGCATAATTCAATATTTACATGATCTATATTGTCATGCCTTGGAACCTAAAACGTTCACACAGGATATTACAATGTACTATACATTCAGTATTTGAAAAGAATTCTAAAGAATAATGCATATTCAATATATGAACTATACAGAGTCTCACTCAAGCCAAAGTCTGGTGTCTGCTTGTCATAATTTAGGGCTCAAAATAATTACTGGAATGATGGTCTTGGCCCAGTAAATTATGGATTTAATTTTGGCTAGTGCTTTGTAAAGAGCATGTGCCCTTTGGGCTAGTTAATTTAGATATTCGAAAAAATTCCCCAATGATCCGGCTTGTAAATATTAGATGTGTGTGTTTCCAGGTTTTATCACATGCAAAATAATTTCTTGGTTTTACTTTTGTTTAGTTATACTATGAAGTAACTCAGTGTAGATAAATCCATGAATGTTTCTAAGTGTTGTCTGAAGTGGAGTATATAACCGGCAATTTTTGGATAGTTCCTCTACACTTTATAAAAATATATGAGTCACAAGAGGAGTTCTGAGTTGGTATATCTAAGAATGTGAGTCTTCAGCTGCAAGTTTCATAGAATGAGGTGTCTAATTTGCAACAATTTTGTAATCCTTCACAAATGACAAGAAAAGTGAAGATGATATTGACTAGAATAGGTTCTCAGTGTCCCTTGCTTGTCATAGGAGGCGACTAAATGGGGCAGTCCTTCAGATGAGACCGTAAAAACTGAGGTCCCGTGTCACAGCAGGTGTGGCACGAAAAAGATCCCTCTTTGCTCAATGGCCATAAGCACCAAGCATAGTCCTAAATTTTGCAGCCCTTCACCAACAATGAGTGAAAGATTCTTGAGTGGGATGTTAAACTCTATACAAACAAACAAAACTTTCTAAGTTTAAGTGAAAATAGTAATGTTAATCTGCTGTTGATGCAAGTTTGAATACACAAGATATTAAGCCACAATTATAAAAATGTTTCATTATGTTTCATCATTACTGAATATGGAATTTGGGCCAGTTGTTTTCATATACACTGGTCCGAAAGGACAATATATATTATTTATTGAACAGTAAAAATTTAAGTTGATAGCCCAAGTGACCAGTGAATAAAAATATTATTTCTAGCCTTCTAATTACTAATTTTTTGGAAATAACACATTTTCACAATATAACGTTAACAGAACTCCATCCAAGCACCAGTACCCTGGACCCAAGACCAACATTTCACAATTTTCCTATGAGGCCATGTCCGTCACTTGCTCATCATGAATATGTACAAAGTCTGTCTGCTTGATGTCCCAGAGTAAAGAAGAACTACTTTAAAAAAATTGTAACATTTTTTGAAGTTTTGATCACCACTCATGAGGGCAGGGGTCACAGAATTTGTAGTATATATCCGAGAAAAAGTTGAGAATGTTCAAATATCACTGCACAACAGAGGGCAGCAATCAGTGGTGTGTTACCACTTCCCTACATTAAGGGTACACTGTTACTCCTCAGCTAAATAAATGTTATCTTTAAAAAAAAATTGTATCCATTTTATTCTTTGACATTTACTAAACAATTATTCAGTACTTATCTATTCTATGCAAAGTATGTTGCTCATATAATTATTGAGTGTTTGGCTTAGGGAAGAAAAAGGGAAGAAATATGTACAACAATATGCATGAATATGTATGTTGTATAATGTTTAGTCTCTTTAATTTGGAAATCTCCTTTAGAAAAAAAATCTCTCAGTTAAGATAAGAGAAAGAAAAAAACTTACCTGTTTTGCACTCTCATCTTCTTCTCTCTGGTTGTACTCATTTAGAATCTCCTGGCTTTCAAAGTAGTCATTGATTATTTCCTTTAGTTTTCTGTTTTTTTCTTTATCTAAGGTGTCTGCTGCCATCCAAAAGTTTTTATGTGACACACTGAAATAAAACTAGATATGTCTTACCTCAACTAAAATGCCTGCAAGGTTTGTCTTACCTGGGAATATTTGAAATATTAGCTCTACATCTGAATTCCTTTTTTTTTTTTTTTTTTGGGGGGGGGGGGGGTGTAAAAATGTGCTATCATGATAATTTTGTATGTAATTTTATCCATAATCATTATGAAAACTATTTTTTTCACTTAAAAAAATTCATTCACAACAAGTAGTGAACCTATAGGAAGCATCATTATCTCATAAAAGCTTCATAAACTATTGTAAAAAGGAAAATGAGTTTATACTCCATAAATCAACTACATTTACCATGACCTTTGCCCCCTTTCAATTCTTCCATAAGGCTAATCTTCATTTAATTTTGTGCATGAAGTTGAAGATTTAACTCTAAAACATTTTTTGACATCAGTGTTTAATTATTTGACTTTAATAAGCCAACAAAAAAGATAATAACTGAATAATGTTTACAAATATGACACACTGTACTTTATGTTTTAACATTGTATTGGAGGACATGTCCGCATGGTTTCAATATTCATAGTGAATTCATAGTTTTAATCCTTACCATGTTTACTGTATCACAGGCTTTTTGTTAATGTGGTCATGTGATATAATTTTTATCATGTTCAGCGCCTTAGGGTAAATTTATTTTTATATAGGGCACTATATAAATGCATATATTATTATTATTATTATTGACAGTACAAGTATGTTATGGTACCCATTTGGTACATATAATCGAGTTAAGTGTTTTGACACTTAAAGACGGGGATATCAAGGATGCTAACTGCACCCAAGACGTAGAGTCTGTGTTCACTCATCCATATGGAAGTACACTGTTGCTTTGGTTTCTCAGTTCACGACGACAACAGTTGACAATTATAACAAATAAATACATGTTATTTATTTCAATTTTTCAACAATTTTGCCATTTGACATGCAATCTTTTTATCAATTTACGACTTACTCTTTACAATGAGCATGTAATTTGAAATTTTGTTAGTTTTGTTAGTTTCAAAACCCCTTTGTGACCCAGTCTGAAATAAAATACTCTATTACACAATATTTGTGTTCTTTTTACCAACAAATTTATTTTGTCTTCTTCATCCCTGACACAGAGTGTCATGTTGGTCTACAATGACTCAATAGGCGAGTTCCAAATGACCATGTAGGAATGAATAGTTTGGGAATGAATGCTTTATTGGAAATGAAAGGCTCTTGATGACAGCGAAACAGTTTGGTCTGGGAACAGAAAGCTTTTGGATTGGGAATGGAATGCTGTGAATGGTTTGAACAGTACAGTTAGGGAAAGGGAAAGGAACAACTCTAGTCAAGAATGGAACAGTTTGTTTGGTTTAGTAGTATGCTTCAGGGTCTACATGTAAAAAAAGGCTTTGCCCCTGACCATCGAAAAGTGCCCAACATTATCTCAGAACACTATTCTTGGTACCATTTAAACAAATCTCTTGAAGTTTCCCATTAACTAGGTATAAAAATAGATGAGTAAATAGCAAATGTTTCATTTTTTTAAAGAAATTCTTCTTTCAAGGTTTAAGAATTGATATGTTGAAGGTGCTACCATTAGGGTGCAGAGCAAAGATACAATATACATGTGCAGATCCAGAAATTGTCCACAAGGAAATGGGTTCCAACCCATACCTTTTTTTTCAGGGAGTTTACCCTATACCAAACATTTTGTATTTTACAACAAAAAGTGCATAAAAATAGGCAAATATATTTAATTTTTACCAGACTGAAGTTTGTATGTTTGGACCCTTCTTCACCCTCTACATAGTATCTGACATAGCCTATACCATTGGAATAAAGATGTAAGATTAAATAACAGGAAAAAAAAAGTATCTTCATAAATCTCCCACTACTTTACAGCAAGGTGGTGATATCCTAAAATTCTATATAATAATGCTCATGTTTAATAATTAGCATATTTTTCAAAGAGCTAATTAGAATAATATCGTAATGTACAGAGGTAAATATCTACAATTAATCAAGCTGATCATTTGATGTCAAGCTTATGAATGAATAACATATTATACATTAGGCCTTCTCAATTCTAATCAATATGATGCACTGCATTGTGCACGGGGATCATAAGACAAGAATGATATTGATATAATCAACAAAAGTTTATAATCTCTGGTCAGCAAAACACGATTATGAAATAAAATGGTCATTAGGATTATGGAAATTTTTTCTCAAAGTTGAAATTTCATAGGACATATTCTATGTAAACTTGAATTTTCTGTCCCAATCTTTAGAGCTCACTTTGCTACTAGTGGCCTTAAGAACTGATCGCTGTACTCAATATAAGACAAAAAACTTTGGTTAGATATGCTATCAATGTAATGAAGCAGTTTGCTGTTTAAGAGTGGCTGGTTCCACCAATGCCCAATGGACCTAAACTCCTTCTGCCATATGACTCTACAGTGAACTGAAAACAATTTTGTTTAATAATACTGCAGCTGCATAGAAACAATGCTAAATAAGAAAGGCTCTCAAGAGCCAGAATTGCTTACCTGCCTTTTACAATTTTGACAAACCATATATGGGTATATAAAAAGGATTATTCGTCTACTCAATGTAAGCGGAAAATCGTAATTTTCTGATGCATATCTATGAAAGAATGACATTTATAGCAGATGTGTGCAAGGGCACAAGAAAAACATTATAAACATCATGGGAGATGATTTCCTTTATAGTATGCAGTCGAACCGAATGGTGATTTTATGTTAAACATTGCTCAAAGTGGTTCTCTCCACCCTGTTTTTCATCTGACTGTTTTTTATCACAGAATGTGTCCCATTACCAGCCTTTTACGTCACCATGTAATTGTTTAGTTTTGAAGTTCCGCGTGCAACATCACATGAATATTTTGAAATGAGGCATTCACTGTCCGACTTGGAGAACACAATTATATAGGAAATTAGCTTGATTACTTTTTAATCTGATTGAGTTAAATTGCATAATGTACATAAAGTGTGTAACTTACATAGCTTGATATAAAACAAATGCTTTTTAATCCTACAATAATATCCAAAGATTGAAGCAATTATAGCTTTAATGCAAATTAAAGAAAAACCCAAATACTTTGCAATTTGGAAAAAAATACTCCCTTTTTTTATCACTGTCATGAATTCTTAAAAAACATAAATTGTTTATAAAGAAAAAACAAACTTGGAACATTGTTTTCCCATGAATTTGGCCTTCAACTAATTGTTGTGAACTTGAATGGATCATGGGTTTAAGTATCCCAGTGAGATCTCCTGCAGGTCAATTCGCATAATATCTGTTTGAGTTTTGATACCTATTATAAATCAGCTTAACCCCTTCCAGTAGGCATGATCACCTGTAAACACCAATTTAAAGAAAGTCTGATTAACAAGTTACTGTACACAGAATTAGGCTGGACCGAGTGTTACTGCACAGGATATGAGACATTGTAATGAATAAATTTGTAATTGCATGTACAATCACATTTTCTTTAAGTTTAACATACCAGTCACTCATTCTACAAATAGAAAAATCTTAAACACTTCTTTTCTTGCAAACCTTTTCAATTTGGCTACCTGAAATATCACCAATTAACACCTTTCAGTACTTAAGCAGTGAGGTGTTTATTGAATGGCAATTTCCCATAAATTTATTCACAGGTGTTAATAAGAAGAGTGAATAACCCACATGTGAATTTTCCTTTACTTTTAATGCGATGCTGTGGTTCTGCTCTCACATGCTATTTATTTAGTTAATCATCTGACCATTTGTACACATTTCTACCTAACCTGAAAGTCACCTATTTGTGAACTTGGATCAAATGTGGACAAACTACAATATTTAGATGCTGACACAGTAAGTAATAAGACTTTCACATGATAACTTATGTAACACTTAATTTCTTGATAATTTTTTTTTTTTTGAATTGATGAATGAATTTGTTTCATTTTCTTCCAAAACAAAGCTGCAGGTTCATAATCAACTGCTGTGTTTTTTTAATCATTATTTGTCTACACACAATGATTGATTGATTGTTTGTCTACACACAATGAAATATCAAAAATGTTTACATATAATTAAATAAAGATGAAGACATCCAATTTGAAAACAATTTGCTATTTTATAGATACCCATTATGGTTTTTTTGTTGTTTTTTGATTTTTTTTTTTTTTTTTTTTTTTTTTTTTAAAGAAACAGTAAGATTTTTTTTTGGAGAATCAATATCAAATATTGAAACTTTATTTTAAAATAAAGTCGTGGTCCCAACATTACTCTGGGGTCAACATGTGAACAAAATGAATCTACATAATGTCAATAACTGCACATTCATTTCACGAATTGTACCCTTGTGACTCTTGTGAAGAGGAAATTGAAAGGATTGTGGACCTATCCCTTGCCTGAGGGTCACAGTGTAAAGTGGTTTTATTCTATATGAGGATTCTTGCACATAGTTTACAAAATGTACCCTATAATTCTTGAGATATAAATTTTTAAAGAATTTTCTTTTTGAATTTTTTAACCCTAATTGTGACCCAACCATGGGCTAGGGTGTTATTGCTAACACAAACATAAATCAACATTACATTAGGATGCTTGCATATCAATTTGACAAATTGTGCTTTGTGATTTCTTTGATTAGTTAAGTTTTCCCTTGTGCTTCTTAGATTTTAAACCTCCTAACAAAGTCCCATAAATGACACAACTTGGGAAGGGTTGAAAGTTCAACAAACTTAAATCTACACTATACAAGGATGTTTAAAACACTTAATCCAGCCCTGAAAATTATGAATGAAATAAAAAATAAACACACAACAAAGCCTGAAAAACAAGAACAAACAAATTTTTGAGTGTTTGACACAGGTGAGCTAAAAAACAGTTTACGGTTGTTCTGATACTTTCTGACATATGCTATCTTATCAGTTCAACCCATTTCTGTTACACCCACGATTAAATTCTTTGGATCATTTGAATGCAGACACCCTAAGGTTACAACTCTTTGCCAATTCAAAAGCTCATTTTGGATTTATTTGAAAAGCATGAAACCAAATCCTGTCTGTTTTTCATCCGAAAAAAAAAAAAAAATGTTTGTATATTATATATTGCACTTGGCTGAAAATTTCAGTGGTCTTTGTTCATCAAAAAATCAATTTAAGCCCTTACCTTTTCAAGCTATCACTCAGATACTTCAGTTGCTGAATTTCTGACTTCTCGTGTTTCTGAACTCGCTCATGAAGGAACTGCAACACATCATCAAATTCCTCATCTGACAGATCACCAGGGGCAGTGAAATGAAATGCTAGGTTTGAAAACTCTACCATGACACCTGTTCTTTGGGGACCTAGAGAGGAACACAATGTTCTGATTAAATACATGAGACAAACAAATTTGGTGAAATCTACATCTTTAGCTCAAAGTAAACTAGTTGATATGAGCTTGCAGTGTTAAAAAGGGAAACATTTCTGACCATGTTTGTTTCATAAGCTCCAGTTGTTGTTTCCATGTTTTAAAATCTTGAATCATATGACACAGCAATTATTTACAATTTGTCCATCAATATGATGCTTATATCCTTGAAGCACCATATTCATCTCACCTTTCTGGAACAGAAAATATTGTGCTTCTCATGTGGCTAAGGCATCCTATTGTAATATGACCTAGATATGACAATAGTTGTATATAACAACTCTGTTGGTAAAACTTTAGTGTCAAATTACAACATTAGAGATATAATCCTTATGTGAGCAAGACATCTGGGCTTCTGCCTCTCTTCATGGTGAATAGGACACAATTTCTTAAAAAATAGGGCATTATAAGGAAATTTCAGGAATTTATAGGGCAATTATAGGGTTTTCCTCCTAAGATATAATATGAAATACATGCCTATTTTGACAAAAATCAAATCATTACTTACCAAGTAACAACATATAAAGATTACATACTTTCACCAAGTCTTGACAATGACTGCACAGTCAAGCATCAAGATTTGAAAGATGTGTACATGAAATAATAATATAAAAAAAATTGGGGGATTGGGGAAGGGGGGGGGGGAGAGAACAAAACAAAAACCAACATGATTTGCAGAACTTTGTTTCAGGTGGTATCAAGATTTGAAAGATGTGTACATGAAATAATAATATAAAAAAAATTTGGGGGATTGGGGAAGGGGGGCATCATACAAGTAAAAGGTTCTAGCTTAAAAATTGTGACAAATTTGACAAAGTTCAACAACTTGTAAATATTTTAAACATCAAAGAAAATTAAAAATGATTGAAATTTCAAAATCCTTGCACTATGCATATCTCCAAGTGATTTACAACATCCCTAGCTATAAAATTGTGAGAAGAGTTAAAAGGACAAACAATGTCCTTTATTTAATATAGTATTTCCTCAAAGTGGACCAAATTCAACATCTTATAATTTTCTCAAAAACTGAAGAAAATCAAAATCCTTGCCACATGTACATCTTCCATACCCATACAAATACTAAGTAAAATAAGAAGGTCTTCACTTGAAAACTGTGCAGGAGTTAGACTGACAAATCATGTACTATCTATGCGACATTTCCTCAAAACTGATTAAGTTCAACAACCTGTAACTTTCTCAGAAATTAAAGAAAACAAAATCCTTGCCACATGCACATCTTCAATACCCATACAAATACTCTGTAAACCAAGGTCTTCACTTGAAAACTGTGGGAAGCATTCACCGGACAAATTATGTATCCTCAATATCACATTAATTTTTAAAGAGGCAGAAGTTGAAATGGATCAAAATTGTGAAACTGTCCAGAATGACCCACAAAGAAGCTACATAACAAATTTTAGCTTGATATGTGAAAGAGAAATGAAATTAGAAACAGAAAACCCTAAATGGACGGATGGATGGACAGAAGTACAGACATCGCTGTACCATAATATGTCCCATCTAAAGATGGGCATATCAAAATGAGAACTATTTTTCAACAAATTTATTGGAATTCATTTGTTAATATAAGGAAAATGCCATTTTCAGGCAAAAATATAGGGATTATAGGGGGTTGTCAAATATAAAGGGATTTTATAGGAAATATAGGGCCACTTGAAGGCCTGTACATCATACAATATCAGATTATATACTCATTAATAATCCATGTTTTGATACTGTTAAATTCACAGAGTGTGATCTGATTTTCTGGATCACCATGCTATGGTGATCTGAATCCTGATCATGTCTCTCTGAAACTAATGTCACAATGTATCAACATACTTTTTTGTGGAAAGTTATCAACTGTGTCACAAAAACTAATTTTACTGTAAGTTTGTCTTTTTGATAATTAGGAATACATTCATTATCTTATAAACAAGTATTTAACAGTCAGTCATCTGAGTATTACAGTAGTTACTGTGTTTAACGTCTCACCTGAGAAGTTTTCACTCATATGGAAACATCAATATTGCTGGTGAAGACCTGCAAAATATAGGCCTATGCTTGGCACTTATGAGCTTTGAGCAGGGAGGGATCTTTATTGTGCCACACCAGCTGTGACATGGGGCCTCAGGTTTTGCAGTCTCATATAAAGGACCATCCCATTTAGTCACCTCTTACAAAAAGCAAGGGGTAACTAAGGATTTATTCTAGCCCTGATCCCCAAGGGGGACCTTTAACAGAAACCAGTCAATTTACGATTTCGCATGCAACTAATTGCAAAAGAAATAATTTTTTTTGCAAAGTATTCCTTAGTATCAGTAAAACAACATATAAAAAATCTAATTTTATCTAATGTGCAGAAATAATATATTTTGATGCATCAAATTTGCTGATAGCTCCCTTTGTTTTATGTCACCGCCGCGCTATCATAGCGTGCTTTCACCGAAATCGTGACGTATACATTATCATTCCGTAGACATTGATCAAAGTCTTTGCTCGAATTTTATGACATATGTTCATACAAGCGTGTAAGCGCTTGAATCAATATAGCCTAGGTGTAATACTATAAATTTATTTACAAACGAGACGTTCTAAAGCTTCTCAAAAGTTTAGAAAAAAAAACAGGTTGGTAAAGTCACAACACGTGTCGTCATGTAGACGTATAGGCCTACTGGGTTCATTCAAAATTTGGGAAAGGTGCCGTAATGTAATGGAAAATAACATTTTTTTAAACTAAATAGTCGCAGAGCATCATTTCTTCAAGGTAAAATTAATAAGTAAGAAAGTGAAAAGGCTTTTTTCTATACTGCACTGCTTATTTCTATTTTCTATGTAAGGACACCCATTCGCGTTACAAAGCCATCTTTCTTGTTATTGATTGGGATACACGGGGTGCCTTTTAACGTCCCATCCGACGGAGTAAATCTTTCTCCTGAAGTGACGCTATTAGTTGCAAATTGAATGCGGTTTCTGTAATATGCAAAACTAATACGATACCAATTTAATTTAACCTTTTATGTTGTGTTAGTAGAAAATTTCTTCCATTTTAATTATATCTGTTCTAACCTTGTGTTGAATATGGAAAGATTACAAGACTGTGTAATTTGTGAATTCCCTGATCACGTCCTTACTCAATCTGCAGATGTTTCCACAGCCCAACAGGAAGAAGATCATCTGCTGAAGAAAGCTGCTGCCTTGTATGACCAGTTGCTAGAGGGAGATGCTACTGCACAAGACGTGTGCAATAATTCTACCATTACACAAGTAATGGGGAAACTTGCGGACACAAAATCCTCTCTCAAGTGCTTCAGAACAGCAGCCCTTTGGCTTCAGTACTTAGAAATGATAAGTCTCTTAAAAGCTTTTATCACAGCTGAAAGAACAGGCAATTGGTTACTCCATATACAAACTCTACACGCAATGCTTCCCTATTTTGCTGCAGCTGGGCATAATATGTATGCAAAGTCAGCATACATCTATGTCATATCAATGATCAATCTTCAAAAAGCTCATCCTGATGTACACAGCAAGTTCATGGAAGGTTATCATGTACTGAGAAGAAGTGAGATGTATTGGGCGGGTCTGTCGTGTGATCTTGTCATTGAGCAGGCATTAATGAGAAGTGTGAAAACATCAGGTGGTTTAACGAGAGGTCGAGGAATGACAGAGGTACAGCGGTCTCAGTGGCTTTTGTCTATGCCTTCTTGTGCAGCAGTAAATGAGGCAATGCAGAATCTGACAGATGTTGGCTACCACACAAGTGAGCAGCACAAGGAATCTTCAACCTCTCGCCAAGATATAATTAAAGTTATATCATACCTACGAGACCGTGACCCTTTTACTGAGAGCATCCCTCTTCGAAATATTGACACCGGTGTGAATGCAGACAATAATATCAACGCTCATAATGCATTAGCATGTGGACAAAAGATCATTGACTCTATGGTTGGTCAGAATATTTTTGATTTTTCCTTCAAAAAATCAATGCAGGTGTTAACTATGTCATCTAAAACATCTATCACGGTTGAGGAAGGCAGAGTTGAGGTTGATCCCCAAGTGCTTTTTCAAAGACTAACGGCAATTTCATCTAGAGAATCTGTTGAAGATATTGCAAATATCTTCAAATATGAATTATCAACGCATCCATCATCGATCTTTGAACCCTCAGGACTTCCAAGAGCAGCAAGTAAGCCTCAAATTTCAGATGCAATTTGGAGTATGGGCGATTGTGCTGTATCAGAGAAGGAATTGCTTGATGTACATTTTGTTTTGGATGGCGGTTCTTTGCTACAGCGTATCCCATGGACAAAAGGCATGTCATTCAATGCTATATGTCAGTTGTATGTTGAGTATATTATTAGAAGATACTCCAGACCAACTATTGTATTTGATGGATATTCCAGTGAACCCTCAACCAAAGACGTGACTCATCTTCGACGTTCAAAGGGCATCATCTCCCCTGATGTAACATTTACTTCAGATATGACCTTCAAATCTATAAAAGAAATTTTTCTCACAAATAACAACAACAAGTCTCGTTTCATAAGTCTTCTTGCCCAAAGACTTCGGGAAAATGAATGCACGGTCATCCTTGCAGAGGAAGATGCAGATTGTCTCATTTCAACAGCTGTAGCATGTGCTCAGTCAACACAAGTCGTTGTCATTGGCGAAGACACTGATCTTCTTGTTCTCCTCTGCTACCATGCATCACTGGATGGATACAACATTTACTTCCGATCTGAACTTTCTAATAAGTGCAGGCACTGGGACATACAAAAAACAAAGCGGATGCTTGGTATGCACAAGTGCAAAATTCTGCCAGTAGTACACGCAATCACGGGATGCGATACAACCTCCCGCCTATTTGGGATAGGAAAAGGTGTTGCTTTAAAGAAGCTTTCGAAAACAGACAATGTTACAATGGCAATAGAGGAATTCTTAAAGCCTGGAAACCATCTGGAAACTGTTGTAACGAGCGGCGAACAGATTATTGCTAGCCTATATGGGGGAGTATTGTGCGAAGGACTGGATCTTCTGAGACTGCGCTTATACACAAATAAGGCTATCACTAACAATAAGTGCGTTCAGGTACAGAGTCTCCCGCCAACATCTGATTCTGCAGCTCTGCATTCTAGAAGGTCATACTATCAGTGTCAGCAGTGGATAAAACTAGATGGCACTGATCTGAACCCACTTGATTGGGGATGGACAGTCACTGATGATAGCAAATGCATGCCGCTTAAAAACACTTTGCCGCCTGCTCCAATCGTCTTCTGAATATTATCCACTGTAATTGCAAGGTAAATTGTGACACAAAGAGGTGTACGTGCCGAAAACATGGCCTAGAATGTACTATTGGATGTGGCCATTGTAGAGGAACAAGTTGTTCCAATTCAACAAGGAACACGGAGGAAGAAGAAGAAACAAACTGATTTCCATGGTCTGTTCACTGAAATTACCCCCCCCCCCCCCCCCCCTTTCCAAAAAAGCCTCTTAAAGGTGAAATTATTTCATGGAAATTTTACAATTTCTACTTCTTACAAAAATTTATAAATGCCAATCAAGAAACTGCATTCTTATTTGATAGGTAATGATGGAAAGCTAATTTCCAGTTTTTGTCATTTTTTCTCTTTTTGACCCCCCAAAAATGGTATTTCCACTTCAACTGAAACATTTGATTTTTTATATGTTTTAGTACACATATTAGCGAGGTCAAAATCATTGAAAACAATTCTTTTGCAATTAGTTGCAAGTTTGACCCTTTTTTGGGCTAATTTGACTGGACTAGAAATCAATAATAGTTTTCCTGTTCCTCATATCTAAGTTAAATTCTAATATTCAGCAGAGATATTAAACAAGATGTGTTCTTAAAACATATATGTCCTGAAAGTGGCCATATTGATGAAAGACTACATAATACAAGAGACCCATGGATCATATTGCTCACCTGCATCACCTTGGCCTTGCTTTTATTGAACTGTTGCGATTTTAAAAGATTTTATACAATCTTTATTCTCATGAAAAATTTTGACACCATTGGCCCAAACCTAGCCCCAAAGGGCCACAGCATAACTGAACCTGAATTCACATAACAAACATGGAATTCCTCAATACTAAATTGATTAACATGACCTACCTGTTCGGGAGAAGAAGACTTTTTGAAGATTTCCCCTTTAGTATATATGCAATATGTTAAATGATCCACCCTAACCCAAGAAAAAAGACTTTCCCAATAACTTTGATATCCTATTCTTTCCAGTCCCGTGGGGATCCGAGTTGTTAGAATAAATCCTCAGTACCCCTTGCATGTCATAAGAGGCAACTAAATGGGGCAGTCCTTTGGATGAGACCGCAAAAACCGATGCCCCGTGTCACAGTAGGTGTGGCATGATAAAGATCCCTCCCTGCTCAAAGGCCATAAGCGCCAAGCGTAGGCCTAAATTTTGCAGCCCTTCACCGGCAATGGTGATGTCTCCACATGAGTGAAAAATTCTCGAGCGGTATGTTAAACAATATACAATCAATCACTCAATCCTATTTTCTTGCCCAAATGTACCCCCGGGATGAAGATTTGAACAAATTTGAAAACAGTTATTGAGAAGATTTTCCCTTTATATCAGCATGTAGAACTTAGATCTCCTATTGTAGTATCAATAGAATTAAGGATATCATTTAAATGTTCTACACATATATGCCAAGTTTGGCCCTTGAGTCAGAACCTCCACTCCAGGGATCAGAAATTTACAAAATTAGTAAAAGCCTTCCTGCTCTACATGGATATGCATTTAGTTGTGTAGTTGAGACTTTTGAAAACTGGATAAATTTTGGCAGTTGTTGGCTGTCCTCCAAGACTCTGTGAGTGCAGAAACTTTGACATTTACAATTTTAGTCCCCCTTGTCCCAAAGATGCTTTGTACCAAATTTGAAAAAAATACATATAAAAGTATATGATATTCATCATTTAAATACTACAGTTACTTGATCCAAAGAATTGAATCATGTCTGGTTGACAGGCTCAGATTATCTGATCAAACTTGATGCTACACATCTCGTTTTAATCTGATATCTGTGCCAGTCATCTTTACATAAGTCTGGGTGAAAAACGGTAGACAGACGCCAGATTTCTAGTAAAAGTTGTTGAACAAGTAGATATTTTCCCACACAAACCCGATCAACCTAGTAAAAATTTTTCTAAGAAAAATACATCATTTCCATACACTCTATAAATAATGGAAAAAAGTATTTCAAGATGTCAAAATGTATACATGTGATATGTACAGACTGTACACAAAATTGCACACTTTTACAACCCTATTCACACTGTCACACCTGTACATTAAAATTCATGTGAAATAAAAAACTGTACAGATTGACAGATCAAGCCAAACAGCTGATTCACTCCAATTAAAATCAGATAATAGATAATATGTTGATTGCATAACATTTCAACACAGCTGGAGTTCATGCTAAGTGACTGATCCTGGACAAAACTGCTGCACAGTGGTCAAAAATAGGTCATATAGGAGTTTTGTTTAAGAAGAACTTGAGCCATTATTGTCATTGCTAACTGATGTCTTTTTAATTTCATTTTATATCAAATGAATTAAAGCTTAACAAATTAAAAGCAATCTTTAATATTTTTGTAACTGTAGGCTATCTATACATCGTAATTACAAGGATAAAAATTCAATTGCCGAGCTTCATAATGAGTCAGAGTGTTGTTTAATGAAATAATGTTTTGGATGACTGATCACTCGATATGAATATTTCCTTTTACCATTTTTGTTGAAGAAGCAGCTGTGTATGATGTCTAGTCTCTAATTTATTGTGAGGTATGGTCATGTAAAGTGTTGTAAAGTAATACAGGTGACTCTCGATGGCTCGAATTTTGATCTCTGGAAGTTCTCAATCTCTTGAAGTGAAATCACGGTCACGATTTTTTTTTCTATATAACTAAGCAAATTTACTCTCGATCCCTTGAACATTCGATCTCTCGAAGTTCTCGATCTCTCGAAGTGAAATTTGGGTCTCGCAACTCATATTTCATTGGTTTTCACTTTTGATCTCAGTCAGCGAGGTTCACACCTGGGGCTAGCTCAGTTGTGTTAATTAGGTGTTTATAAAGGGAACACAAAGACAGTGTTTCTTCATGAGGTGGATAGTTAATTTTTAACTGGTCAATTTAACCATCTCCTGTGTGCATTGTTTTCATTACAATTCGACATGTCCAACTTAAAGACTAGTTTGGAATTAAGGAGACAATATTTTTTGAGAGTATAATTTAGAGACATGCCAAGGATCATCATTATTTGCTAGAATCTGTGCTTTTCATAAAGTGACTGAAAATTACAACAATTATGCAGTGGATTGTGCTCGTTGTAGTCAGTAACTGCGAAATTTTGATATGGATGAAACAATTGTCTTGTAAAGAGAAAAGAAACGAACAAATACATAAACTTTAAAAATCTTTTTATAAAGTTCAGTATACCTAAAAAAAATGGTATAAAGGACAGTGTATCAAAATAATGCCAGGATGTTGTAAATATTCACACCAGTTGCTATAAAATCTGAATCATAATGTCAGACCTTCAATTTCCAGATTTCCATCAATTTTCGATCACTCGAACTCTTGAAGTTTCATCAAGATCCCTTGAACTTCCAAGTTATCGAGAGTCACCTGTACGTTTTAATGTTGATTTAAGAAAAGTTTTATGATTTCAAATTTACTAAATGTTCTTCAGAATTTTATTATAATCTACATCATGTAAACAGTCAAGTTTTAGACTGCTTAATACAGTCTAAGAGAGTAATATTGTTCTGCATATGATCAGTTTTAAATCGAGGCAGACTACTGACAAAGAAGTTGATGTTACAGGGGTTTGTACAGTCTTGTTTAAAGTCAGCATTTCACAAATTCTATGGTCATTATAATGATCTAGTTTGCAGGTACAACCTTCCATTAGGTCAAATGCTATCTGCTGTGTTTCATACCAATTGTTGGGCTGTTCTTGGCACACTAATTCTGACTACAGATTACTCTGTTTACCTTATCAAGATATAAGACTCAAGGCATGTTTGACTGGTTGACAGGGGATGCATACACCTCCTAGGCACCTTATCCCACCTCTGATATGTCCATGCAGGGGTCCATATTTGCCCATCTCTCTGATTTGTACTTTATGCATGAATTATGAGATTAAGTACTGCTTGTTATTTTAGCCTTTTCATGATGTACCCTTCAGAGCAAATTACTCTTATATCATATCAAAGTTTTAGCCACTGAATGTAGCTCTTCTATCAAAACAAAATTGCGTTTATATCACTACAGCAATGACTACCTTTAATATTTATCTACATTATATCCATCATTTTACAATGAAATGCAAAGATCTTGTTTAAATCCTGTTTATTCAACTACAGTCCCTGATATGTTCTTTTGTCTCGTTTTTTTCCTTCGCTCACTGCTCACTTGCCATTTGGTCACCTTGCGCTCACTGTGCATTCAATATTTGCTTTCCATCAAAAGATTTTTGTTCACCAAGCATTTGCATTCAAATTTCATGTTGTGTTTGTGTTGATTACACTATGACCCTTGAGGCCAGGATGAGTCGAAAGGAAAGGCTTCAAAATCTTACATTGTAAGGAATATTTTGGAAATTGTTTTGAAAATAATCTCAAACTCTACTTCCACTACCCTTGAAATTGGTCAAAAATACATATTTTTAAGTCACTTGAATTACACTTGAAATTAGTTCCCACCTGTCATTGTGCTTAACAGTTGTAAATATTTAACTTCTTATTGATAACTATACTTACAAAGAGTTCAAGAAGTAGTTTCGCATGATTAATGACGATCATTTATAACTACTTGCATCAAAAGCCAAAGCGTAGCACATAAGCCTACTCATTCCCTGCTGACTTATAACATTTATACATGCAGATCAACTAGTGTATTAGTTAATTTTCAAAATATATTTCTAATCAGTTGAAAATGTATTCATATTTTTATTTACTTTCTCTTTCAATCAAGGATATAATTTAGCATTAGTATTTCAGTCACCTATCATGAAAACCTTGGTTTGCTTTCTGATTTTCTTTTCATTATTGTTTGTTGGGTGTTTCTAATTATGTAAATAGATGATGACTCCCTTCCTGTTTAGGGCTTTGGAATGATAAGTATCAGACATGAATCACTAACAAACCACGCCTGAATCACAACGTTTTGTGTTTTGTTTTGTTTTTTTATGGGGGGGAGGGGGGAGTCTTTCTTTTGGTTTTGGCTTTGGCCTGAGAGAAACTATCTGTAAACAAACTTATGCAACATCTGAATCCTAAATTGTGGTTTTATATTTTGGTCAGAATACAAGGTACCAAGAATCAAAATTATGCGACAATGAGGAAAAACACATTGCAATGGGTCACCTGAGTATTCAAAAATTGACTTCTTAAAACAGAACATTAAGAACAATAGGTAAAAAGTATCCACCAGGATTGAAATACACACCAGCATGGTCGCTAAACGCTTTCAGTGTATCAAGCTTCATTTTAAAAGTACTATACTCTTTATACAGTTTGTTAATACACATTAACTATAGATATCTACATATGTATTACAAATTCACACACACACACACACACACACACACACACATCTTTAAACAAACCCTCTTATCCTTCTTCTGAAGAATTTTTCTGCATTAATAACTAAAATGTTGTTTGTCACAAAAATTCTTCATACTCATTTCTGAAAGAGTGCTGATTTTCTTTAGAATTGTGGGGAGGGAAAATGTTTTTAAAATCAATATACCTTGGCTTGTTATATTCCAGGAGAGGGTCTTCAGTTCTCTCTTTACTAGGCCAGAGTCCCAACCCATGCAATCACTAATGTCAACCACAGGAAACTCGATTTGATTTGATGACGAAAATGATTTTCCATCCTTTTTTGCTTTTGCTATGGCAACAGCTACAGGGGGACACTAAATAAAAACAGACAAATCAAAATAAGAAAAAATAAAACCGATATGGATGATAAGGTTGTTTCTGTATTTAAGGGGGAAATATGTGAGCACAAACAAGCTACTCTTCCAAGTATATTTCACTTAAGAGACGTAAGTCATAGATAATACTTTCATGATAACCCAATCATTGCCTCAATCTCCTTGCCATATAATCCAATCACTGAAATGAATTAATTTCAACACAGCTTGGTCACAGCTATGCCATGGATTAATCAGAGTTCACAAGTTCACAAATCTCAATTTGATGTTGGAATTTATCTTATGAACAATCATCAATGTCACATTGTCTGCAATATTGCAATACTGCAACTATGGGATTTAGCCATCAAAATGGCTTAATGCGCTTGCATTCAATTGTAATGCTTCAAGTCAGCAGGGTGTTTCAATGTACTTGTGTCCAAAGAATCCAACATTTAGAAAATTGGGTTTCAAATCTATACCTTGATCATTTCAAACTGAGGTCCCGTGTCACAGCAGGTGTGGCACGTAAAAGATCCCTCCCTGCTCAAAGGCCATGAGCGCCGAGCATAGGCCTAAATTTGCAGCCCTTCACCAGCAATGGTGACGTCTCCATATGAGTGAAAGATTCTCGAGTGGGATGTTAAACAACATTTAATCAATCAATCAAAGTCACAAAAAACTTGTGAAATAGTGAGTATAAGAAAATAAATCATCAATGAAACACGGTTCAAACTATTTTCAACTACAGACCTATTGTGGAGACGGATTTTCAAATTTTCAAATCATAGACTGCTTTACTCAAATGAATAACTTGATGATAGCATACCTGTATGAATGTTTATAATTTAGTATCTACATGATTAATGTCGTCATATGAAGCTCTCCTGAACAGATTCTTTTTACCTGAATACACATGAAAATATATTAAAGATGAATGAATCTAATGGTATATATTGAAAGTTGCATAATCAGACCCCCCTCTTCTGTTTGAAAAAACAAAAATGCCAAAAGGAAACAAAATATGTTTTTGCGGTCATGCAAGAGTTGAAGCATTACTAATGACAGAATTATAAAAAAAAAGAAAGAAATAAAATAAAAAGTTTTGTTCATTTTTATAATCAGTATATTCACCTGATATACTAATATAGCTGCACATGATAGATGTAAAATTACTAAAGAAATTAAATTTAAAATATGAGATGTGTGCAAAGGAACTTATGATCTGAGTCATCTGATTATAAAATATTTTGGAGACTGGGTGGGGTTTAGGTACATAGAACCAGGAGGAGGGCTGCCCCCTCCCCCTTTTTTGATTCTGTTTGTTTTGACAATGATCATTATCAGATTCAATTTGATTAAAATCAGATCTCAAGATCCGCTCCCATAGATCACTACACTAGGATCTGACATAACCCCTTAGAGGGTAACATCCACATAACCTTTTGTTAAGCCAATCAAATTCAAGCTGTCAGATTCTACCAACGAGTTTTACCCATGAACCCTTGCATCATTATTTACATTGGGGATGGCTGTGTGAACGATTGGAGACTGCACACCTGTCAAAACATGTGATGTCAGCACTATCTATATTCTCTGTGGATTTTGCTTTCTTCAATCAATAAAAAATCCCAATAGAGAGGAAACAATCCAAAAATTTTTGATCGAAAAATTAAAATTGACCAATGAAAGGAAACAGCTGATTAGCAGCACTCTAAACCTCGACTTTTCGGATCACCACACTGCAATCTGATTAAAATCAGATCCTAAGATCAGTTCACGTAGATTGCTGCACTAGGATCTGACATAACCCCATAGAGGGTCACATCCACATGACCTTTATCTTAGTCAATCAGCGCATCACATTTGAAACCGTTGGTATTTACTAGTCAAAGAAAATGATTGCGATTGAAATACATTGCAGCCAGATGTGACATTACAATGCACTGTTTATGTTGGCAGGCATTATATTTCCTGCATTGAATAAGTAAAGCATCTTGAAAACTATTCAAATCGTACCCATCCCTATTCTTACATTAACTGCAGTTCACAATTAATTCAATTTGGGTGTATTTTATATTGTACATTTTGTTGTTTGTATGAACGGAATAGACTAGGCATTTTATCATGAAAGTTTAAAATTCCTTATGTGAGAACATACAATTCTATAGTGTAGAATAGTTTTCGTGGGAGAGAGATTATTGCAACTGTTTACGAATTACCAGGAACCCGCTAAATAGCCATCATTGTCTGTATGATGCAGCATGATTGGCTGATAGTTCTCATAAATATTCCAAACGTAAGGTCATGCGGATGTGGCCCTCTCTGGGGTTACATCAGATCCTAGTGTAGCGATCTACGTGAGTGGATCTTAGATTTTAATCAGATTGTATCAGATTCTGTTATTTTTTACAAATGCAAATGAAGGTTTATTGCATGACTGGCCCCTTGCTCGTTAGTTTTGTTATAGTAGTAGTAAATGGTAAGAATTTTTAAGCTTGTAGTTATGAATTGAACCCATACAGTAAAAATCTAAGGCTCTAGAGGAAAATGAGGCAGAGGAGGTTTAGTTTAAGAATACTTTTCACTCCACACTTCCTGCCACGATTTTAAAAGATTTCTAAGATTGCACAAATTCTTTTTTTAATGTTTGGTGAGATTATTTGACCCCCCCCCCCCCCCCCCCCCAATCACACACTTTGAAAAATGATGCTGTGTGAGTGAGGTTAGATATGTTGCAGATAATAACAATCTACATTTTTCTTATTGTGACTAGAGATTCTATCCTCTGAAAATTATCATATATTTAATCAATAACCATTATTTTGAATCAGTTCACAATGAATAGGATCTTGATCGATCTTTTTCTTCATCCTCCGATAAAAAAATTGTCAAAGTGACTAACATTTGCATTAATTATGGGTTCAAAGTGATATCCTTGTACAACACCAACCCCTCCCCCCCCCCCCCCCCCCCCCATAACTCCTCCAGTTGCAAAATAAATCATCTATAATATCATATGGGCTTGCTTACGTTTTGATTCACAAATACTATTGTGGTCTCTTATGATGTCACAAAGTCTAGGAATCAGGAACAATAATCATTCCAAGTACCTTTTCCAATTTTCCTTTGCATTTTGATTTCTTATTTTTAATATCATTATGAGTTTATGAAACAAAGTTGACAATTACTTAATTTGAGAAAAAGCATTGTTAAGAATCGTCTCTGATGACCTTTAAGAAAACCCTTGAGCCACCTCAGTTGTTATTGAACAGTATATCAAAATAATGAACACTGTTCATTGTAAACAACATACTCCCAGTACATTATTGTCACAGTTTTGCTTTGATTTATCAACAGGTTGGACATAATTTTCGCAAATCAAAAATTTGTTCATTCCTATATCTTTGTAAAAATAATGTCTGAGAAATTTATTTTCAGGGTTCAAAAGATATTACCAATGTTGAAGTTTTTGAAAAGTAGGTCTAAGTACAAGGTCACTTGGTAAATAAAGCTTTGGTACCAAATGAAAGTCCTGTTCACGAGAAATCTATATGTGAAATATGAAAACCATATTTCTCTTGGTTCAAAAGATATAGCCAAGATAAAAGTTTTTGAAAATAGGTCAAAGTCCAAGGTCACAAGTCTTGGAACCAAATGAAAGGCCTTCTCAAGAAGAATTTATAAGTGAAATATCAAAGCCCTATCTCTTGGGTCTAAAATGTAGCCAAGATTAAATTTTTAAAAGTAGGTCAAAGTCTGAGGTAAAAGTAAATAAGTCACAAGTCTTGGTATCAAATGAAAGGTCTAGTCATATGTTATCTAGATATGTGACATATCAGAGCTCTATCCTCATTGGTACAAAAGACATAGCTAAGGTCAAAGTGTTTGAAAAATAGATCAAATTTCAAGGTCTAGGTCACTAAGTCAAAAATCTTGATACCAAAAGAAAAGCCTGGTCATGAGGAATCTACATGTGAAATATCAAGAACTAATAATCTCACTGAGATTCATTGAGGCTGGATATTTAAATGACATCTCTTTGGAAGAGGTGTCAGTCCAAATATGCAACCTAAACCAATCTTGCTGAGATTAATTGAAGGATTCCAAAAATAAAGCCATGATTAGTTTTAGAAAAATAGGTCCAAGGTAATAGACACAAGGTCACAAGTCTTAGAAACAAATGAAAGGTATGATCATAAGGCATCTATATGTGGCAAATCAAAGACCTATCTCCCATAGTTCAAACGATGTAGCCAAGATTAAAGTTTTTGAAAAGTTGGTCTAAGTCATTAGGTCAAAAAGTCTTGGTACCATTAAAAGGCATTGTCATGAGGCATCTATATGTGAAATGTCAAATCCCTATCCACCTTGGTTCAAAAGAAACAGATAATGTTAAATTTTTTGAAAAGCAGTCAAAGTCCAAAATCAAAAGTCTTAGTACCAAAAGAAATGAGGCATCTACAGGTATGTGTGAAATATCAGAGCCCTATCACCCTCGGTTCAAAAGATATAGCCAAGGTGAAAACTTTTGAAAAGTAGGTTAATGACCAAGGTCATGAGGTCAAAAGTCTTAGTACCAAATGAAAACTGGGTCATGAGGCATCTTTTTATGAAATATCAAGCCCTAATCCCTTGATTGATTATTTATTTATTGCTTTTCGCCACACCCAACAATTTTTCAGTTATCTGGTGGCGTCCAGTTTTTGTTGGTGGAGGAGAGAACCCAGATACAATGTACCTGGGAAGAGACCACCGACCTTCCGCAAGTAAACTGGCAAACTTGCTCACATAACGCCGCGGTCGAGATTCGAACACGCGCCGACAGGGGTGAGAGGCTTTGTGATTTTGAGCCCGATGCTCTAACCACTCGGCCACGGAGGCCCCCAATCCCTTGATTGAAAAGATATAACCAAGGTTAAAGTGCAACATTGACACCGGGATCATCACAATAGCTCTCTGGACATTCATTCCAGCGAGTTCAAAAATAAAGATAATAAAAAGAAGAAACAGAGTCAAACCAATATGTTTCAAAATGTTTGGGGAACATAATAAGAAACAGAGTAAAAACAATATACATATGTATTTCCAAACTTTGTTTTGGGAACAAACATATAAGTATTAAATAATGTTCTTTCAGTAAACATGACAAAATGAACTGCAACTGTTCTAACATCTATGATGCAGTATCCGAGATTACCATCAAATTTGAAATATGCATAAGAAAGTTGTGAAAGAAATCTATCAGGTAAATAAATTAACCTTTTTGGACACAGCTTGGAGTTGAGATGGCCCACTGTAACACTGCACTTTGCAAGTAGCATACACATTAACCAAATTCTGTATCCATCTCAAAGGATGTAGCTCTAGGTAACACAGTAAGGTTGATATGCCTACAAATAATTCATCATTGTAAGTCAAAATCTTCTTGATATATTCTGAACCTATGCAATACAAAATAATTCTGCTAGGCCTATCTGAACAAGACAATATTCCAGAAAGGCTCATCCAAACTAGAACATATGTAAAATATAGCATATTTGATTGCTACCCTCATACAAACTCCTACAATCCCTGTATTACATACACGTACCATATAGTCAGGGATAAGATTATAACTGCTATTATTCTTGTGACCTTGACAAGTCATAAATGACCTTGACACATAATTAGTTAAATGCAACCTTTGGGTCAGGAGTAAATATATGTATATATAGTTTCTTCAGTAAATATATATGCTATCCTCCCTTTTTGGCTTTGAGCCGCTTTATCAAAAAAAAATCGTGAACTGTTCAAACTAACTTTATGAAGAAAGTTTTAATTTCAATTGACAAGTAATATTGCCATGTCAACAAAATGGAAATTGAGGAGCCAAATGTATCATGATGTCATGGCACAACTTTAAAAGAAGAAACAACACACCAGAAAGATTTGATATGGATGAATAGTGGAGGTTATGTACAATAATATTTGAGATATAAAACTTTCACATTTACTTTATGTGGTCAAAAAATGCAAGTTTCATAGAAATTAATCTGAAAAATTTTCAAAATGGTGTTAGGAAATGTGTGATTATTTTAAAAGTACTGAAGTATTCTGAGTTTTGATGCTATGACAGTGAGTCAAAAAGTAACCAGCTAACTTATTTCCAGTTGAGATCCACCTCTTCTTTTTTTAAGTAATTACTGCCTATAAGTGTGATGTACTTAGACCAATGATGTTCAAGTGCCATCAGCACAGTATTGAAAAAGTCAGGGTCCTTTCAACTGACCCACTCAACTGCCGTCACGACTTCTTCATCAGACCAGAAATGATGTCCATGGACATTCTTGGGAATAGGAAGAAGTTTGGGAATAGGAAGAAGTCACCAGGAGCTAGGTCAGGTGTATAGGCAGGATGTGGTATTAATTCATACCCGTTTCACTCTACAGCATCCGTTGCATCTTTGCAAGTGTGGACTCTTGTTTTGTCACCTTTAGATAGTTTACCTCGGCATTTTTCATGGATGGCGGTTCTCAGCTGGTTTAACAAGTTTGAATAGTACACACCAGTTATTGTACTTCTCTTGGGGAAAAAGCCCAACATAATCACGCCTCTTGCATACCAAAATACTGTGGCCATTCACTTGCCAGCAGATGGTTGCGTCTTAAACTTCTTCGGCCTTGGGAACCCCAGCCCTACCCACTGACAACTCTGAGCTTTATTCTCTGCCTCATAATAATGAATCCAAGTCTCATCTCCAGTCATCAGACGCAAAAGAAAATCGTTCCAATACACTTCAAAAAGGCACTGCATATTGATGCTCTGGTTGCCATTTGCTTATCGCTAAGGGATCAGGGGACAAAACGGGCTGCTAGCTACCAAATACCTAAACGATCATGTAAGATTGTTCAAATGCTACCATGTGAAATGCCTAATGACTGCATTGTTTCTTCCACCTGAATTCACTTATCAGAGTATACCAGGTCCTGAACTTTGTTATACATTTCTTCATCGGTGACATCTAGTGGGCGTCCAGACCTGGCTTTATCTTCTAAAGACGTTCTACCGCATCTGAATTCCCCTACCCAGAATTTAACCTGAGCATAAGATGGCGCAGAAGACTCATAAACATCGGCTAACTCACCATATATTTTCTTGTCTGTTTTACCTTTTAAATACAAGTACCGAATTACAGCACAGTACTCAACTTTAGATGAAAAGCATGCCTTTGCATCACTAGCCATGTTTAACATTCAACATCTTATTAAAGAATGACTTGATACACATGCAATTTTGTACCCAGGTATAAAACATGTATTGAAACAAGGCATGAAAATTGTGACCATCTCGGTTAATCGGAAATGGGATGGCTGGTTATTTATTGAGTTGACCTCATAATTATTACGTGGGCTGAACATATGTATCTATGTAATTTGCAATGGACAACTTTTAAAAATTGATTTCATTTTATATCCATAATTTTACAAGGCTGGAACACCTTCCAGAAAATGGCAAAAGACTGACAGAAATAGAGAACCCTCATTGTTGCCCTACATTATTAAAGTAAATAAGTAATATTTACAAAATAATGAATCTGTAACCACCATGAACTACTTTAGTTAAACTTTATATGTTTAATAAAGGGGTATGGACACAATTTTTGATTGATTGAAACTGGATTAAAAACATTTTTACACCGGATACATTTAGTATTTACATAAAACACATTAATCTATATGAATCTGTGCATTTCATAGGACTGTAAGCAAATGCTTGTATACCACATGCAGAGGCGAGAAACCAAGATTTCTAAAAAGTATGTCAATAGCATTCAGCATTTCAACATAGATTATTCCTGAATCAATTTATGTAACAAGCACAAAGAAGTAAGAAATAAAAATTTTCTTTCTAAAAGCTTTTCCCTCCAAAAGTGTCTTTTTTGTTTTGTTTTTTTTTATTTATAGTCGCCTGAGCAATTTTTCAGCTATCCGGCGACCCAAAAGTGTCAACTTTGGCGCCATGTTGATAGCTGAATCATGTAACATATAAACATATACAGCTGCAGGGCTAGTGCCTTGTTTTAAAATGAAATGTGTAGATGTCTCAAATGCCTCTTTGTGTCTGTTTATGAAATTTAGGTTTGTTGTTCTGTTTTACATACCAAATACTACTATATTACTAATCAATATCAAGTAATTGTTTTTAAGCAAATTTGTGTCCTTGTGTCTTTAAATTTGGATCAAAATCTATATTTCATTCTTTGAAATGGATGAAAAAAACCAACTCCATATATTTTTAACTTTGGACGTACACTGAAAACAATCAGCTAGTCCCCTGAGATTAAATTTATCCAGAGTTGACCATATCTGAATGTCCCATTTGAACAAACTTCCATAATCCAGCATCATATAGTTACTGAGCTATGATTCTAACTAAAATTGATTTTGGCCTAATGACCTTGACTCAAGGTCATCACACACTATCTGACGACAGTAAAACACATTTATCGGAAAGTCCTAAGAATGAACAATTCTGATTCATTATAACATGATTTGTTATATCCAACAAATTCATAATATATTTTAAAACTAAAGGAAATGGAAATTACTTCACTGTAAGCATGAATTCATTATAAATGTGCTCACTTTAACCGTGCTTCATAAGCAACCTTTGTGTTATATGTCTCTCCATTTCAAATTTATGGCCCATACAAAAATAGCACAATGAACAGATAGTGTTTCATATATATCCTACACACCCATCAGAGAGGTGATCTTAAAGAAGATAAGTCATATGACCACTTCTAGTGACCTGGACCTTATGCAACTAACAATGGGTCAGCTTTATGATAGTCTCAAGCCATGAGCAAATTGAAGAAACTACAGTCATAACTGTCATAATGGCCCACTGTATTAAATGACTCTCTATCATATGTGACCATAAAAAATTCTCCCCAGCATGTTATCCTATATACTGTATTAAATGACCACCTGTCTGACGCGACCAATGACAATGATTTTGCAACCTTTTTAACGATTTTCATGAAATTTTACTTATATTCAATGACCGATAACAGACTTAGAAGTGTGCGAAGTAGAGTAGATGTAAAAATCTAGCACCTGGTATACCATGATGTTCAATCGAGTGGAAAATTAGCTGATTGCAATATAAATCATGTAAATACTGGGGGATACTTAGATAACTGCAGTATTCACAATTTTCCTGTACGAGATATCCCTGGTAGATATGATCGGTACTAGCAGCTCACTTTGACATATCTTGAGTATTTGATACATCTGAGTCAAAAGATTTGCTGTACAAAATGGATATTATGATTTATTTCATGTTTATCAAATTGAATAACAGATTTCCAGCATAACTGCACAAAAGGAGGGGCAAATTTTCCTCACTTACTTTCTATTATGTCCAGAGAAGCATTGCAGTTTTTCAGTTACAAGTATACATAAATGACCTTTACAACAGAATGTTTTTAAGCTTTAGAAAATTTGCATTTATTTCATAAATGAGATTCTTAGAACAGATTAAAATTAATTTTTGATGGATAATAAATCATAAGACAATATATCATATTTTAGATGTTTAGCCATTATTAATTTTATTTTGGAACTATTAATGATACATATACAGTTCTCTATTGTACAAATTATTCGGTACATTATTTGCTAAATGCCTTTACAGTGGAAAATAAGCAACCTGTATCACAAGACCACCTGTCATGTGACCCTTATTCCATTCTCCACTGGACGGTCTCTTAATACAGGTTTGACTGAAACTTTTCCTCTCAGTGATTTTGACCTTCTCCAGATGACCTTGGGATGGGGTTATGATACACATTCAAGTCATAAGCAAATTTCATGTAGAATATGAGCACCTCCTGCTTCTTTGTTTAAAAGTTATGGCCCAGACAATATTGCAAGGACAAACAAACAGCATAATCCCTGTATATACACTAGCCCTTCTCCCCAAACATCATATACAGAGGGTACAAGAAATACATGTATATGCATTATACCCTAACATTTAAATATCAAACTACAGATAGTCACTAAGAAATATTCCTACTTCTGATATTCCATGCTAAGCATAACATGAATACAATTTATTTTCACCTGATCAATTGCAGTGAAGCTCAGATTTTATTTATGAGATGTAAACCTATTTCAGATACAAAAATTATCAGCAGATGGTCACATGGCACAGAAATTCTTGATATTTGTCATCTTGCAAGCAATTTATTTTACAAAATGATAATAAAAAAGCAAAGGAAATCAAGAAAAGGGCATATAAAAGAATCCTATAAAAACATTTTTAAAAATTAGCAATGATCATGAAATAGTTTTTATTAATTTACCTTCTTCCTTAACATCCATTTCCATAACCAATGCATCTATGATAATTGCTCTTTCATGTCCATGACAAATTCTATCTTGGCCTGGTCTTTCTTCATTCTTTGTGGGGTTCTCCTTATAATAAAACATTATATATATGCATATTCAAAACATTAATGTAATCAATTCAACTTAACAAAAGTAGGGATCTGGGTTTATTCTTTACAAAAAGCTCACCCATCATAGTTCTAGATTGTCATCCAAGGCTGAGTAAATGTAATTGATTGTTTTTCAATGCCTTTAGTATGAGGACATAGATATAAACTTTTAAGACTTCTTCCAGTGATGTACTAGCATGATGCATGTATTGTTCATACACTTTAAGTTCTATATGATATTTCATATTTTTGTAATGGTATATATCTGGTCTTAATGACTTGTGGGCTAACTCCCTATTTGATATACATTTATTTACAAGACAAGGTATGATATATACACACACACACACACACACACACACACACACACACACACACACACACACACACACACACACACACACACATATATATATATATATATATATATATATATATATATATATATATATTTTCAAATTTTAATGTAGAAATCCGAAGAAGTACATGCAGGTATACGCATTCGGCAGGCATAATACAAACAAACAGATACAAAAGAAAAAAATTATTAGTCCAGATCTGGTTTTATTCTTTGCAAAAAACTCACTTATAATCATTCTAGATTGTCACCTAAGTAAATACAAGGCCTTTACTATGTGGACATAGACATAAATGTAGACTACGAGTACTAACATATAATAAATGTGTGTGTATTATGATAAGAATTTCAATGGTATGAAAGTTTTGATTTATTTCCCTATAACAATTGCAGATTTAGGAAGAATGTGAAATATTCTTGTATGGCATGCTTTTTTTTTGTTGCACATGTATGAGCTTCTGTTGAGTTATGCAGAATGAATTATTATTACCCTTGGAATAAAATCAATCAAGGTGAGGATAGTTCCACTTTTAATCTCCATTATTGCTGTTTATATATAAAATTAAGGGATATGCATTTAAACTATATCATGGAAGGAAAATTTACAAATAATTATATAAGACGTGAAAAATGTGAAATAAAAAAAGAAGTATGTATGGTGTGACATTCATTCAAACCAATATGGCAAAAATATAATCACAGCTAGCATATACTGCCAGTGGTGCATCTGACTGAGCTATTATAACCACAAGTAATACCCTTATAAATATGAACCAAGTTTTCAAAAACGGTTCCCCTAATCTTTGGTAATTTTTTTCGTGAATTTCAACTCCAAGGCAGGGGTGACCTAAACAAGAATTCTGTTGTAAATTGTTGGTATGACAAATGTAACCTATCAAAGTATACAAAAATAAATCTTACTGGCAAGCCTGCCTTGAAGGACTTCTGAGCCAAAATTCATGACAAAATCTGTGCCTAAATGGGGAAAACACTGTTTTGGCCAACTAAATTGAAGGTTAATTTCAACACTGTAGATAATAAATATAGGTTTGAAATGAAAATATGAAAAATTCATATATATGTACAACAGAAAATAACTAAATAAGCTTGAAATAACAATTTGACTTTTTCCGGAGAATTGTTCTCCCCTATAGGTCTTTTCTTTTGTTACTCTGATAGGATTCTTTACAAAAATCATTTTGGAAGTAAAATGGTCTTACACACAATGTATTTGTCCACTGTAATGATAACAAGAGTTGTTAGAGGACAGCAGCTCACTAGATGAGGAAATGGGGTCAGATTGATACTGTGTATCAACCACTTTAATAAACTATAATTATAATAATTACTTTTCTAATTAATAGACCTGCTACAAAACATTTTAACATTATCAGTCATCAATAAAATGAAGGTCTGGCACATCCTCTGAATCATTAAGGCAGCAAGCAACCTAAGATGAATTACTCAACTAAATACATGCATGTAAAAAACACATCAACTTCAAGTAATGACCCTGCTGCAAATTTTAAAGAGGCATTACAGCTCATTTTGTACATTTTAATTGAGTGCTTTTCAAAACATGTATTGATAAAATAATAAAAATCATAACAATACTGACAATTTTGAACATTTGGGATGCGATAATTTGCTCTCAACTGCACTTTAAAGATCATCCAGAATTCAATGGTTTCTTCGTTCTGACTCTGACATTTTATATCATGTGATTCAGTATGACATCACACATTTTGTGTAAAAACTTGTTTAAATACCCCTTAAAAGTGTCCACACTTACTTCCTGAGTATGGGATTATTTCCTGCTTCTTATAATTAATTATATATCATTATTATAACAGAAAGCCTTTCATGTCCCTGTAACCAATTAATGTTTTTTTAAAGCACACCACATATTTTGATAAAAATAGCACTTACTTTTTAAAGTCCTGCATGTGTGTCTCCTAGCTAGAGGGTCATCGTGATATCCCCTCGTAATTTGTAGTGTGCGTATATGTTGTATCTTGTTCTATTTTAACCCGTTTCTCACATAATCTGTCAAAATTCTGGGTTTAGCCATTACCCTAACTCTCACTGGATTGTTTACCTTCATGCGCATGCATCCGAAGATCAAAAGAGGAAGTCTCAATGTTGTTAAAAAAGGGCCTTCAAAAACTTTAATTTTTGCATTTAAACGAGAATTTTCCAATTCAGAAATGTATTATTTTTGCAAAGTTTATACATTCAACTATGCAACAAAATTAGAGAAAACTCTGAGAAAATTGTCAGTGCATGATTTTGGAGCAAAATGAGCTGTAGTGTCTCTTTAAGCTAGCATACAGTAGAATCATTTAAATTAATGGAGGCCAATTTCTGTGGATTATGGAGATTTTACTCTTTTGCTGGGATATAATTTCATCGATATGATTTCTATTCATTGGATAACATTATATAAATTGTGTATTCATTGTGGTTTGAAATTTGTGGGGTACTGGTACCCACAAAATCCATGAAAATTGAATCCCAGTGAAATCTGATCAGAAGTTCCAGAAAATGTAGGTCAGATGCAGATTAGTTGTGTGCATCCACAGATGCACCAGCCATGCAAATTTCAACAATATAGATATTGTTACTAAAAAAGCACTCCTGATAAAAAAAAAAAACACCCTCTAATTCACTTCTCTCGAAAATATTAGTCAAAACAACAGCACTTATGGTTATTACCCAACAATGAATCAACTACACAAGTTAGAATAACATAGACAGTACTGTTTAAATATGTCAACAGACAAGACTACTGGGATTATAGCAATAGCTCTTCAGACATTCTGTTCCAGTAAGCTAAAAATGTGGCCAACAAGGTTATGCTCATCATTTCAAAAGATTATGTTCAAAAACACATTTAAGATAGGAAAATATTACTATGATCCAATTTCTCTACTGTAAGCCATCTTAAATTAAATAAAAACATGAAGCCATTATGCATTCTAGGAAAGAGGCTTTGCATATTCAAACCATTCATTTAAAGCAAATTAAAAAAAACAACCAGATCAATAATTATGTTTATACCATGATTGATGTTAGCTGTGAAATAGCAGCTCTCTGGGGGGAAAAATGAGATAAACCAAGTCTATTTAGAAAAAGAAAAATCCCAGAGAGCTACACTTTTCTGCCTTTTAATTTACACAGTTCAAAATATGTCTTTACATCATATTGGGCACATTAACAATAAATGCTTTTCATTTTTAGTTTAAAAAACACCACAATACATCAAAGCTTTAATGCTGATCAGAAACAAGAGGACCATAGCTTTAATGATCTTTTTTGTACTGTACTGAGAGAAATAAAACTGAAGGTTATGGTTGGTGCATCAGGTGGGTTTTCTCTATAGTAGACAGTTATCAAAGGTTTTCTTGATTATAACCTCTGTACCCCTAGTTTTTGTTAACTATCAAAATATTTCATAATCTTTAAAACTCTATCCTTCCAAACTGACAACTGACCACCATATTTGCATTGGTAGCCATTTTCAAATTCTACAGTTCAAAACCTTCCCAACTCTGAATTTTTCATTTAGTTACCCCCTCCTCAACCCTTATGCATTTTCAAACTGTGTAAACTTGTCGCATCCAAATGTTGCGCAATTGGAAATGTGGTTTATCAAACCATACACATATTTTGGTATCAAACTTAAAATTATGCTCTGAATTTGGATGTTGTCTATATGAAGAATTTTTGGTTTACTTAACTTTCCTAGATTTCACAAGTTTCACTGCTAATAATATTAAGACCTTTCCTGAGACCAATAGCATAAAAGACTTTAAAGACTACTTGTACTCTTATCTTTGTGATTGGGAGGTCATGAATTTGAGCCTTGTTTATGCCATGGTCATGTCAAACTTGAGACATAAACATAGGTAGAGATATCTGCTTCACCAAATGCTCAGCAATCACAGGTCTTTTGCATATGATCTTAAAAACAGAGGTTCTGTGTCATTGGCACATTAAAGAACCCTTACTACCATGACCCTGAGTATTAAACATAGGTCTAAATTTGTGGTATTTCATCTACAGCTGGTGACATCTCAATACGAGTGAAAATTTTTTGAAGGGATGCAAAACAAACAAACCATTCAGCTAAGTCTTGTCAAAGGCAAGGTTTTTTAAAGAGGCAACAAAGAAAGAAGTCATGAAAGTCATGGAGTGACAAAAAGTCAATTTTTAAAAATAAGCCAATAACATCAAGAAAATTTGTATCCGTGTATTTTATTATTCAGCACTTGATTTTTTGGTGGTACATATACATTGCTTTTTTGCACACACTTGTTCAACAAGGTGTGAAAACAGGAAGTGTGAGATTGACATGAAGTGTTCCTTTAAACTTAAGGGCAAAACATCTTAACAGAACTCATTTCAGCTTGACATTTTTAATGAAATTTAATAAATTACAGTCACCTGGATTTGAGATCATAATGATTGTCTAAGTATATGTTGGTAAACTTTTCTTGAGTACCAAGAGATTTGGTACTGAGTGAAGGGAGAGATCAAATTGAGAGGCGAGAGAAAAGTTTAACAACGTACTTAGTACATCTTCACCAGTGATTTGGATAAGCATGTGCCCTGCACCATAGTTGCATTAAATCAAAAAATGGTGCATAGATACTGAAACTGCTGTGCTGTTGTGGTGAATATCGTCGATATACGTAGTTCAGGCTTTTCCCCAAAGACTTTGTAGACATCCAAACTTTTTAAACTTTTGAGCTGTTCCCCCACCGAGTCTGTATTGATTAAGTGCTTGAAAAAAATCTTCATAGCTGTAATGCATTTTGTAATAGTATAACTTTCTGTTATCTAAGCACAAGTACAACTTTGATTTCTTCAGTATCTAATCAAACAGTAAAAATGCATTTAATTGGTTAATACTGTTAAATTGCAATTTTAACGTGCATGGGCTGAAGATGACACTGAAAAAAAATTTCAAAGTCTGGCAAAGTGCAAACTTGTCCATCCTTAATTTTGGTCAGAAGGATATGAAGCAGCCGTTGAACATGAAGAGGATGGCATGGAAGAATTGATGGAAAACGATGCAGATAAATCAAAACAAACAGAGGATGAAAATCCTATAGTAAAATGGAAATTTAACACAAATTTACTGATCTCTTGATCTTGTCCTCTCAAATATCACATAACAATTTCAATATGGTGCATTCATTTCATAAATGTCACACTGAAACTAACTAGTAATGCACCACTGTCACATTTAGCAATTTGCTTATCCCAATCATGGTTTCACATGAGCAATTAAACTCTTTGTGGTTTCTGTTTAATGTCTTATAACCCTTCTGTATCTTTTATCCTTTAATCATGATCATCAGTATTTATCTTGATTGGTGCAAATTTATATCAGCTGGGTTTGATAAAAAGTGCTCTCAAGGAGAGTTTCACCTGTCTTCAAGCCAGGTGAGGGTTCACAGTGAGCAGTTTTCAAGATTAATTAGGTTTCTTCTACATATTCAAAATATCTTCATCCATGTTTCAAGAATGTGTGCGATGTCTTATCAAACGTTTAAAGTTAAAAACTTCCTAATACCATTCTTTTTGGACATTTCTGAGCATGACAGAAAAGACTTCCACACATTTTCTACGTATCATTTTTTAAATTGATCAACAACTTTGATCTTGAAAACTGAATATGTGGAAAACCTGGTCAATCAAGAGAAATGGATCAGACATGCTGAAAGAGTTATAGAAAACTGTCTCTGTCTCTTTGAAATATTTTCCAAATGACAAGTTAGATTTCAGGATGTGTCGCTTTGTGACTGAAACGGTGAGTACACAATTTGTACTATTATAATGAAGTGTTAGTGATGGGGCATAACAGATGTCTGTCTGTCTGTCTGTCTCTGTCTCTCTCTCTCGATCAGACATGCTAAAAGAGTTATAGAAAACTGTCCCTGTCTCTTTGAAATATTTTTCAAATGACAAGTTAGATTTCAGGATGTGTCGCTTTGTGACTGAAACGGTGAGTACACAATTTGTACTATTATAATGAAGTGTTAGTGATGGGGCATAACAGATATCTCTCTCTCTCTCTCTCTCTCTCTCTCTCTCTGTGTGTGTGTGTGTGTGTGTGTGTGTGTGTGTGAGAGAGAGAGAGAGAGAGAGAGAGAGAGAGAGAGAGAGAGAGAGAGAGAGAGAGAGTCAGAGAGAGAGTCAGTCTAAATACACTGTACATTTATAGCCCTCTATCAGCATGTCTGATCTCTTGTTTCTGTTGGTCACTCAAGTCACTGAAAAATGAAAATATTTCTTTTTACATTCAAAGTTCTATACCATATCTGTTGACAGCAACATTGTGATCAGAAAGTGTGGCACCCTGTCCTTGTTGTTACCAATCATTGATAATTATTAATTTAATGATTATAAATGCAGTATCATGAAGCTTGATGACTGGGGCGGTACCAAGCGATTTGGTATGGGCAAAAATGTTTTGTTCAAGGTGTGAAACATGTATTTGGAGAGGTCTTGCATATAGCTATCAATTGTGTATTACCAAACATATACCAAATAGAAATTAGGGATTTGATATCTTGCAAAAGTGGGAAATTTTATTTTGCTTCTATATTATAATTAGGTGGGTGTAATTGTAGTCCAGGACATACGTCCCGTGATGTCCAATATTAATGTTTGCCGATTTTTCACTATAAGTTAGTTTTTCTTCAAATATCTTACTGTTTTAAGGTAATCACCAAGAGTCGTCATTGTGAATTTGGTGTAAGAAAATTGCTTAATTATTTAATAAATCGCATTTATTTATTCTGCAGGGTGTAAAAGTAGTCCCGATGATTTTACGAAGGAAATGCATTTCTGAAATTGTTTTCACCTTTCTTACACCAAATTAAAATAAAATTATTAATATGTTAAATATTGTTGGTGTTTTCACTTAGATATTGTTTGACATCATAACAAAAACTTGACTAAATATTCAACACGTTATATGAATGTTCATCCTTCTTTTAATGGGATATTGCATCAATGGTAGATCTGACACAAAGAGTGTAAAAATAAAACCGGAACAAGGTGACAGTTTGAACCTGTATTATGAATGGCTATGTACATGTTTTGAAGTGTAAATTTATCATAACTGATATAGAGTATTATTAATAATAAAACGTAGTATTTACATATCTTGTTAAAGATATCAGCTGTCCTCTCTACGGAATATCTACATTGTAGATGTAACATTTTGTAACAAATGTAAAAATATATTTTGAAATTCTCTATTTAATATCATCTAGCATCGTTATTAATCAATATATGGTTTTATTAATTAACATCATCATATGAGTGTTGTTATCAAGATTAATTGTTGGGTTATAATTATTCAAATGCAGCAGACCGGTCATGGTAACTCAGTGGTTAGAGCGTTCGCTTCATAACCTGTAGGTCACGAGTTCGAGCCCGCTCATGCCATGGCCACGTCAAACCTAAGACAAAAAATAGGTAGTGATTGCTCCTTCACCAAACGCTCGGCATTTAGAAGTGAGAATCATGGGTCTTTCAGATATGACCTAAAAAACGGAGGTACTGTGTCACCGTAGGCGTTGGCACGTTAAAGAACCCTCGTCTCAATATGAGTGAATAGGTCTTGACGGGACGTAAAACAAACAAACAAATCAAATGCAGCAGCACAAGAATGATTTTAAAAAAAATTATGATAAGAAGTAAATTGACTGCTCATGTTTTACATGATTGGTTGACAAAGTTTTGCCACAAACCATTCTCTAAATTATCCAAATTAACTATAACAAAGATGCATTGAAATTGAATTTCCAGATTGTTTAATATTACTGGGTGGCGATATTTCTCTCCATCCGTACTCAGCATTGAAATGTGTGGGCAAAAAGTTTGTTGATTTTCAAGTTGTTCTATTGGATGTATATTTCTTGTTATTAACAATTCATTGTTACAAATTTCTGATAAAATGGCACAATTTTTAAAATGCAAAATGGAGTACACAGGTTTACTTTAAATACCAGTAAGAGTAGGTGCAAATTTATCCAAATACTAAATTAATAAAATTATGATTTTTTAGGGGGATGGCCTGTACATAGTAAGAGCTGGGCAACATAATTTAATTAGACATACTTAAATTGCATGCTTAAGTAACTTATGGCTAACAACACCCAACATCAATTTTGATCCTTCCTCATTATCATATGTGAATTACATTACATTTACATTCAATGAAAAACATTTAACATTGCATTTGAATTATTATGATTCATTATTTTGAGTTTTTAACAAAGTGATTAATATTATAAATTACCCTTTCCTGAATGCGAATTTAATGTTTCATCTTAGTCTGATTCTTTTATTAATATCTCAATTAGCTGTGATGTCCCGAGAAAAAAATCATTTTAAAAAAAGTTTACTGTATTAATCAGTGTGATTATACAAGATAATAAAAAATAAAGGTGTCTTATGATTATTAACTGGGTTCAATAGTAGAAGATTATAAGTGTTTTGTAAAGGATGTTAAGAAAGTTTGTTCCATGATTTACAGCATGCCTAAAATTATTTATAAACAACTCATATACAAGTTTATATGTTTTTAATAACCAGACAGTCCACCTTTGTTTTTCAATACATTTTTAATTCTATTTGGCATTGAATGAATCAAAGAAATCAAATGTTTCTGAGGTATCTCCCTCCATGCACGGTGAAGTCGGCGTCGTAATTGGCACATTGTCGTTGGGCCCGGATCCTTGTAGGCCTCGCTGTCCAGAATACTCCATAGATTTTCTATGCAATTTAGGTCTGGGGAATTGCCTGGCCATTCTACTTTGGTAATAAAGTTTGGTAGATTATTTTCACACCAATTCTGTGTTAGCAGGGCAGTGTGAGGGGTCGTTCCATCTTGAACAAATGTGGCGTGTCCTGGATATTGAAGTAACTTTCGTTTGTCGATCTACCACTATTTTTCTGTCGATTTAGAGCAGGTTTTAGTTCTTTTTGAAGGATATTGTTCACATAATAATCAGCATTAATAGTTTTGCCGGCTGGAACAATGTGAAGTTTGGATAATCCCTGGACTCCCATTGCACCCCATACCATGACTTTAGCGTTCGACTTGACGCAGCTTACATCTGGAACCTCATCTGACTGGGACCCCCATACAACATCGTCCTGTCGGTTCGGAACATGAAACAAATATTTCATAGATTCATCACTAAAGATGTAGTTTTCCCAGTCTTCAGCCGTCAAATGCTTGTGATCACGAGCAAATTTCAATCTCTTTTGCCTCTGTGTTTTCGTCAATAGTTGATTTCTCGGTCTTTTAAATGCCTTCCATTTTTTAACTTTTCGCAAATAATTAAAAACAGTTACATGACTCACATTAAAGCCTGAGTTCTTAAGTTCCTTGCTGCATTTCCTTGTTGATTTTCCTCATTTGTATTTTATGTTTTCCACTTTTCTCTTCACTACCCCCACTATCTTAAAAGGCCGGCCGGATCTCCGTTGATCGGATAGTTGTTTATTCTGCTCTCGCCTTCGTCTCCACTTTGTTACCCATCGTTCATGTTTATATAGCTGCTTAGCCACATCCTTCACACTTAATCCTGCATCTAATAAAGCCAAAGCTTGAGCTCGTTCATTAATTGTATCAACACTTGTACAGGACATCTGCTTTTTCACTGAACTCGGCATATTTATTTCATGACGTAATAGACACTTTGTTTACATCACACTATAGTAACACAAGAGAGTGCACATAGGGAAGGATAACTGCTGATATAATGAAAAAAAAAGTCTATAGAGTTACCAGTAAAAATTTGAAACAAAACATGTCGTTTTTCTATTTAATTTTTCAAATTTACAAACGGAACGAACTTTCTTAACACCCTTTACATAAACGAGGCAAAAACAAAAACCGGAAATGCATTTTCTTCGTAAAACTTTCAGGACTACTTTTACACCCTGAAGAATAAATAAAAACCATCTATTAAACAATAAGGCAATTTTCATACACCAAATTTACAACGAAGATTCTTGGTAATCATCTTATTAAACATTCAGTAAGATATTTGAAGAAAAACTAACTTATAGCAAAAAATTGGCGAACATTAATATCGGACATCGCGGACTACAATTACATCCACCAATCATTGCACTCGGTGTAAATTCAGAAAAATGCCAAAAGAGACAAGAAAATTTGGCAGAGTCAATAATCCTGAAATATTTCAGGTACATAATAATCAAATATGATTTTTCTAGAGAAAGGGACAGTTCTTATGGCATTAGATTTCTTATAGCAAGAGGTCCATGATGTGGCACTTCAGGACAGGCATTTTAAGTCTGTATCGTGAGGAATTAAATTTGAGTAAATTGAGAAACTAACATTTCTAACCTATAATATCATATCCTAAACAGACAAATATTTAAATAAGTGCTGGGCAGAAGCGATTAAAAGTGTTGAGAAAAGACATTGCTCTACAAGTCATGATGCAATAATGTTGCAAGGAAGGGACCATGCTTCTCATTAATAACATGTAAACACTATGTTGTATATTATCCATGCTGTACATCGTACATGGTGGCCATCACCAGTCATCGCATTTTAAGCTGTATAAAAAGTTTATTAGAATCCTATTTCTTTCCTAGTTTATGAATATTTTGGACAATTCTGCCATGATCTAAAAACTTGAACCTCTGCTGTTCAATCAGTACCTTTATATAAACTTGATTTTCTTACCTTTGCACTCTCCTGGTGCAACAGATGAACTTGTTTGCAATGGCAAGGTGTGAACACATGCTGAACAAATTTTTTCAATGTCCTGTAGTCTACAGTATTGGCATAGATATGTCTCTTTAACTCCGCCAAATCCTGGCCCTTTTAATATATAATATTCAAGGTTAAATTGATAGTATGAAAGTCAAGATTTATTATGCAAGTTCTAATCTACATTATTGTGGTTATCTTGTGCATTCACCTCCCATGGCCCTATAAGCACGACCTCCCAAATCTTTTCAATTTCACAAAAATTATATAGATGATGCTCAGACAGGTGTTTCATTTTTTATTTCATCATTTTTGTAAAAGCTTCATTCAGTTACACTGCCTGCACCACAGGTACTTATCTTACAGTAGGGAACATCAGATAAGTGTGAGCAATCCCCCCAATGCCAAACCTATTTTGTTATGGAAATAAGTTATTTTTTTCTTGGTCTTCAATTGAGAATTATGTGATAGTTTTGAATATTCATGTATAAGTAGTCATTATATGTTTTGTTGATGGAATAAAATTCTTTTCACTTCTACTGCATGTTTTAGTTGTGTATAAAAAGCATGTGGTTGACATAGGACTTGGACATGCTTCTGTACCACTGCCTGTTTCACTGCTGGCTGTGTGACTTACACAATTAAACAGTAGAGAGCAATTAATTCAATCAAGTGAAAAACTGCTCAAGATGCTTCAACAACAAAAATCTATAACGAACTTGGCTCTCTCTTAAACTAGATTTCAAATGAACAACTGAAAAATAAAGCTTAAAAAATATAAATCAGACATTTTGCAGTGATCCTTTATCTCACTGCAAACAAATATTCATTAATAGTATTGGATGGCCTTACTAATAATTGGTGACTTGAAATAACATTTGCTGAATTAATAAATACAGTTAAACTTAGATATCTTGAACACCGATATCTCAAATACCATAGATATGTTGAAATGCTTCAAAAGTCCCAACAACTATTCTTAAGTATTTACCCTTGATATCTCGAATACTCAGATATCTCAAAGTTTTTTCTTGGTCCCATTGAGTTCGAGATAATGAGGTCAGACTGCACTTTGATGCATTTTTATGACTTATCCATTGAATAACTTATTTAAATTATTGCCTGGAGAACGAAAGTTCCAAAATTGTTTTTAATAAGAGGTTTGATATTCATCAAACATAGTGCAGATCATACCAAACTATTTTAAGTAACTTAGATATCATTACTGTTAATATGATAACCTCAAAACTGGTTATGGGGCCTCTGTGGCCGAGTGGTTAAAGTATTGCCCTCAAAACCACAAGGTCTCTCACCTCTAGTCAATGCGGGCTCGATTCTCGCTCGCACCGATATATGTGAGAAAGTTTGCCAGTTTACTTTCGGAAGGTCAGTGTTCTCTTCCCGGATTGATTGTATCCGAGTTCTCTCCTCCACCTACAAAAACTGGATGCCACCAGATAACTGAAAAATTGTTGAGTGTGGCGGAAAACAAACAATCAATCAATCAATCACACAATCAAAACTGGTTACCACATAAATAACAAGCATTCTGAAAGTATTACAAAAAGGATTACATATCCCCTACTGATGCCCGCTATTTATTTGAAGGATGGCATTATATATGCTCCAATTTGCAGTTTGTGCTGAATTTTGCAAATAGGAAAATTTGGCAAAAATTAAAATCCCAATAAAAAATTTACACACACACACACACTTACTTTTCACACATATTGATACTTTTAGGAATCAAATTGCAAAAATTTCAAAATGTAGGAAATATCTATTATTATCCAAATAACTTAGCTATGTCGTCTGCCAGTAAACAGTTTACAGACTATTTTCTCTCTGAGGAATGGTCTTGATTCACCAGCTAAGTTTGTGACTACACTTTCCTCATCATTTGTGACATCAGTTGAAATCCACTTCACCTTCAAAGGTGAAAGTCAATTACTGTTTCTTTATATTTGGTAGTTCAATTATTCTATCTAACGAAATACCCATCTAATGGCTACTCATGCAACAGCAAATGTATTGTCCCCAGTACCTTAGGAAATAGCTGCTGCATGGAGAGTGACAATAACCTAGCTTATAATTGATCCCATAACCAGCAAATAAGGTAATGAAGTTCCTGAAACATTCCACAAACCTCTTTTTTTGTTCAATGATCCTTTGTCCACTGTTTGTACATTGACTAATTAGAGATTTTATATAGCACAACACATTTTTTATGATAGCAATGACCATTGCAACACTAAAACTACACTTTATATTAATGACTATATACCTGTAAATCTGCTTATCATCTAAAAGAATATCAGAAACAAGAGGCTCATGGACCACATCAGTCACCATGGTCCTACTGTTATTTGGAAAAGATATTTTTTTACTGCCTTTATTCCCATGAAAAATTCTGAACCCATATACCACAGAGTCATGACTTAACCAAACACAAGTCCATACAACACAGGGATGCTTCAATATCAATTACTAACATGACCTAAAGCTAAGAAGATTTTTCTTGACTATATTCATGTATCATGTTGCAATTCTTTCCCAATTCTAGCCCTACCTTAACCTCAATATTCATACATAAAAACCCAACCCAAAACAGCAAGATATGTTTGTGAAATAATGATACTTCCAAGGTATGAAAGCCCTATCATTAAAATCTTGAATATACGCTCATAAGGAAGATTTCTTACAGTTTTGCCCTGTGGTTCTTGAGAAGATTTTTAAAAGATACCACTATATTTTCACTATTTTTAATAATCTTCTATCTTTTGAAAATAGTATGACTCTTTATTTGAAAATTTTTTAAAATCTTATTTACACAAGAATGCGGTATGGCATGTTTGGTGAGACTGGCCCCATGGTTCTGGAGAAGTAAAAATGTGCATAGTTTAATGATGAATGGACAGAACGATAGACAACAGGTGATCAGAAAAGCTCACTTAAGCTTATAGCTCAGGTGGACTATAAAAGTAATAAGAAGTTTCCAAAGTCTCAGGGCAGTAACATTGGTGAATTGTCAATTGATATGAAAGTAAAACTTGGTCTGTAAGTCAAAAATGCAAAAAGACATACCAAAAACAGCTCATCACAGACCATGAAGCACACTAAAACACAACATGCATGGAACAATATCAAACAATTCTTGCATAGAACGATGAACAGTTTGCTTGGAATGCTTTGCACGAAATAATATAGCATGGCTTGCACACTTTATAAATGGTCCACACAAAATGGTGGGGATGGCTTGCAAGCTTGGGTTTTTCTGCATTATTTGGCTCCTCTACAGGGTGGTTTAATGTAGGTTGTGGGTTTACAGACTTTTTTTTCACTCAAAAACCTCACTCAAAATTTTGATAGATGATATTTGACAATGTACAGGCGACTCTCGATGGCTCGAACTTCAATTTCTCAAAGTTCTCAATCTTTTGAAGTGAAATCATGGTCCCAATTTTTTCTCTCTATATAACTAAGCAAATTTACTCTCGATATCTCAAACATTCAATCTCTTGACGTTCTTGATCTGTTGAAGTGAAATTTGGTTCCCACAACACACAGTTCATTGTTTTTTACTCTCAATCTCTTGATTTGTATTGTACACACCATCACTCAAGCATATAATTATTTCTGCTTGGACCTTTCCTGGATACCATTGAATACCAGGGGCTAGCTCAGCTTTGTTAATTAGGTGTTTATATAGGTAACACATGGAATTTGTTGTCTTCTGGGATTGAAAGTTAATTGTTTAATTGTCAATTTAAAACTTCACTGCACAGTGTTTCATTACAGTTTGACTACACCTGACTTGTTTGGACTTCACAATGGGATGGTAATTTTGAGAATATAATTTAGAGATATAACAAAGAATCAATCTTTATTTATAGAATGTGTACTATGCAAAAATGACTAAGAATTGTGAGGATTGTGTGGTAGATTGTGTTCTGTCTAGTTAGTGAATGCAAAACTTCGTTATGGATGAGAAATTTGTCTCATAAATGTACATGTACAATGTATATCTATCTTTAACATGAGAACAGAACAAATAAATACATAAACTCTCAAAGTATTTTTATCTATGCAAGATAAAGTTCTGTGTTTGCACTCAGATTGCTATAAAATCTGAAACATAATAGTTGGACATTTAATTTCTGGATTTGACTTCACTCTCAATCTTTCAAACTCTTGATCTCTCAAAGTTTCATCAAGGTCCCTTAAATTTTGAGTTATTGGGAGTCATCTGTATATACTTCTGTGTGAAACTTGTTTTTCATTGAACAGCAGTTTTTTTTAAAAATAATAACATCTTAAACATACCATTCTTTTCACAGTAGCAAAACTGTTTTCCATTGAATTCTTCAGAAATAATAGTGATTGACCTCACTTATTGCATCATTCAACATGAAATAAACAAGACCTTCGTAATATTAATATCAAAACAAAACAAAAAATATTGATGAAAAAAAAGTCTATTTACTACATGTAATTTTCTCGAAAAACGTCTGAGATCTTCTAAAAAGTCACATGCACATCTTCAATGTGTCCATAATAACTGTGTAAAGATTGGGGAATGTCAGGCTAGAGGTGAGTGAGGAGTTGATTACACAAATTAGGTACCCTATTAGAGGACGACCGCCTGCCCATCCACCTTTCACCTATAAGCTGGATGCATGTTGTGCAACCTTTCCAAAAAATGTTCAGATGTGCCCTGACCCTACTACCATTAAACAGCAAGTAATGAAACTTACAAATACTAGTTCCTCTTATCCCAAAGAGTCTTTATACCAAATTTGAAAAGAATTTGTTATGTATAGTTATGAAGAAGTTAAATATTTACAACTGTTAAGCACAATGACAGGTGGGAACTAATTTCAAGTGTAATTCAAGTGACTTAAAAATATGTATTTTTGACCAATTTCAAGGGTAGTGGAAGTAGAGTTTGAGATTATTTTCAAAACAGTTTCCTAAATATTCCTTACAATGTAAGATTTTGAAGCCTGTTTTTGTAGTCTCATCCTGGCTTCAAGGGTCATTGGTGTGATCAACACAACATGAGGATTCTTGTATATTAATTTTAATAATTTGTATCCATAGTGGTTCTCAAGGAAATGATATTTTTAGAAGAATTCTCTTATATATAACAATGTAAAACTTCAAAACACCTTTTCTAGTCCCACTCTGCCCAGGGGATCATATTCATAAAAATTATTATTGCATAAATATTAGCTTCATGTTAAGGAGGAATAGCACATCAGAGAATGGATGGATGGATGAAAAGTGGAGAATTGTACAATAATATTTTGAAATTGAAAAGTTTAAAATTTACCTTATTTAGTTTTTTAAAAATTGCAATTATAGTAGAAAGTAATCTGAACAAAAAACCCTTGTTAGACTCGAACGCACAAATATCAACACGATCAGCCCAGATCTTGAATTTCTTATAAAATTCAAAATCAATAAGCCTTCTGTTCCATGTTGACCTAAGTGCTGCTGACAACATCTTGACAGTTAATTTTCTTTTAAAAAAGAATTCCAAGAATGTGATTGGGCAGATATGGAAATCATTTCTATAGCAACAAAAAGTATCTGCAGGGTCAAAATGAAGGCATGAAAAAAATAAGAATCACTGGAGTAATTTAGCTCTGGACGAATTGTTTTCAATACTGGACTATTCCACAAATTATTAAAAGGTAAATTGTTTTAACTTGTTTAAATTTATTTATCCTTTAAACCAGTTTAAAAATTTTGTGGTTAATGGGCCATTTTATTTTAAGTTTTAAGATGAGCAAAAAATGAAAATATAATCACAACTCACATTTCATCTTTTACAACAGAATCTCTCAGCAAATTAAATATTGTTTGTAAATCTTTATAAGCTCCCTGCTTGGCCATTGTTTGAAGACACAATTCTTGCAATAACATATGATACACATGAATATAATTCATCTACACATCAAGACAAACAACAGAATGGGTGTTTTGAAGCTTTATAAAATCAAATCATTAACCATGGATCTATCTTATCCCATAACAAATCATTTGTGAAATTGATGAGTGACATCTAACTTTAATGTAATTTTAGGGCCAGTAGATTTATCAATCAACAATAACATTAATTATATTACAAAACTAAACTGGCCATTTAATTATTCATTTCATTATTAATATTTACCCCCCCCCCCCCCCCCCCCCCCCCCAATCATTTCAAACTTATTAGCAGTTAACACATTCTATCTCTGATGCCCAATATTTCATTTTTGGACAAAATAAATTACTGTTCAATAACAACTCTCTACTTATTGCCCACTGTATCTGATATTACTCGTAAATACTGGCACGTACCAATATATTGGAATATCACCAAAAAAAAAAATCTCCCAGTTCTGATACCTGGAAGTTTGTCAATAATTAAAAACCTTTTCGTCAAAATCTGAGAACTAGTTTAACCTTATGCATGAGAGATATAAAAAAATTAATTTTGATAAAATTTACTTAAGGTATCCAAGTGTATCAAAAGAGAGTTTTATGCTTGTTTGATTAATGATGGTAAACTGATCCATACCAGTAGAATGACATCTAAAATGCAAGAGATTAGGGACAACATTACCAGGAGATTTTTTTTATTAACATCTTTTCTTTCTTGTTATGCAACTTTTTTATCGACTAAAAAGAGGCCCCATGGGCCACAATGCTCACTTAAGTAATCTGGGTCCTGCTGTTCTTTTCAGAAGATTTTAGAAATAGTTTTACTCTCTTTATTCCCACAAAAATTTTCAATGCCAATAATGAACTCACTCTAGCCCCATGGCATAATGACTTAACTGAACTGAAATCCACACAACATTGGAATGCTATCAGTATGGTATTGCTGTCCTTGAAAAGGACTTTTTTCCTTATAATTCATGTGTCATGTAAATATGATACTAGATTTTAGCCACACCCTAATCCCAAGGTCAATAATATCAGAAAGAAAATTTTGAATCCACACAACTTAGGAATGTTTGCATATTAATACAGTCAGCGTTCATTATAACGATACGCTGATATTACCAGTATGAGTTATTCCCCTTTGCTCCCCCCCCCCCCCCCCCCCCCCCCCCCTCCTCATGACAATGACGATCTTAGTGCACATTCAGCTGTCTCGTACATAGGTGACAAGGAATTTAATCCGTTACATAATCTTGGTCAAGGGTGAAAAATAGCTGATAGCTAATTGTCACACATGTACATTTATTAACTCAAGAATCTCGGGTAACCTGCCATTATACTGAATTTTATATAGTGTCAAAATGCACACTCGTTACTTATGATTAATGCTGGAACTGGAATATGAATATGCCGTCATATCAAGTGATATTAGTACTTCAGATCTGTTACCAGCAATTTTTTGCCGTTTGATGAATTTGCTGTTAAACTGTGTGCCACTGAGTAGTCAGCACATGATGAGCACTGACTATGTTAATATGACTTATCATGTCCAGTGGTTCTTAAGAAGATTTTTAAAGATATATATATATATATATATATATATATATATATATATATATATATATTTTCCCTTGTACAGTTTCGATGCTCCATTGTTGCCCATCTTTACCTCCCATGTCTAAACAATCTTGAATCTCTGTACTACCTCAGGATGATTGCATATCAATATCACTAATCTTGGCCCTGGTGCTTTTCAGAATAAGATTTTTAAAGATTTTCTCTTATATATTCCTATGTACAACTTTGATATCCTATTGAGTCCTCTGGCCTTACTGATGGGAACATGGATTTCAATAACTGAATCTGCACTACCCCAGAGGATGCCTTCTTATTAATATCTACATGACTAATCAAGGCTTTGCTGTTCTTGGGAAGATTTTAAAATGATTTTTTTCATATATATTTCAAATTAAAACTTTGATCTCCTATTGTTACCTCACCCTACCCTCTGGGGCCATGATTTAAAAATTTTGAATTTACACTCACTAAGAAAGCTTTCATAAAAATTTAGTCTTTTCTGCCTCATGGTTGGTTCTTGAAAAGAAAAATTTTAAAAGATGTCAGCACATTTCAATACTCTTTAATTATTTCCCCATCGAAAAGGACATGATCCTTAAATTGAACAATTTTGAATCCTCTTTACCCAAAGATCCTTTATTACAAATGGTTGAAATTGGCCATGTGGCTCTAGAGAAAAAGTTAAAAATGAGTAAAGTTTGTATACAGACAGATACTCAGACAGACACCTGACAATGGGTGATCAGAAAATATTCACTTAAGCTTATAGTTAGGGTCAGCTAAAAAGTACTTGAATGTCATGTAATATTAATTTAATTTTTTCGTCCTGGCCTCGAGTTTTGATATCAAAACAGAAAAAAAAAGCTGCCTTCTTCTAAATTATGTGCATTGATAAGTCTGTCATTTAAAGTGATCATTCTGGGTCTGTAATCCTCTTTGTTTGGGTGGAAAGGTACTATTTTGGGTTTGCATCCTTTGAAAATATTCTGAATCGAACCCTGAAAACTACTTATTACAAGTTCTTTTGTCCTTAATCCAAAAATAATTATCCATTTTTCAGACCTTTGGCATCAAAATCTCTTACTGTTTTCTACTTCTATAGTAATTATGAATCATTGACTCATTGTGACCTTGGCATCTGACCTCAAATCAGATTATAATGTCTCTTTGACCTTCAAATCTAAAAATCTTTAGGTTTCTTCCTCTGAATATTGTAACCTTATATTAGATTACAAAATATAAACTTTAGGTCTGTTCACTGAAAAAGACTTTTCACTGAGTGTCACACAGTACCAAAGCTAATAATTTACTTTTAACCGCAAACCATTTCTTCCACTGACAATTGTCCACTTATACTCTGAATATGATGTCTGTATCTGACATGTACAAAAAATGTGTAAAAGACCCTAAGCATGATTGCAATAATGTTCTCCAACAGACTGTTACCACAAATGAGGACGTTGGAAGGATATGTTTACAAATTGCAAAGAATGTCACCCCCATTTCAATTATAAATGATTCCAAATAATTGCAAATGCTTTGGGAATTATGTTGTTACAAATCTTTCATCTTCCAACGACAAAGTACATGGAACATATTACTGTGTTGTTTTTCAGTGAGATATGGTGATATCTGACATACAACTGCTCAATATCTCGCACATTAAGTACAATTTTCTCCTGTTTTATCTTATCTTTAAAGTAATAGTTACAGTTAAATCAATAATATCCAAACATGTTTGAAACCTTCCTATCTTAAATACAATTAACATTTAGAAATGACCATAAAATCAGGAGGCCCATGAGCCATACTACTCACCTGATTCACATTAGCCCTGCTGTTGTTTAGCTATTTTGATTTTTAAAAGATTTTTTTTTTAACCTTTATTCCCATGGGAAATTTTAACTCCATATGGTGATCCCAATCTAGCCCCAAAGGGTCACAACATAACCATGAAATAAGGTCACAAGGTCAAAAATGATGGTATGAAATGCTAGATCTTGTCATAAGGAATCTATGTACTTAATATGAAAGCCCTACCTTGAAACATTTCAGGAGATATTATTCTTAAAAGGTCGAAATCAAGGTCAAGATTACAAGGTGAAAAAAACTTAGTACCAAAAGAAAGGACTTGCCACAGGGAATGTATACATGAGATATACAGATACATTACTCACCATTCAAAAGATAAGAGCAATGTTAAAGATTATGGTCAAAGTTTTGAAATTTGGGTCAAACTCCAAGGTCAAGGTCACAAAGTCAAACATCATGGCATCAAATAAAATCTCTTTCCATAACGAATATATATACAAAATATCAAAAACCCAACCTTAAATAGTTCAGGAGATACTACCTAGGTTAGGTGTTTAGATTATCTTAAAATTGGGTCCAACTCCAAGGTTGAAATTTTGGTATCATAATACACATCTTGTCTTAAAGAATGCACATATGAAATATGGGAACCCTGTTACTCACCATTCAAAAAATATGTGCAAGGTTCAAGGTCTGGACAGACAGAACAAAAACAAAATGCCTCCTAGCTTCAGTCATGGGGGCATAAAAAAAACTTGAATTCACACAACTTACGGACATTTGTATTTTGATATGATTTAGTGAGCCCTGCTGCTCTTGAAAAGAGTTTGTTTTAATCAATTTCTTGTACATTTCATTATAAAGCTTTGATCTCCAATTGTGTACCAATCCTGCCCCTGGGGCCACTGAATTGAACAAATTTGAATTAACACTACCTGAAGACACTTGTATATCAATATAAATCATGACCCTGCTGTTCTTGAGATAAGATTTTTAAAGATGTTTCCCTTTATATGGACCTGTTGTTATTACCAGGGATTTTAATGATTTTTCCTATATATTTTATGTACAACTCTGATTTAGTATTGTGGCTCTTCCCTACCCCAAGAAGTCACATTTTGAACAAACTTGCTGATTAATATAATTGACTTGTCATATGATTCATCATGGCCCTGTTGTTTTTGAGAAGTTTTTAAAGATTTTTCCTGTGTATTCTCATGTAAATCCTAGATCCCCTATTGTGGCCTCACCCTACTCCCTGGGGCCATGATTTGAACAAACTTGAATCTATACTACCTCAGACAGTTTTCATGTAAATTTCAACTTTTCTGATCAGTGGTTCCTGAGAAAATTTTTAAATGACCCCATCCTATTTTGCCTTTTCTTGATTACTTCCCCCTTCAAGGAGACATGACTCTTCATTTATATAAATTTGAATCCCCTTTACCCAAGGGTGATTTGTGCCAGGTTTGACTGTAATTGGGCTGGTGGTACTGGAGAAGAAGATGAAAATATAAAAAGTCAACAACTGACACCAGACAAATTTTAATCAGAAAAACTCACTTGAGTCTTCAGCTCAGATGAGCTAATAATCCCTACCCATACAAATTATTGATGTGATATAAATGCATAGAATGAAAACATTCATCATTCATCAAACATTCATTAAAATATTTTTGTCGAGGAAGCAAAAATCAAAATCATTAAATTGCATCCTTCGTGGAATAATGTTCCTAAAGTATGAATTTTTTCTTAGAATTATATTGATTTAATTGAAATCAATTTTTGACATAAATTGACAACTACTCCCTTTAATTTAATGATTCATAAAATTTTCAGTGAACATAAAAAAAAATTTCAGTTTCTTAAAAGAAAAGTGTAAACAAGTACTTAAACTGTATCTATAATTTAAAGTGAAATGCAAGATCCTTTATAATTGAAGGTCACATTCTATCCAGTTTCAAACAAGATCAAAGTCTAAGCCTATTTATGTAGCTTTTTATACAGTGAAAGCAATTTCAGTTGTAAACTGAATATAACTGCATGGCATTTATCACAAAAGCTTTGCATAGCTTATACTGAATTACTTAGCTGAATTCTTTGCTTCTCTGCATATACTTAATATAATAGCTTTTTAGTACAGTGTTATAATGATTGATGTTACATGCCTTCTAATATTAGACTCATATATATATATATATATATATATATATATATAGGATACTCTATTTTCATATATCTATATATATATATGGAGGTCGTGAGTTCAACATTATGAAATTTGAACTTGATATATAGTTTGCCACTCTGAAACTATACTGCAAGTTTCAAATGAATTTTCGCAAGCATAACATAAAAAAGTCTGGAAAACCATTGGGATAGACTATGAGACAGACGGATGGACAGACAGAAGAAACCTCCATTTTACAAACCTGTTGGGGGATTGATAAGGAGGCTTACTTACATGCATCAGTTTAACATATTGTATCCTTGTAATTCTAAAGAAGATTTTTTTATCTCCTCATTATCGTCCTCTGCTATGGCTCTGCCCTAGCCCCTGGGGCTCATAATTGGAACAAATGTGAATCTTCATTTTGTAAGGAAGCTTTCATACATTTTAGTTTTGGTTTTTTGGTTAAGTGGTTCTTTACGACTTTTTAAGTATCACACCTGATAACTAATCTGATTGAAATGATATTATCAAGAGTCAATGTCCAAGTTGCCTTGACTAATTTCCTAAGCTCAAGCTTTCCAGTTGTTTTCCATTCAGTTAAACTAAAACATAAGTAAAGAATGATAAGCACAGGATTGATAAAATCATTGTGAATCAGAAGTCCAAAAATCATGTAACAAAGGACATACAAAACCAGGAAAATGGCAAAACAGCAGAAAATCAAGAAGAAAATGTCATTTGCATATAGAACAAAAGTGCCCCCATCCCACCCTCACCCCCATCATACACACACACATACAAAGGGAATGAGACCAGGTTCCCAGGGAGAGTAAGCATCCTGCATACTGAATACTTATTTTTTGCATATTTATTAAAATTCATTTTATACATTTAAAACAAATGCAGAATGAGATGGAGTGTGGTTGGTACATGTACAATAGTTTTCCACTTACAGAGACAGAGGAAAAAAGAAAGAAAAAAGAAACTAAATGCAAAATGCTGTACACTTTTTGGGGGGGATGAAAGTCTATTGAAGGTGTGTTCAATGAACCATGACTTTCGGGTCATCAGAGTGATGTAACCCTATGGCAACCTATTTTCTGATAAATTTTAGCTTTTTAGACTGGAGACCTTCAGAACAGTGGAACTTTGGAGTAGTGGGTGGTCAATGTTAGGCAGTATAATTGAAGATTGATGTTTATAACTTATTAATACATATGTTACTGGTTCATAAATTCCTGTAAAATGTTTAACAATAGTTTAATCATTACTGCTAGAAACATATTTATCAAGATCATAGTCATACAAAATTTTTAACAATACCAGTAAATAGGGAGTACCAAATTAATATAAACTCTAATAATTGAACATATCATTAATTATTTGAAGGTATCATCAATTTATTTATTGTGCACATTATTTGAATTGATGCACGCATGAAATCAATTATTGCTTTCATCAATTGAATTGATGCACGCATCAATTGAATTGATGCGCACATCAACTGAATTGATGAAAGCAATAATTGATTTAATGTGTGCACAATGATTGATTTGATGTGCACATTAATTCAACTGATGAGAGCAATTGATTTTATGCACACATCAATTTGATTGATTCGCACATCAATGCTGTGGAATTATTGCTCGCAAAATTTAATTTGGAGCTTGGTGTAAATGATTTGATGATCTCTTTCATTCAATTGAAAGTATCTTTAATATTTAAAATGATTTTGTATAGAGAATTAATGTGCGCATCAATTCTTTTGAAGAAAGCAACAATTCAATTAAAGGGATCATTAATTCAATTGTGGATATGTTGAATTGAAGATATCTTTAATTAGATGGTTGCTTTCTCTAAAAAAAAAAATTACTACATGCATGCATCAGTTGAATTAATGATATCATTAATTCAGTTGAAGAGAACAATTATACTTCAATTATTGCATACTTCTATATACAATTCAGTGGAAGAGAGCAATAATTGAAATTATTGTGTACATTAATTGAATTGATGCATGCATTTTCGCGCACATCAACTCAATTGCTGATATCATCAATTCATTTGAAAAGAATGCAATTCAATTATAGCATGCATCAATTCAACAGAATAATTAAAACTATCAACAATTTAATTAATGCATGCAATATTTCAGAATTGAAGACATAATTTGAAGAGATATTTAATTGAATTGTTGCACACATCTAATAAATTGATGACATATTCAAATACGACAATTAAAGATATCTTTGATAATTTAACTTTATGTTAATTTGGTACTACATAAGTAAATGCACACAAAAAAACCCCTTAGAAATTCTGAAGTATTACTTGGTTCCTAAAATAATTTTAGATAGGAGAAGTTGTATTGACAGTGCAAATTTTCCATTTCATCAAATTTTCCTGGGACTCATCAAAATTTTCTGGGACTCTTCCTATTAAAACAAATCTGGGCCCATCTCCACTTAATCATACAAAAAACCCTGCAGTGTCACAATCATGATCTGGCAAACTTACTCATGCACTGAAGAATCATTTGTACATAGTAACAATCTTTGTTATGATGAACTTTATGATAGAGGTTTAGCAATTCTAAAGATACTGATATATTGGTAAATTGTCAAAGTTCGTATTGCATCATAATACAAAATAAATGTACCACATTTCCCCCCCAATATATTGTGTGAGATATGTCTCAGTGATTTTAAATTATCTGTCATGTTGGTTTCTTTATTACACCGAGATGCTCATAAAAAAAATGAAGTGCTAATATGACCCTCTACTGTTTATAAAAAATAAAACAGCAGATATGTCAGATTATCATGATGCCTAACAAAAGGGCTAAAGGGGTGAAGGTCTGGGCCACTTCTAGATAAAAGTCAAGAAAACATTAAAATGTTTGCTTGTCATTTAGTAAACATGAAGAATAATTACATTGGAAAGTATAAGATAACTAACAGTATTCAATCTCGTAACTCTCATAGAAAATACAAATCAGAGATGGGCAAACACGGACCCTTGGTTATACCAGAGGTGGGATCAAGTGTCTAGGAGGAGTAAATATCCCCTGTCGACTGGTTACACCCACCGTGAGCCCTAAATCCTGATCAGGTAAACTGAGCAATCCGTAAATTGGTATGAAACACATCAGATTGATTGATTGTTTGTTTGTTTTTTGTCACACTCAACAATTTTTCAGTTATCTGGTAGCGTCCAGTTTTAGTAGGTGGAAGGTGGGAACCCAGATACAATGTATCCAGGAAGAGACCACCAACCTTCCGAAAGTAAACTGGCAAACTTTCTCACATATATCGGCGTGGAAACATATCAGATAGCATTTGACCTAATGGAAAGTTGTACTGGCTAACTAGATCATTGTAACGACCATATTTGTGAAATGTTGACTTTATACAAGACTGTACAAACCCTTGTAACATCAACATGTTTGTCAGTAGCCTGCCTAGATTTAACAACTGAGCATATGCAGAACAAGCTCTTGCATATTGAATCAGTTGGGAGATGTAAACACCATATGCAGGTGATGATGGAATACTGCCACATAAATAAAGGAAGTTGACAATGGAGAAATTGAAATCATCTCATTTGTCATAAAGTTGAGTTGTTAGTTTGCAGCCAGCATCTATTTTCAGTAAAATATCTTAGTACGAAGCAGATGTGGAAGACCCTGTAGTGTCTTTTATTTACAGTAGAAGAATTGATTAAATTGTACTTTTTATGAAAACAATATGTTGCAACACAATCACCATGATATAATCATAATGAATAGCAATATATTATGATACATCTCCTGCATATCATTGATACATCTCCAACATATCATTACACCCATACTTGATAATCAATCTCAATTATCTTTTCTATTATCCTTGAACACCATGCACTACATAAACTGGGACTGAGAAAAAACTTCAAGATATCTGAGAATTCCAGATATTGAGGATAAAACATTTGAAGAATAAATGGTTGGGACCTCTGAATCATTTTGACATACTTATTATAGAGATATCGGTGCTCAAGAAGATACTGAAGTTCAACCATATTTATTATAGAGATATTGTTGTTCAAGAAGATACTGGAGTTCAACCATATTAGAGTACATGTTTTTGTTTTTTTTTCCTTCAATGAATTATATAGCAACTTTTTGGTGATGTTATATCCCAGTACTTTACTGTACATACAGACATACCCAAAATATTACATCCCTGGAATTTGCTGAAGTAGTAGACTTTTATTTAAGTAATAAAGAATGCATTTTCATGTATACTGCAGGATAACCTCAAGGTAGAGAAATGTCTTTAAATTGATTGATTGATTGAGTGATCGATTATTGCTTTCCACCACACTTAACAATTTTTCAGTTATCTGGTGGCGTCCAGTTTTTGTTGGTGGAGGAGAGAACCCAGATACAATGTACCTGGGAAGAGACCACCGACCTTCCGCAAGTAAACTGGCAAACTTGCTCACATAACGCTGCGGCCAAGATTCGAACATGCGCCAACAGAGGTTAGAGGCCTTGTGATTTTGAGTCCGATGCTCTAACCACTCGGCCATGGAGGCCCCAAGCTAAGGCTTTTATAGTTTAAACAACATTTCAAGACTGAGGAGTTAGGTCATCCTACATCATCAATGAAAACAAGAACTTTCTTTCTATTCTACTATGGCTCAGAAATATACAGCTGATCGTTTACCTATACAGCTACAAATTTGGCCACTTTGTGACATCATGCCAGTTTCCAAAACAGACTATATCTACATTTTTTGCTGATGAAAAAAGATATACTAGATATATTTAGAAAACTATTTCAAGCATTTAATTTGATGCTGATGGACTATACATGTATCACCTGGTTTGAACACACAGTCCAAGAAAACTACACATAATTGGAAGAGGGTTAACTTATCTGTGCATCAACATATTTGTGCATTGATTTTGGAATGCAAACCAATGACAAATGTTCTGTCATTTATTATTTTATTTTGGCAACATATATTGATTAATTTTTATGATTATCAGTTATTGGCTTTATTGTTGTAGTAGCAGAACACAAAGTGTATGCAAGATGTGTATCAATTTTCTCATAATCAGTTATTACGTATGAAGGTATGTGGCAGAATAATGACATGGCATTTCCTTGATCTCTGCAATAACCATGGTGGAATACCCTGTATAAATGAAATAATATTTTAACATTTGTAAAATATTGATTAGTCTTTTGTAGGCGACTAGTTATATACATTTGCATGGCCAAAGAACATCTGCAAGAGTCTTTAGAGACCTTGGTAATGTAATAAAAGTTTGTGTTTGCTTTCTCTTCTGCATGTATACATTCATTAGTTTCACATTTAATTCTCCAGTCTAACAAAGATACAGATGTGAGCTGCTTCGATATCTATACTATTTTTTCAAAATGTAGACTCCATTTTTGGTCTGTAGTTATCATGCTTAAGCAAGTCCTGCTGCCAAAGACAAATCAATGTTGGAACATGCTATAAGCCCTCAATACAGTCAAACTTTCTTGAAAGACGGGAGACATTCTTCATTCAAGTGTGCCAGGACTATGAAATCATTCTTGGTGATTTTAACATACTAGCAATCTACTTTTCCATACATACAATAGACTGATTAAACTCTTCAGACTGACTCCGTTGATCATTAACACACACCTGCTACTAATAAATCTAAATCTCTAATAGATTATATCCTGTGTAATAATACTGAGAAAATATGTCAGTTTGGTGTCATCAGGGTTGGTTTCAGTGACCAGTTTTTTATTTACTGTATAAGATGATCCAAAGATGTTTTGGAAAGCATCACAATTTTAATATAAGGTCTACGAAGAATTATGACAAAGATATTTTTACAACATTTTCAATGAAGCTAACTAGAGCAAATGTTTTTAAGCAAACAATGTTAAAGAATCATAGTGTGCTTTTAGAGAAATTCTTATGATCGTTTTAGACAAAGTTGCACTGGTGAAAGGAATTGGAATAAAACAGAAAAATACATGTTGAACCATGGATGACAAATGATTTTAAAACAACTCACTTTCGAGATAAGCATTTCTTCATTTTTCATTGAATTTCAGAAAGTTTGGAATGCATGAAGAATATAAATGTTATTGTAAAATTTAGTTCAGAAGCAATGTAACAGAGCCAAGTCTGATTACTTCAATGACAAAATAAATGAGAATAAATGTGCTAACACTGTTGCCATGTCTTAAAAGTACCAACAAATTCCACAACTAGTATAAGTATACACTTTATTTATTTTACAGTGATTAACAAACAAGTTCTACAACTTACGAGGGACACTTTTTTAAGTTCATAGAGTAAGCCTATAATTTTTTAACGCAATTATGAAGTTGCACGATTTTTTACGCAGAACTTGCGTAATCATTCCTTTCTTGAACGGTATCACGGTATGCAGCACACGAGGTCCACGTGCGCTGTGCTGGGTATTTTCAACACATGGTTTTATACACTATAGTAAAATATAGCATTCAATATGGATGGAAAAATCTCTGAACATAGGGTATATTGAAAGATTCGAGCACACCTCGGGTTTCCGTCAACGGAAATTCATGCTGATTTGCAAAAGGTTTATGGAAATGGTGCTTTAAAATATGCTACAGTTTGCAAGTGGGTACATCGTTTTAATGATGGTTGGGAATCAATTGAAAATGAACCTCGAATGGGTGGGGCAGTTTCCGTTTAGACAGAAAAGAACGTTGTTACTGTGAAAATGTTAAATGAAGAAGACGCACGTTATACTGTGCAAGAGATAGAAGAATTAAATGGCATTCATTCGTCAAGTGTTTTGAAGATCTTACATGAACGACTTGCGCTACGTAAGATCTGCGCGCACTGGGTGCCCCATTTGCTCACTGACGAGCAGAAACAAAGTCGGGTTAGACTTGCATCGCAAGTTATAAAAAAAATATGATAAATGTGACCCACGTCGTTTGGAAGAGATAATCACAGGTGATGAAACCTGGATCTATCATTTTCAACCCGATTCTAAGGCTAAAAATAAGGTTTGGGTTTCATCTGAGGGTGACAGACCTGTCATTGCGCGCCGTTGCAAAATATCAAATCGCATGTTGTATGCAATATTCTTTGATTCGAAAGGTCCAGTCCTTCAAATTCCAGTCCCAAAAGGTAGTTCTGTCACTGGAAAGTTTTACAGAAAAATTGTTCTTACTCAACTTGTTGACTTCTATCAGAAACGCAGACCGTGCATCGGTGTCAATGGCATCAAATTACTCCATGATAATGCACCAGCCCATGAATCTGCTACAGTACAGGAATATCTGAAAGAATCTGGGCTCGATGTCTTAGATCATCCCCCATACAGCCCTGACCTGTCCCCTTGTGACTTTTGGTTGTTCCCAAGACTAATGGAAATGCTGCTAGGGCACCGTTTTGAATCCTGTTGTTGTATAGGCAGTGCGGTCTACCAGTGTCAGCAATATATACCTAAAGAGGAGTACTGGGTGGCGTTCCGGAAATGGGAAGATCGGTGTAAAATGTGTGTTGAGGCAGATAGGACATATTTTGAAGGTCTTAGATAAATTTTTGATATTTCAAGTGGTTTTAAAAAGGCCGCCCTACTCTACGAACTTAAAAAGTGTCCCTCGTATATCAAAGCTTTTTGTTGGCTCGGATTTTTTCCAAAACTAGTGGTAACATTGTTTTGAACATTAATAACAAAAATTGCTTTGAAAATGAAATTGCAGATCACTTTAATCCCTTTTTCACAAAAATTGCAGCAAAGCTTATAGAAAAAGTACCCTCTCCCAGAGCTTTACACAATGCAACTTCATGTAGCATTCAATGTTTTTATAAAAGCAAGACATAATCAAACAAGAGGTCCACTGGCCTTAACAGTCACCTGACTACTATAGCCCATACAAAGACTTGTCAGGTAGTCTCGTATTTACATTTAAGTCTCATGCTGGAGTCTTTTTGTGCACAGCTTTATGATCTTCCTAAATATGCAAACAATTCCCATTCAATTACAATAGAAGGAAAGATGAAGTTACATGCTTTGGCGCTAGAAGAAAATGCCACAGCATTGAAATATATAGCAATTGGAGAGGTAAAGTGCAGTCAGGTTTATTTGAAAAATGCTTGGGAATATCATAAATTCCTAATATTGATAAATTAAGGACCTTTTCATCATATTTTTGGATACTATTCACAAACAATGATGAATTATGACAGCACCAAAATAATCTTGAAGTAGTACTTCCTCAAGCAAGATTCATACTTGGACCTCTCATGATTTCACATGAAATATCAGTAAAAATCCTCATCCTTTACCTGACCAAGTTGTTAACAAACAACTGATTTTCTTGCCCATGCCCATTTGGAACAATTTGAAGGCCACAATATCAAAATTACTGGCACATACTACACATGTATAAAAAATTGATGATTTATATCAAAAAATCAATAAATGATCATTTGAGAAATATTTGTACTTACACCATTTAACACTTGAGAGCAGTAGTAAATAATGAGAAAATATTATGACATTTTCACCACAATACAACTATATAGACTTGTACGTTATGACATACTTTTTCCTTCATTGGTCACGTGAGGACCCGGGTTAGAATAGGTCTTCAGTACCCCTTGCTTGTTGCAAGAGGTGACTGAATGGGTCAGTCCTTTGGATGAGACTGCAAAAATTGATGTCCCGTGTCAAAGCAGGTGTGGCACGATAAAGATCCTTCCCTGCTCAAAGGCCCTGAGCACCTAGCATAGGCCTAAATTTTGCAGCCCTTCACTGGCAATGGTGACGTCTCCATATGAGTGAAAAATTCTTGAGTAGGACGTAAAACAATACATAATCAATCAATCAATTTTCTTTCATTGTAATATCATAAAGTGGGAAATGCCCTAAGGTACATTTCTGTATAGCAAGAGATATCTCCCTGTTGTTGCAAAGCTTAAGCATGTTAGTGAAAATTTTAATTATAGAGAACTTCATAGTTGTAATGTCACCAAAGGCACAGATATAGATGGGATACCAGCTAGATTCTCAAAGATGCAGCACCTATCATTAACCTTCCCTCCTTGTATGCTCCTCTCCCTTTTCACCTTTTCAAGAATACGTCATTGTCACAAATCACGGCTAAAATGTACATGCCTCTCGCTTTTCACCCTTGGCTCTCTGCATGAAAATTTTCTCGTTTCTTATAAATGTGCATGACAAAATTTGGCCAATTGCTGAGCTTCCGAGCACAGGTTAGTCAGTGATTTAAACTGTTTATAGAATACGAGCGAATTACTCTTGACCAATAAGAACATTCATTTTTTTACTTCTTCGGTAAACTAACCACAACAGAACCCGTATGTATACAGATATGGCGATTTCGACATTGAACAGTTAACAAATGAACAGACATTTTGGGGTATATGACTTCTTGTTAAAGATAGTTTAGTTGCATACAGTGCAAGTTTTCTTGGCCACATCCATTATTGAGTTAAGTGTGGCTACACTGAACCAAATCTTCAATATAGGCTAAGTGTGAAATCTATTGGTCAACAAATTATATCATTCTCATCATGCATATTAAGAGAAATGAGAAAATTTTAATGCAGAGAACCAAGGGTGAAAAGCGAGAGGCATGCACATTTTAGTCGTGGTTTATGACAATGACATATTCTTTCATTCTAATGCAAATAATATAGCTAAGAAGTTATCATCTATGTTAGAAAGCTGTCATAAGTGGCTGACAAACAACAAACTGTCACTTAACCTAGGAAAAACTGAAACAATTTTGTTTGGACCACAATTCAAGTTTTAAATCTTTCGATAGTTTTTTTTCCCCATAGAATATAATGGTATTAAAATAGAAAGTTAATCATGTGTCAAATACTTATGATTTATAAAAAAAAAAATTATTTTAGTAATTTATTGTCTGGTGAACAAATTGTTGATAGTATTATTAAAAAAGCAAACCAATACCTAAAATTTTTACACAGGCACAAATCATACCTGTCTTTAATGTCTAAGAAAATTAACACTTTGTAATGCTTTAATTTTGTGTCATACTGATTAAATGTGTGCATTCTGATACGAAGGTTTAATGAATAAGCTTAAAAACAAACTACAGGTTATTCAAAATAAGGCTATTTGATTTAGTTTAGAATTTACTTTCAGAAGTATTTATGCTAAAGAATTTGAAAAACTGAGTACTTGACTATACATCTGAAGTAAAACAACTTTGACTGAATCACATCTTTAATATTTTTCATGAAAAGTTAAGAAATATTTACTCAACAAAATTAAGAAAATGGCAGATAGTGACTCTCTGTAATACTGATCTCAGTACATTGTCATGTACATTTGTAGTTATAATATACTGTCTTGTATTAAGAAAATTATCAATAATTAGTACTGCTCTACCTAAATGGATAGTATCTATTACTTTATGTCAAAAATGACTTCACAATATTTTGCAAGAACTGCAAAAAACAAATCTGTAATATTAATTATGAGTTATCTAAAGCTGGAGAGCTTTGAAAATTTAAATCATTATGATGTTTTAGCCCTCAATGAAATTATTGTCTGGAGGACAATGTATAAAAAATATTCCTTGCCCATATTCATATGACCTTTGTTCAACTTCATTTGGCAGCTTAGCTGCACAGGTACACAGTGATTGCAAAGTGATATAAAATAGCACTAATTCATTGTCGTGTCATTGCACATGCTGCATCTGCAATCTTTGGAAATGCACACAATGCATAATCAATGAATTAGCCAGACACACAAAAGGGAATTGATTTGTAATTATTAGCATATCCAATGTGTTTGTAAACATTCTGAAAAACTTTTTGTAATTTTCTAGCTATAATCTTTGATTTTGCCACCTTTTTGGCACATGCAATACTTTATCAAAATCATAGATCCTATGCCTTTAAGTTATAATCTGAAGTAGTACTATGTCTTTCAATTTTAAAGCCTTTTATTTTTTTCCTTCTCATTGTTATGTTAATTACAATATATTGTACATGTCACTCTATTATAAAGGTTAAAATGACCCCATTGGAAATATAAGCAATTGGCTTTCCTGGGTAATCCTCAGTTCAGGCATAGCCATTATATATCTACTATACGTCTAATATCAAATAACTTAAACATTTGAACTTTTTTACATTGTGTATAACATAAAATGTATGGTGCAATTATTTTACAAGATCTCTTGCTTTAAATGTATGTCTCTCTGTGATATGTCTATTCTTGAATAAATACACAAAACTACATAATGTTTCTAAATAACTATAATTTTTCATGATATTTCACATACTTTTTACTTGTATTCTATCTCATTTCTTCAAAAATTCTTGGGAGCATATTACCATGGTATTCAGAGTTAGTGCCTTGTTGCAAGTAAATCTTGTGTATTACAATAAGTTGTTTAAATGGATATCATTGCAGCAAAGAAGGAGAGAAAAATCTCTGAAACAATCCGGTGAACCTGGTATCTTTGCATCACTAGTTAGGTGATATAACCATTGAACTACCCTGACCAATATACAAAGTAATGTAATATTACTGCAAAAGTTATAATCCTATTTTGGAAATCATACAAGAATTCTTCATATTGATGAGATGAAAAAAAAAAAAAAAAAAAAAAAAAAAAAATGTCAGAAATGTTGTGCATATCCTTAATGGGTAATAAACAGATTTTTTTATGAGTTAAAATCTTACCTATATCCACCACTACTTATAATTTTCTTTTTGTCTTTTCACATTTTCTTGATTTTATAATCGTTATCAGTGCAAGGGAATTTATAACACCCCTCAAACTCAATTACTGATATCATTAACAGGTAAATTAATACTACTATATGTATAATTTCGTTATTGGACAATTACATTCTCTTGATCTCACCATGCTTGACTGACTGTTTACATTAGTAACAGCACATTTGGAAATTATCCAACTTTAACAAGAAGTCCATAGGCCACATTGCTCACCTGAATCATCTTGGCCCATACTTAAAGATTTTCCCAAATATATTTGCATGTAAAACTTTGATCCCCTCTTGTGGCCCCTATCTACCCCTCCCCTAAGGCCATGATTTTAACAAACTTGAATGTGAATCTGCCATGTTTCTGGCTCAATAGTTCTTGAGAAAAAGATTTTTTCTAATATTTTCACATGTAATACTCTGATCCCCTGTTGTGGCCCCATCTTACCCCCAGGGGTCATGATTTAAAAAAAAAACCATGGAATTTACACTACGTCAGGAGCTGCCATGTAAATTTGAACTTTTCTGGCCCAGTGGTTGTCGAAAAGATTTTAAATCACCCCACCCTATTTTTGCATTTTTGTGATTATCTCCCATTTGAAGGGGGAATAGCTCTTCTTTGAACAAATTTGAATCCCCTTCACTCAAGGATGATTTGTACCAAGTTTGATTGAAATCAGCTAGCTGGTTTTGGAGAACAATATTTTTCAAATTTGTCAATGTGTTTTTCCTTTTTTGCTATTATCTCCCCATGGAGAAAGGCACTGTTCTTCATTTAAAGAAACTTGAATGCCCTTAACCAAAGTTTGATTTGATTTGTTCCAAAGTTGGTTGAAATTGACCCAGTGGTTCTGGAGAAGTAAAAAATGTGGAAGTTTACACACTGGCAAATAAATGAACAGACTGACGACAGGTAACAGTTGATCAGAAAAGCTTATATGATCCCTAGGCTGTGGGTCATGTGATTGGTCAAAATGGCCACTAAAGGCATGGTAAAATGGCAGTTTCATATTTAAATTTGATCACTGCTGAGCCTGTTACTCGGGTGACTACTGAATAGAATATCATATTAGATATTTTATCAGGAGGAAATAAAATGAACACATAAGGTAGGTGACCACTAAAAAAGTGACCATTATGGCTAGTTTGACACATGTATGGGAGAAGTCTTAATTTCATTTTTCTCATATAGTGGCTGACTAACTAGTCATGTGCCAATTGTGCTAATTTTGATAGTTCCCAACCAAAATTGATGATTTTTTTCCCCATGAAAGATAGCAGTAACTATAAAAGTTGTAGGGAAAACATCTACTTCCAAGTTCTATGATCACTTTCAGATTATATTCACTTCCAATTACTTTTTGAAAGTTATATTCCAGTTCTCTGAAAATAAAAATATTTTACAGATTATAAGGTAACATTTTTACAATATACATTGAGGGTGTTTTACAGGTAGCTTGCCACTGTGTTGTCCAATTATATCTACACTGTATAAACTACAAATATTGAAAATATCTGTAAAGTGTACTCATCAAGTCATACATGCAGCAGATGGCATTTAATGAGAATAAAATAACCAACATATATAATCTAAATATCATCTATATTTGATATGTCTATCACATTTTCCTGGTGTTATTGATACATTTATATTACAGCCTTTCATTAGAATCATTTACTCAGCTACAGGTTAAGGATTAAACACAAAGTTAACAGAAACAGTTTAAACCTTTCAAATAAAATTCAAAAACTGTAACATTCATTTGGAATGTTTTTATTGATGTCATAATATAATGAGTTGAGAATATCTGAAATTTTAATAGGAATAGGAAGTGCATGAAGGTGAAATATATGCTACCTCATTGAAACAGTTTGAATCTAAAGGTAAATGTTATCAACAGAAAATAATCGTAATTTATCATAACAATGGAAATCAGGAGTCATTTAATATGTTGATGAAAAGTGTTAAGTCATGTAAAAGGCCACGGAATGTTAAGGAGATGCACAACATTTCTGACATTTTCTCTAAAAATATTTTTTCATCTCCTCGATATGAAGAGTTCTTGTATAAATTCCAAAATAGGTTTAGTTTAAACAGTATTTATTCTGATATATATATTTACAAGTATGTATAAGCAAACAAAATATATTAGAAATTGAGAAACAAGCCAAAAGGCTTATATTAATCTCGCTCTCATCGTATTGCTATTGAGAGGTGTAAGAAAATTCAATGCATAATATTAGTACAATTTTACATAAAAAAAAAAACAACAAAAAAAAACAACAAATAGGTTTAGATTTTACATTAAAGTAATATTACCATAGTTTGAATATCGGACTTAGTAGATCAGTGGTTAGATCACCTACCTATTAAGCAAATTTGGTCTTGGGTTCAATACTTGATTGTTATAAAGATTTTTCTCTCCTTCTTTGCTACAGTAATGTCCACTTATATAACATACTGTAATACATAAGAACTGACTTTACATTTTTACTTTTTACTTGCAACAACCATGAACTATCAAAATAGGCTTACACCAAAACAGACTTGGTATTTTGTGGAAACAATCGAGATAGATTGCAAGTGAATTGCACATGAAATGTCACTAAAAATTATATGCCATGGAGAAACGTCGCATATGTCCTTAAGTTAGTTTTAAAACATTTACTGTTTTATAACCATCAACACAACCTTTTGTTCTATAGTTTCCTTTGTTTCAGATTTTTCCAAATAAAATTGTATTTTTTCCAAATCAGTTTCTATCCTCTTGATTTGACACTCTAAGAAATGATGTACAAATAGGGAAAATCCACATCAGGTGACACATAGTTTCCTCAAAATCACAAGGCCTCTCACCTCTAGTCGGTGCCGGTTCGAATCTCACTCACGCTGATATATGTGAGAAAGTTTGCCAGTTTACTTTCGGAAGGTCGGTGGTCTCTTCCCGGGCACATTGTATCTGGGTTCTCTCCTCCACCAATAAAAACTGGATGCCACCAGATAACTGAAAAATTGTTGAGTGTGGCAGAAAGCAACAATCAAACAATCAACAATCTTTCTCAATACAAAAGCTTCAGAGTTTTATTTCTACTTTCCAAAATACAGTACTATTGTTGTTAAAGAGGAATGCTAAACCAGAGAAATTTCATGTGAATGAAAAGTGGAGGATAAATACAGTTGAAATTCAGTATCTTGAACACTGATATCTCGAATACCATGGATATGTTGAAGTGCTTTGGAAGTCCCAACCACTTATTCTTTAAGTATTTTACCCTTGATATCTCAAATCCTCATATACCCCAAAGTCTTTCCCTTGGTCAAGATAATGAGATTTGATTGTTTAACAGTATTTTGAAACTGAAAACTTTCAAATTCACTTTATTTAGTCAACAAATGCAGTTTTTGCACTATTGTATGCAAAGTAAGAAAATGTATAAGACCTTCTCTAAACCCAATTCCAAGTTTTAAAAAAATATAACTGATAAGATTGCCCACTGTTCCTCTGTTACAGAGGACATGGATTATTTTGGAAAAGTTTTAATCCATTTACAGGTTGATGGATCAGAATCAAAATATTGTAGCCTGTTGTCATGAATAAGTTTCTATGACACTGATGCAAAAGTTTTTTCAAAGTCAACCATTACAAATACATCTGTATTCCTGGAATGTTACACATTTCAGATTAGTTAACAATAAATCATATATTAATATTGTACTTTCTCCAATATATTTTCCTGTAATTAAATCAGATTAATCCTGATTTAATTAATCTCGATCAGATCTTATTATCTTATCAAGTTTGTTTTTAATTCTTCTTGCTAAACACCCTGACCCAATTTTGTAAACAACATTTTGAAATGTAAAAGGTCTCCAGCTTGTGATTTAAATTTGTTTTTGCCTTCCTTTGGTAAGCATGAAAAGGGTAATATAACAAACAGTACTCAATTTCGTAATTCCTATAGAAAATACAAATCAGAGAGATGGGCAAACACTGACCCCTTTCAGAAGTGAAATCAGGTGACTAGGAGAGTAAGCATCCCCTGTCAACCAGTCACACCCACTGTGAGTCCTATATCTTAATCAGGTAAATGGAGTAATCAACAATTAGAGTCGATGTGCCAAGAACAGCCAAACAATTGATATGAAACATGTCAGACAGCAATTAACCTAATGGACGGTTGTACTGGCAAATTAGATCATTATAACAACCATAAAATTTGTGAAATGCTCATTTTAGATGAGACTGTAGAAAGCCCTGTAACATCAACTTCTTTGTCAGTAGCCTGTCTCCAATTAAAAACTGATCATATGCAGAACAAGCTCTTGCATATCATAGAATATTGCTACATAGACAAGGGAAGTTGACGATGGAGAAATTGAAATCATCCTGTTTGTTATAAAGTTGAGTTGTTAGCTTGCTGTCAGCATCTATTTTCAATAAAATATCTAAGTATGAAGCAGAGGTGTAAGACCCTGTGGTGTCTTTTATTTTAAGTTCACTGGGATATACTGAATTGACATATGAATGAAAATGATCACTATTAATAGAAAAATGTCATTGATATATCTGATGTCGACTTTAAGGCAAAAGAAATTTTTTTTCTTATCATTAGAAGCTTTTGAATGAATTCTGCTTCATAAGAATATAAATGAAGTCAGCTAATAAAGGAGCACAATCTGCCCCCATGGAAATTCCAACTGACTGTTGGAAGACCTAATCACCAAAGACTACAAAGGTATTGTCAATGACGGACTCTAGCATCTTCTTAATATAATACTTGTGCAGTAGTGCTTAACAAAATAATTTTTTGGATGACTGATCACAAGATATAAATGTTTCCTTTTACCATTTTTGTTGAAGCAACTGTCTATGATGTCAAAAAGTCTAGTCTTTAAATTATTGTGAGGTATGGTCGTGTAAAGTAGTGATGGGACATCAGTTAATTTTCATAATCAATCATCAGTTGGAATCAGTTGCTGCATCCGATGCGATTTTACCGATTATGATCAGAAAACATTTTTATCTTAAAAAGCATTCATTATCTTACAAAGTATTTCATTATTTTTTGTTCATTTACATATGTATATTTACACACACATATATAATTATATGTAAAGATATATTTGTTCAAAGTTCATTGCAATCTTTGTGTTTTATATAAAATATTTCAAATGCAGCATGCATCTAAATTTTATACATCAAATATGCATTCTTAATGACCATGTATTAAGTGACAAAATGGCAAGAATTCCATCATCATCAAAAACAAGTTTTAATGACTTGCCTAAATGGTCTAGCACACTAGTCAAAGGCTGTTAAGAGATTTGGTTCTGCTGGTTGTGATTTCAATCCCTGGCAGAGACAGAAGTGGGTATCCAAATCTAGTGACTTTTTTCTGTGCTTTACATCAAATAAATCTTAAGTATGTTTAGGAGTTCATATTGCAATCTTTGTGCTTTGTAGAAGTGGAAATGGGCTAATACCAGAATGCATCCTATAAGAAGTGTATATGCATCTGATGATCTATTATGGAAAAAAATAATTGGAAACTTTTTTTCATCAACAATCTATGTTTTCTGGTGATTGGTACAACACTAGTGTAAAGTGTTGTAAAGTCATACGTTTCAATGTTGTTGATATGAGAACAGTTTTGTGATTTCAAATTTACTTAAAGTTCTTTAGAATTTTTTACAATCCACATTTGATTTACACCACTTCTAAATACATAGTGGCACAGTACTTTTGAAGTTTCTCCTTCACAGCAGTTAATATTTTCGTAAGCAGCAAAGATAGGGGCTTGGTAGAACATTTATCATGTTTACTGGATCCAGCAATGTACCTTTGTATGGGTTTTTGTGGAGTTTATGAATCCAATATAAATACAGTAATTTATATTCATCCACTCCATTTAAATGGTATTAAATGTGTTCAAAACTGAAGCATAATTTTAAAGAATTTCATCTTTTGAAAGGGCAGTTGGAGTACAAGTACAATAACTAAATGTGGAATTAATGCAAAGTTCATTTACAATTCAGTTGTAATAACGAGCCTGACAAACAAATACAATGTTGTTACAAGCTTTGTCAGCTGGAACCAAAACAGATTCCTCATGTAACCTATCTAACTCTTTTATCTCTCCTGGTTTACTTAACACAGAAAGATAGATGGTAATTATTCCCTTTGTGTTGTTGACAATTCTTCAACTCCATTTCCCCAGTTTAAAGATTCCATAATGTTGGAACCGCTCGTGGCCTAGACAAGCATAGCATTATAATCACAGTGGTATTTTCCATTCTGTTCATTTTAATATACTGCAGTAATCATCTGTTCTACATCTACAAAAAAAAAACTTATAGGCTTTGCCAAATGAATCAATGTATCTGTACACCAAAATTCTGTGATCAGTGGATGACAGGTACAGACCAAGGTTAACTTTCATATAGAGTTTCTGAACTTCCTGATCTGATGACACCTTCGAGCTAACCGCAAAGATGTTTGACCCTTCCCTTTGTGTTGGCTTTGTAGTAAACAGACTCTATTTGGAGAATGTCCGTGAACTCTAGTTTTGGAATAGGGTCCCTATATTTTTGAAATTGCATAAGGCATTTTCTTTCTTCCATCATAACTGTGGCCTCTGGTGCTGTGATAAATAAAAGCAGTTTAACTCTGGACAACTTCTTGAATATCTGGGCTTATACTAATTCATCGTTTTTGGTCTTTTCTTTTTTCAGTCTACAAGTTTCCCTGTGATATAGACCAGTTTTGAGTTGAAAACATCCCTAAAATTCTTTTTATGAATTTTACCAATTCCACATCAAGACCTATAATGTTTATTTTATTTTCTGTCAAATTGTTTACCACTTCTATATGATATGCTGTAAAAATTAACATGTTATCTTTCATCAATCTATCCCTTATATCTGTAGCTTCTCACTGTATATGATTTACTTTTCTATCAAACTTTATCAACATAGCCCTCATGACATCTATTTCACTTTTCTGCTCCAAGCACAATTTCATCATAATTAGATTCAGTTTACTCCTCGATGAATTTTACAGTTTTTGCTACCCTTATTTTTTCATCTTCAAAAGTATGTTTGACTTCTCGGACCTCATGATAAAGGTTCAAACTTTAAAAGTATACTTCTTATTCCTGTACGATAATTTGTAGACTCTGAAATTCTTTTAAAGAAACTGTTTCTGTTTCTCTTCATGTTTTGGTGTGCTCTCCTTAGTGTGAGACTTGTTCATGTTTTGGTGTGCTCTCCTTAGTGTGAGGCCTGTTCATGTTTTGGTGTTCTCTCCTTAGTGTGAGATTTGTTCATGTTTTGGTGTTCTCTCCTTAGTGTGAGACTTGTTCATGGTGTTGTTCTCCCTAGCAGTCCTTTGTTCTTCTGTTGACATATTCACCTAACAAGTGTGGTTTTTTTTTATCAACTCACTTAATCAATAAATCTTTGTAAAATACAACTAATCAATAAACCACAAATTAACAATATCAAACATACTTTGAAACTCATGACACTATCAAACCCATACACACTAGTTTGAGTAATTCTAAAGTATGTACAAAGTCAATCAAAGTACTGTTGTTATAATTATATAGTATATCTTTTCTTTTTAATTCCTGTGTTACTCCAAAACTCTTAAAAACTGACCATATTTTATTCGGTTAACCACAGTAAAATGGCTGAAATTATAGCACTAAACCCCATACAATCTACTGCTAGGGAAGAACTGGTGAGTATTGAAGGTGAAAAAAAAAATAATAGGAAATAGATCTAAATTTTAAAATTTACATAGTCAATGAAATAAAGTTACAGTTTGGATTTAGCATTTAGCTTCACTGTCAAATGATTGAGGATCAAATACATAGGATCTTAAATCCACGGTAAATACAGCAGCTGAACTACCCTTATCTGTAAAAATTGCACCAAATATTTTTAATTTATCTGCAAACCAAACTAGAGATTTAAGGTAGAGCAAGAGAAGGGAATGGACTATTGACTTCAAAACTATCAATCATATCACCCATGTAAATATTCCATATTGATACACATGTTAACTGATCTTGATCGAAATGATTAGGCAAATCATTTAGATGAAGATATGAATGGTTGTATGGTTTGGAATATCAATACAACAAATCAACTTCTTGGAGCATTCTACTCTCCTGGTGATTTTTCATTCACCTCTTTAAGAGCAATACAAACAAGTGAATCTGCTACACATAGTCAACCTCTGCTTACTGGAGTAAAATAAATTAAATCCCTGATGAATGTTAGCAGATACTAGTATATATTCTCTACAGAAATCTCAATTTTCGAATTCATTCTCTTCCATTTTTGTTGTCCTTTGGTACAATCAAACTTTCTTTTCAAATCATACATTCATACTTTCTTCATTTTAAGGACATCTTAAAACTTAAATTGAACTGTCATATAGCAAAAAGAAAAATAGGGATCGAGTTATCACTATACCAGTATTTATTTTCAAATAAAGATTCTGAAAACAAGTTGAATTTGATTGTACTCATCAGACACTTAGGTGGAATTTTTTCTATTTCCAGTAGTTTGTTTCCATGCAAGATATCAAACAAGAGCCCCACAAGCCTTATTAGTCAACCAAGTAAAATAATATTCAAAAAGAGTAGGGGATACTGTATTTTGTATCAAAATGTTCACATATAAATGGATACGAAACCATGTTGTATAGTTCCTTAACGAGGAAGCACTTCCAAAGAAATTCATCACCCAAACACATCAACCACACTCTCACGATCTGCACAGGATGCTACTGATGATCAAGGGTGTTGTGCCATAAATTTGCATGCCTCTGAATTGGAAGGTTAGAGCCACTCTAAAAGAAGATCTTGAAGAGGAAGCATCAGATTATCAGTTGTTGAGGTTGCTAATTAAACAGAGACCATGCGCCGTCTAACACAGGACAACAGGTTGCTTGCCCTTGACATGCTACAGGTTGGCACATGACAGGTCACTGTGACAAGGCATTGAATGTTTCCCAGTCTGTTATCAGCAGATTATGGTCCAGACATCGTGCTACAGGGTCTGTTCAGGATAGACCATGATCTGGTCGACCAAGGGCAACAACTCAGGCTCAGGACAGATTCATCTGCACTATTGCCTTAAGAAATCGTCTGGTAACAGCAAATCAGATAAGGTCTCAACTTCAAAGAGATACTGGCTTGTTAGTGAGTGGCCAGACCATCAGGAATCAACTGCACAGATTTCACTTACACGCCCGATGTCCACGTATCACTCCCTGTTTGAGGGATCATCACATTAGGGCCCAACTCCAATGGTGTTGTCACCGTCAACGCTGGGATAATCACCAATGGAACCAGGTAATGTTCTCAGATGAGTCAAGGTTCACTGTGGACTTCTTGGACAGATGCAGGAGGGTTTGACGCTGATGTAACAAATGTTTCCATGACGTTAACGTCATTAGAAATGATTGGTAATTTTATAGGCCCATACAAAAAACATAAATATTGAAGGCATAATTCATCAGAAATAAATATGCTTTTAAAGTATTGCAATGATTGACAAAGTTAATTGCTGAAAACTCCATTGTAGATTTTTGAAAATCCAATCAATGTTTTGATCCAAGATTTTTTCACTTGCCAGACAGGCTTGGTATGTGCTATGACATTTTCTACTCCTCAGGGAGTTGGCCTATTGAGTTTTGATAAAGAAAGCTACATTGATAATGCCTATATTGTAATGTTCATCTTTCGCCAGTAGTAGTGTTTTCTCTTAACTCTCTAAATTTATATGTTTTAGTACTTTTAAAATCTCTTGAGGCTAATTCGTTACTTTTAAAATACCTTTAAAACATTGTTTTTGATGATATTCTATTTTAATTAAGTTATATTTTAATGAATTGATCTACACTATTTATATACATTCACTCCATAAGAATTCTGAACTGCATAAAACTCTAAAATATTTAAGGAGGGGGGGGATATGCCTTCCTTGAAGATTTTTTGTGACTATTTGCACTTAATTGTTAATTATATTCATGTCATGAAGATTCCATATCATAAAAACAAACATTTACAGCCAAATTTGAAATGTATGAAATTATGTTAAAATATGTTGATAGCTCTCAACCAGCTAGGCTCACTGAACCCATTCCAGTGTGGTATGAATTTTTTATAAAAAAAAAATACTTTCAATGGTACTTTCAGAGACAATGCTAAAATTAAAACAGTAATGAATGCGTTTATCGCATTATAATCCAGGAACATTTATAGCATCCTTTTTCAAACTGAGACTGGGGAGGTCATCACTTCTTCATATTATGTATTATTTTATGGGGACAAGTGACAGCAACCAACAGAAAACATCACAAGCGAAAGTAACAGGCGTAGTTTATCGAATATGTACAACCTATTTCATAAGCTTGAAATAAATAAACATGAATGAAACACAATTACTGGCAACTTCAATATGTAATTCTTAACAACTGTTATAATTTTATCAACTTACATGCTTAAAAACTGTGTTAGAAATTGTTCATCAACTGTTTGCTTCTTCACCGTTTTATATTGATAAAACTCCTGGATGTTACATTGTACATTTTCCCCCCATATTAGCATGACATTTAGTGTGCAAAAGATCTATTTTGTCACTGGTTTGAGTACAACCAATACATACAACATAAGGTAATTTCAAGATTTTTTACCCCAACATTGGGATGTGCACTATGCACTAGTGTCGACAAGCCATAATATCGTACGGTACACTAAACAAGATTTTCATAAAATTGATCTGCCCACATATTTTCATGTAAAACTTTAAACACCTACTGTGTATGGGTCTACTAAGGTTTGGACAAATTAGAATGTATAAGCTAAATGAGAAGGGTTTCATATTAAATTGAAGACTGTGCCCTTGTGGCTTTTGAGAAAATTATGAAAGAATTTTGCTATGAAATCTTGGCTATGACGGTCCTGGTTTGAGCAAATTTAAATATACACTATATAAAGAGTTTGGCTTATTTGGTTGAATGGTTTGTGAAGAGTTTTTATTTAAAAACAAAAACAAAAACAAAAACCTGTATGCTTGAAAATATTCATTCTAGATATCCATAATGTAGGTGTAAATTTATTTTGATATTTCCATTATTAGAGAGTTCCTCTAAAGTAATCAATTTGGAGTTACAATTCTAGAATTCTTGCAGTATTGAGTGCCAACATATTTCAGAAGAAAGTGTTGAAAATTATTTTAATCTGTAAAGATCTGGAAAATGCAGCTAATGTAAAAAAAAAAATTACAGACCTATTTCTTTGTTAAATCTTTGTTAAATTATGATTGCAAATTGATCTCTAAAGACATTACAGAGTTAAGAAAGGTTTAGAATATATTATACTCCCTGATCAAACCTGTGCCATGCTTGGTTGCACCATTTTTGATAATTTAACTTTAACGAAGAACATTATTGATTACTGCGAGCAAAAACAACTACCTTTGACTTAATTATACAGCTGTGTTTCTAGATGAAGAGAAGGTTAGTATTAATTATATATTTCTGTTTTATACTCTTTCAGTAACTTGGTCCTTCTTTCATATGTTGGATGAAAAACCTTATATACAGATCATTGTTGATAATATTTGGAAAGCTGCTAATCATTAATGGAATGCATCATGGGTGCAGTTTGAACCTTTTTTTAATATGAAAACCAAAGGTGAAGATACAAAATCATGAGTAGGGCAAACACGGATCTCTGGACACACCATTAAGAGAACTGTCCGTTGCAGTAATAACTGAATTAAAAGGAAGGGTTTGAAATTGTTAGCATTATCAAAAAATTACAGGATTTTGGACTCAGCATGCAAAATATCCTTGATGACAATGGACTTTTCAAAATATGTTTTTTTCTCTGTATATTGGGTGGGCTAAAACTATAGGATTTTTTTTTTAACAAGCTTTGCCTATTATAGCATGCCACATTCTGATTATTTAAATTTTTTCTACTTACCAAAAAATGATGCATACATTTACAAATTTGGTAACATGACAATCAAACTACTTTAATTGTGCTATCATATCACAGGATATTGCTACAGTACCTAAGATTGTTCGTATTTTTCCTATTGTTGATTTTCCTAATGTCTCTATCAGATTACACAATAACTTACAGTTGAACCAGATATAATGTACAGTGTTATACATGGTATTGGTATAATACCTGTACATATATTTTATCAATGTAGTTTTGGTATCTATAAATCTAAAAAATGTGCATTATTTTTCTATGGTGTTGAAACAATATCACACTTTTTTCTATGAATGTCCATTTGTCAAACTAATCTTAACTATTGTTAAAACTTGACTAAACAAAATTTCTAATATTCAATTCCTCACATGTCAGATTTCATAATTTTTTACTCTCTACTGTTGACAAACAAACAAATTTGTATGCTTATATTAAATGTCTCTGATAAGTGTTTAATCATATAGCAAGCTAGATGTTTGTTGAATTCTGGAAACAATACCATATATTTACATTTCCAATGTTCTTGCCTTTGATACCTTTATCAAATGAAATGACTGCCATTAATTCCGTGGCCGAGTGGTTAGAGCATCGGGCTCAAAACCACAAAGCCTCTCACCTCTGTCGGCGCGTGTTCGAATCTCGGCCGCAGCGTTATGTAAGCAAGTTTGACAGTTTACTTGCAGAAGGTCGGTGGTCTCTTCCCAGGTACATTGTATCTGGGTTCTCTCCTCCACCAACAAAAACTGGACGCCACCAGGTAACTGAAAAATTGTTGAGTGTGGCGGAAAGCAATAAATATCAATCAACCATTAATTCCTCATCAATGTGAATGATGTGCATATGAATCTTGATAATATGACTATTTTAATGGCTGGGAATTCTCCAACAGAATGAAAATAGAACATGTAGTATAAAAAATATATTTCTTTCTGGAATGTGCATGAGGGTATGAACAACAGCACTTCACACCATATGTAGGTGTAAAGTGTTCCAGTTCATACCCCCACACACATTTCAAAAATGAAAATTTCTAAAAATATCAGGGTTTTTCTGCATCATGTTTTTTCCACAAATAAGATCCTAAAAGAGGATACAAGGAAAAAATAATTTAGGCTGTTTTAATCCATGTAGGATTAATGCTGTAAACAAGATGTGTCTGTGAAATACAACTCCCTTGATAATGACAAATTCCAATGATGGCCATACCATAAGCTGGTCAAATGCCTATGCCAAGGTCACAAGGTCAAATATCTTGGTACCAATAGAAAAGTCTTGTCACAATATTCACGTGAAAAATGAAATCCCTAGCATTTACCATTTAGAAGTTATGACCAATGTCAAAAAAGTAGGTCAAATGCTAAGTCAGGGTCAAGATGTTTAGTACCAACAAAAAGGTCTTGTCACAAGGAATACTCATGTGAAATATCAAAGTGCTGGCATTTACTGTTTAAAAGTTATCAAGACATCATTGCTATTATTCAGACAGAATGACAGACAGGACAAAAACAATACGCCCCCAGATTTTCGATCTTGGGGGCATAAAAATATTTCACTGACAAAAATTAATACATTGAAGTGCTAGATGAACTGGTGTCAGTGGCTTCCAGGTTAGAGATAAATTGACTTTTGTCAATTTTGGAAGACCCATTAAGGTGATCTTGCACCTCAATCATGTACTACAGAGTCATGCAAAAAGTATTCGTTAAAATGGCGTCACGGACTGACGAACGCTTTGAAAATACTTCACGAAAATAGTCATATTGTGAACGCTGTAACAAACTATAAGTGTTCTAAAATGACAGAAATTATTATAGACTCACCTAATACTTTGTTAAATGACCTTTCAACCAGATAACTTGCATAATTCTTCTGGGGATAGAGTTGTATAAACTTTGAACATACTGCGGTGTTATGTCGATCCAAATTTTCTGAATTTCTTGAAATAAATCTGCCGATGTAGTGATGGTGTTTTTCCTTGTTTGTAGTTTTCTTTTAATTAAGAGCCATAGATTTTTGATGATATTGAGATCTGGTGATTAAGCAGGCCAGGTAAGTGACGGAATGTGGTTCTGAATTTTGTATGCTGCAGTCGATCTTGCGCGGTGGACTGGGGCATTGTCATCTTGAAAAATATACCCCCCTTGAGGAAAGTGTTGTGCAACAACAGGCTATAGATGGTCTTCTAAAATATCCTGATATTTTACGGCATTGATGTTTCCGTCCACCGCCGTAATAGTGCCCGGACCGAACCACGAAATGCACCCCCATATCATGACTTCAAACTTGGGCCGAGTTTTAGGGACAATGAGGTGGGGTCGCCAACCTTCCCCCGCTTTTCTCCACACGTATACCCTTTCATCGTGACCAATCATCAGAAAATATTATTTTTCTCCAATTATTGTCAACTGACCATCTCCGCTTTTCCCGACACCACGAAAGTCATTTCTTTCTGTTCACTTCTTTTATCACCATTTTTTCCCTCTGAACTCTTCTTTTAAAAATATTTTCATGCAAATGATACTGCAAAGTTCTTTTTGCAACCTGATTGGTATTATTTTCATTAAATTTCACTGTTATATCCGACAATGTGTCAGTCCAATTAACTTTCACAAGTCTTTCTAACTTTCTGTAATCACGGGGCGTAATTTTTTTTTTTGGCCTGCCACTTCTGCGACGATTTTCTAGTTCACCTCGTAATAAATCTCGTCTTATAAAACTACTTACGGTACTATGGGGTTTCTCTAACAATTTGCTGATCTCAGTAATAGAATTCCCACTCTCAAAAATATTTTTTGCAATTCTTTTTTCTTCCGGACTCAATTCCTTCCCTTTTCTGCCCATCGTTTGTTTTGGTATTGTAACACAATATAAACATACGTCACATTTTTATGAAATTACATCATTATTGGCAGGTGGCCAACTATTCTACTGATTACAAAACAAGCCACTTGCGTTGTATTGAACTAAGTGAAATTCACAATCAAAGTACGCAGTGATTGTACACAAAGTTTACGCAACGTCATTTTAACGAATACTTTTTGCATGACTCTGTATCTCTTAAATTCATTTTTCAAATATGATTTTGTACTTTTGTTCACACTCAAATGCATCAGTTAAAGTAAATAGTATAATTCGGCGATATGGTGACATAAACAAATTAGCAAACATTGTCGCATAGAGATATAACTAATTCAAAATCCAACCTTGTTACTAAATTTACATTGACTTATTTTCCATGATTCGGAAATGCTTGCAAACAGAGCAAAAATTGGATACACGCAAGAGATGTGTGACTCTTGATAACTTCAAATTCAAGGGACCTTGATAAAACTTAAGATATTGAGAGTGAGAGTGATCAAAGATCAAGACAAATCCAGAAATTAAAGGTCATTTTGGTTTAGATCTTATAGCAACTGGTGTTTACAACATCCTGGGATTGTTTCGATACATTTTAACTAACTGAGCTGATTTCAACAACCAATCAAACAATTAACTACTACCCCCCCCCTAAAAAAAGAAGCACTGGTGAGGTGTGTCACTGATAGAAATGTCTATATGGGACCAGTTGCAGTAGGTCAGTCAAAGAGTGCTAATTCTCTTTGCAACCAGGAGGTTACAGTTCATATCATGGCTGCATCAGATCGAAGATGTAAACATAGGTAGTGATGCTACTTTACCACTCTCATTTAGAAGTGAGAATCATGGTTCTTTCAGATATGATCTTAACAATGGAGGTCCCATGTCATGGCAGGTGTTGGCACATTATAGAACCTTGACTACTATGGCCCTGAGTGCTAAGCATAGGACTTAAAATTTGTGGTACTTCCCTTATTGCTGATGATGTCTCGATATGAGTGAAAGATTCTTGATGGGACATAAAAACAATCAACCAATTAATCAATACAGCCAAACTAGCCAAAAGCGTACACTGTTATCCAGGTAAGGTCCAAGTGGAAATAATCATACACTTGATTGATGGTGTGAATATGCTTCAACCACTTCGCGATATCAAGAGTAAAATAAAATAAAATTTGTTTTATGGTAATCAAATTTCAAGAGATTGTTGTAGTGTAACATTAGTTAAGGTTACAGACAACATACCTTAATTTGCTACCACCACTTCGAGATATCGAGAGTAAAATAAAATTTGTTTTATGGTAATCAAATTTCAAGAGATTGTTGTAGTGTAACATTAGTTAAGGTTACAGACAACATACCTTAATTTGCTACCACCACTTCGAGATATCGAGAGTAAAATAAAATGTGTTTTATGGTAAACAAATTTCAAGAGATTGTTGTAGTGTAACATTAGTTAAGGTTACAGACAACATTCCTTAATTCCACCAAGATTCACTTCAAGAGATCAAGAACTTTGAGAGATCAATCGAAGTTTAAGCCATTGAGTCTCAGTCACCTTTTATGGTATCAAAACCAATGGACTTTTTCTAATGTTAATCAACAAACTGTATTGTTGACTGTTTTTGTTCAAAACATGAACTCTTCCTATATATCAAAGAGTAATCTTGTCCAATAAGATCCAATATCCATTGTAATTTATTATCACTACACATCTCCCAACTTACACCTGTTAATCAATCGTGCATCATTAGTCTGTTCCCTTTTCTCTAAATGTACACTGTAATTTATCTACACCTGTATCACTTGCACTTGTCATGTTATTAATTTTTTCATAATTTGTAGTTTTGAATAAATATTTTACTGAAAAAAGGTATGTTATCTGTAACCTTAACTAATTTAACTAATGTTGCAGTATAACACATAAAATCATTAGCAATGCAGCTAGCTCTCAGTTTATACATTACCAATGAATTTAAACCACATGGTATCAGAGAGATCAGACACTCCAGCACAGGGGTATAAGAAAGATCAATCAATGATGCTGCAACTGTTTACTCTGTGAGGCAATGATTACATTGGTTTGGCATAAACTATTTCAAAACCTAAAGTCTTTTGTGACGGAGATTAAGAGGATTTTCATAAACAGAGGGTAAGTTCTAACGGTAGCTTTCATCAATTTGTTCATCAGAAGTTGCACTAACAAAATATTTAATGATAGAACATTAAAAGTGCTTAATATACATATAATTGTACACACACACAGATATATATATATATATATATATATATATATATAGATAGATAGATAGATAGATAGATAAATAGATAGATAGATAGATAGATATATAGATATATATCATAATAATTATAATTCTAGAGTGCATTGCATAGAATTATTCTCTTCCCAACTATGTGCTAAAACACTTTTAATGAAAATCAAAAGTTTTCTTGCTAAAAAAAGTTTGTCAGATGCTAAATTTTATCATCAAATTTAAATATACAATACTTGAGATCATTACTTATCAATCCTGAATTCATCTAGAGATATTTCTTCATCATTACATAACAGACAGTACAATACATCTGGATTTTCTTGTTAAAAATCTGTATCTTATCTCCAGAACTGCAGTTCAATCAATGATTATTAACATCAAAGGGAAATATCAAAGGAAAAAATAAATTGCAATGTGTAAAGATGAGATTAATTTGAAAGATTTTAAGGCTATACATAAAAAAGAACTCATTGTTAAAAACTGATGATTGACACAATAAAATCACATGAAGTCTTATTCATCCCCCTCCCCCATGAATAATATTTCCATAATTTGGTAGACAGCTGTGTCCTCTTCTTAAAATATGTATTTGTATTTCATTAAACATCAGAAGAACAAAAGAAGACTTCTTTACTTTAAGCATTATATACTCTATGACAACTTTAGCTTCCCCCTCCCCATGGAATTCAGTACCCCTGCCCTCAGGGGTCACAAAATTTCCATTTGAAGTAGACATCTTTACCATCTTTCTATATATTGCTACAAACCTAAAATGCACAGTAAATTAAACAAGATTTTCTAAAATAGAAATCAATGCATTGTACTGTAATATGATCAAGTTACACCCCCCCCCCTCCCTCCCCTAGGTGTCAACTGACCCAGCTGACCATTAACATTAAGGCTAAGGATATTGTCAATCAATATGTACAAAAATAATTGTCACAGTACACAAGATTACAAGGAGATTTCTGCTGCTGGAGTAGAGGAGAAGATTTTCTAAGATTTAATACTTTTTCATTATATAGCCGTATTGGTCCCACCATATGTCTGAACCCCTGATCTAACCAATTTAAGTACTTGTAGATTAAGGCGTAATGGACATCATAACCTGATGCCTTCAGTTTATATTCCACTATTATTGAAGTAAAGAAAAGGCGATTTTTTTTCTAAGATTTAATACATTTTAACTGTATGGCCATACTGTCCCTGAACTAGAGTCCACGTGCCATGATTTTCACAACTTATGTAGAGGGCCTCATGCACATCATAGCTATGGATTCAGTTTTTATTTCATACATATTGGGAGGAGAGAAGATTTATCAAATTTAAGACACCTCACTAAATAGCCATATTGGCCCCACTCTAAGGTGTGTCCACATGTCTGAGAGTAGAGATGATTATTCTGAAGTTTAATACATTTTCACTAGACAGCCACATTGACCCCAAGCCCAGGGGTCATGATTTTCATTATTTTAAGGTACAGATCTTCATGAATATCATAACCATGCAATTAAGTTTTTCCCACATATGTCTAAGATGTATGTAGAAAAGATTTTCTACAATTTAATATATCTTTACTCTGTGAGGCAATGATTACATTGGTTTGGCATAAACTATTTCAAAACCTAAAGTCTTTTGTGATGGAGATTAAGAGGATTTTCATAAACAGAGGGCAACATCTAGTGGTAGCTTTCATCAATTTGTTCATCATAAGTTGCATTAACAAAATATTTAATGATAGAACATTGAAAAGTACTAATGACTGCTTAATATACATATAATTGTACAAGTATGTGTGTGTGTGTGTGTGTGTGTGTGTGTGTGTGTGTGTGTGTGTGTGTGTATATATATATAATAGAATTATAATAATTATAATTCTAGAGTGCATTGCATAGAATTATTCTCTTCTTCCCAACTATGTGCTAAAACACTTTTAATGAAAATCAAAAGTTTTCATGCTAAAAAAAGTTTGCTAGATGCTAAATTTTATCATCAAATTTAAATATACAATACTTGAGATCATTACTTATCAATCCTGAGTTCATCTAGAGATATTTCTTCATCATTACATAACAGACAGTACAATACATCTGGATTTTCTTGTTAAAAATCTGTATCTTATCTCCAGAACTGCAGTTCAATCAATGATTATTAACATCAAAGGGAAATATCAAAGGAAAAAATAATTGCAATGTGTAAAGATGAGATTAATTTGAAAGATTTTAAGGCTATACATAAAAAAGAACCCATTGTTAAAAACTGATGATTGACCCAATAAAATCACATGAAGTCTTATTCATCCCCCTCCCCCATGAATCTTCATGAACATCATAACCATGCAATTAAGTTTTTCTCACATATGTCTAAGATGGTATGTAAGATTTTCTACAATATATCTTTACTATATGGCCATATTGCCCCCACCCTAAAGACTGAACCCTGAGCATTGGGCCATGATATTTACAATTTTGTAAAGGGCTTCATAGACATTATTACCATGCAATTGGTTTTCCTCCAACATGTGTGGGAGTATGGTAAACAAGATTTTTGAATATTTGGCATTTATTGCAGTTTTGGCCCCACCCATGAGGCATTGGGGGAGGTAAGATAATAAATTTCACAATATACATTCCTCCTATCCTAAAGACGTTTCACACCAAAAATGGTAACAATTAGCCTTGTAGTTTTCATGAAGTTAAAAAGGTAAATTTGTTAATGGATGACACATGATAACAGATGAATGTCACCTGAGTGACTCAAGTGACCTAAAAATAAGTTGACTTATTTTAAGTTTTATTGTTTTGTTGTTTTCCGTCACACTCAACAATTTTTCAGTTATCTGGTGGTGTCCAGGTCCAGTTTTTATTGGTGCAGGAGAGAACCCAGATACCCAGGAAGAGATCACCGACCTTCCAAAAGTAAACTGGCAAACTTTCTCACATATATCGGCACGAGCGAGATTCGAACCCTTGCCGACTAGAGGTGAGAGGCCTTGTGATTTTGAGCGCAATGCTCTAACCACTTGGCCACGGAGGCCCTCACTTATTTTAAGTAACTGGTGCAAAATACATGCATGCATGTGTTGATCATTTGTTTTATGTCCTATCAAGAATTTTTCACTCATATTGAGATGACACCAATTGTAGGTGAAGCGTCACAAATTCAGACCTATGTTTAGTGCTCAGGGCCATAGCAGTGAAGGTTCTTTAACGTGTCAACGGCTACCGTGACCTGGGACCTCTGAATTTAAGGTCATATCCGAAAGACCCGTGATTCTCACTTCTAAATGCCAAGCGTGTAGCGAAGGAGCAATCACTACCATGGCATGAGCGAGGCTCAAACTCACAACCTTCTGGTTACGAAGCAAACACTCTAACCACTGAGCTACCACAACCAGTTGTGTCAACTAAACATTGGTGATGTGCAGATTGTACAGCCACCATATACATCGACTGCAAAGACTTCTTTATTGTTGAGAAATAATTACAGAAACCAAGAAGATATAAAAATCAATTGATTTCTGATTTATTTGCTGTCCTTAAGAATACTTATCATCATTTCTCTGTTGCCCTTGGTCATGAATTATACTACCAAATTAGCTATGTGTACCACGATTTAATAGTTAAGGAAAACACGATAAATACATAACAAATGATGAAGATAGCCAAAATAAATTCATTTCTTGATGTTTTTTTTTTTTGCTGACTTTAAGTTATACTTACCAACTTTATAATTTACTGCTGCCTATCATGTGGATGCTAGTTTAGTGATTTTGATAAGGTGACCACAAGTTTATTTAAAGATGGTGGCTTATATGATGCGATAATGAGGAAGAAAATACCAAGTGTTTTTTCGAAGTACATGTTAAAAATCACATATCAAATGTAAATAAATGTTTATTTGCATGTGATTGCTATGTATTTAGCAAACAACTGACAAAATTAAAAATCTGACAATATTAAGAGCTTTATGAGCTAAAACAAAGCTAGAAGGGAGAATTGGGCCAAAAACCAAAAAAATAAATAAATAAATAAATAAAAAAAAAAAGGACAAACAAACAAAAAAAAAAAAAAAAAACAAAAAAAAACACTTGAACATATTAAAAAAAAAAAAAGAAAAGAAAAAAAAACCAACACCATATAATACAACAATTCCAAAACGGAATGTCATTCAGTACACGTAAAAATGTGACATTACATTTAGATTTCATGGCTGGCTAACTAACAATACTTGATTATTGCATCTTTTACTTACCACATCAATTATTTTTAAGTTTGATCTCTCTTATAAAGGGGCAGATAACCCATCCAAAGTAGGCATATTTAAATGTTGCATTCATTAACACTATATTTACATTTCCAATGTTTTTGCCTTTGATATCTCTACAATTTTTATGATAGCCATTTATTTGCTCATGAATGTAATGCAGTTCATTCATTCTTTATTTATTTCTTCCCGTAAGAGATTGTATCAGCAGTACAGAAATTACATCATTACAATAATATACACACACATATACACATTACAAATTTACACAAAAAAGAGGTGAAAATATATATATATGATACCAGAAACAGGAAAAACTGCTATCACAGATGACGTAACTGTCTATTGTACCATGCTGCTGCATCCCTCAGGAAGCGAAAAATAAGAAGATGCAGACCGGCTTCATCATAATGAGATAGATTGCTTGTAAGCATTCTGCCACCCAACAGAAAAAGATACAGATCCTGATCACATAGGTCGCAAAGTTCAGCACTACGCCACAAAGTTCAGCACTAAGTGCAATATCAAATTCGATCACTGTGTTCCACCAAACACCTCGGATAGCAACTGTTCCAGAGCAAGTGGTCGCAACATGTTCGAAAATGTTTGTGAAATTCTTATTGCAGATGGGACAAGAACTCGGAGGGAAGTAGGGAAAACACCATAGCTTAATGATCAATTTACAAATCTCTATTCCATGGATATTGGACGAAATTTTCCAAATAACTTGTGGAGGTTGTCCTGCTGTTATTTTATTGAACTGTTGAAAGGAGGGATCGGATACCATCCGCTGGCGCCTTGAATCAAGATGAAAATGATTTATTGCTTTTTCACATTTAACTTCCATAAACACTTAGAAGTAAAGTTACCATCTTGCAGATATTGTAGCAAATGGCAGTGGAGATTGTACTTGTAGAGTAGACGAACCACATCATGAATAAAGCCAAGATGTTTGAGTTCCAAGTAAAAAGTCGGTGTAGAAATATTTTCTTGGTAAGTGTTTTAATTTCTAGGTTGCATAATCGGCCAAGAATAAAAGTTTTCTTTTATCTATTTCAACAGAAATTGGAAGAAGTCCACGTAAGGCTTCACAAATATCGGATCGGGTGTATTTTGGTAACTCCATCGCATGCTTGCAAATGAAATGCTGTAAAGTATTAAGGGCTTGTAAATCTCGTTGGCGTAAATCGCACCAAAGTTCACATCCGTATAGAGTGGAGGGGAGAACAATTCTGTTATACAAACGTGATATAGTGTCTGGGTTAAGGTGTTCCTGTATTTTTAGTGAAAAATATGCTTGTCGACCTTTCCTACATGTGTTGGCGATTTTCACAGTGTGAACAAGTTTGGATTGTAGAAAAATTCCATTGGATAGGTAGACTGGTTCAGTGCCCAGAAACTATACAGAATATGCATCGTTTTTTGCCTTTAAAGGGGAAAATCGAAGAACACTAGATTTGTAGGCATTAAATTTGAATCTCCAGTTTTTAGAATAAGCAAATGCTGCATTGAGAATCCTCTGTATAGCTGAGGGTGCTAATGCAATACAAGACATGTCATCCGCAAGAGCAGGATTAGAGCTAGCAATGTTGTAAATGCCCATGTTTGGACACTGATTTTGGATTTCATGAAGCAGATCATTGACGAACACCAGATAGAGGAAATTGGAAAGTAACCCTCCTTGTTGCACTCCTTGAGAGACCCAAAACCAGCCAAGTTTGTGTGGTTCACCATAACGGAACAAGAGGTATTTGTATGACAGCCGTCAATCAAGGTCCATAGACGACCAGAAATACCCAGACGGTTAAGTTTATACATGAGACCATGTCTCCACACAGTGTCAAAAGCCTTTTGAGTGTCCAGGAAAGCTACATATACCAGACTACCAAGTTCAATATTATGGTGTATAGTTTCTTGAAGGTTGAAGGATGCTGTAAAACAACCGAGTTTTGGTTGAAATCCTTGCTGCTGTGTATTGGGGAATTTGACGGTTGATAGAATGTGGGACTTTATTTTGCTTAGAAGCAATTCTCAAAGATTTTGAACAAACATGGAAGCAGAGCTATTGGTCGGTAGCTGTTGGGTGATTTCTATCGTTTGTTGAGTCCTTTGTGTATGGGGACAATGATGTCTTTTTTCCAAGAAGATGGGATTTCACCGATTTTTACAATTGAGTTCAATAGATGTTGTATGCACAGTTTGAGAACTCTGCCACCATATATGATATGTTCACTCTGTATACGATCGATACCGGGAGCTTTTCTGCATTTTAAATCGTTAATGATTGTAGAAATTTCATCAATAGGGATGTCTCCACCCGGAAGAGATTTATCTTGCAGGATTGACATTGTTTTTAATTCATTATATGCATTTTCAATAGAACGGAAAAAGTCGGCATCGAAGGTTCCATCGTCCTGTGGATTATACTTTTGAAGTGTTGCGTGAAACATTTAGCAATATCCACCGGGTTTGAATAGGTAACGTTATCTAGCTCAATTTCTGGATAGATTCGAGAACTATGAGGTCTCTGTCGTTTAATCAACCTCCAAAAGAGTCTAACATCACACTTGGAAGCTTCATCAATGTCTCTGAATACACCTGTCATGAATTCGTCATGAGCAGATTGAAGTCCATTATGGAATTCACGTTTGGCTCGCTTATAGTTTCTATAAGATTCATGGCACATTCCACAAGGACGACCTTCGCTTAACCAGATACTGCATTTCTGTCGTTCTATGTCATGAAGTTGTTTTACATTTGGTGTCCATTCCGGTTTTAAAAAAGGTTTATATTTAGATACAGGAATATACTGGGATGCAGCATCATGCAACAGACAGTTAAGATCTGAACAGAAAACATCAATATCATTTACACACTCAAGACATTTTCCTTAAAGGGTAGCATATTCTGTAGAAACAAAACTTTCATACTCTCTGAGTTTACAGGAATCAGCTTTATATGCCAGACTGGTAAGTATTTGAAATCACTGTCTAGTATGCGGTTCTTAACATGGAAATCTAGAACCATGAAAACAGGAAGGTGATCTGATGTACAACTAAATGTACCTTCCTCAAAAACATGATACAGTTCAACATATTTACATAGAGAATTACTACAAAGTATATAATCAAGAGTGGATTTTGTTTGAATAAAAGTATATTGCGAACCAGTTGACCTAAAATCGATTTGGGGACAACCTATGTAGTTATGCATGACAAAGTCTTTCAGCAAACTCGACTTGTACCTGTTAACTCGTCCACAGTCGGTGTCAAAACAGATAGCGTTAAGATCACCGCCTACTATAACATCTCCTATAGATGAAAAATGAGCAACAAGATCTTCAAGTAGACTAAGCTCAGCTGCATATGTCTGAATTGCATTGTCTGTAGGAAGATATGCACCAAAAATATACAGGGAGTGGTTACTTGACCGTTTGATTTCTACCCCAATAATGTGTGATGATTCAATGTCTGTTAACTCACATATGGAAAGTTTGAGTTCTTTTTTACATAAAATGCTGATACCACCCTTTCCTAAATGCAGTTGTGAACATTACATGTATGAATGTTAATATAATAACAAAATGTTAATAAATATAATTTTAAAAAATGAAATTTATATTTAAACAAACTAATTGGCCTTGTCCAAGGCTAAATGATCTGGGATCAAGGTCATGTCAAACCACCTCACTATAAGCAACCTTTGTGCCATTTTTATGACTGTTTGTTGTTTTCCACCACACTCAACAATATTTCAGTTATCTGGTGGCATCCATTTTTATTGGTGGAGGAGAGAACCCAGATACAAAGTACCCTGGAAGAGATTACCAACCTTCCGAAAGTAAACTGGCAAATTTTCTCACATATACTGGTGCAAGCAAGAATCAAACCCGGGGTAACTAGAGATGAGAGGCCTTGTGATTTTGAGGGTAATGCTGTAACTATTTGGCCATGGAGGCCCTCTGCCATTTTTATGAGCATTTGATACTTCTTCTTTACAAAATTTACGTTCCAGATAAAAGTTTCCAACCTTTTTTAAATGACCCTAAAGTCAACCTCTTGACTTAAGCAACATTTCAAAGATACAACTTCAAAGATATGAACTCTATAAAAGTTGCACACTTTATCTCCAAGTGACCTTCATTTTGTCTAAATGACCTTTCGAATAAACTGGGACATATGATCCATAAACATAAAAAATCTGTGCATCAAGTGGGAGCGAAATACAGGTGACTCTCAATAGCTCAACGTTCAAGAGACCTAACGCTGATAAAACTTTGAGTGATTGAGAGATTGAAGATCAAATCCAGAAATTAAATATCGGACATTTTATGGTTTTATAGTAACAGAGTGCATATTTGAAACATCTTGGCATTATGTTGATACATTGTCTTTCATATTTTTAGGTAAATAACTTGATTTCAACAACAAATTTACTTTCAATTGACAAATTTCTCCTACATAATGAAATTTGCAGTCACTGACTACAGAGAGCACAATCATCAAAATTTCCAGTCGCTTTACACAAAATACAAATAATGAAGTTTCCTCTAAATTATATTCTCAATGTCAAGTCCAAATTTATCTGTAGTTTATGGTCTATATATCAAATATATATATTAATTGCTAATGACCTTCCATTGCCCAAATGACTTGAGAAGGGGTCAGGACATACTACTGGTATCATGTCAATAGTACAAGTATTTCATCTTTCTGTATTGCAAACATAACATAAGCATTGACAGATTGTAGAGGCCAGGAAATAATTTTAAGTTTCCAAAATTTGAAAAATAGACATAATCATATCAAAATTCAAGGAATTTGAAAATATTAATAAGTGCACAGTTTTATATCAGTGTACAGCATTTACAATAGTATCTTATTGAAAATAAATCAACATCAGAAATAAGAATACCAGTAAAACTGATGAACGTTACTCAAAATGCACCCAACCAATGATCTACTTCATATGATGTATGACTTACACTATGATCAATAACTGTTGAAATACTGTTGATATAAAGGATGTTTCTCTTTCATAAATAAGGTGAATGTTGAGTGACCTTGATAAAATGATCTTGAGTAACCTTTGTCTGAAAGTGATTAGCCTATTACTTACTTGTGTGATATATGATCAATACCTGTTCAAAAACTGTTGAAATAAGGCAAGTTTTCCTCATATAAGGTATATGTTCTGAGTAACCCTGGACTTTTCAAAATAACCTTAAGAGACATTGGTCCAAAAGATCAGAACTGTTGAAATATTTTGCAATGAAGGTTATTTTCATATACAATGTACATGTTCTGAGTGGCCTGGACCTATACAAAATGACTTTGAGTGATCTTTGTCTGGAAAAATAAAACATTTGTCCTTGAAAGTCATTTGCCTATTACTTATTTGTGTGATGTATGATCAATACTTGTTCAAATACCATTGAAATAAGTAACCTTTTCCTAAAGTAAGGTACATATATCTGTTCTAAGTGACCCAGACCTTTAAAAAATGACCTTGAGTGACCTTTTGTGTAAAAGTCATCTGCACATGAAAACCATTTACCTGTTTGTTACTAATTTATTATTGATACCTGTTCAAAAACTGTTGAAATAAGGAACTTCATATGTTCTGAGTAACCTCAACCATTCCAAAATGACTTTGAGAGGGCTTAATCTAAAAGTCCTTGTCTAAAGGAACATTTGTGATCAATTATGATCAATTTATGATGAAAGATTTCAGAGGTAAGACCTCAAAAAAAAAAAAATGGACACAACAGCAATATGCTCCCATGAAATTTTTTGGGGAGCATAAAAATGTGTTTTAAAACAATATTTAAACCTATCTGTTAGAGACACATGCCTATGGTCCATGTATTGCAGACCTTTTTAAAGGACAACATATAAAAAGCAACATATTATGTTTTCATCACCAGTTGTTTTCCATTCTAAAATGGCAAATTATTTTGAACATTTTGATGGTGAATATCTCTCTCTCTCTCTCTCTCTCTCTCTCTCTCTCTCTCTCTCTCTCTCTCTCTCTCTCTCTCTCTCTCTCTCTCTCTCTCTCTCTCTCTCTCAATATTTTTCTTTGTTAACATATTTCACTATAATAAATCTGTAAAAAATACACCAATCTTTAATGTGTATAATTATGGAAAATCAGTAAAATATGTTGCTAAAAGATCCAATTAATTACCATTCTTTGCCTTACGCTACATCAAAATTCTTAATTCAGTATATTTGGGGGGGAAAATGTAATTGCCTATATTGATCTTCCTTAGAAAAATTATTTAAAACTCTTAATGCATGGGAGAAAAGCTTTATCAGACTAGGCATGTGTGCTTCAAGCAAAACATCATACACTCAATGCAGGTCATAAAAAGTGAAAATGATCAAATCTGTACCATTTCAACATGTGGTTCAATATGATGCATGTGGTATTTCAAAACTGTTCAATAATTATAAAATATCAAAAACATTATGGTCAACATAGCATCAAGGAAAGTTGATTAAGGAGGTATACTATGTTGTCATAATGGCTGACTACTTTTAAAACATGAATGAAAATATAATATCAGCAATATTTGTCTACTATTCCTATTAGATTTAATTGCCTAGCTTAGTAGCTCTGAGTAGGTTAGCATGTCGAATGCAGAACTGTAGATCGCAGGTTCAAGTCCGGCAGGGGTTTTTAAGATTCTTCAGATTACTTTCTACTAAAACTGCATTTTTTGACCAAATAAAGTAAATTTGAAAGTTTTCAATTTCAAAATATTTCTTGCACATATCTTACACTTTTCAACCACATCAAATTTCTCTGGTTCAGCATTCCTCCTTATGACAATTGCAATGATAAAAGAAAAGGAAATTCAATGTCATGAATATATTCTAATCTCTACCATTAGAAATATATTCTGTAGTTACAATAACCAGATTGAACACCACCATATTCAAAATGACCTTATTTAACATGAATTTACAATTTTGGTAGAGTTCTTCCTGCTGTACATGACTATGCATTTAATTTTTCTTTTAGATGTATAGTTGTCGAAAAGAGGTTTCTGAAATTTGGACATTTTTGGCAATTTTTGCTCAACCCCCAGTCCTGGAGATGCAGGAGTCCTGAAATTCACAATCTAATGCTCCTCTTGTTCCAAAGATGCTTCCAACCAAATTTGAAAAGAATTTGAAGATAGTAATGAAAAAGAAGTTAAAAATGTTCCAGTGTTAATGCAGACTTCATCACTATGACAATTTTGGTCCCACCCTGGAAAAAAACCCTACCCCTGGGATCATGAAATTTACAATTTTGATAAAGAACTACCAACTCCTTCTAAATCTCCATTCAGTTTCAATTTAGTACTCATAGCATTAAAGAAGATGTTTAAGCATTTTACACATAAACACTGTATACCAAATTTGGCCCTGCTCTGAAGTCAGAATATCTATCCCAAGGATCATGAAATCTACAATTTTGGTAGAGGCCTCCTCGCTACATTAAATATCAATTCATTAAAACATGTAAAAAGACTGATGCTGGACAATTTTTAAGCACAGAGATTTAAAATCTGCATAATATTTATTTTTGAGAATTTGGGTTAAATTGCTGAAAATTTAATTTTGTACTTCAAAATTTTGTGAATCAATCAATTTGTTGCTTGAAGACATGCTGGTATTTTTTAAGAATCTATTGTCATGAAATATATTGTTGCAAATCAATACAGAGCTTCAAATTTGTTGAAAATTTACATACAGTAAAAATATCAAAATCTAGTTGTACTATTAAGGATGTTTGCTGAACAGTTGAGGTCATCATTCGCTAGGATAATTGGATTATGATAATGGACTGCCTTAAGTCCAACAGTAACCCAATCAAGTTCAGATGATGAACACCACTGGCTGAAAATATTGTACACCAATAGTGCAGTGGAGTGTTTGTGCTCTGCATTAATTATATACAGTTAATGTACCATATGCACTAGCATACCCCCCCCCCCCCAAAAAAAAACCAAAAAAAACCCCCAAAAAAACAACAACAAAATACCAAACAAACAAAAAACAATAAAAATTCAAAGATCTCTTTTAAATTCAACAAAAGCATTGTGTCATGGCAAATTACTACAGTTCACCAACAGATGTCTCCTTTTTTCATAATAGGGGCCTCCATGGCCAATATATGTGAAAAAGTTTGCCAGTTTACTTTTGGAAGGTCGGTGGTCTCTTCCCAAGTACACTGTATCTGGGTTCTCTCCTCCATCTACAAAAACTGATACCACCAGATAACTGAAAAATTGTTGAGTGTGACAGAAAACAACAAACAAACAATCAATCTATCCAAGCAAATGGTGTCGTAACCTCTTCATTAAGCACTAAGATCGTCTCCACCTTTAATACAGTACACATTTCCATAATATGGATAAAATACATGTATTCTCAAAGTAACACAATCAAAACCCTATTCAATTAATCAATCTAAGAAAATATTTAGAAGTGGTTAATGATATAACAAAGTAATTGTGTACAATACACTTAAAGCATCTATAGGATTTGTTCAGTCCCACATCCAATACAGTGCATGATAATGATGATTTAATCCTTACTGTTTATTATGACCTCATGATTTCAAAATCAAACTATCAAATGTACACACACACACACACACACACACACACACACACACACACACACAAGAACAACTTGATGAGATTGTTAGCGAGACAATGCAGGTGCTAAATTAATTAATGCATTTTATATGGAAATATATGTATTTATGATTGAAGATTACATGGTAAACTAGATACACAAAACCTTAGAGCATTTCACAATTGGAAATCCTGGCTGTGTCTCAGTCCAGATCGACATCAAAGCCCGGTGTTCAATCTAGAAATTTAATGAAGTGGGCCAGAATGGTCCCCAAAGCTCAGCATTTGGGACCATCATTGAAAAAGGACCCTCAAAAGCATGCTTTTTTTATATCAATACATAATGAATAACATTTTACAATTTCATTGTATTTTCACCATTCTACAGATTGATTGATTTCTCTATCAGTAAACATAAAAAATATAATACAAGAGAACCTCTTTCACGTGGTGCTGGTGTAATATGATTGTATGGTTTATGATACAGTTTTTCAAAACTACTTTTAGATATTTACATTTCCAATGTTCTTACCTTCAAATCTTTACCAAATGAGATGAAAGCTTCATGAATTTGAACTGTGCACATATGAATCTTGATAAATATAGTACAGCCATTTTAACAGCTGAAAATTCTGACAGTAGTTAAACTTAAAATGTAAATATAAAAAAAAAATCATTTTTGAAAATATATGATCATGGTATGAACAGCAATGTTTCACACCAGCAAGCCTTTTATGGAGCACTAATGTCCAACACACTGCTTCATGAAGTATGCTAGCATAAAGCAACACATTTTCATGCCATTGTGAATTTTCAAATTGAAATTTATTTCTTAAATAAATCAATGTATATTCACTTCAAGATGCAAAATGACAGTTACCTTACACCAATGCTTACAAAGTAAAAACTTGTTTTCAAAGACTATTGAAAAACAGTTTGATTTTACAAGTTTTATTGCTTTATTTTCATTCAGGATAATGATTTTTTGAATATACAAAATACAAAGTGGAACAAACCTAGTTTGAAATATGTCCCATTGGTGACAGCAGTTTGTTTTTTTTCTTTTTTCTTTTTGGTCCGGAATATGTGGGTAGAGGGTATTTTTCAAAGCCAGATTATGACAAACTAAAGGAAAATCTCCCTTTTATGTCGATTTTTGTATTTCATATAGATGTAGTTAATAAATTATGACCCTAAATTGCATGTAATCCATACATGCTGATGCATAAAACATATCAGCTCTGAGCAGGTGACCTTTTCTCATGTCAGCTCTGAACAGGTGACCTTTTCTCACTGATTTTCTCTCATTTAAGTGTGTCCCTTTTTCACTTTGATTATCTCTCATTTAGGCTAATTAAATCCACACCACCCAACCCCATCAGAAAACCTGCAAGGAGATTAAGACATTGTGCAAAATCAAGAAAAGTCTGTCCTTTTACAAGGGCGTGTCAATAAGTAATAACCAGTTTAACTAATTGAGATTCACCTCTTCTTTTTTTTATGTAATTACCCTCTAGTGTGATGCACTTAGACCAATGGTGTTCAAGTGCCATCAGCCCAGAACTGAAAATGTCAGGGTCCTTTCCATTGACCCAATCCTAAACTAGGTCAGGTGAATAGGCAGGATTTTGTATTAATTCATACCCATTTTGATATACCATCCATCGCAACTTTGCAAGTGTGGACTCTCACGTCCTGTTGCAGCAAAACACCTTTATAGAGTTTACCTCAGCGTTTTTCATGGATGGCGATTCTCAGCTGGTCTAGCAAGTTTGTATAGTATACTTCAGTTATTATATTTCTCTTGGGTAAGAAGTCCAACGTAATAATGCCTTTGGCATTCCAAAATACTGTGGCCATAACCTTACCAGCAAATGGAGTCTTGAACTTCTTTGGCCTCAGGGACCCCAGTCCTACCCACTGACAACTATAAGTCTCATCTGCAGTCACCAGATGTGAAAGAAAATCATCTTTTGACCTAAAACACATCAAAAAGGTGCTGCATACTGACACTCTGGTTGCCATTTGCTCATCACTAAGGGATTTTGGGACCCAACGGGCTGTTAGTTTCCGCATACCTAATTACAACACGGTACTCAACTTTAGATGAAAAGCATGCCTTTGCATCACTAGCCATGTTTGACATTCATAATATTATTAAAGAATGACTCGATACACATGGAATTTTGTGCCTAGATATAAAAAATGTATTGAAACAAGGCATGTAAATTTTGACCATCTCAGTTCACCAGAAATAAGTTGGGCTGGTTACTTACTGTCTCACCCTCGTAAAAATTTACATTTTATATGGGGTCATTAACCTTCCCTTTCAGCTATACAGACCTTTTACTGGACCATGCAAGTTTTCAACTGAATTTCTTTAGCAACTAACCACTTGTCTTTAATGTTTTTGTATTTGCTCCCATTTATATGCTAGGAATCTTGGTGACACCTACATGTTACATATAAAATTTCACAATAAGCACTCGGTTACACTTTGACATATATCCTGAAATTATTTTACACATTTTCATACATGTGATATCACTTTAAGAATATGGGGTATTTCCACTTTTTCAGAAATTTGACCAGGTATATAGTGCAAAACTATCCCCTGCTATCATTGCATTCATGAACAAATCTGCAAGCTGAAAGACAAGCTTTTAATATTCTGGGAGAAAATTATGTAGCAATAATTCAATGATGTTCTGGTACTTGCAAAGGGCATATTAATCAACAAGTAATAATTGTCACAGGATGCTGTTACAAAAGTCTCCCAAATGAATACCAACTGAACACCCAAAAAGGAAATTGCTTTAAAACACCATAGAGAAATTTTATACAAATGAAAAGTGGAGTACAATGATATTTTGAAATTGAAAACTTTTCAAATATAACTTATTTCGTTAAAAAATGCAGTTTTATTTGGAAGTAATCTAAAAAAAAATTTAAAACAAATGCTGGACTTGAACCCACGATCTACAGATCAGCAGTTGACACATTAACCAACTGAGCTACCCAGTTAAGCAATAACAATATACAAATATTGCTGATGTTTATATTTTCATTCATATTTTAAAAGGAAGTCCGCAATTATGACAATGTAGTATATCCCCTTAATTGCACTTTTTGCAAGATAAACAAACTGCCTATTGTTTTTTAAACTTACATTCCTCTTGCAAAACTCTCAAAGTTAATTCCCCTGAAATCCCTAAAGATGAAAGGAAACCTTTTCAGCACAAGTGTGACACATGATTTATGACAGTTATGAGAGTTACACTGCCAAAAAAATAAAACAGAATTCTTGTGCATGTGTCGATATTGGACAAATGGGAGACAGATTCCCATCTTTGAGACCGCTGACCGCATCCAAGTTACTACTCAGGCATACTGTCAGATATGCAACAGGTACATCAAATTATATTTTTTCACTTGTAAAATAATCCTAATCCATAGTGATGTATTCAATTAAAAAAAATATAGCATTAGATCTAATTGAATTGGAGTAGTCAATTAAAATATTATTGTTGAATTTGACAAAAGGGGGGGGCCCTTTTCACATTTTGATAAAAAAAAATTTCACATTATTTCAGATGTCATGCTTACAGAGGTTTTGTTTGCAAATTTCATGGAAGAGCACATTATCCTGTTTCACCAGACTCTGGAAGACAGCAAGTTTTTCCTGTAGTTGTACCAAAACAAGTACAGTCAAACTTGTATTAAGAGACCTTTCAAGGGACATAAGAAAAAAGGTCACATATGACAGGTGGTCACTTAATTCAGGTGCCCATTTTTCAGAGGATAAACGAAACTGATATGTTTTAAACATGTAGTATATTTATTTTGACATCATCAGTTAATGGCATTTATTACAGATTGATATGAAAACTACATGTATTTTCTATTGAAAACAAATAATTACATGTACTTTGCTTTTATGCATAATGTTTCTTGTTTATATGTTAGTGTAAAAGGAATGTTAATTTCACAAAAAGTCTACTCTACTGTTCTTGGAGAGAAGAAGTCGGTGACTGTTGATTGTCTACCCTTTTCCAACGAAATTTTGGACAGTTCTTCCTCAACATTCACAACATGCTCCAAGACACCACAATATCCATGGACCACTGTATAGTTTTTAAGTTTTTTCACATGTTCCAAAGCCTCTGAATGTGTAAGTGGTTCTGTGTCCTGTCCCTCAGTCTCTGTGTCCTCATTTTCCGAACAGGTTTCCTCATCGTCCTTGAAAATGCCAAGAAGATCACTTGCTGGTTTATCCCAGTCAATATCGGTATGGTCGCAGGTCGAAATATTTTCGTCCATCATTCTTAACTCTCTAAATTCCACACCAAACAGCTCTCTGGAACGTTGATCCGCCTCGCGATCGCCGACTTGAACCACTCCTAAGTTAACTCGTTGATTTCCTCATTCTCCGTGGTGTATTTTCTCCTTTTGCTTGTAGTCGGGACGTTGTTTTCGTAATCTGATAAAATATCAAATTTTCTTTTCCTCAGATTCTGGATTGGGGTTTTACCAACACCAAATTCTTCTGTGATTTTATAGGCTGCTTTTCCTGCGTCTAACAGTTTTATCGCGTCAACTTTCTGTTGTAGAGTTAAAACTTTCCGCTTTGGGGTTATCATGATACGGTACAGTGTACATGTACTTGTCAGCTCTGACTGGATTTGGCATGCAATATTCGTATTAGCTACATGATTTTGGTCAACACTTTTTCCTAGTTATCAGTCGGCTTACATTTGTGCTTTAATTGACTTTAACGTGAATCTTAAGGCTTAAATAAAAGAACATTGAGAACATAATATTGAGATGTTGAGAACATAATGATCATCGAGAGCCTGATTTGATTTAATTGAAACAACACCTTTTCTGGCCTGTCATTTAATTACCGACAATGTTCAAAGAGCGGCGCCTTTTGTTATCTGCCCTTTTCGTACCGAGAAACAAAAACGAAAGTACATAACGATGAGTGAGTACATAATTTGATTTAATAGAAGCAGCTCCTTTTGTTGTTGTCGGTCCTTTACTTAGTGAGAATGGAACAGGAAAGTACATAACGATGAGCACATAATTTGATTTAATTGAAGCAACACCTTTTGTTGTCTGCCCTTTACCTACTAAGAAACGATAACGAAAGTTCAACTTCACATTTCTGCTCAGGAAAACGCCGTTTTTAATATTTCTCGGGGAAATACAAGGTCACTAAATGGAGGTAAAATAACATGAAAACATGCATTTTGGGACCAAAAATTACGATCGTTAGTCGCGTTAGACAGGAGGTCGTTTAATTCAGTTGTAGATGATAGAAAATTGTCTTGGGGGGAAATTTGACGGTCACATATGACGGGAAGTCGCTTAATACGGTGGGTCGCTAAGACAAGTTTGACTGTATTTATTTGCATGACCACATTACAATAGTTAGTCCAGTCCTGTCAGTTACGGTGCTGTAAAAAGATGCAATGTATATATGTGCTACATGCAATGACTTGTTGGGAAGTAATCAGTTCATCTGCAACAGTTTGCTAAATAGCTAATGATTTTAATAAAATGAATGTGTATTTCTTTTAAATTGTGTTTATGAGTTTTGTTGAAGTTGATGGAGAACAAGAAATGTTTCAGAAGCATGTATGCTCCCCCTTGGTATAAAATTGAAAAGGATTATACACATCCATTATTTAATTGATAATTGTGCCAAAACTATTCAAGATACTGAGTGGACAATATCTTTCTATGTCCAGAGTGGATTCATTCTTGGCCTTTGATCATATGACCTAAAAATCAATAGAGGTCATCAATACTTCTTATGATCTACAAGTTACCAGGTTTGGTGTCAATCAAGTAAAGCAAAGTGTTCTCAAGATATTGAGTGGACATTATCTTTCTATGTCCAGTTTGATTTTTGGTCTTTGACTACTTTACCTCAAAATCACTAGAGGTCATCTACTTCTTGCAATATACCAGTGTACAAAGATTGATATCTGTTAAGGAAAGAGTTCTCAAGATATTGAGCAGATAGTATCTTCCCCCTTTCACCATGTGACCTCAGAATCGATTGGGTCTTCTTCCACTCATTACCAACCCACATATCATTATGATTAGATGAATGGTTCTCAAGATAATGAGCAGACAATTTGTGATACCTCTATGGTCGTTATAATTATCTAGTTTGCAAATACAACCTGACATTTGGTCAAATGCTGTCTGACATGTTCCACACCAAATGTTAAGCTATTCCTTACACACTAATTTTGACTAATATGGATTACTCCGTTTACCTGATGAAGGTATAGGGCACACGGCAGGTGTGAATGGTCGACAGGTAATGCTTACTCCTCCTAGGCACCTGATCCCACCTCTGGTTTACAGGGTTGCAAATATACATTCGCAAATGCGAGTGATTTTACTTGTGGGTGACCAAATTATGAAAATCCTCTTACTCATATGGCGAGTAGAAGTTTACCGGAAGTTTCCCAGAATCCGCTCACGACTTGACTCAACTTTTAAATGTACTTTCATTTTCCAACCTCTGTACAATGTCAATTCTCCTGGACTACTTTCCCCTTCGAATAATGATATTGGAATTGTAGCATAATGGAAATTCTGAGCTGACCAGAGCTTGTTCATTTTCATTGTTTCATTATCAATAAAACGCTTTATAAACCTTGAAGCGAGTCACTGGTGGGAATCCCTGGTCTTTCGGATATGACCTTAAAAAAACGGAGCTCTCGTATCACGGTTAGAGTTACCATGGCAAAGAGCCCTAACTGCTATGGCTATGAGTTCTAAACATAGGTCAAAATTTGTGGTACCTCATCTACAACTAGTGGCATGTCAGTAGGAGTGAAAAATTTTCAATGGGATGTAAAAGAAATAAACAACCAATCACAGTAGATGTACAGTTAGAGAAGACTGATGTTGAGAGAGAAAATATTGAGGACAAAAGAAAGATAGGATGAAAGTTTACAAACTGAAGGTGAGGAGTGAAAGTGAATAGGATACAGTATGCTATAGTGAAAGACAATGTATGAGAGATTCAATGAAATAGAATTGAAACAAAACATGTTACTGTCATAAGAGTTTTACTCATTTTTATAGATAAGTTTATATGATAAAATTGTTATCTGCAACTGTGGGCCCTAAAATATTTGTGTGGGCTGGTATTGTTTGTAAAGTTGACTGTTATTTGCAACCCTGGGTTTATCCAGGGGTCCGTGCTTGCTAAACTCTGAATTCTGTATTCCTTATATGAGTTATGAGATTGATCCCTGTTTATCATCTTCACCTTTTCATCATGTGTAAAACACTAAAGGATAGTTAAATATACACAGATCAAAGAATTGGTGGTAAAATACCATGTGGTCATGAATATTTAATAGATTTTTTTTCCTTTTATTCAAAGAATATGTAGTATTGTTATCTTTACAAGAATCTAACATAAAAATTGGAGCAAATGTACCTTTAATCCGTTTCATCTATCATTACTAAAGTATTTGTTTTTTCTTTGTAATTGAATAATTAGCTCAGTAAACTAATAAACAGAAAACATGCAATAAATTAATAGATATCAGAAGTGTTAAAATACAGAGATATAACATCATAACAGTGTTCAGAGAAAGTTGCAATAAATTATTTTTATTACATTCTACATCCCAAAGTCATCTATCCAAATTCATCAGATGTGAGGGGGTTACCATTTGGCCGTTTCATTTTTAATGCTTCGGAGTCAGAATTTTCATTACAACACATTTGAATATCAAACATTTCGTTAACACCCATAATATCAACAGATAATTTAATCATAGTGGATGAGACTGCAAAAAATGAGGCCCTGTGTCATAGCAGGTGTAGCACGATAAAGATCCCTCCCTGTTCAAAGGCTGTAAGCGCCGAGCATAGGCCTAAATTTTGCAACCCTTTACTGGCAATGGTGACGTCTCCTTATGAGTGAAAGAGTGGGACGATAAACAATATACATCCATCCTAAACATAGCGATTTGTTACAATCATTATAATTCTACCACAGTTATAATGCAAAGACTAAAGGAATGCCGTGGTCATCATTCTGTGATATACATTCGAACGTAACAACTGATTATGAGAAAATTGATACACGTCTCTTTTGCATTTCGAGTTTGCAAATACAACAATAAAGTTGACAACTGATAATTCAGTTTTATAATCATAAAAATTAATTAATATATGTCACAAAATAAATTTATCGGAATGTTGTCTCAAATATAAAAGCCTCGATGGCTTTTATATTTCAAAACAACATTTCTCAACTTCGAAGGTTATCCTGTAACATCCTCAAAAACACTATTTCTTAAACAATCAAGCATTAGTAAAGTGTATAGTGGGCCAACCCAGATGCCATTCAAACCAAAATTGACCAATTATGAATCTTAGATTGAACATTGAAACGTTAACATTATATATCTTTTAGTCCTATTAACAGGGTGAATATTACTTCTAACACTGTTTTGGTTGTATTATTTCGAAATTAACGATATTTCAGTCATGGATTTTGATGATGCACATATTTTTTTTAAATTAAAAACAAATACTTCTTTTAGATTGGAATCTTTTATCAAATAATTCTTTGACAACTTCATTTGTTCATATAAATTGCATCTGTTTGCTAACTTATTCTCAGATGTCTACATATTCTTATTAAGGAGCACATACTGTAAAAATGCTAGACAAATATTGCTACCCCCAGTGTGTCTATTGAATTTGTCTGATATGCTGAAGATCTTTCTTGCATGAAATGATTGATTGATTGATTAAATCTTGTTTAACGTCCCGCTCGAGAATCTTTCACTCATATGGAGATGTTTGCATGAAATGAAATACATTACTGTTTCATGTATAATGTGCAACATTTTTTACTCAAAATTTGCACATTAAAAATTACTGCCAAATTGTTTAAGTACCATGTAGTATGCAACATTTCTGCCAAATATGAATACAGTTGTGTTTAAAGCTTGTCTGCAATACCTGGCCTTCTACAGTTTTTAGAATATTAAATAAATTTTTTTTTCATTTTCTGTGTCAGATGTAATTGAAACTAAATGAATTGCTCACCTTAGCCAAGCAAGAAAATTGAATAGCAGTGTTAATTCCTAATCAGGTGTACCCAATATGATTCACAAGCTGATTTTGACTTTTTCGTGCCAACGCAAGTTGATTTTCTTTACATCTAGCAGGGTATTTACTGATTTTTTAAAAATAAAAACTGGACGCCACCAGATAACTGAAAAATTGTCGAGTGTGGTGGAAAACAACAATCAATCGTATTCATACCCCCCCCCCACCCCCACCCCCCCCCAAAAAAACAACATGTACAAGGGATACTCTCCCTATTTGCTGGAAATGTTAGTATATACCCAGTGTTTGAAATTGGTTGAAAACTTGGTATAAACCACAGGTCTATGCCAAACCAAGAGATGACACAGACCTCATCAAATTGGCATAGACCAAAACATTATCATTTACTTCTAATGTACTTTTTAAAAAAGCCTATTTTTTTCTGTTTCCATGACAATATCCTTCTTTCCTCATAACATTTATGTTTATCAGATGTTGAATGACTTGAGTCCTTTGGGGTACTTAATGTTTTCCTTCAATCCAGGTTGGGTGGCTTCTACATACTTCAACTTCGCATATGTTTTAACAAATTTTCCTTTTGTTTTTGAAACAAAGACTGCTTGATCATGTTCTGGATAATTCACTTACAGAGGATGATTTAAATAAACTTTTCAAATGGAAATATCATTTATTTATATATCACAAGAAAGAATTATGGTAAGTGCAAGTGAGTATACTCACAATCAAAACACAAGCTAGTTAAATGTTAGCAATGACAATTGAATCTTTAAACAGTCATGGTCATGAAAGTGCTTAGTGGAACAATGGTTTTTCTGAGCTTGCTGCAATTTTTACACCAAGATTAAACAAAACTTTATCATTATTCATTTTTTTTTTTTTAATGTTTTTTGTGTTTAATTTCTAAACCTAGAAATCATAGACAATTTGGTCCATCTCAATTACAAATGGCATATAGACTGAAGCCATTTGACACAGACTCTGTCTATCATTCGGTTAATTTCGAATACTGCATACCTCTAGGTATTTCATTTACATGCCAATATTGTTTTTATATGATAAAATTATACAATATGTTGTAGTTTGACAATTTGCAATCACTTTGCTACAGTGAACAATACTGATGTCACAATGCCAATCTGATCAATGTAGAAAGCATCCAGGACTTTTTCCCTTGTCTAAGTCAATTTCATTGAACATCAAGCACAGAGAGTTATTAAGAGAAATTTTCAGAAAATCATTTAAATCTAACATACTAGTAAATAAAAGCATGAAATGAACATTTTTTTTGAGATCTAATGTGTAATACATCACAAAAATGTGCAGACAAATTTTCAGAATGCATTTACAAAAATAAACATTTCATGCTTAATTTTGTTACTTATTTTTAAAATGCAATTTTAGAGTAAAAATATATTACACATGAAGTAGTAATGCATTTCATTTCACAGGAAATTCTTTAGTACGAGGGTTGTCCGTAAAGTTCGTGGACAAGCCTAAATTTAAACTCTGTACTATTTTAAATGCAAAATTACAAATATGACTTCATTATTAGACTTCAGACAGTGACCCGGAGCAATGCAAAATTTTAATAAAATATGTTACTTATCATTTTAAACAGTTCATTCATATTTCATAAAATTCAGCAAATATTGAGAAGATTTTTACATTGTGACGTCGACGGTAGTTTTAACGTCATATCTGTATTATGATGACATGTTCCAATATAATTCTGAAGACCCGCAACATCATTCAAAAAACTTTCATAATATTTTTCAGATGATGGCCTACTGTGAAAATCTGAGTGAACTAAATGTCTCCACTTCCAGTGAAAATAAAACTATGGAGTCTATTCTGGAGAAAAACATGTTTTTCATATTCATGGAGACTGGGGTCCCAGCTGTCAGTGCTTTTGGATTAATAGGAAACCTTCTTAACCTGCTTGTGTTGACAAAAGAAAAGGTCAATCATAGTCTGACAAGGATGGAAAAATCAGCTCATATAGGATTAATTGCTTTAGCAGTATCTGATTTTATGTTCTGTCTGCTGGCTCTACTGTTCACCATTCTGCCATCACAGGAGACCTATCATGAGCCAAATGGGATCTTGTACTATCGTTGGCTTGGAAATGGATTCATTACTTTTTTCATTATCAACAGTACATGGTTAATTGTTGTGATGGCTGCAGAAAGATACCTAGCTGTCTGTCATCCTTTCCAAGCTAGAAAAATAGTATCACTCAAAAAGACAAAAGTTGCCATCTGTGTAGTGTATGGAATTTGTATGCTTTCAACCATACCTCTGTTTTTTGAACGAAAAATAGTAGAAAAAACTTGTGTTGATGGTTCAAAACTATACAACATAGAAAAACGAAAAGGCTACAATGATCAAATACGGAGAATGTTGTGGTCAATTGTTTTTGATTTCATTCCATGCATTGCTCTCTTGTATTTCAACGTTTGTCTTGTGTGGAAAATTCACAAAGCAAAACAATTACGTAAAGAAATGACCCAAGGACAGAGTAGCGAGTTTGTAATGTATCGCTCCTCAATAAAAACTACAGAGGACCAAGGCACTAATTCATCCTCACGATCTAATAACAGTTATACTAGACATCGTCAAAAAGATTTGGCAGAAAATTCACTGATAAAGAACAGAAAATCTGGAATACTTTCACAGAGGAAGAGAGGGTCAGACAGTGCCTTAAATAGTGTAACTGCAACTTTAGTGGCAGTTGTTGTGCTTTTTTTAATCCTTGTTTCCCCATCCGAGGTTATTAAATTCATATATGCCAAAACTCACCAAATTGACAACACTCACAAGAATAAACATTACTATTACCACCAGATTATACTGCATGTGACAAATTTTATGCAAACTTTAAACTTCTCGGTTAATTTTATCTTATACTGTGCGGTGAACAAATCTTACCGTAAAACTCTTTACAAACTGTTTTGCTTCTGCCAACCGAGACGGCGTAAAGCTCAAATCATGAAGAACAACATCATGCATAAAACACGTAATAATCTGATATGAATATATATAAATTGTTTAATCACAAGGGTGAAATGACTCATAATGAGAGTTTGTGTGAGATTTTTGAAAATGCTATACAGTAAAACTTCTCTATATCAGTCAGCTGCCAGATCAAAAAAGGTCTGTTTAGGGGGGGGGGGGGGGGGGGGGGGATGATGGTTTGTTCAGAATTCAGTCAATTAAGTTAAACAATTTTCATTAAGTTACACCAATTTCATAGTCTAACAATTTTCCATATGGTACAATCTATGAGTAGCATCTACATGTAAATAATGGCTATAGAACATAATTTTCACTTCTGGCTGCTTGGTCTCCAGTTTGATAATATGGCCAGTTTCATATGGGGAATACTTATTTTTTATATTTGTTATGGGTATAATGTAAAAAAAAAAAGTGATCAAAGTCTAATTTTCAGAGATGAGAATTTCTGTGTTAGAATCATGTCATAAAACTAGCTGTGACTTTCAAAATCTGCTGATTTTGAGGGGGATCAATTTTCTGAGGGACCAGTTTTACTATTTTTCAATGGAATCAATTATTCCATTGTAAATTCATTATACATTAGATCGAATATCTTACAAAAAGATCCGACTACTATGACCACTATTTGTATATAAAAATTATGAAAATATTGCTGTATGTATTCATCATTTTTATTTCTTCATATTTATTTGCCATAAATGAGCAGACTAAAATAAATCATAAAATATGTTTGGTCTTAAGTTACATGGCCATTTGTAAAATGAACCCTCAGTATTTGGATCAATCTTTTTTTTTTTTTTAATTTATTTATATTTATTTATTTTTTTGATGGCAGGGATACTTTTGTTTTGTTTTATCGGGTGATGAAGGTAGCAATAATTACAGAATAAAATTTGCATAAACCAGCTAATGCAGGTTATGAATTTTTTCTGCAGTGCTTGCTACCTTCATCACCCGATAAAACAGCAAGGAAAGACATTCTATTGTTCATATTTATATTTTGGGGTGTTGTTTTTTTTAAATATAAACTACATTTAAGTACTAAAATATCATATCATTGGCCCATTCCTTACTTGAAACAGAAAAACCACCTTGATGGTGCTCCATATTTGGTAATGATTATGCCAACAGGTGGTACATTTACTAAAAAACTGGATCAAACTAGTTACAACAAACATGTATTCATTGTCAAGGATGAAAGCAAGCCAATTTCAAAAGAAATATTAGAGAAAAGATTCAATGAATGTGAATATTAGAGGACAGTTATATTCCACTAGATTATGAAGCACACATAGTTTGTTCAGAGTCTTTTTCAGATGCTATTAAGGCTGTCACGTGTACACGTGTAACCGGTAACGTTTCGTGTTTGGGCTGTAAACGTGTACAAAATCCCTAAACGTTTAAACGATGTCTTATATATGTGACACAAATCTTGCAGGGTTCAAATTACAATCTAAATTATTTGAATAATTATTTCAAGTGAATAAACTTATTAAACAAATTGCAAGGGGAAGTAATGAATTTATAAAAGTTTTGACTATAGTCTATAGGAACGGTGAACAATTTTTTCCCGTCATATTTAATTAGTAAACTGAAAGAGTCTCAGAATCTCTTACTATATGTTTCTGGCTTGTATTGCATTACTGTGCTGCTCTTTGATCATCTTGCAAAATGTGCTTTATTGTTTTTAATAAACATTTATTAACGGTTTTGACGGCAATTATACCCCCCCCCCCCCCCCTTCCAGAAAATTCCTAATAAGATATCTAAAGATTAAAACATAAAGTGAATTGCGCTGCTCCGCCTGCACGTGAAGTCCATGTTAAAACCGAACCGACGGAAGAAGCCACGGCACCAGCTCTGCCCTCTCTGGACAATCTAATGTGAAATCACTGAAATGAAAATTTGAAAAATGAAGTTTATTGTGAATTTGTGATCTGTATTGTGCAAATGTTGTACAGTGTGAATAAAATTGAATTCAATTTAAATGCTATCCGGATATTTATGTTCGTGTATTTTATTCTGTCTTATATTTATACTCCGGAACGTCCGGTGACAATCTCTGAATCGTCCATAGAACAATGAAAACTGAAACACAAACATAATGGTCATTAATGGGTCTTAAAATTCTGTGCATATTTTATTTTATTAAATTATACAACACATCGTTTAAACGGTAACGTTTCGTTTACAATGCTTCGTTTAAACGTTTACAAAATTTTGTAAACGTGACAGCCTTAGATGCTATATTGTAAGAGAAGTGGTTGTTAAACTAAATACACGGGTTTATGTTAAACTCAAATATTCCTCTTATGGGTATAGTAAAAGCAAGTTGGGGTTTTCACTTACTTAGTTGCTTGTTTCCCTGTTGATTGTCATAGAACCATATTAACTAATTCCAATGTGTAAATCAGAATATTGCAGTAACACACACAAAAAATAATAATAAACTGCATAGAAAAAGGCACCATGATCATATGTTGTGGTGCTTATCAATTTTTGTACAAGTTTTTTTATCAAATTTTTATTGATATTTATTTTTTATTAAATTAAAATTCAGTTGACTGCCCTTAAAATGTCCACAAACATGTGATATCAAATCAAGCATTCAAATAAAGTCTCCAGTTGGTCATGAGAATAGAATCTCCCAGATTTTATCTGATGCAACGACCATTTATTTTTAAATGATCTTTAAAATTGTCATAATAAATCAAGATATTGATTGATTTAATCATTCATTTCCTCATTTATCAGACAGCCTAGTAGCTGCAATGCTATTTTATTACAATTTTGAAAAACAATTTCATTTCCTTATTCTTACATTCCTAGTTTTTCTTACTTATATTTTTTGTGAAGAATCATGGAAGACTGTGAATTTGCATACACGTTTGCAATTGTTCATTTAAAATTGTTCTGTGGGGAATTTTGTGCAATAATTAGTTTAATCATTTATGAATCCTGATTGTTCATTCAACTTGTCAAAAATAACATAGCAGGCATTGTAATGGATTTCTGAAAATAAATAAATGAACTGGTCATAATCATAGGTTATTAACTGGATATCAGGAAATATTCATACACAGATCTGATGTCACAGCTGAGTTACAGTAATCCTCTGGCTTTATACAATGAGGGTTTTAATGACTCAATTAGTACAAGTTGGATACTCTTTAAAAAAAGGTATAAAAATATGTAATAAAAAAACTTACCGATATAAAATCTCCAATACCTTTTATGTTACAGTTGTATTATATTGTGATGGTTAATTGACATTGATAAGTGACATTGACAGTGATCATGAACCCATATTTGCACAAAGATCCCAAGCAAACTTTTATGCCCCTCTTCCAAAAAAATAAAATGGGGAATATTGTTTTGCACCTGTTGGTCAGTCAGTTTGTGGACCAAGTCTTGTTCACTCGATATCTGAAGAACTCTTTGCTTGACAGACATCAAACGTAGTACACTGGTACATCCTAAGGAGTAGATAATGCTACCCCTCTTGATTTTTTGGTCACAAACTTGGTAAACTGACTCTACCTAAGGAGTAGATAATCCCTACTACTTTTAAGGTGAAGATTCAAATTCATGTTTAATACTTATTGTTTAAGAAGTATTTATACTTTTCTCATGCTGATTTATGAAGACGCTTTATGAAGGTATAGTGAAATCTTATCAATTAAATGATATCAGGACTCCGGAAAAGTCTCCGACTGATTTCGGTCATTTTCATGAACCCTCAAAAATGCATGTTAGCTGGACCATTCAGGAAACTGACAAAGTCTACCAACGCATGGAGAAGGATTTGTCATAATGTATAAAAGTAATATGACCACTGATCCCTACTTTTGATGTCTCCATACCTTAATGTTGAGACTAACCATCGTTATCATGCATTGTGTATTTACCACACAATTTCACAATAGTTATCCATATAAGGAACATAGAGGGGTGCTTTAGGGATATTTTTGTTCATCTAATAAAGTGGTGAATAAGACAAAATTCAAGTGAGAAAGAAAAAAAATTGTGTTTGGTCTTTTTTTTTGTGTCCGATTTTGGACATTTTGTTTCGGTCATTTTGACCAAAATTTCAGTAATGTTTCGCAAATATGACCGTTTCTAGAGGCCTGATATATATGTATATAACCTTTTTCAATTTTGCACCATGAGGGACATACAGGTTTCTGAAACATTTCTGGGGTGGGTTTTTTTTTTTAATCATGTTTATCTTTATGTTAATTTTTCTCAATAGAAAAAGTTCCATTATCATATATTTACATTTTCAGTGTGTTTGCCTTTGATATCTTTGTAAACTGTAATGATACTATTTCCATATGAATGTGCTGCAGTTGTGAACGATGTGTAAATGAACCTTCATAAATATAGTACATCTAATTTAACTACTGGGAATTCCAACTGAAATGAAATAAGATTTCTTTGATATATTCACTAAATGTGATAAACAAATCATTTTATATTGTCTTGAAAATATATGCTGATATCATAAAATCAATATACACCTATATTATATAATATCATATAAATGATTATACATGTATAATATATCGTATATGTAACAAGATGGGTTTGTGAAACACTTTTGCCCGCATAGGGCAGCAAAATAATTCTGGTACCTGAAAATAGGTCTTGTAACAAGGAATACATATGTGAAATAAAAAGCCATATATCACTAATCATTCAAAAGTCATGGCCTATGTTAAAGTTTCTCAAAAGTAGGTAAAACTCCAAAGTCAAAGCATGAGGTCAAAAATTGTGATACTAAAAGAAAGGTCTCATCACAATTGGAATACACAAATGAAATGTGAAATATGAAAGTCCTAGTACTAGCCATAGAACTGACCAATTTGATTTAAGTTTTTCAAAGGTATATCAACCCTAGGGTCAGGATCTCAAGGTAAAAAAATTTTGTTGGTTGGTTGTATAGTGTTAAACATTCCCATGGGACCAAGCATTTTGGTACCAAAAGAAAGGTCTTGTGACAAGGAATATGTATGTGAAATATGAATGTCCTACCATCACCATCCATTCAAAAGTTATGGCCAAGGTTAAAGTTTTTTCAGATAAACAAATAGATGGACAGAACAAAAACGATATGCTCTCAAATATCCAATTAAAGGGCATAAAAAAATCATAACATTTGATCCAGGACTGATCCATAATTGTGTGTGTCTATTGTTACCTTTTAAGTCAATATGAGAGGGCTTGTTTGATTCACATTATAAATACTTGATAGTATGCCACATGGCATATACTTCATGAAATCAACATTATAGCAAGCGGCCCAGTTAATAGCTATTTCCCATGTTAAATGAATAGGTAGATCAAATGTCTAAGGTCGCATCACATTGTTTTAAATATGTTTTGACAGCTGCCCATACATGTCGAGATTACTTCAGAATTTTTCTGATCCTACATGCCTGTTATGGATAAATCTCTACATAAAAGAAAACAATGGCTGCACTCACCCCAGTGGCAGCTCTGCACACATTACAGGGTTCTAACAAGAGTATCACAAACCATACATCATACATTTGTCAGACAGTGAAATTCAACTTGTACATCTGGCTGTGAGTAAATTTTGGGTCAATATCTGTATCCAATAAAAGTCAGGAAAACTGACCCACTTTTAGCCTACAGTAGGTCATGGTGCATCAATCCAGCTGACATATGAACTGATTATGTATTTCTCTGAGAGGGAGGTTGTGACAAAATGTAAATGCAATATCTGTATCCATGGTGAAAAAAAGTCCAGGAAACTATTTGACTTACTTTTAGATTTAAAGTAGGTCACGATGCATTATTTAAGCTGAATATGAACTGATTATGTATTTCTCAGAGAGGGAGGTTCTGACAAAATTTTAACACAATACCTGTACCCATAAAAAAAACAAGATGTGATTGTGAAGCATAAATGCTCCTAATAATGACAAATTCCAATATTGGCCATGCCAATGGTAAAGTTTTTAAAAAGTAGGTAAAATGCCAAGGCCAAGGTCACACAGTCAAATATCTTGGTACCAATACAAAGGTCTTGTCACAATAAATACTCGTGTGAAATATGAAAACCCTAGTATTACCATTTAGAAGTTGTGGACAATGTTAAAAGTAGGTCAAATGCCAAGATCAAGACATTTAGTATCAACAGAAAGGGTTTGTCACAAGGAATACTCTTGTGAAATATGAAAGCTTTAGTTCATACCATTTAAAAGTTACTGCCAGAGTTAGTTTTAAAAAGTAATCATATTACCAAGGTCAAGGTCACATGGTCAAAAATTTTGGTACCAATACTAAGGTTTTGTCACAATAAACACTCATGCGAAATGTGAAAGCCATAGTGCTTACCATTTAAAAGTTAAGGCCAATGTTAAAGCTTTTTACAAAGTAGGTCATACCCAAAGGTCAAGGTCACAAGGTCAAAAAAGAAAGGTCTTGTCACATGGAATACTCATGTGAAATATAAAAACCCTAGTATTTGCCATTAAAAAGTTATTGATTCATTGCAGAATGGAATTAAACAATAAGCCATGGTTTGCAACTATGCTATCCAACTGAAATGCAAACTGAACTTGTATTCCTCTAAGAGGAAATTATCCATAATGATCTTGTGCTTCTTGAGGGAGAAATTGTGACCAAATTTCAATGACATGTCAATGAGCATATAAAAATACATGGTAAAATGTTACTGTTACTGTTTAATATTCATTTTCATAAAGATGCTATTGGTTTGTTATAAAATTCATTTTCTAAATTTCAATTAAGGTAGATGTTGTAGCTACCCCCATCCCCCCCTCAGGTGAATTATCAATATTAATGATTCAAAATACAGAAACTGTATAAATTCCAACATCATAAAAATACATAAAATCTGGTTAAAATGACAAAATTTTAATTTCAACATTTTAAAACAACTGCTACTTGACAATTGTACTTTTAATTGTGGGTGTCAGGGAAAATCATTGTAATATAATAAACAATCAATACAAAAAATACCAGCAAAGGACTGATTGCCCTTGACAAAAGTTTTTTTTATTAAATTAATATAGATAATTGATTATTAATAGAAAACAAACTTTTTCAGTATCAAATAGTTCAACATTTTTTTCCCCATCATACCCAATTAATACAATTCCCAAGAAATATATATCTACCATTCACAGTTTAATTAAATAAAAATTTTGCAAAAATCTATGACATCACACATGAGCTACCTTAATTGAAAATTCTGACACCTTTCTAAGAATTTCTGATGTCAAAATTCAGTAGTAATTCCAACTCATGAAAACCATTTATACTGCAATCTCCAACTAATATGCTTAACATCCTGAAAAGTTTGTAAATTACCGGGAATAGACGTAAATCTCCCTATAAAGCATTTCCCTCCCTCAAAATAAATTTTCTCAGATTTCAACAACTATTTGTCTGTCATCATTTGGTTCATTAGCCAATAAAGGGCATATATGTAGTTATGCAAAGTCACTCTTTGAAAATACATATGATTTATAATATAATCATATCATACCTAATCTTGGTCTCAGAAGTATCTTCAAGAGGGGAAGGGTACTTGTATTCATAAGCTTTAAAACCGATTTCAAGGAGTGCCTGGTGAGTTCAGTGAATGTTTCAGAAATGCTGTGGGTTGGTTTTTTTTTTCCAATCAAGAAAATACTTAGCAAAATTCAAAGTAGAGTGACTCATTCAGACTAGGAATTCATGGGAAAAGCCCTTCTGTATATTATGTTAAACCAAGTGTGGTGCTGGGTCTTTGATCTGGTAGATTAAACGAGTTGTAAAACATGCCAAGACATTTTCCTTATTATTTGATTAAGAATTCCTATCTATTTTTTTTTCCCCATTGGTGGGTGGCGATAGGTGAGATTGAGAAAGACTGTAGTGTGAATCTACCTCTAAATAAAAGTGGATAAAGATCAAAGATTCTCCCTTTAATTAAATAATTCTAAAAGGCTATACCCTTGGGATTTAAATATAGGTAGCTTCTTGGAAATAAGCCATATAAGCAAGAGGCCTGAATCTCTGACCCATGAATTTCATAATTTAGATAGAAAGCTTATAGACATCATAATCATGCATTTAGTTTTACTGAATTACATGTAAGAGTAGAGAAAATTTTCTAAGATTTGATACATTTTCACTATATGGCCATATTGGCCCCACCCTTGGGCCTAAACCCCTAACCCAAGAGTCATGAATTTCACAATTTATGTAGGGGCTTTGTAGTCGAGTGGTTAGGTTAGAGAATTACCCTCAAAATCACAAGGCCTCTTACGTCTATTCAGCGAGGTTCGATTCTCGCTCGAGATGATATATATGAGAATGTTTGCCAGTTTACTTTCGAAAGGTCAGTGGCCTCTTCCCAGGTACATTGTATCTGGTTCTCTCTTCCCCCAATAAAAAACAGGACACCACAAGATAACTGAAAAATTGTTGAGTGTAGCAGAAAACAAAATCAATCAAACAATCACAATTTAGGTAGAGAGCTTCATGATTATCATAATCATGCATTTAGTTTTTCTCAAATATATACCTGAGTAGAGAAGATTTTCTAAGATTTTTAAAAATATGTATTTTCATTATATGGCCATGTTGGCCCCACCCTAGGGCCTGAACCCCTGGCCCAGGAGCCACAAATTTCACAATTTAGGTTCACAGCTTCATGGACATCATTATCATGCATATAGTTTTTCTCAAGTATATATGGAAGTAGAGAAGATATTTTAATTGAATACATTTTTCACTATATGTCCATACTGGCCACACCCTTTTTTCACAATTCATGGACATCATAACCATACATTTAGTTTTTCTCCCAAATGTTTGGGAGTAGAGAAGATTTTTGAAAATACATCCTTTTTTTTTTTTTTTTAGCATATTTGGCCCTGCCACTGAGACCTCAGGGGAGATAAGGTCATAATTTTCACAATCTATATTCCTCTTACCCTAGAGATATTTCACACCTAAAATGGTAAGAATTGGCCTTATAGTTTTCAAGAAGTTAAAAATTGGTAACGGATGATGACAGATGAAGACCAACAGCAATAGGTCACCTGAGTGACTCAAGTGACCTAAAAATGACTACATAGGAGACATATTTCAAGCCCTAAAAAATCTGTAAGATCCAGGAGCTTCAACGGGCTTTGTGTTTTGCCCTGGACCCACTGGGGGCTTTAAGGTGTCCCCAGACCCCTTGCCTCATGAAGTTATGCCCCCTCTTCTAACTTCAATAATCAGGATTCTGCAGTTGTCAAGATTTCAATTGTCAGGATTCTGCAGTTGTCAAGGTATTCAAGAAATAAATGTTTTTCAGTGAACATGCAATTTATGATCTGCTGATATAATCCATGATGATCATTACTGAATATTTACATGCACATTTTGCTATTCCCTTCAAGCTTCTCCTCCCCAGGTGTGTCCATACAGATTATATATATATAATGAAAAAATAAGTTTATATTAAACACAGGACTGACTACAGAAAAGTAAAGCAGAGTCAGAAATTGAGAAGTTGAGCAAAGACACATCAACAGTATGAAGTAGCAGGAGGTCTTTCATGGTCACAATCCATGACTGAAATGTACGCTCCTGTCCCTTTAACTCTCTTTTCTTACTTCTTGTTTCTTATAAATATGCATGATGAGAATGATGTAATTCGTTGTTCAATAGAATTAATACTTAGTCTAAAATCGAAGATCTGGTTTAGCACAGCTGCATTTAACTCAATAATGGCTACAGCCATCAAAACTTTTGCTTTAATATGCAACAAAAATATCTGTGACAAGAAATCATATACCTCAATATGTCTGTTTGTTCATTTGTTAACTGTTTAATGTCGAAATCGCCATATCTGTATCTATCTGTATATAAGTTCTGTTTTGGTTAGTTTACCAAGGAAGTGGAAGAACAAGTTCTACATGGTCAAGAGCAATTTGCTCGCATTCTATAAAAAGAAGGTACTCTACAGCGTCATAATGACTACCTTTTCAACCATTAATGAAAATGTGAATATCTGCAGTATTTGTCTATTCATTTCAAATCGCATTGAGTAGCTGAGTAGCTCAGTCGGTTAGCACGTCCACTGCTAAACTATAGATTGCGGGTTAAAGTCCAGCAGAGGTTTTGTATTTTATTTAAATTGCTTTCTACTAAAACTGCATTTATTGACTAAATAAAGTAAATTTGAAAATTTTCAATTTCAAAACATTGTTCATAATCCTCCACTTTTCATCCACATCTGATTTCTCTGGTGTAGCATTCCTCCTTAAATCTCCAACTAACCTGTGCTCAAAAGCTCAGCAATTGGCTGAACTGCGCCATGCATATTTATGAGAAACAAGAAAAAATTTCATGCAAATTACTTAGAGCTATGGGTGAAAAGGGAGAAGAGTGCACATTTCAGCCATGGTTGCAGCGATGGAGGTCTTTAAGTCAAGTTGAGCAGTTCAGGATGAGAAATCTTCACATGAGCCTACACTTGAGCCATAAGCCAAGTCTAAATAACCTAAAGAGAAAGATGAATTACAGCTGAAGACAGATGACTCAAAAATCCAAATCAGTCACAGGATGAAAATTTCAGTGATCCACAACAAACCAAGAACACAAACTCTGTATTGCTAAAAGTAGTTTTTACAGTATAACATGCTTATAATGTTTGTTTTTCCACCACACTCAACAATTTTTCAGTGCGTCCAGTTTTTATAGGTGGAGGAGAGAACCCAGATACAATGTATCCGGGAAGAGACCACTGACCTTCCGGAAGTAAACTGGCAAACGTTCTCACATATATCGGCGAGAGTGGGATTCGAACTCGCGCTGATTAGAGGTGAGAGGCCTTGTGATTTTGAGTGCAATGCTTTAACTACTAGGCCACGGAGGCCCCTGCTTATTATGAACACACTTTGTAATGAACTTATGCGTATTGTAAAGTTACATTTATTCATGTATGATAGGAAAGTAACAAAAATCTTGTATTGGATATAACAAATTTTGGTTATAACAAACTATTTTTCACTGGCCCAAAGATTTGCTATAACCATGTTTTACTGCACTAGAAATTGAATGGGTATAAAATTGTTAAAATATGTCATGAAACAGTTCATTTTAATATGTGCAATTCATTATGGGTTCTAAAGGAAATGGTTCATTTCATTACGTGTGATTTTGCTTTGAGTCCTGCAGGAAACAGATGGGACATGCAAATATATCCTTCAAGCAGAATTTACTGCCCTGCCTATTAATAATACTTTTCAAAATCTCAGAATATAAGGTTCATAACATGCAACTAATTCTCAGGTGATTCCAATTATAGTGAACTATATTAATTGCAATGGGCCTTACAAAACTTCTAGTTCAAGACTTGTTATCAATTTCCTTTCACTCTAATGAATATTGGTTGCTAAATTATGATTGAAATTTCTATTGCCATTTAATTTCTGGAGAAGAAATCTTGTGAAAAACAGCAGTGTGTCCAAATACCAAAAAATAGCAAGATGAAAATTTCAGTTATCCACAACCAACCAAAAACTCAAACTCTTTATTGCTAAAAGTAGTTTTTACATTATAACATGCTTACAATGATGATCGTTTTCATGAACTCATAATTCCAGTTCTACATTATTTTGATTAAATTGAGAATAAGAAGTTAGTTATGCATCAGGATTCTTGCACAAAATACACTCAATTTCAAAACTAATGCACAAATGTCGATTTGGGAGGGCTAATGGGGCTCTTATCATATATAATTACTTGAAGGAAAATGAATCATACATAATCATTTGAAGGAAAATAAATCAATCATATCTGAGATAATTGCTGTACTAGAATAGCCTATGGACCAACAGAAATGTCAAATCTAAGATATCCTACTATAAACTTTGCATGCAGGTTGGAGGGGTGGGACATAACAAATACATGAGCAGTCCTCCTCCATTAGTAAAGGATCATTTTATATGTCTACAAGAGTTATCCCTTCATCCTCAAACTCAATATTTCTCATGATACAATACAGACCCTGAAGCACACTACTACACCAGTGGAAGAAAGAAAAGAGAATAAGAGCATGAGGATGGAATTTTTTGCCTTGATTAAAGTTTTACAATATAATTTATTTGATAAATAAAATTAGAACATATACAGTTTCAGATCCTGAGGCATGCTACTACACCACCTGTACATAACTATAAAATGATTCTTACAACAGAACAGTTTGTATGAGCACTGAATAATTTTCATGAAATGCTGAATAGGTTGCACAAAACAATGAACCGTTTGCAGTAAATGCTCTGCATAAAACACTGGCTGCCTTATGAACAGTGGGCATGGTTTGTATGAAACAGTGGGCAAGGTTTGCATGCTTTGTGAACAGTTTGTATCAAACTTGCACAATTCAGATTTTGTCAGTATTCAATTTGGCTCTTTAAGTGGTGATTATTAAATTGAAAATCCTACTTTATATAGTTAAAGACATATTCCTGATTTAACATTAATGCTACACACAAATTCCTTAAAAAATGATGAAAATCATAACTAATTTTTGTTTTTATACACAAAATGAATACAATTTAAAATTTGTATGGAATGTAATTTATTCTCATGATTTCTTAAACAAGTCAGAAACTGTGCAAAATTTTTATACAGTTATATTGGGAGGTGTTATATATTTCAACTTTTTAAAATCATGGAAAACTTACAAGTCCCTTATTTTCAAAAACTTCATATTTGTACTTACTATAACCACACTAAACTAAACACACATACACACACACTTTATATTAAGTGTCCTTAAAGTACATCAAATTCCAAGTTGAAGGTCACAAGGTCAAAAACTTATGTACCAAAAGGAAAGGTCTTGTCACAAGAAATGTACATTTAAAATATGAATCCAATATTATTCACCATTTAAAAGTTATGTTCAAGATTAAAGTTTTGGTTGAAGTCTAAAATTTGGGCCCAACTCCAAGGTCAATGTCATAAGGTCAAAGATCATGGTATCAAATGAAAGGTCTTATCAAAAGAAATCTATATACAAAAAATATGAAAGCCCTACCTTAAAAGGGCATGGACACAATGTGAAATGAAAATTTTTTAATTTAATTTCCCATTTTTAATGTTTACAATGCTTAACTAGGGTATTTCTAATGATCAGCAAAAATTTTAATGTCTTCACATATAGATTGCTTGATAGAAATATCACGTTTAAAATGAAATGAGATGTGACAAACACTAGAAATTATATAAAAGTGTTCAGGATAACTTGTAAACTGAAAAGATCAACTTGAAAATTTTCAGGTCACATGGTGTCCATGCTCCTTTGAAAAATTCAACAGATACTGCCTAGTTTAAATTTCCTTATGTTTACTAATAAATCCAATTTTCATTATCACCAGCATATGGTGTGTATATCTCCAGAGAGCATGTTCTGTATTAAATCTTTAAAACAAGGCCAGCTACTGACAAATCAAATAACTGGATGTTTCAGGGGTTTCAACAGTCTCATTTCAAGTCAGCATTTCATAAATTCTATGGTCATTATAATGATTTTATTTCCAAAATACATCCTGTCATTAGTTTGAATGCTATTTCCAAGCAATTGTAAGACTATCCTTTACACACTGATTTTAACTACAGATAACCCCATTTACCTCATCAAGAAAGAGGGAACACAGTGTGACTTCCCAACAGGGGATGCTTACTCCTCAAGAGCACCTGATCCCACCTTTCTTGTTTCCAGGCATCTGTGTTTGCCCTACTCCTGAGTTTGCATTCTTCATAGGATTTATGAGCCTGATCGGTGTGTGTTATCTTCCCCTTTTTCATCCAGCAAGGCAGAAGTCCCATGGAAATATTAAGTATCAAAATGCAAGTAATTTAGAAAACATACATCATGATAAATCATGACTGAAGAAAACTTCATTTCTGAAAATGTGAAACTTGAGAGTAATTAACATGCCTAATACTGCCAAATAAAACTAGCTGTGATTAAGCTATTGAATTTTTCTATCAATTAATAAATGCATAAGTTAAAACTACTGTATGTTTCATCCAATACCAGATTTCCCAACAAAAGAACATTTATAATTATGATATCTACCAACATCCTTGAAAAGGATAACTAATGGATTGTACAAACAAAAACAATGAATCATTTTCTTCTCACACAAATTGTTTATAGCTCTTATGAAAAAATGAACTAATTCTAACTATGAATATTGAATTTGTATCCTTTTTCTCTCTGTTACAAAACACAATATTTCAAAGAATGGTAACAAAGAGAAGAGAAAGCAATAACAAAACTTATTGGGTTTTTTTTTTCACCTTCACAATTCCTCATATCATAAAGAAATTTTACTTTTCTTTGTCCTATATTAGACACTTCTTCAAATCTGCTGTATGTGTTTGATGTGCAAAAGGTCAATTTATCAGAAGTCCCATTTAACCTGCTGCAAACAGAAGAACCAGCATTTACCCTGCTGCAAACAGAACAACCAGCATTTACCCTGCTGCAAACAGAACCACCAGCATTTATCCTGCTGCAAACAGAACAACCAGCATTTACCCTGCTGCAAACAGAAGAACCAGCATTTACCCTGCTGCAAACAGAAGAACCAGGTTTAACCTGCTGCAAACAGAACAACCAGCATTTACCCTGCTGCAAACAGAAGTCTAGAAGAAAAAAAATCCTGTCCTGAATATCTAAGCTAAACTCTAATATTCAACAACAGTATAAAACAAGATGTGTTCTTAAAACTTAAATGCCCATGAAAGTGCCTATCCTGATGAAAGGCTTTACAAATATAATACATGTAACATTAACATGATATGACTAATTTGGACCCGTCCTTGAGTAATAAAAAAATTGGGGTTGCAAAATTCACAATTTTGGTACATCTTTTTCTGCTTTGCCTAAATGTGCATTTCATTTTTATACTGTATCACTAAAATTACAGAAGTCTTTCAAATGATAAAGACAATAATCACTATAATAATGTTGGCTCCACCCTGAAAACAAAACCCTTTCCCCCTAGGATCACGAAATTTACAATTTTTGTAAAGGAAAACCTACTGTCTAAAAATATCAGTTTAGTTTCAATTTAGAATCCATAGCATTAAAGATGATATAATTTAAATGATTTATACAAATACATTATATATACCATGTATGGCCCCATCCTGGATTCAAATCCTCTACCTTGGGGATCATTTTGACAGAGGTCTTATTGCTCTACATCACTATGAATTTAGTTTTTCTTACACATGTGTGGTTGTAGAGATTTTTGAAAATTGGTCAAATTTTAGTAGTTTTTCTCCTGCTCCTAAGGCCCCAGGGGTACAGGAGTACTTAAATTTACAATTTATCATCCCTTGTCCCAAAGATGCTTCATACCAAATTTGAAGAGAATTGGAATGGTAGTTATCAAGAACTTAATTAAATATGTTCAATTGTTAAACATGTGCCAGATGCAGACCAGTTGTATATTTCCTATGATGTTCAAAAATTATGATAAACTGCCCCTCCCTACATAACACTAAACAAAGTTTTCCCACTGTTTAAGACATAAATGGAATTAAAATTCCATGCAGTGAAATTTATTCATTTTACTTATATAAACATAAATTTAGTGTCTATTTTCATCGCTTCTGACAAATTTTATTTGTTTTAGCAAGTGACTTTAGTATGCAAGTTTTATCACTTACAGATATGCTTTATATAATGAGTTCAAATGAATTGCAAGATAATGAGATCTAAAGAAATGTCAGTGTTTTAAAATTTTCATCTTAGTTGCAAGATTGTTTCTGAAAAAGTTTACTGCTTCATATCTTTATAAAAATCAGACCAGTTACTCTATATCAAACAGGCCAGCTAGGACTTTATGCCAAAGAATCCCAATTTTGTCTGTCCAAGAATGTTTATGCAATTTATCATTGATATTGCAACGTATTTTTCTGCTGCAAGCATGGATTTTTTTTTTTTAATCTTTTTTTTATCATTTCATGCATGCGGAATGGTGAGTTCAGCTGATATATATCAGTAATTAATTTAATGCACAACATTTTACTTGACAAAACATGTTCTATTTATGTGTCTGTACATTGATGCCTTGCTCAGAAGCAAATTGATACAAGACATTTATCAGCAGACTGAAATCACTGTATAATCCATAATTATTCATTTCCTTAGAAGTCATTGTAATCTATTATTTGAACAATATTTCATTCATCAAGCCATGAATTGGATTAGAAAGCATGCAAAATGTCTATTTCAGCCTTCTAATTACATTAACATGTCAAGCAAATAGTACAAGTTTGTACAGCTAATCATATGTCTAAGAAATGGAAAGGAAAATAGAAAAAAGTATTGTTTGTAAAATGCAACAAAATATACTGTAAAATTGCTACCAATTTCAGAAAAAAGTGGATATTGTCTACAAGTGTCAAATTTGTCATTACATAGCATTACAAATCTTCACATTCCTTTTGAGACTTAATTCATCTCAAGACTTCCTTATAGTAAAAGATCAACTGATACTGGATCAACTAAGATAGGAATTCTACTCTGGATTCTAGACTGGATGATACTGGAATTCTAGTCTGGATGGTTTGAATACTGTTGATTATTCATTATTCTGGTTGATTTGAAGATTGTTGATTAACTCTGTTTATTAATTCTGGTTGCTTTGAATACTGTTGATTGACTCCAAGTGGTTAGAATACTGTTGAATAATTTAATTTTTATTTCATGCTAGTCTCTGATTGGTCACATTCAAATTGAAGGAACACAGATTATATTTGTATAACCTGGTTTGGTATGGGGATAACACACACACCCAGCTTAATTTATTTCACAACACTGTTTTGGGCCTTATATGACATAAAGATCGCTTCATCGATCCACCTCTCAACAAAGCAAACCAAAAACAATATCATGCATCACATTTTATCAGATGATGTCACCTCATATTGAAATGTGGATCAATTAGCCATTTGCCTTAGTATTTTCCTATGTTAAATGAATTTAATATTAATGAAAATGTTGCATGTAAGGTTAATTTTTCATGTAGTAGACACTTTTTAAGTTTCAAAGCCACGAATTATTGCATTTACTTTGGGTTGGCTGTCAACAATGTAATTTCCTGTATTTTCTCAATCTGATCTGTCAGAACTGAGTGACATTAAAGTCAATCTTTAAAGGGCATCAAAATGAGAATTCCCAAAATGACTAACTGCTCGTCACATCATTTACAATTTACTTGTGCAATGCAATGCAGAGTCTTAAGATGGACATAGGCAAGTGGTTCATACTGATAGGCATATCCAACATTTTTCATTTAGTCATTCATGTTATAATTTTGTCCCAAATCTGCAAACAAATTGGAAAGGAAAACAATGTTTTTGAAGGTTTTGTCAACTTTCAGTGTCCCAGACAGTGTATGCTAATGATTTGCAGGACTACATGGATTTAAGTTCTTTAGAACATGCAGATTTTGGAAACTTTTAACTAGAAATATCTGTGACACGAATGTTCTGGATTTGAAATGATCAGTCAGCTAATCTACTACAGTAAATACCTGTTACACCTCAATCAGAAAATGAAGAGAAAATTAATAGAATCTCAAAAAAATGGTTAACACTTCGAAAAATACAGTCTGGGCATTCTGGGTATTGGCAAATACTTAGAAATGGTTGTGGTGAATGTGTAAAGGGAATACATAAAATGACAATACAGGAAATGAATTTATCTCAAACATTTCATCATTGAGGCAAAAAAAAAAAACAAAAAAAAAAATCCCCACCCATCCCCCGAACAAACAGTTGTACCCCCTCAGTTACAATATCTTATTTCTTGCTGTCTTTCATGACACTTGAGAGACAAAAATGTACAGGTCAAGAATTTTCTGTGTATCAGAACCTCTCAGAATTCTTAAAATGTTCAAACACAAGAACAAAGAAGTGCTACAAATGGGACTCAGAACAAAAGGGAAATTTTAACTGTTTAATACATGTAGCATGTCTGGGTTACTGCACACCTGATGTTACAAAAGATAAACTCAATTATTTTGCATATTTTGATATGAAAATTGGACATTTAGAATGGAAAGGGTTCAGACTGTTTAATTTTGGATTTGCACCTTTTCTTCAATTTGAGGTTGAATAGACTCTATTGATTTAAAAACAAGAATTATTTAATCAGGATATGAATTGTTTCTGTAAAGGCCAACATAAAAAATCTGACCCTGTAGTGCATGGCATATGACATTGAGCATATGCCTTTTTCTTTTTTTTACCACGAAATGTCATCAAAACAAACACATTTCTTCACTAAATGAAAACTATTTTAAAATATTGTAAAGTCATACATTGATTTGATTTTTGCAAATTTTAAAATAATATTGATGAAGTTGAGAAAAACCTTAGGTGCGATAATCAGGGTTAGAAACATCACATAATTTAATGTAAAAATGCGCATTGGCCAATTGATGAACAAATTTCAATTTGGAAAGGAAGGAAGGGGGGGGGGGGGGGGGGGGGGGGGCTTTCTATGTCCATATGGTCTGGATACTAGTAACAGTGTGGGTGAAAATGGTAGACCTAAATGATTCTTTTTTATTGATGGTCAAGCAGACATAGACAGTTCTATTTAAAGACAATCAGGAAGAAGAGAGTCTTAGGAAATTCCAGGGCCAAGACATTGCTGAGTACAATGTTCTTTTATTCCTAAGCTATTGGCATTGCAAGGCCACAAGCATTACCAGTTGCAGTATGACCAATTCACATTTAGAGAAATTGAAGGAGTGCACTATGTTGAGACCTTCGAGTGCAGCAATAGAACCTATAAAGGCAGACTTGAGGATCTGGAGATTGCAAACAAAAACATTCAACATTATTGCCAAAATGGCAAAATTAATCTCTTTTTCTGATTCCCTCTCTCTGTCTCTCTGTCTCTCTCTCTGGATCTGAAACAACAACCTCTCTCTTTATATTCATGCTGTTTGCTGTTAAAGGAGTAATTTCATTCTTGTATTACAGATGAGCACAATATTGCAGATTTCTTCAGATAGTACATAGAGGTGAAGTGACAAGGTGCATTTTATAAGCAATCTCTTCAAAGATATTCTTTCATTATGGAGAACAGCTCGTAGGCATCAACAAGACGAAGAATTTTACGAAAATCATTTGTCAAAATGAAGTTGCACGAAACAACTTAACATGACCGGTGTACATGAACAGAAAATCATGGCCAGAAAGGCACATAGGTCTGTAAAATTTGTGTAAGACACTCATCATCAGTTTTCCACAAAAGATAACAGTTATTCTAATCTGTCTCCCACAGGTTGCCCAGGAATAAAATTACACAAGTATGATAAAGAATAAGACAATGTGGAAAATTGCATTAGTGCATGCCATTGCAAGGAAAAACCTGAGAAGAAGTCAAGGTATAGCAGTGTACTTAAAGAAATATCCTCAAATCAACATACTTTTAACAACTGCAATATTTCATTCAATTTAAAACAAACTGCAATTTGATCAGGGAAATAATGCACCTATATGTAAAAGTGAATAGTTAAGTTCTATTATTATTATTTTTTGTTTGCTTTTTATCATGGCTATGCCACTTCTATGATCACTGATTCTGTTGGATGTCTTCATTTTATCGACTTTGTCAGTGAGAAAATTAATAAAAACACTTTGACAGCTTCCTGGTTTCAAGCTACCTAGCTTATGTATGTGGTATTGTGTTAATTTCAGTAAGTTATTGAACATACAATGACTTCCTGAAATTGCATGACACCACAAACCTTAAGCTCCTTTGAGACCCGGGTTAAGAATAGGTCCTTAGTACCCCTTGCTTGTTATAAGAGGTGACTAAATGGGGTGGTCCTTCAGATAAGACCACAGAAACCGAGGTCCCATGTCACAGCAGGTGTGGCATGATAAAGATCCCTCCCTGCTCAAAGGCTCTAAGCGCCAAGCTTAGGCCTAAATTTTGCAGCCCTTCACCGGCAATAGCAATGTCTCCATATGAGTGAAAAATTCTCCAGTTAAACAATATACAATCAATCAATCACAAACCCTAAGCTCCGCCTCTATAACGATATCAAGATCTGATGCACAGCAATAGGAAAAATACCACTAAAATAATTTGGTATGTAGAGCATTATGATGTCATTCATCCTTGATGTTTTTGTTTGAACTTCATCCTAAAAACATAATTATAACTGTATTTAAAAGACATAATTCTAAATGTATTAAAAAAACAATTATAACTGTATTTATTGAGTGTTAAATGATCCTAGAGTACCCATAAATCATCTCCCTAAGACAATATGTGTCATTGCAATGGTCAGCATGTGCAAATTACTTAACTAACCTTTTCATCAACTTTAGCAACAAAAGACCTGTCAATTGCATCTTGTGAACATTTCTATTGCCAGATTTAAAATGTAGGATTCTGTGTATACCAAATGATCTTATTTCCTATTTTTGTCCTCTAGAATTTTATCAAGGCCAAGCCAGTTTCATTTTCTTGAGACTTTCTAAATAAAAATTGAAATGGAGATATTTGTATTCATATTATATTGCATTTAATCATTGTATTTTCAATTACAGTAAAACACAAATTGGCATTTCCCCTCCTAAAAACTTTTTCCTGCACAGAATCCCATATAAACCAAGTTTCAGTACTGTAAGATTTGACCTACTTGGCAAATGTAATAACAAGAGGCCCATAGCCCACATTGTTTACATGAGTCACCTTGTCCCTGCTGTTGTTCGACTGTTGTGTTTTTGAAAGATTTTTTCTCAATCTTTATTCCCATGAAATATTTTGACCCCATATTGGGGGCCCCAACTTAACCCCAGTGGGTCATGAATTAAATTAATTCACACAACATGGGGATGCCTCAACACCAATATAACTATTATGACCTTGTTCTGGAGAAGGTCAAGGTCACAAGGTCAATCACCATGGTATCACAAAGTCTTGCAATAAAAATTCTTTTATAAAAAAAAAATATAAAAGCCTTACTTTAAATATTTAAGAAGGTATTTAATAGGTTATATTTTCGTAAAAGTAGTTCAAATGCCAATGATCTTTGGAGTAATTATCAGGTCTACTTTTATTTCCCATGAGTGAGGTAGGTCTGTTTTTAATTCACATAAGATTTTCATATAGGTGGTGATAAGTCTATTTTTAATTTATATGGGGGTGGGGGCACAAGATTTATATATGCAATCCATAATGTTTCGTAATTCTCATCTTATAGTTCAACACATTAATCAAAATGCACATGTCGAACACTTCTGAAGATTTGATGATTTTTTTAAAATAATCCCTTAAATAGTCTTATATCTGCTACCAGACCATTTCATTTCTTCAGTAAACTGTACCTGCATAATCATTATCTGTATTAGTCCAGACATTCTATGGTCAAAATTGGTCGAAGGTAGGACAAATTGCAAATGTTTTCATTTCTGTTTTATTTTGTTCCCATAATATGTGGCAATGACATTCTAAAAATACAGATAAATATATTTAGTGGAAGAGGTCCAAATTTGCAGCAAAGTACAACCATGTCAATGACTGAAACCGTGAAGTTTACAATCATTACAGCAATAAAGGGAAGGCATATCTTTTGATCTGTGTAACATATAAAGGCAAATGACCCCTCATTTTAAACTTCTATAAGTCCAGTTTACATTGATATCAATTAAGTTAAAGTTTTTAGGTCAAAAAGTGCCTAAAAATCATATTTGAAAGCTCACTCGGATTTTCATGTTCACTCAAATGTTTAGTGGCCACCAATATTTTTGGTTGATCTGTAAGACAAGTGTAACTGGCACGTAGTCAGTTTATTCTGTCACAGGATCATCATCAGAGTCTGACCCTGTTGCCAACATAGGTGTGTTCGAACATACCCCTCTGCAATCTGTACAAGCCATTGAACAGTCCATTCCATTCTTGCGATAGATGCAGCGCATTGTATGGCATCCTGATTTGCACTTGCATCTGATGAACTCAAGCAGAGCTTGAGGTGCTGGGGGAAGGTCTATCAAGATGGGCATCATTTTGCCATGGCTGATTACAACATACTGCATGTACAGTGAACAAAGTTCATCCCAAGTCATCCCTATGGACCATGGGATACGATGTAGCAGTGCTCCACCATCAAGGACAAATTGGACCTGATCTTGTGGACCAACAGCACTTTCCAGCTGTGGGGACCACAAAGCATTTGCCAGATTAGCTTTATTTGCTGGTCTCATGACATATTTGGAGTCAAAGAGTGCTGGTGGATATGTACAGAGTTCATACATGAACACTTCAGATAGATCATTACATCTCACACCAGCGGTAACAAGGCGCTGAAAGAGCAAACTGTCACCACCAGTTGGGAGTTTTGGAGTCCTTATCCTGACTCATGACATACTCTATAACATAATACATTCTTTAATTAATTTAGGGGTATGTTCAATAATTTGAAGATAGGTCTTAATTTGAAATGATTGCTGAACAAAATTTCAAAACTATTTCACCTATCTGGAGACATCACATTTATGCATTATTCAGTATACAACTTCCACTTTCAAACTAAATACAATCACAACAAACCTCCATGTAATTACTATAATTATTCATGTACTTCCATATCTATTCAATTAAGGCTTCAAAATTTTTACTTCCAATTCACTATAATTATCTATATCTACCCATAAGAAGTAGTGAGCTTTTTCTGAGTACTATCATTTCCCCCCACATTAATAACTCCCTAGCACAAAATCCATGCCAGTTTTAATTTTATTTAAAAACAAATCTACATCACAAATACCTTGATTGTAAATATTTTCAAAAAGATTCCTTTGTTTACTTCAGTAAAACGGTGTCACTTCACCTTAATCCTAGTTTGTAGGTACCAACATCCTCACATCATTTCTGAAGACCCCATGTCTCCATCAGTTCCGGTTCTACAGTTATACAATATTTTATAATCAAGATCAAAGGTCAAGCTCACTGGAGTCACTTGACCTTGATACTAGTTTGTAGGTCCCATCATCCTCTTATCATTTCTGAAGATCTTAGATCCCTATCAGACCTGGTTCTGAAGTTATATCAGTTTTTGTGTTCAAGGTAACCAGTCACTAGGGTCACTTGACCTTCATACTAGTTTCATAGGTCACAACATCCTTTTATCACTTTTGAAGATTTCATGTCTCTATTGGTCCCAGTTCTTATGAAATACAGTTTTTATGATCAAGGTCAAGATCACTGGAGATACTAGTTTGTAGGTCACAATATCCTTTTATCATTTCTGAAGATTTCAGATCCTATCAGTCTCAGTTCTAAAGTTATACACGTTTTTATGATCTAGGCCAACAGTCACAGGAATCATTTGACATTGATACTGGTTTGTATCCACTTATCATTTTTGAATATCCTATGTCTCCATGAATTCTGATTTTATAATTATACCAGTTTTGTGTCAAAGATCAGAGGTCAAGGTCATGAGTTCCTTGACCTTGATACTGATTTGTAGAATATATTACCCTTCATCATTTCTGAAGATCCCATGTCTCTGTCAGACCTGGTTCGGATTGATCCAAGGTCAGAGATCAAGCTCACTGTAGTCACTTGACTTTGATACTAGTTTGTAGGTCCTATCATAGTCTTATCATTTCTGAAGATCCCATGTCGTTATTAGTCTCAATTTTAAAGTTATATCAGATTTTATGCTCATGGTCAGAGGTCAAGGTTAGTGGAGTCCCTATACATTTATACTAGTTTGTAAGCCCTGTCATCCTCTTCTCATTTCTGATTACCTCAGGACTCAATCACATTTGTCAAGTTATAAATTATGTTGAACTATAGAATTAATTTTTCCTCATACTAGAGTTCTATGTTAGACCACCACCCCCATTTGATCACCCAAAATGTACCCTACACCCAATCAATCTGAAAACAAAAACTTTTCTGCACAACTGAATACATTTGCCTATCATATATTTGAATATCTAATACTTTCATCAATGTGTTATGGAGAATGGCTGAAGAGAGGTTTAGGCAAGAAAAAGTGGCAGAACAAGAAGCAGAAGAATACGAACTGAGCAAAAACAATGTCTCCTAACTTTGCTTGAGAGGATTTTAAGATTTTTTCCCACATAATACCATTACCATGATTTGAACTGGAATCTGCACTACACGTCAATGCTTGTACATAACATGACTAATCATGATGCTGCAGCTCTTGAGATAAAGATTTTTTAAAGTCTTTTCCCTATATTTCCACCTTTGATTTGAACTAATTTGAATCTACACTACCTCAAGATTAATATGACTATTCATGGCCATATTATTCTTCAAAGATTTTCTCTATACATTCCCAAGAAAATTTGATCCTCTGTTGTAGCCAAGCCCTACCCCTGGCAGCCCTAATTTCAACAACTGAAACTTTCACGTAAAATTTGTCCTTTCTAGGCAAGTGAATCTTTAGAAGAAAATTTTGATAGGCTGTCACCATACTTTCATTATTTATTAATCAACTCCCCTTTGAAAAGGGTGTGACCCTATATTGAACAGTTTGGAATCCCCTTCACCAAAGGATGCTTATGTCAAGTTTGGTTGAAATTGGCCCATGGTTCTGAAGATGTAAAAAAAAATATGTAAAGTTTACAAACAAATGTCAGACAACAGGTGATCAGAAAATCTCACTTAAGCTTACTGTTATTTGGTTAGCTTCATGTAAAACAATTTTATTAAGCTGTTCATATATCTTCACTTCAAAGACTTCTTTACCATGTACATATCAAAAGTTTAAAGGTTGATCCTGTATGTGTCAAAGATCACCTGTCAGTGACACACACAATGCATATACATGTAAATTAGTGAGGGTCATTACAAAGTAAATTTCATTAAAAATTCTGACAACGCGAACTCTGATTAGCATCTTAATATAATGAATCTACTATGACTCACATTTGTAACCTTCAAACAACTTGGGCTTTATCAAATCAAAATTGATACAAGACATATTCATTTCCAGTAATGAACACATGTCAATTTTAGCAAGCAATTTCAATGTATACAGCATGAGGCAACAAAAGATTATTATAGCTCATTCAAATGAAATTGACAGTTCATAATTCATGGATACTATGTCCTTTATGAACTAAATAAATACATCAGATTGTTTTATGAACTTGTGAGGTTGAAATATGCTTTGGGGTCTTTGTACTGCTCGTGATGACAATTATGTGTGGAAGCAGACATATAGTTTACTTCACACAGAAATCCACTGCCCGTTTTGATGTACTCCAGACATTTTGCTATTGAGATGAGTCATCATTAGATGCTTTTAGTTAAGAACCACATACGATAAATTATGTCAATAAAGACACTGTAAAGATTGAAAAATTCAATACTAGGTGTGGGTGGGAGTCTTCACTACCAAATTTCACATATTTTCAACTACAAAAATTAGCTCTGCTCTAAATTCTGCAAGCAATTCATCATAAAGTTTTCAGTAAAATACAACAAATTCTTATGCCTCTTTGCTATACTATACTATTTTTATGCATGTAACTACATGACACTACTTTTAAAGTCACGTTTTATTGTTCAGAAATGTAAGCAGAAATACTTTCATTACATATGACTTGAAAACTGGTTTCATGCAAGTTGCAAGAAATAATATATTTAAACTTTAATGTTCAAAAGCACAACTCCCAGAAACAAGAGGCCAAAAGGCCTTAACAGACACCTGAGGATCACAGCCCATACATAGACTGTTGGGGAGTCTCATATTTGCATTTACACCTCATTCTTGAGTCTTTTGTTCACAGCTTTATGATCTTTCATAATTCCCATTCAATTAAAATAGAATGAAAAATGAAGTTTGAAGCATTTAAATCAACCCTTTTTTCCCTGACCAAGGTGCAATGAATTTCACAAATTTGGTAAAGGGCTTCATGGATATAATAACCATGCATTCAGTTTTTTCCCATGTTTGAAGAGAAGACTTAAATTTTGAAAACTTTCATTTTTTTTTCCTTTCCATTTTTGGCCCCAACCACGAGGAAGCTATGATCATAAATTTCACAATTTACATTCCTCTTATCCTAACAGTTTTTGCCCCATCCCCAAGGCCCCAGAGGAGCAAGAGCCATGAAATTTACAATTTGTGGTGTTTCCCTCTTCTCAAAGATACTTCATACAAAATTTCATCGGAATTAGAATGATAGTGATCAAGAAGTTAAAAATGTTCAATTGTTAATACACAACAGATGACAGTAGACACAGACCAATTGCTATAGGTCACGTAAGTTAACTCATTTAACTTAAAATCAAATCAGAATTTTCTTTGGATATACACATTTACACAGTACGTGCAAATTAAATATAAAGTTACATGGAATTCTGTTTAGTAGTTTCAAAGGCTTGTGCTAACAAATTGCTTCAGTTGTATATCTCTCGTAATATTGACCAAACTTGAATAGCTCTATTCAATACCTTTCCAATGGTATAAACACAAGCCTTCACCTCCACATAGTTTTAAACTTACAGTCATTTCTGTAGAGCCAGTCATTGACTACTATTGTAAAAATGGTTAGGAAACGGGTTGAGAATATTGAAGAAATTAGAGCTTAAATAAAAGTTAGCACAAAACTTGGGTCATTCAGTAATGCAGATTTTTACTGAACTGGGGGAAGTTTATGGGTCTGATAAGGTATCTTATGAGAATTCTGACTGGCACAGATTTCATCAAAGATGCAGAAAATCTGGCCGACCAGTGACTGGCTCAACATTAATGTTTGTCCAGTACCAGTCAGTGGGAAAAAATTCGGACAACTGAATATTACTGGGCACTTGTCCAATTGGACAAGCGCTTTTTTATGTAAAGAGGTCCTCAAATAATGAAAAGTTTATCCTTAGTTCAATGTCTGAAGCAATGCATGCAAAATGAACTTTGATCCCGATATCAATCGCCATGTAAATTAATTGAGTCACACTCGATCGGGATCAATGTTCACTTATTGCGTACTACTTTCAATTTTGTAAAGAGGCATGTATCTTACGAATTTTGGATTCTCAAAATCATCATCGAACAAACACAGTCATTGATTCAAGACAGAAAGTCTATATAAAATTTTGTTTTTTGTGTTTCTTGTTTTCATCAACTGAATAAGATAAAAATCAATCAAGTAAGCATAAAATGGACTATATTTTAAGTAATATAGTTTTCAAGTTGACAATATTGGGTCTTTGAAAATTTTTCGGAGAAGTGAAGCAAATATCTTTGTCCCTTGTCCGAATGGACAGGTAGGAAAAAAGTTAATGTAGAGCCCTGAGTGACTGTAGCAGGCAAAGCAAATGTCTCACAGTCAGGGAAATAATTGAAAGTGATGGCAGGTACACGATATGTGATATTGCCAAAGCTGTTGGCATATCGCTATCGAGGGTGCATTTTATTTTGAAGCATAATTTGAAAGTACAAAAGATTTCTACCAGATGGATACTGCATATACTGACAGATGACCAAAAACAGGTACGAGTACAAACCACTAAGCATCTGCTCAAAATGTTTCCTAAATTCAATCAAAGACAATTTGCAAACATTGTTACTGGTAATGAAACATGGGTTCACTATTTCAAACCAGTAAGAAAATTGGAAACAAAATACGGCTAACTAAACACAGTAGAAGGCCTGAAGTTGCCAAAAGAACCATAAGCACAAAGAAGATTTTTACTGCATATTCTTCTTATGTGATGGTATAGCCGTACAAATTCCAGTACCGAAGGGCATTACCAAGATGTTATACTAAAACAACCCAAGTAATATTATCATAAACAATGCCCTGTGTCAGGATTTGGTCATGTTCATCTTATTCATGATAGGATAATACTCCATCACATACATCTCAGCTTGTGAAGCAATTTTTGAAGTCTGAGAAGGTTACCATCTTGCCACACCCATCATACTCTCCAGATCTAGCATCATGCGACTATTTCCTTTTTCCAAAACTTAAAAAGTTCTAATCTGATCATTGTTACATGTACAAGTCCTGACAAGCTCTTGGCTCAGCCATTAATCAGTGCTTCAGAGGTCTACCTAAATCAGTGTACCGTGATGCATTTCAAAAATGGATTGAAAGATTAAATAATGTATTTCAAACCACAGAGAATACTTTGAAGGGATATAATGTTCATTTCACTATTTGAGTTGAATGCTTTTGAGATATCATACAATACACATTTCCTATCCAACAACCCTCATAAAACTACATTTGGCACAAAGTCCAATAAATCTCATAAAAATCACTCAACTGTGATGAAACATAAACCTGATCTGTAAACATACAGTAGTAAACAACAAACCAAATTTCAGCTTCCTAAATCAAATCATGGTGAAAAAAGTCTGGAAAACAAAAATTTAAGAAGTTCACTCAACCATGAGACTAAGTCTTACAAATTTTGTTAGAATATGTCAACAGTAATAAAAGTGGAACTTATTTTGTATCTACTCATTAGGTAATTACATATTTATATATGTATGGATGTATGTACATATTGACTTTACTTTAAGAAAAATAATACTTCAAAATATTTTTGCTGTATAAAAACGCTGTTCCATAACAACACCTCATATGAAAAAAGTTTAACAGATATTGCAAGAAGAAAACCATATCCGAAAAGCTTGTATTTGACACTATCCTCCACACAAATATGATCAAATTTTGATGTGACATAGATTTTAATAGTTCATAGCCTTATCTCTTGATAATAGGTCCATGGGTTACATCGCTCACCAGTACTACTGTATATTCTTAAGTAAAAACTGAATTCCACTTAAGACTGCCCACCTCCTTCTTGCAGTCCCTTCCTGAAACCTGGGGTCATGTTGCATGGAAAAAATCCAAAATTTCAGTTTAGGGACATGGGAATCTGAGAGACAGGAGGCTGCCTTTAGGCAAATTCCCCTGAAGCTCCCAAAGTTTTTTTTTCTGTATTTTGATAATGAAATATGGCATAAAACTGAAATTTAACTGTAAATTATGTCTTTTCACCTGTAGTACTATAATATCATCATGTTTAATTCTTTTAAGATTCATAGTTTGTATTATTAGTTTCATAACAGAAGAGTTAGTTGAAATTCATTCAAAAAGACTCATGTTTCTGCTAAAATTGTTGAAAGGCAGGATATTCAAAATTGTATTTTAATAAAGCTATTAATTATTTTGAAGGGTTGTTTCACAAAAAGATTTTTTAGAGAAGATGTGTGTGAAACACTGATGCTCCCGGATTACAACAAATGGAACTTTTGCAGCAATACTGAGAATGTGAAGTAATTTCATTTTGTTCACCTTTTAAAAGCAATGCTTTATAGTTTAAAATATATGACTTATATTAGAATTTTCAAAAAGGAGGTCAAACAATATTTAATCAATCAATCAATCTAAAAGGAGGTCAAAGATCAATGTAAAGGTCACCAGGTCAAAGAGTTTGGTACTATTGTAAAGGTCTTGCCATAAAGAATACACATGTCTATATGAAAGCTCTACCTCTATGTTGTAAAAGATATGGCCTAGGTTAAAGTTTTTTGCTACAGGCCAAATCTTCAATTTCTGGTGCATAAAAACCCTTGCCTTCATGAAATTTGCAATTTGAGGTGGAGATGAACTAGGTCTGTATAAGAATTTCTTTTCTTAATAACTTTGCTTTACACAATCATAACTATTTTTGCTTCATTCATTTTCTGTTTTGGAACTGGCATGCCTTAAAAACCCAAAGTTTACAGTCAATATCACTGCTACAGCCTAATTTGGGGATAAACAATGTACTTTTTAACTTCATCCAATCATGTTTGTCCCAAACACTGCAGGCTCCCTGTGTCTAGCATATTTTTTCATCGACAAATATGGGGGACATCCATATTTTTATTCCAAAATCTATAAGACAACAAAAATAACAGATTTATACATTTCAGTTTAACATCAAGTAAAGTGTTAATCAGGATGGTTGCATATTTTGGAGATCATGTTCATTTATTCAGTCATCAATTCAAGTGCCAAGATTCAGTGTAAAAATAAATTGATAACTACATCAGTCTTTATGAAAACTTTTCTGAGACACTAGCCATCTGGTTTATGAATTCTACAGGTTTACTAGATCATTTAAGTCATGGACATTTTACTTGCTCATAAATATAGCATAAACATTCAAGAATACATTTTAAAACAGAGGTGCTTTAAAAGCATTGTAATGATTGACAAACATTAAATGCATAAAATCTCTACTGCAAATTTTTAAATTTAACCAATTCATTCATTAACCAGACAAACAGGCTTAGTGTTTTCTCTCAAATCTGTCAATGTACATTTCAGTACTTCAAGATTCCAAGTGGATCACCTGCTACTTTCAAAACATTTTTGATGTTCTGCTACATTCTTACCTGGACAAGTCTGATTGAAACCTAAAATGACTTACAAACTGTGAGACTAAAACTTCCAATTTGAAGAAATAACAAGTTTTTGATGATATTCTGTTAAATAAGTGATATTTAATTAATTGACCAATATTCTCTATGGTATTTATATACACATACTCCCGAAAAATTCTGAATCATATTGTATTCTGATAAAGGACATAATAGCATTAAACTTTGAAAATTTTAGGAAGTTCTTGAGAGGATTTTTAAAGAATTTCCCTGAATAATCCTATACAAACTTTATACCTTTTGTGGCTCTACCCTATCCCAAGAGGTCATGTGAACAAACCCGAATCTAAAATAAATTACACAAGGATGATTAGATACCAAGTTGACAGAATCCCCTCATTCATATTTAGATGAATATGGTTTAGAAAAATTTCCCGTAAATTACTATATAAATATCAAAACCAGCTTGAGGCCCCAACCCTAAGAAATGCTGAAATTTCATCATTTGTGGCATTTTTTCAAAATTACGTCAACCTCTTGAGATTCATTTTGCAAGATTACATCAACATTTTGATCAATTTCAGATCAAAACTAAATTTATTGTTAGATAGTTGATGAATGTAATCAGATTTCACTTCTATGCAGGATATTTGGATACTATTTAACCTAATAGAACCCCTCTAGCATTAGAGATGTTTGTAGTCTCTTCCAAAAACAGTAATCATCTTGTAACACAGTCTTGATACACTCTATCAAGATAAGTCAACATGTGTTAGATAGGAAAGCAATAATTTACAGTACAATAATAGACTTGTGGCCAGTGCCTGAGCAATTTCCTGAATTGGCCTAGTGGTTTTTTTAGCAGAAGATGTTTGGTATATTTGCATGTAAAACTTTGATCCCCTATTGTGGGCCCATCCTACCAGGGAGGCTGTAATTTTAACAAATTTGAATCTGCATTATGTCAAGAAGCTTTTATGTAAATTTGAACTTTTCTGGTCCAGTGATTTTTAAGGAGATTTTTAAATGACCCCACCTATTTTTGCATTTTTGTGATTATCTCCCCTTTGAAGGGGGCATGGCTCTTCATTTGAACAAACTTGCTTCCCCTTCACCCAAGGATGATTTATAACAAGTTTGATTGACAATTGCCCTGTGGTTGTGGAAAAGATTTTTAAAGATTTTTTCTTATATTTTCACATATAAAACTTTGATCCAAAATGAAGGACAGGTGCAAAATTTGCTCCATGAAAGCTCTTGCAGTTCCAGATTACACAATCTAAATACAATCTACAGTATGTCAGATTCAAAATGACTTAGCTTCACATAAACAAGGTGGTAAACATATTCAGTATGTGTATAATCACTGCAAAGTGTGAATAATTTTAAAGAAAACTGATGTAGTTGCATACACTGTACAGTCTATACATTTTCATGACAGGATAATGATTAATACTCTTAACAAACTGGGTCAAGTGGGGATCCAAGATCATAATTTAAAACTACAACACAAAATTTGATGTGAGCAATGATTGCAATATTGCATCATCAAAAATAAGAATTCGACCTGAGCTATGTTTATGGACTAACAATACCAGTTCCATCAAATGCAAGGAAAATTAACGAAAAGTACTCAACTTCAAATAGTGGTAGGACAATACAGAATTATAAACCAATATATATCACTTCTCTGTTTCTGGCATTCAGGTCTCATTCTGGAATTCAATTATTTTGCCACTTTTGATGTCATGTTATCAATAATATACACTGTTGTAATCATTCAATGTGACAATGTAGTTGTTTCAGAATGAAAGAGTTGTGTTGCATCAAAGGACTTGTCCTTAAAGAAAAACACTTCTACTCATGCAATGATATAATATAACTCAGGCTGACAGTAGGGAAAAGTCTACATTTTGTGGGTTGAATACTGTAATGTACTCTATGTACGATAACTCTTAACATCCCAGCTAGTGCCAGTTATAAACCCAGTGATATATATTACAATAGACCCCTGTGTAAAGTATAAATTTAAAAGTGTTAAGAGTTTAAAAATACATGTACTCTTATGTATAAGAAAAGTACCAGATTGCAGACTTAAACAAGATGTGTTTGTGAAACACTGAAACCCCCTGATTACAACAAAATGGAACTATAAGATTTGAAAAGGTCACCAGGACAAAGATTTTAGTGTCACTGAAAATGTCTTCCGACAAGAAAAACCCATACCATATATGAAAGGTCTACCTCATATGGTATAAAATATATAAATAAGATTGAAGAATTTTTTAAAAACAGGCAAGAAACTAGATGCCCCCAAATCTTTGATTGTGGAGACATAAAAACCATTTAGCTATTTGTATAACACTGAAATAACTTCTTTGTACTTTTCATAACAAAAGTATTATGCTCCACACAATATATGTTCTCATATAGATTTATCATAATGCAGATTTAGACAAGTCAGCAGCATGTTTCAATTACCACAAATACTTTCTACCTGCTTTCAGAGACCAATCTTAAAATGGGTATGGTCACAATTTTGATAAGAAACACAATATGTGTGTGAAATAATATGCCACTAAAGTCAACAAAAGAAATGTTCAAAACTTGGGTACCAAAAGAAAGATCTTGTTCACAAGATATATACATAAAAAATATGAAAGCCAGCTATTACTCACCATTAAAAAGTTAAGAGCAAGGTTAAAGATTTGAAATTTGGGTTTAACTCCAGGTCACAAGGTCATGGTGTCAAATGCATGGTGTCTGTCATAAGGAATTTACATACAAAATATGAAAGTCTTACCTTAAATAGACCAAGAGATATTTCCTAGCTTAATTTTTCTTAAAAGTAGGTTAAACACCAAAGTCACATGGTCAAAAACATTGGTACCAAAAGAAAGATTTTGTCAAAAGAATTGTGCATCTGAAATATGAGAGCCCAATCACTCACCATTCAAACGTTATAAGCAAGGCTAAAGTTTCAAACAAACAGATGGAAAGATACACAGGACAAAAAAAAACTAACATGCCTCTCAATTTTTGTTTGATATGGGGCATGAAAAAATTATGTATATTTGATTCATAATATAAAAGTAATTGATACATGTAAAACATAACTACAGACCCAAAATTCAGAAACTGATGCAAAGTTCTATTTGAGACATCTAAACATTTCATTTTCAAAACAAGGAACAAGCCCCATTTATGTTTATATGTTATGCAACTCTGTTATCAAGATGACACCAATGTTGACAGCTTCAGTGATAAAAGCTTTGACAACAAAACTTTCAGTTCTCTTTTCTTTATATGAGCACTTTATATTGATTTATCATTAACCAGTATGTTGAAATGTTGAATGTTTATGACAGTTTTTGTTTTTTTTTAAATCTTGGTGTTCTTGCCTCCACACATGGTTTCTTGGCTGATACAACAGGTGTGGGTTTTTTTATACATTCCTATGAAACCTACATACATCTGTCTCACTTCTGATATAAACAAACACCTGTGTTTACAAACAAGATTTTGGAAGCCAGGCTTTATGTAAATATATTTACATTCTGCTTAATTTCTATTGAAATTCATTACTTGTCATTTGCAATTATGAAGGTCCATTCTGTATGAATCTAGTTAGATCTGGTTTTAGTGGCATCTGTCCTCCTGTGAATATGCACATTCCACAAACTTCAAGACCTAGCCATTTTATGACATTGTTGAAATTGTTGGGAAATATATTTCCTGGTGTATTTTTTAAAATTTTATTTGAATGAAGAATGATTTCAGATTTTGTCCTGGACTATTTCCCCTTTACCATATCATCCAAATAAGGAAATCATTACCAAATATGGAGACAGGTGAAAGTCAGGTGATTTTCACCTGCTGCATTTCAACAACTTACAGGTCAAAAATTCCTATATTTTATATACTTGAAAGAATCTATTTTTTTTTTTTTTAAATACAGAAAAAACATAAATAATAAAATATATAAAAGAAATCCTGTAGAAATTATTTTAATCCACTTATTTATGAAATATCTTTATTTCTATTTTTTAAAAAAAATTCACACAATCAAAACTCATGCTTGTGCTCCAGATGACCGTTATGTCTTATTTGCATGATTGTGATTTTCTAAAACACCACAATAGGGAATATGAGGTACACAATAAGCATTGAAAATCCATACAATTCTTAATATCTATATTTCACGAATATTTTTGCCTTTGATATCTTTACAAATTGTAAATGTTGAAGCACAACTTAAATCCATCCACTGTCCCAACCATAAATACACAATGGAATGTCAACAGCTCTAGTCTGTATTCTTTTAATCTGTAAGTTTGCTGAGGACTGTCTATGGCTTCTAGAAAATTCTGTTGACCTTGTAAAACCCAATGACAACAGTGGGCATGTCTTTTGAAGATCTAATTTGGGTAGGAAATAATTTGTTTTGGATAACCCATACTGGCACATTACAACATACATCTAGATGACATGAACCTTTACAACTTGATTACTGACTCTGTTACAAGACATCCCAAGAGAAATTGAAGGAAACGGGTCATCTAAGTTGAGCCTATCTTATTCATAGTGGGTTTAAACAATATGGCTGTTTATCTTGTGGATTTAGGCAATTTTCATTGCAGCACTTAAATGTTATATATATAAAAAATGAAGAAAAACAAACAAAACAAAACAAAAAAAACATACCACTAACATTTTTATAATAAAAATTTCTGAATACTGTAAATTTATTTTGCAACTGCTTATTTACTAATTTCCTGCCTCTATGCTGCTGAATTCTGCTCATGATTTTAATGTTATACTTTTACATGTATTTATAAATATACATACAAAGCCCAACATTTTAAAACTTTCAAAAAAAAAAAAAAAAAAAGATCCTGTAAATTTCTATCACCAGTACATTCATAAATCATTACAATGTAGAGCTTGGGGAGAAGACAAGCATCTTGTGCATGGAAAACTGACATAAGCCAGCATGGATAACTAGACTTCTTATACTCTGTTTTAAACCGATCAGTGTCAACTTTTTCTGAATCTTGTTTGTCAGTATCTGGATTCTAAAATCTGCAGAAATGTCAAATGAATCTTTTTATTAAGACTTATTTGTCATTTCATGCTACTCATGCATCATCTGTAGCAAACTGATGACAAAGTGTAAACTTTATCAATATATTTCTTTTTTTGAGACTTTCACAGCAAAACATATATCTTGGCTCAGCATATCTTTTTCCACAATAAAATTTCAGATGATGGAGAACCTTGTTTTTAAGTCGGTTGTCAGCTGTGAACAATATGAATTCAATTAGCCAGAAATATGCATATTCTGCATGTCTTGTCAATTACTTTTCATTTTTTCTTAACCAAAATGAATGCTAATGGCTATGCACAAAAACACGGTGTTTAATGTTCAAATTTCTGATCATCCTATAGAAAATATTGGTACGCTACAAAATTCAAATGATATGGAGAACTCTCAAGATCTCTTTTGAAATGTAAAATTACTATATTTCAGTCTCTCTTTCCCATAAGCCTAGTTGATTTATAAATGAAAGGTCCATGGGGTCATTTAGCTCACTTGATTGCATTTATGCGATGTATAATTTTTCCCTCTTAAGGCCCTGCTCTAAACCTGGAGAGCATGGTATGAACAAACTTATATCCACACTAGATGAGGAACTTGCATTTTAATTAGAAAAGAAAAATTAATGTGTTTTTGAAACACTAATGCCCCATATAGTCAAACTCCAAGGTCAAAGTCATAAGGTCAAAACTTTTGGTACAAAAAGAAAAGTCTTGACACAAGGAATATACATGTGAAATACTGAAGCTTTATCATCATCCATTCAAAAGTTATAGTCATGGTTAAAATTTCTTCAGGCAAACAGATTGACAAAAAAACTATATGCCTCCAATTCTACGATTCTGGGGCCATATAAATATACCCTTGTACTTCTCGATAAAATTTTCTAAGAATTTTCCATTATAATGGTTACCTATGTAAAACTTGAAACCCTGACTTTTAACTCACAATAACTTTAGAGGTCAGGGTATGAATAAACTTGAATCTACAGTTATTGGGGACACTTGTAAATTCATCTAAAAAACTTTAAATTGCTGAGATTGAAAAGATGTTTATTCTAAAATTTCTCTTTATATTTCAATGTAAAAACATTAACTAGTGGTGAATCCAGTGCTGCCATTCCCCTCTTTTTTTCAAAATGTGTAGTAATCAATATTGGATATTACCATCACAAATATGATCCATTTTTTATGCAAAAACTTTAAAATATATACATCTTGTTTTGTCAGAAGTAAGAACTTAGTAGCTTGGACCCCTGACCCCCACCGGGTTTTACTTCAAAGCAGCCCCCAGACCCCCAGTCTCCCATTCAGAAATTTCTGGATTCGCCATTGTAAACATCTTTTGTAGCCCTACTTTAAACACAGAGGTCATGGTATATAAAAACTTGAACCTAAACTAAAGAGCATTCTATTAATTTAAAATTTTATATCCTAATGGTTCTTACATTTTTTAAAAGGAACAGCTTCTCGGAGTCCCCATAAGTCTATAAATTTGAAGCTTTAAAGCAAGACTAAATCTTGCTTTATTTCATGAAAGAGATTGTATCAATTATAGTTTCACGTAATTTGTCTGTGATATTTACAGTTATTTACAGTACACCATCAAAAGCGTAGCATAGTTTGTAAATTATACTGAAATTTAGATAAAATGTTGATTGATGTGAATGTTTTTCTTTCAAAAAACCATGAAGAACATCTTCGGACAAACAAAATTTGACTGTGACATGTACTGGATCGATAATTTGTTATATATAGGAAGTGTTCTTCTAAAACAGAATTCTACAGAACCCTAGGGATTTTTAATTATTACGAGTATGTAAATTATTTGACTATATTAATTACTGATGACAGTGCAAATACATGTAAATATCAAACTAACAAATTCCCATCCATCTAGAGCCCATTTTATTCAACTTGTTAGAGAAATATGCTCTACTTCACTGCTCATTAATTTCTGTTAACTTGATCTAGTTAACATAAAGAACTGAAAGTTCCATGATAATTCACATTTATCAGAATTATTTGTCAAATTTGTTTCTTTTGGACATATGAAAATTTATCTTCTTGTCAAATTGCATTGTTCAACAAATCATGATTATATATATTCATATGAATAGAGAAATTTACAGTAATTAAAGACAGCAGTGAAGAGAAATTGCATATTTTAAAAAACTGAATAAAACAGGTTAGAGATGGATAGAATTTTTTTCAGTTAATTATTGTTTGCACTATCATCAATAATTAATGTAGTCAGTTTACACAACAGTAATAAATAAAAATTTCTAGAGTTCTCTGTTTAGTAGGACCAAACTGTGAAGTTTGTCCAAGCCTGTGAAGAAAAACTATGAAAAATACTTTTCTTACGTCAAAATTCCAAAATGGCAGCAAAAAAGTTTAGGTCATAATTTCAGTTTTACATCATTAATTGACAGATGTAATATTCTAGAGAATGTATATTTAATGTTATTTGACCTTGAAATGTGACCTAAAAATTTGGTACTAAATCATCATGTTACCAGTATCAAATTGGTTTGATGTTTCATTGTTCTTAAAGCTGACATGCAGTTTTTATCAGAGATGAAGTAGTCTTATTCAGAAGTCTATAATTCAATTCATAAACATACAGTATACATGTATATCCTAAATCTTACATAGTAAACTTGGGTTTGATGACTATGATTATAAAAACAACCAAGAAAATTTGGTACTTCATCATTGTGCGATTTACTGTTTGCCTAGTTTTGATGCAATCAAAAAGCATCAAATCTGGGTCGCCATTTTTGCAAAATAAAAAAAAAAATACATAAGGAAATAATCATGCAAAATGAACACAAACCAATACACTAATTTAACATTCATATTTGCATTTTAATTATTTATAAAGGTTTCAGAACCCTTTTCATAATACTAATTACTATCAACTGTTCGAAGTATGATTTTGAATAGAAGACCTGCAGTTTCAGTCAGATTGCAGGAATGTGGTAAATTGAGTACAGCTGAAATACAAGGCTTCCCTCATTGACTACAGAAAAAATACTTGCATGGTTAACAGATTTGATATAAATTATATTTCCTTTTGTGATTAATGAGCTTGAAAAGTTAAATTGATGAAGTAATTATTTGCACATTCAACAATTGAGTTTCGTCGACTGCCTCTATCAGATGTCCTACTTTTACAGCCTTTCCATTAGAAGTGACCCTGATCCCAATGAATATAAAAATGTAACAATATAAAAATTAATTTTTTCACACCTACTGATTGAACATTTCAAAATTTTAACCTTGATCTGCACTTTGCCACTCTGAAACTATACTGCAAGTTTCAAACTAATCCTCAAGAGCATAATGGAAAGAAGTCTGGAAAACCAATGGGACAGACTAACTGATGTGTCCTTGACCTTTTAATCACAAAATCGATAGGGTTCTTCCTCTCATAATAACAAAGCAACATTGAAGTTTGAAATCAACAGAGCAAAAAATGTAGCCTGTAGTCCATCTACCAATTCAGTTTATACACACCCTCCCACATTCAAACAGGCCCATTACTATATCCCTTTCTCAATGAATTACAAGATTATAATAAGTGAATTTGTCATGTAAACCATTCTGCTGGTCGGACTCTTACACAATTGCACAACAATATGATGTCAAATGTGACTGTGCCCAAAGCATTACTAATACTATCCATATTCTACTGTCAGTGAATTTCATTTTGATGATTCTTTTTTCCTTGGGGGGGAGATGTCGATCTGAAAATGAAAGGAGTTTACAAAAACTGTTCACTGTGAGAATTTAAGCTAGTATTGGTAATCAGGAAACAGACTTTTAAAACCTTGAGTCTTTCCCTGAGACATGTATCCAATTATCAAATGATTAATTATCAGTCTGTCAATCAGCTGCTCAAATGAAGAGTTGCATTTGAGATACAGGACAGATAATATTTACCATTCCACAGAAATGATCCAAAGAGAGTTGATTTATGGGACAAATCGTGACATACAGCAAGTATGAGCAAGATGTACTCTTTTGATCTTTTCATTAAATATTACTAGTTGAATTACAATCTAATAAAATCTATCAGATTATAATCTCCTACCAAAGATATTTTCTAACGAAGGCAATCTTCGGGTCATTTGGAGGAATCAAATGACAGCATACAAATTACATTAAAATAAATTTATAAATCATTAATGAAATTATGTGAAACCTACATCAGTAGGGACTACACAGCAAACACAGAGTAGATTTTCATGACTAATTACATTCTTTAAGGAAAGACAAAAACCAGATTAGTAATCCGTAGCTACATTTCTTTAATTGTTTAAGTATCACTATAACTTCATTTATAATTCTGAAAACATTCTATTGTAAATGATGATAATCATCCGCAACATTAGTACAGCTGGTCATATCTTCATCATGGCAATTCTTTTTTCCCAACTGTGTCTTTCAGAGGCATTGCATTTTTATTGATTTTGAAGGTAGGAAGACTCTAATATTGAATGAGGACACATTTCAATTCTTCATTGGCAAAGTTAGATAATTCAAACTGACGTATGATATCAAAAAGTAAAACTCTTTGGGGCTGCGATCAAGTACTCATGGTTCATGAAAATTTATACCATGAACTATAATAATCAGAACTTAAAGGTACACATATGAACTGCACATTATAATCCTGCAGTACAAAAGTACAACAGATTGAATATTAATTTTGACAATTTGATTCAAACATCCTTTTGTTTTGTACAAGTAAAAAAAATAATCATGTAGTGTGTATACATATCTATTTGCATATTTATCTGTAATGCTTTAGTAGACATCATTGACAATTAAGATTTCATACATTTCTTGCCTGCAAATTAACAAGTTGCAACAGTCACAGATTAAACTGGACGACTTCTTGAACATAATTGGTTAGATCTGCATAGTGATGTAAACTTCATTAATGTTTAGGAAATGTGATGTTACACTGATGTTATGTGATGTTACACTGATGTTATGAAATGTATAACATCATCTAGGTTTTCCTGATTATCTGATGAAAAAAAGAAGCTTAGATGTAGCTTCTTTTTTGACCCTGTATTAAGTAAAGTTTGATAAAATTGCACAACAATGACATTTTATGCCAATTTTATGCAGAACAGCCCCCTCTTTTGTAGTCCATTATGTTCTTGTTTATGTTTTCGTATCCATAACTGTGATTTGCTGGTCTAGATAAGATAAATGTTACTTGAATTCCAACAAGTGTGACATTCATATTTTGCATATTGTGATCTTGTTTCGCATTTGTAAAAAATGCTCATTTTAACACAATCTGACTTATTTCTCATTTAGTATAACTTTAAAAAAAAAAAAAACATATCACAGTAGAGTCATAAAGATGTTTAGGGAAGAAGACAAAAGGTAGACATAAAAAGGATGGTATAAGATGCCATATTCAACTGGTAAATGATTACAAGATACTACATTGTACTATACTGTGATCTAAAAATATTTGAGTAATGGTACAAATGTCAATAAAAGGTTAGAAATGAAGAACTGAAATCAGTGCAGTTTTTTGCAATCTTGGGTCAACATTCACGATTCTCTGCTTGTCCAGTACCATTAAAACAAGAAACCCATGGGCCACATCACTCACCTGAGTCAGCTTATCCCATATTAAAGATTTTCACTTTATATTCACATGTAAAAATGTGATCTCCTATTGTGGCCCCACCCTACCCATAGGGGCCATGATTTTAACAAACTTGAATCTGCACTATGTCAGAAAGCTGTCGTGTAAATTTGAACTTTTCTGGCATAATGGTTCTTGAGAAGAAGATTCTTAAAGATTTCTTTTTCGCATATAAAACTTTGATCCCCTATTGTGGATCCACCCTACCCCCAGGGGTCATGATTTTAACAAATTTGAATCTGCACTACGTCAGGAAACTTCATTGTAAACTGGAACTTTTCTGGTCCAGTGGTTCTTCAGAAGATTTTTAAATGACCCCAACCTATTTTTGCATTTTTGTGATTATCTCCCCTTTGAAGATGGCATGGCCCTTCATTGAACAAACTTGAATGCCCTTCACTAATGGATGATTTGTACAATGTTTGATTGGCACTGGCCTGCTGATTCTGGAGAAGATTTTTTTTTCAGTATTTTTTCACTATTTTGCTATTATCGCCCCTTGGAGAAGGGTGTTGCCCTTCATTTGAACAAACTTGAATACCCTTCACCTTTGGATGCATTTTGCCAAGTTTAATTGAAATTAGCCCAATGGTTCTGGAAAAGAAGATGAAAATACGAAAATTTACACCAACAACAACATCATCAATAATGGACAATGCAAAGTTTTGATTAGAAAAGCTCACTTGAGTCTTTGACTCAGGTGAGCCAAAAATTCACAGACAAGTAAATATTGCTATGGAATGTACTTTTTCTGTGAGGAAGTCTCTAAATTAATAAAACAAATAGTTGTCATCTTTTTTATCAAAGTTCATAGTCAGAAGAAGTGCATAAATAGCTAACCTCTATCCTGATATTGATCATCATAGCAAAGATGTCAAACTCAATCAGGACTGAAGTTCACTTTATTTGTACTACTTTCAATTTAATCTTAGTTTTTATTGTCAGTATCAGCTAGTATGATACAAGAGATGATAAAACATATGGCAAAGAAAATGGGGAAAACAAGAAAGAAAAAAATCGAAATTCCAGACATTGTGAATTGATGAATTGCCTGGACTAGAGTACAGCCAGCCCTTAATACTTTTTATTTATATTTAATTTACACATCTATATTCACAAAGAGAGAGTGAAAGTGAAGTAGTGTTTGGTGTTAACAGTTTCATTGTTTCAACTTTAGTAATTTCATTTTTAGTTATTTTTTTCTATTATTTTGAATATTTAAATTTGTCCCACAACTAAAATCATCAATCATAATATGACAAGCAATGTCGCTATCCTTTGCAGTGGAAACAAAAACAAATTATGGTGTTAAATTATGCACAAATGGAGTCAATGTAAACAGGAAGTGAACTTTATCTAAACTACATCAATCTTCTGAAACAAAAGAGGGCTTCTACACCATACTCTAGCCACATAAAGTTAATTCTCTGGTTCTCAGACCAATTTTCTTAAAAACAGATGAGGGAGGGAGGCTTTCTTTCTCATTTTTATTAGCAATAAAAAAGATGAGGGAAGCTTTCTATCAATCCTTGACTTTGTTAATCCTGAACTTGTCAGAAAAGAAACTTTAAACATAAAAGTTCTATATCTGACACATAAACACAGTAGTCAACACGGTGGTTTATTTAAACTCCCTGTCATCTATCTTAGTATATCAAAAGATTATTTGTTACTTTGTAGCTCAGTGAATAAAGCACCAGACTTCTGACACACAGATCCAGCAGGGAATTGCGTTTACATGAATATTACATTACGTTTTTATCCAATGAAACTCTTTTGTGAAGTAAATTAAAATTTAAACTATCTTTAAATATACATGTGTCAATAATAACGATAAAATTAAACCAGATTTTATCTAAATGAAATATCTCAACATCCCATTATACAATACAGTATCCAGTATTCCCCATTTCTGTTGATTAAAATCCCCAAACAAAGTGTACAGCTTCAAAGACTTTTTTCCCCACACAAAACACACGAAAAATATATGATGTCTTTAAGAAATAACTCATTATACTTACCTGATAACTCTCAAACTGATTTCAGAAGTGGATATACTAAGTGATTCTACATCATAACATGTTCTAGTATAAGAGAAAAATGAAGGAAACTCGGATTGATGGAAAAGTTGGCAATGTGTTTGCAGCATTTTAAAAACTAAATTATGATGGTAGCACTGCTAAATGATTTATATGGGGGAGGGCCATATCATTTGTATTTTTCAAAGAAAATAAACGATCTCATTGACTGCACTTAATTACTGTGAATTTCAGTTGGACTGACAGTCTACCATACCAAAATTTAAATTTTTTGGTGGTCTCAGACCTCTGGTTCACCACAAGTGTCGAACTCCACTGAGTAGACTATTCATAATAACTGATTCATTTGGAAGTCACAAAGATGTAAGAGAATTCCAAATGCATATTAATTGAAAATTCAAAATGAATGCAGATTTTTTTTTTCTCAGATATGTTAGCGCAATACCAACTTTTTATTTTATTGAAACTTAAATAAAATTGGCAAAGTGGCAACCTTAAAACAGATGCATATTGGCCTGAGAAATGTAATTTCAATTTTATTTGGCCTTATAGACAAGTGTGAGTGAAAGTCAGTGGAAGTCTCAAGTTACTATATTTAAAAAAATATGGACTATTTAAAGTTCAGATTATACAAATTTCTTAATAATTTGATGTCCATGATATTTTATTGAAAATCAATTCAAGAATTGGATCATTAAATTTTTCCACATTGCACATTCATTTCTTTTATGATATAACATCACATGTGCTGTTCCATGGTTGTTCCATAATCATTACTTACCCAAAGGATTAAGTGGGAAATTTACAATATAGATAAAAAAAATGCACACATTAAAAAAGGTTTTAAAAATGTAAATATAAACAATGAATTTCTTTTTTTGGAAAGAACTGCAGCAGTGAGTGCGAACAAATTTTTATAACGTACATTATCTAATTTGTATGCACTTGCAATTATAAGACATCTTTCAAAAAATAATTCAATGCTTTACAAAATTCAAACAGCAAAACTGCTGATTGGGTACACTCTTGTATGGACCTCACCACAGTGGCATTTCAAGAATCCTGAAGTAGTAAACTCTTACCTCAGAATCCAAAAAGAGATGACAATGTGATGTTTTTCCATCTCTTCCAGCCCGGCCAATCTCCTGAACGTAACTTTCCATACTCTTGGGCATATTGTAATGAATGACTCCACGGACATCTGGCTTATCTAGACCCATCCCAAAGGCCACAGTTGCCACAACCACCCGCAGTCTCCCAGACATGAAGGCATTCTGGACCCGCTTTCGTTGTGCAGGAGTTAACCCAGCATGGTAATTTTCAGCATCCCAAAAAGCATAAGTTTTGCCTCTACCTACAACAAAAGCTACCGATTTTTTTAAAAAGACCTATTCACATTCAAAATAACAAAACACAGTGAAACTTATCCAATTTGACAAGCTGCACTGGGAGACAAATTTTTGTTGGAATACACAGTTTGTCAGAATAAACAAATCTAAAAACAATGAAAATATGAAGTTGAGAATAAAATAAGAGTTTGAATTTCCAGTGATACAGATTACACAGGTGTAAGATTAAGACATTTTTCACTGGATCTCTTGCTATTAATCGGAACACTCATCTTCAGATATAACAAGATTTATGAGTATGATATTTAAGATGGTGACATTTTGCAGTCTCTAATGTAATTTTACAAGTAAATTGCCATGACTTGAAATATGTGTATGCAACAAAGAATACAGTACAATATCTTTCATGACAACTCTCCTCTTCAGTTTGTATTTCAAAAGAAATATAACTAGTACTCATTGTAACGCGGACCGTTACACATGTTCCCCAATGTTCCCTATTGAGCGAGTGGTGTAATTTGTTTTGGTACAAATGGTTTTGAACATACCAATCCATAATGCGTCTAAATATTAGGGCTACCTAGTAATATCAATACTTCAGTGTACTGCAGTTCGTTAGTAAAAATGTTGACCATAAAAATTCTCGAGCTCGCGATTTCTAAAATCCAAATCACAAAACATAGCAGAGGAATGAGAGTACCTAACTTGTGATGCGTAACCCGGACACAGTTTACCCAAGATTGAGCAGAGATATAAACGTCTAGGTGTTGCATGATTGGCTAATATTGAGAGCGAAATAAGGAATATTATAGAAGTTTGAATAAATTGTCGGGATGAAAAACTATCACACAAAATCTAGAAATGACCAAGGAAATTACCTGGATAGGAGTTTGGTCGAAATGAATGGTAACATTTATGACAGACCGTTATGTGTTGTACACAAGTGCAAACATAACCTTTGAAAGCAAAGGGACCCTATATAATTCTTGTCTTATTTATTAGTACATGAAAATGAACTTTCAAATGTTTGCGATTATTAATATAGTGAATTAATAAGAGGGCCAAAGGTTAGTCAAATGAATTGACACTCTTTACCCACCAGGAACAGTGGCAGATTTAGAGGGTGCCACTTCCCCTTCCCACTCCCCCTTTTTTCACCACAAGTTTACAAAAGGATATGAGTTAAACTCCAGATGTGGCACCCCAAATGACTTAATAGTTTGGTTAATATTTGACGTTCACATCTGCCCCCCCCCCCCCCCCCCCCCCCTCCTCCCCTTTCCGTAAATCCTGGATGCACCTCTGATGGGCATCATGGTGACAATGGCCATTTTTTTTTAATATGTCATAGAGAAATAAAAAAGTGCAGTTTTATTTACTACAAATGATTCTACTCACTAAATGCTTTATTCCTGGCTTGAAAAAAATTATTACTTACTTAGACACTACGGGCGTATAAAGGATAGCGATTTGAGGAAACTCGCGTCCTACAGTTAAATCAAATTGCATGATAAATGTAAAATGCAAATAGACTCGTGATCAGGCTAACTTGATGTAGCTAACATTCTATCTATTGATCAATTATTATATCATTACAATATATCAAGTACATTATTGTAACCTTGTATCATATTGCTGAAAAAATTAGTGTCTAATCAGGTGATAGTTGAGGTACATGGCGGGCTGATATATTTTCTAACTTGTGTAAAAATAATCATTTCATTGAAAATATTGCAATACATATCGCAATACAGTTCAAACTACTGCAATATATCGCAGTATGAAATTTCCACACGCTACCCAGCCCTACCTAATGCATAACTATTTTATAGCGTTCTGTCCAGTTCATGCCCAAAGAAATCAGTTACAGACATTTATGCAATAACCAATCAAAATTAATGAAAGCGCATGCGTGAGCTGGTAAGTAATTTGACCATGTCGATACATTACAAGTCCAAATATATCACAAGATCAATTGAAAATATTTCAATAAAACACGAAGATCTTACAGCAAGTTGAAATTACAAAGACCGAAAACAATGCACATGTAGACATGCACATGAGTTGGACACAGCATTATTATTTTTGATAGACATTTCAACGATATATCTACTACATAATTTCATATTGATTGCTTCATTTATACCAAAAAAAGAAGTTCCACCTATTTCAAAATTATCTAATCAGAATTTATCCCGCGTACATGCAAGTGCGGGGAAATCATTTAGATAACACAATTGAGTAGAGAGTACAAATATATATCTGCAACATAAATTTCAATACAATTCATTGAAATCCAACAATGCTATAGACCGATACTTGAATTTAGATGTCAAAAATGACAATGCATGCACACTCTTGCACACATGCATTCCACAAATGAATTTTTGTTGACACCATTCAATAGGCATTTGAATCATAAACCCACAACTAAAATTTCACTTCAATATAACTATTCATACGAAAGTTGTGGCCATTTTAGTACCAAAAAATGTAAGAAAACAAATGCACATGGATATACGTGCACAGGAGTAAGACTCCACATTGATGTTGATGTCATTCGATAGGCATTTGATGGATATACTTATAATATAAATGTCATGTTGTTTACATTATTTATAAGAAAGTTATGGCAATTTGAATATCGGCCAATCAGAAATTAGCGCACGTGCATGCACGTGCGAGGAGGTTATTTTGACATGGCTGTTGATTAGGGAGTCCCAATACATATCTGCAACATCAATTGCAAAACCATTCATTCAAATCTAAAAATGTTATGGACCAATACTTGAATTGAAATGTCAAAAAAATGAAATTGCACGCGCGCTCACGTGTCTACTTATACTGTGAATATGATCTCATTCTCATTAACAACAGAGATATATACACTTTTGTATTATCCAATCAAAACAAAGCACATGTGCAGAATAGTGATTTTGACCAAAGTCATCGATAAAGGGGCTTAAGGCATACCTACACCATGAATATCAAACGATTTCATTGAAAAACAAAAAAAGTTACGGAGATTCAAAAATTTGTAAACAAAACCTCCAATGCACATGCAGGCATTTTCAGACAACATGGCGTTCGTTCTGCACATCTACATATGGTATACTATCATCCTATATTATTTTCATATTGATCCCATGAGTAGTTTCTGAGAACACTCATGGACAAAAAAGTCCCAAGAAAGAAAAAGAAGAAGAAGAAACCGAGTAAAACCGATGTGTTCCCAACCTTCTTTGGGGAACATAATAAGTTCACTTTCATAATTCTCAACAAATAATGTTATACAAAAAGGATTTCCCTCAGTCCAGGAAGGTTATGCTGTTTGAATTGTTCATGTTCACAAATGAAGTCTGATGGTGGTCAAGAATCTCTATAGAGTCTTTAAACACAAAATGCATGAAATCAATGACTTAATAATTTCAGCACCAACTCAAGAAAATGGTCTCTCCTCTGTTCAATAAACATCTCTCTCATTTGTATGTTTTCTGATTTAACACAAGATGTATATATAATCCAAGATGAATATTTCATGGCACCAAAAATTTATACCTGAATGTCACACATATTGTAATATATGGAAATTTTATTTACAGAAAAAATAGAACTGTCCTAACAGGACTAATACCCAACACATGATACATTGGATGGTGGAAAATAGCAAATTTGCACTCAATGAAGAATAAATGGTTTTCAAGGTATACTTTGGACAATTACAACATAATACACAAACATACCCTTCAAATGGGAGAGAAAAAAAAACAACTGTAACTTCCTTGAATGTTAAAAAATCTCAATCAAAATAGCAGATGCACAACTTCAAGGTGAATTCCAGTACAACCCCCTCCCCACTTTGTTTATATAAAAAGTCCGATCAATTAGAACAAGAGGCCCATGGGCCTTAATGGTCACCTGAGTATCATAGTCCACACAAAGCGTCTCATATTTCCATAAAAGCCTCAGTATGGAATCTTCTGTGCACATGTTTGTGATCTTTCAAAATACATACACTTTCTATTCAATTACAAAAGAAGGAAAAATAGAAGTTTGAAACATATAATCATTTTAACATTCCATAAGTATTTTTATACATTTTCATTATGTGGCCATATTGGCCCTTGCACAAGGGTCTGAACCCCTGACCCAGGATCACAATTTAGGTAGAGAGCTTCATGGACATCACAATCATGCATTTAGTTTTACTCTAATATATATAGGAGTAGAGAAGATTTCACAAGATTTAATATGTATTTTCACTATATGGCCATATTGGCCCCTGCCCTATGGCCAGAACCCCTGATTCAGGGGCCATGAATTTCACAATTTTGATAGATGCACATCATATCCACACATCAGTTTTTTTTCCCCTATGTTTGGGAGTGGAGAAAATAATTTTTGAAAATGTAGACATTTTTAACATATTTGACCCTGCCCCAGGGTGGGCAAGGTCATAAATTTCAAGAAGAGGTTAAAGATGTAAAATTGTTAACAGAAGACACACAATGACGGATGAAGACCAATAGCAATAAGTCATCCGAGTGACTCAGGTGACCTAATAAAGTCATTTATATACAAACCCTTCCTGGGTTTCTGATCCCAGTCTTCTGCCTTGTAATCTTTTAGACAGGTCCGGATTAGTGTGGCTAGGCGATCTGTCTCCTGCCGTCTGGTACAGTACACAATGATGGACTCGCAGGAAGAAAACCTCTCACCCTGCAGAAGGCCTATCAATGCCTGCAAAACAAATAAAACAATATATGTTTGTAAAATATATATGGGCCCTTTCCACATAATTTAAAATTCATGTGTAGAACATTGCAATTGGAGTCTCTTTGACCTGAAAATCAAGAGTTGTCTACTAATCATGATAAAATTTGTCTATTAAGTTCTATTGCAATCTGGAAAAGGGTTTTGTTTTGTTTTTGTTTTGGTTTTTTTTTGGGGGGGAGGACACATTATCAGTCATACAACAATAGATGTATGTGAAGTAGACAGCCCTACGACTATATGATTGTTTGTTTTACATCCCGTTGAGAATTTTTCACTCATATTGAGACATGACAGCCCTCCAAACTTTGACTTGAAAGCTAATAGGGTCATATAAGAGTCATGAAGAACCTGCCTATGAAGAAGGGCATCTGATAGAAAACTGGTATATGCAAAATAGAAAACCCCATGAACTATGACCTTTTAACCTGAAAGTCACTAGTGGTTGTCCACCAGTCCTGATTTATCTGCCTATGATAACCATCCAAGGATCCTCTGGTTATTGGTCAATAAACAGAGCACTGCTAAACCGGTACATGTTAAACCCACATACGTTATTGACCCAAAAAAATGCAAGTCCAGCATTCCCCTTGTAATATGCACAACTACACATTGTGATCTTTCTTTGTATCAAGTTTCATTAAAATCTCCCCAAGGGTTTAGGAGGAGCTGCAAACACAAAGTTAAGGGGACAGATGGACAACAGCAGTAGAGCATAATATGCCTACATTTTATGCAGGCATATAAAAACATGTACTCTAACAACCAATAACAACTAAAGAGCAATATGGCCCACCATCAAGGTGGGGTCTGAAATTTCAAAATTGAAAATTTTGATCAATTAAGAATCTGCAAGCTGCAGAGTCATAGTATAACAGAAAACAGCATATATGATGCAAAGGTCCCTTACACTTGAGATTCCATTAACTTTGGGAATATTTTCAATGAAAATTCACTTTCTAATCTAACACATTGAGAATGAATAAAGTTGGTTGCCTTTTTGAGCTGTTCTAATGGGACTAATACCATTAGCATAAATGCTATCACATTGGAATATCAAAGCAAAACAAGATTCAGAAAGAATTACTCATACACCATCTTTGTTTTCATCTCTGGACACAGATAAGAGCAGATTTTTAGGCACTGGAGACCCACGAATGATGGCATTATCAATGTCTAATATCCCAAGATGCTTTGCTACATCCTGTGAAGTAGATTGTGTAGCAGTGGCTGTCAGCCCTAGGAAACACTGCACTCCAAATTTCTCCCTGAGCACCTGCAAAATTAATGCTGAATTATAAATCTTCTGTTACAGTACCCACAATACTATTCATTGTGTTCTATCATGTGTACCCTATGTGCATCATATCAGTTTCCCATTTAATGTGTTTAGCATGCATCATGTACTATGTACATTTCAAAGTTTCTAAATATTATACAAGTCATACAAATAAACCCACTGGTAAGGTCTTTCCAAGAGATTATATTACACACACAATCAAATGAGGAAAAACAACACAACACCTTGATTTACACTAAATTATAAATTGTTACCAGTAAATATTGATAAATAAAACATAACTTCAAAAACATATAGAACCCATCATGTGTGCAACAGATACAACAAAAAATTTTAAATACTTTAATTTCATTAAAATGGCATCTTATTTTTTTTTAATTACAAGTAACCCATAAATATCTTATCCTTCAGTTAAGCTTTTCAACTAATATCCAAAGCACACGGAAATCACCATAATCTTGCTTTGAATGCTAATTTGCAAACAAGATTTCCAGTGTCTACGTGTTGTGAATACTGCCAAATCATTGCGAAGGACAAAGAATCCGGATATAACCCCCCCTTTTATACAGAGATGACAACCGTTACGAGATCAGTGGCCGACACAAATTTGGTCAGATCTCACACAATCAATCAGCCACACCATGATCTCTAAAAGATCTCCCAAATATCTTCAGTCTCCATTGTCTCCTCAAAGTTTTGATTTTCCCCAAAACAGTTTCTCAATGAAAGTAGTCTCTCAAAAATACCCAAAGAGCACAGAAAGAGCAATGTCTTAATTCTCTTAATGATTATTTTTCTTTCTGTGATCTTTCTTCATCACACCAGGTCGCTATGCAATCTTCACAAAGCAATCACTCGGCAAACTCTCTGAGGTTGTGACAGAAACCTATTTATCTATCAAATGTTGAAGGATCTGTGTGTTTCTTGACTGCTTAGATTGCTCAGGGATCTCCACAGATCTCCAAGAAATGTGATGATCTTACTCAATTCTTCATCACATATACTGTGCACAGAAACCAATTTTTCAAGGTATACAGAGATGGCCGAGAGAATGGGCAAGTTTTAAATTATCTAAAGGTCCCTCAAACATCTCTATGTTGTGTAAAGGGGCCTTAGTAACCATAGCAGAACAATTGTTAAAAAGAAAATGGCTTCCACTACAAAAAAATGGTCTTTGTTAGTCCAAGATCTTTCAACACAAACTGGTAAAAGGAATATCCATGGGTTAAGGCAAGTGACTGGGGGCACTTTTGTAATTTTTGTAACTGTCATTTGTGTAGTGGATCTGGGACCAAGAATGTATTTCAAAACTCATTGACATTTAAAAATATGTTCTTACTAAAAATTCTTCTAAACCGACATCTTAACTTTTTTCCAAACAAGAGGCCCATGGGCCTTAACGGTCACCTGAGTACCATAGCCCATTCATAGACCTCTCGGGGAGTCTCATATTTCAGCCTCATTCTGGCGTCTTCTGTTCACAGCTTTATGATCTTTCTAAATATGCATACCATTCCCATTCAATTACAATAGAAGGAAAGATGAAGTTTGAAACATTTAAATCAGCCCATATTTCCATCACCAAGGTGCAATGTATTTTACAAGTTTGTTAAAAGGCTTCATGGACATAACCATGCATGCATTTGTTTTCTCTCCCACATGTGTGGGAGCAGAGAAGATTTTTAAACTTTTTAAAAACATTTTTCTAAAGAGTTTTGGCCCCAACCATAAGGCCCTGGGGGAGCTATGATCATACATTTCACATTTATGTTTGATTTGCATTCATCTTATTCAAACAGTTTTGCCCCACCCCTAGGGCCCCAGGGGAGCAGGAGCCCTGAAATTTACAATTTGTGTCCCCCTCCTCTCAAAGATGCTTCGTACAAAATTTTGAAGGAATTGGAGTGATAGGTTATCAAGGAGTTAAAAAAAAATTGTTAACACATTTAGTCACTGATCATATTGGCTCCATCCTCATACCGAAACCCCTAACCCTGGGATCAAGATATTTACAATTTTGGTAAAGGGCTACCTGCTCATTATATATATATATATCCATTTAGTTTCAATTTGGTATCAACAGCATTAATGAAAATGTCTTCTAAATGTTTTACACTAAATACCAAGTTTGGCCTTGTCCTGGGGTCAGAACCTCTACCCCAAAGATCATGAAATTTACAATTTTGGTAGAGGCCTTCCTGCTCTATATTACTGCACATTTAGTTCTTTTTTACAAATGTACAGTTCTAGAAAAGATGATTTTTGAAAATCTGTCATTTTTTGGCAGTTTTGGCCTGCCCATAAGGCCCCAGAGGAGGAGTCCCGAGATTTACAATTTATGTCCACCTTGTCCCAAAGATGCTTCATACGAACTTTGAAAAGAAGTTAAAAATGTTCAATTGTTAACACACGACGGATAACCTAATGAGTAATTTTTGAAGAAACTCTCTTTTCACATTTCACTGCAGAGCATTATAATTCATTCCCATTTCTGGCCCCTTTTTTAAATGAACAAAAGCTATTCACTGTTCTGTTGTACAAGTGCTTCATAGTGTTCATATGCAATAGGAGGTAAATGTCATCACTGGTTATGACCCTATTCATTCTCTCTTTCTTTCTCTCTCTCTCTCTCTCAATGCAATACACAGAAGTAATGAAGATATTTATGAAGTAAATGCACTTTCCTATCTAAGCCCTTTCCTACAGCCAAAACCACTGATCAAGGGAGGTCAGGAAATTCAAACATTTTTGTTAGAAGTTTCTCTCCTTGTTATTTCTATGTACTCAGTCTGGTTGATTGATACCAGAAGTCATTATGATTCTAAAGAAATAACTATTTTCATATTAAAAGCCACAAAGTCCAGATTTAGTACCAGAACCCCTGACCCAGGGGCCATTACTTTTACAATTTTGGTAGAGACATCCTTGCTCATCATAGTTATACACACATTTTATCTGCTAAATATCCCTATACATTAATGAAGATTTTTAAATGATTGAATAATTTTTAAAGACTTCCATACCAAATTTAATGCATGACAAACGACAACCGACAACTACCAATTGCAATTGGTCACCTGAGTGACTTGAGTTGACCCAACAAATACTTAAATCTTACATCTGAGGATCATCTTTGCATGATTGGTTGAAAATAACCAAGTTCTTCTAGACAAGAATTTAAACACATAACAATCAACAGAATAAATACATGTATGATAAGATACATTTGGGTAAGGTGAGCTAACAGATTACACATAAAGAAAAGTACAATAAATCAAACTAAGAAAGAGGTAAAGTGCTAAAATGTTTTGGAAAACCATAACACTAGAATCAAAATGTAGGACAATTTTTAAGAATTTAACTGGGGCATCATTGCAAAGAAATAATGAATCTACTCATCTGATGCCTAAAACAGCAATCTAATTAAAATCAGATCTTCTCTAATCATTACACTGGAGAAGGATCTGACAGCATTGCATTGGAGGTCATGTTATTTAACTTTTCACACTTGACCAATTAAATGACAGCTTTCGCTAGCATGAAAGTTTTGCTGTTATATTGGAACATCCTATAAATAGCCCCACATGGTTAGGGAAATTCCAACATGATGTATTTAACTCAGATTCAACATGGTCTAAATCTGGTTTGAAAGAGTGTAAAACTACAAATTACAAGAAGTATTCTATATATTTATTTCTCTTAAAGCTTCAGGCACGGTAGTGTAGTAATAAAATACACAGCTTTACGTAGATTAGACCACCAATTTGGAAGCCTTGTCACTTGATTTGCTATCTAAGTAATATGCATTCAAAATGGCCGAGTGACAGTTGCTTGTAAACATCGATTTAAACCCAAATAGTCCTGGTTAAAACAGTTGAAAGAATGTATGTCATGTCATGTCATATGGCCTCATAAATATGTAAATGCAATGATTACAAGGTGGACAAAATTTGTCGAAATTCAGATCTCACAACTCTTTAAAATGCCTAGAACATTGCCAAACAGTCATTTTTACCCCAAAATGAATCTAAAATTTTCCTTTGTTTTTTTTTTAATGCATGTATTTGGAATTCGTTTAAACACATTTGGTAAACTTGCAACCCAAATATGCTTTAGTAAAATGATTTCTGATTGGTCCTTGACTCATTGTCAAGCTTTTGTTTTGGTTGAATATTTATTGAATTATTCATGAGACTGAGGTCAATAACATGACCTCAAATGCAACACTGTCAGATCCTTCTCCAGTGTAATGATTAGAATTTCATTAGATTGCCTAAAATAGTACATTAGTATTACCTTGGTGAGTCTTAGATATGAAGGCCTGAAATTGTGTGACCACTCAGATAAGCAATGGGCCTCATCTATGCAGACAAATGCTATGGGTGGAAGAGAAGACCTGTTGTTGAACAGTGCCATCCCTCCTCCTGCAATAGCCTCAGGGGACACCAACAGAAAGTGAACTTTGCCATCTTTAACATTCTGTAGTACACTGTCCCTCTGTGTATTAGTCATGTTAGTATGGATGCAAGCTCCCTTAACTCCAGGAGGCAGACCAGTCACCTTCAAATAAAGCACTTCTACTCAATTTCCTTCACAGCAAAATAAATTTAACACTTCTACTCAATTTAATTTCCTTCACAGCAAAATAAATTTACTGCTTCTACTCAATTTTCTTCACAGCAAAAGAAACCTACAAACATATTTTTTTTAATTCAATACTCTTTTGAATTTACTTTTGGTGTCAATGGTATATCAATAGAGACTGAGTTCTTGATTTATTAATAACAATGATGAAAATGTCTTTTCAGTCAAAGTAAAATTATCATAATTGCTCAAAATCCACACAATTACAAAATTACCAGAAAAATTTAACAATACCATGTTCATGAATAAGTAAAATCCACACAATTACAAAATTACCAGAAAAATTTAACAATACCATGTTCATGAATAAATATTATTTAATCACAATACCCTAACATTTGTTCACACAACATTTTGATTATATACATATACTTCACCATCGCTGCACTCTGATCAAATCTTGCAATGTACATAGACACAAAATTTGCACCTGATCTTCCATAAGTGAGACAAGAGGTGAAATCACTAAGGAGATTGACTTTGACTTCTGGGCATACAGGTATGCTGGTAACTGATAACATAGAGATTTACCCCCTCCTGTAGACAACACAACTAGAGTCGAAAGTCCTGAGAATGTAACCAAACCATCAATTAAAACAAATTTTAACTATTGTACTCCTAATACTGAAAATACAGGATCTTTGTATGTAAAACTTCTTTCAATATTAACACTCAGTTATCTTGACAATGTATAAACAAATTCTCTGAGCTCATATTTCCCACAATGCAACACCTTACCTGCCAGAATTCTTTTCACAGCATGTTTTTGTCCTGATCTGAATGCTTCAAAGCCAAACTTCTTCAAACCTTTGATCATGAAATCAGGTGTATCTATACAATGAACAAAATTTTGGGACATTTTTAGCAGTGAAAATACATGCCATACGCTATATTTCAACTGTTTATTTCTTACACCATATGCACTGTACAAGATAGCGATTATTTCTTTATGTAACAGGCACCATCCAAATAATTTTTTTTCCCAGTTTGCCATTTCCCACAGGTTGCAAAATTTCATTGAAATGAAAGTATGATTTCCACATGCACAATATACTACATAATATATGTGTAGTTTTCATGTTTTTTTTTCAGCAAGTACAAAACTAAATGGAGTTCCATGACTGTGATTTAAATTATAAGTTTGTCTCACTAATCAACAATTCTTTTTCCGAACCGCACAGGTACAGACACTACTCCAAAATACAAACCAAAAAAAATATGCAAAGTTGGCCAAAAAATCATTTGTATTTACTATTCATATGTGAACAAAAATCCTGCAAATGAGAATACACATGCATCATAGGGACGTCTTTCTCTCAATCACTGCTGATATGTACCTCCTCACAGCCTTACCTGGACATTCGTACTCTTCAGCACTAAGTACAGGAGTATGAGGAGGGGGAACTCCTGTGTCCTCTCTAGCTGATCTCACAATGTTGTACTGTATCTCTAAGTCTTCATCCATCTCATTATCTACATGTGAAAATACAAAATATGTCCCATGAATGAAACACCATCCCAACCCCCCAATCCCACCTTCTGTTGCTGGCAAATTTACTTCCACTCCAATTACATCTAAAGGGTGTTAAGAAAGTTCGTTCCATGATTTACAGCATGCCTAAAATTATTTATAAACAACTCATATACAAGTTTATATGTTTTTAATAACCAGATAGTCCACCTTTGTTTTTCAATACATTTTTAATTCTATTTGGCATTGAATGAATCAAAGAAATCAAATGTTTCTGAGGTATCTCCCTCCATGCACGGTGAAGTCGGCGTCGTAATTGGCACATTGTCGTTGGGCCCGGATCCTTGTAGGCCTCGCTGTCCAGAATACTCCATAGATTTTCGATGCAATTTAGGTCTGGGGAATTGCCTGGCCATTCTGCTTTGGTAATAAAGTTTGGTAGATTATTTTCACACCAATTCTGTGTTAGAAGGGCAGTGTGAGGGGTTGCTCCATCTTGAACAAATGTGGCGTGTCCTGGATATTGAAGTAACTTTCGTTCGTCGATCCTACCACTATTTTTCTGTCGATTTAGAGCAGGCTTTAGTTCTTTTTGAAGGATATTGTTCACATAATAATCAGAATTAATAGTTTTGCCGGCTGGAACAATGTGAAGTTTGGATAATCCCTGTACTCCCATTGCACCCCATACCATGACTTTAGCGTTCGACTTGACGCAGCTTACATCTGGAACCTCATCTGACTGGGACCCCCATACAACATCGTCCTGTCGGTTCGGAACATGAAACAAATATTTCGTAGATTCATCACTAAAGATGTAGTTTTCCCAGTCTTCAGCCGTCAAATGCTTGTGATCACGAGCAAATTTCAATCTCTTTTGCCTCTGTGTTTTCGTCAATAGTTGATTTCTCGGTCTTTTAAATGCCTTCCATTTTTTAACTTTTCGCAAATAATTAAAAACAGTTACATGACTCACATTAAAGCCTGAGTTCTTAAGTTCCTTGCTGCATTTCATTGTTGATTTTCCTCATTTGTATTTTATGTTTTCCACTTTTCTCTTCACTACCCCAACTATCTTAAAAGGCCGGCTGGATCTCCATTGATCGGATAGTTGTTTATTCTGCTCTCGCCTTCGCCTCCACTTTGTTACCCATCGCTCACTTTTACATAGCTGCTTAGCCACATCCTTCACACTGCATCTAATAAAGCCAAAGCTTGAGCTCGTTCATTAATTGTATCAACAATTGTACAGGACGTCTGCTTTTTCACTGAACTCGGCATATTTATTTCATGACGTAATAGACACTTTGTTTACATCACACTATAGTAACACAAGAGAGTGCACATAGGGAAGGATAACTGCTGATATAATGAAAAAAAAGTCTATAGAGTTACCAGTAAAAATTTGAAACAAAACATGTCGTTTTTCTATTTAATTTTTCAAATTTACAAACGGAACGAACTTTCTTAACACCCTTTATGATGTAGTTGATTCCCTCTTGATGAATGCAACATTCAATGTCTAGGGGAAAAACTCACTAAATGCAACCAATAATTTTAATTGAATAAGTGCCTTACACAGTTTATTTGCAAAATTAAGAATTCCTACTTTTGAATCCAGCTTTTTATTTCATAAATTGTCATATGGGATGATTAACTTAAATTTGACTATTCATGGGCATTTGATTGCCTAGTCTTTAAAATTAGGGACCCATATAAATTAATGCACAACTCTACATATAAAATATAGAATACTCCGTCATATTGGTATTTCGCTACCTATTATATCGCCACACTGCATACCGCCACTGTTATGTTTAGATACATGCTAAAAACTGTTATAATACCAAACTTCCTATCTCCATCCAACACCTATTTTCAGGTAATTTACCTTTATATGTTATTTACCTATATACATCCCCTGATACCCATGCCGACACACTAGTATTAAAAGCCATTATTATAAATGATAGGTCCGACATGTGTACTGTGCAGTGAATCATAACAAACTTAAATTCAGTGTATGCCATTATACCTGTACTTATGTGTTTTATAAATGGCGTAGGTGCAAAACATCACACTATCTGACAAAAGAACCAAAGCAAAGCAATTCAAGAACCAATCTGATAAAAATTAACTCCTTGATCAGATTAATCTGGAGCAGATTAATCTGACTTTAATCAGACTGTTCAAAAACTAAATGTCTGTGTGAATTTATAATGTTTTCAACAACAATAAAATGACAATAATTGCTTAATTTATTAACCACATTTTTAAATTTATGAAATAAAATGTTCAAATTCAAATGATACAACACCAAACTAAGAGGGAACAAAAGCTGGCAGTATAACAAGGTGACAATGTATACAGTCAAACTTGTCTTAGCGACCCACCGTATTAAGCGACTTCCCGTCATATGTGACCGTCAAATTTCCCCCCAAGACAATTTTCTCTCATCTACAACTGAATTAAACGACCTCCTGTCTAACGCGACTAACGACCGTAATTTTTGGTCCCAAAATGCATGTTTTCATGTTATTTTACCTCCATTTAGCGACCTTGTATTTCCCCGAGAAATATTAAAAACGGCGTTTTCCTGAGCAGAAATGTGAAGTTGAACTTTCGTTATCGTTTCTTAGTAGGTAAAGGGCAGACAACAAAAGGTGTTGCTTCAATTAAATCAAATTATGTGCTCATCGTTATGTACTTTCCTGTTCCATTCTCACTAAGTAAAGGACCGACAACAACAAAAGGAGCTGCTTCTATTAAATCATATTATGTACTCACTCATCGTTATGTACTTTCGTTTTTGTTTCTCGGTACGAAAAGGGCAGATAACAAAAGGCGCCGCTCTTTGAACATTGTCGGTAATTAAATGACAGGCCAGAAAAGGTGTTGTTTCAAAAAGGGTAGACAATCAACAATCACCGACTTCTTCTCTCCAAGAACAGTAGAGCAGACTTTTTGTGAAATTAACATTCCTTTTACACTTGCATATACACAAGAAACATTATGCATAAAAGCAAAGTACATGTAATTATTTGTTTTCAATAGAAAATACATGTAGTTTTCATATCAATCTGTAATAAATGCCATTAACTGATGATGTCAAAATAAATATACTACATGTTTAAAACATATCAGTTTCGTTTATCCTATGAAAAATGGGCACCTGAATTAAGTGACCACCTGTCATATGTGACCTTTTTTCTTATGTCCCTTGAAAGGTCTCTTAATACAAGTTTGACTGTATTTGTTTTTTCTGAGATAGAAACATTTTTAATTAAATGGATGTTCTAACAGCAACTAGTAATTCACTATCAACATTAAAATATTAAAGATACCTATGTCTTTGTTCCAATCGATGCCATCCAGATCAGATCCAGGTTCTGTAATCTCTCCTGCTCCCCCCACCTTTCTTGTTTGACTGGGTCCTTTATACTTCATAATTTTATCCGGCTTAACACCCTGGGCCATCAAAGCAGCTTCCTTCAAACTGGGAAAATCCTCCTCAGAAACTGGAGGTATGTCTGATTCTCCACCATAACTCTCTTTAATATCACCTGGCAATTCATGTTAAATCAAATGAAATGTCAGACTATGAATTCTACTTATGTTCAAATTTTTTCTCTATACATTTGACAATCCTTGCTGATTCATTTATACAATCAGTGCTTGTTAAAACGGCCAAGATTGTTTCCAAGAATTTTGCCGTTATAACGAATCTACCGTTGTAACGATATGCCAATATTATCAGTACGAGTTATTCCCCTTTGTTTATTCATCATCACAATAACAATGGAAATCTCCATGCACATTCATCCTCCCAGTGGCTCTGGCATATCCTTATTTTTTCCTACCTCACCTACTCTCCTATGGCAATTCAGCATACAAATTAATAGATTATATTTTTTTTCAATTTAATTAGGAGCACCTCTTCATTAGTGTCCTTCTCAGGTTGAATGTTTATTTATAGGAAGCCATCAAGCATACCCGTGCAATTATTTTTTGGATCCATCCTATCAAACACTAATTAGTGTATCGATAAACCCTACCCATGCTTTCGATAAACAAAACATTACCTTGACAGCTGTGTTGTACATAGGTGGCGAGGAATTTAATCCATTACATAATTTTGGTCAAAGTATGAAAATACTGCCGATAGCTAATTGTCATACATGTACATGTATTATCTTGACAATCTCAGGTAACCTGCTCTTATACTGAATTTTATATAGTGTCAAAATACACATTCGTTACCGACAATTAATGTCAGTGCCGGAATACGAATACGCTGTTATATCAAGCGATATTAGAATTATGCAGATTTGTTACCAGCAAATTTTTGCCGTTAGACGAATTTGCCCGTAAATCGTGTGCCGCTGTAACGAGCGCTGACTGTATCTAATGTAGTTCTGCAAAAGCTACAAATACTTTCCAATGTAAATGCTATATAAAACCCACTGAAGCAAAATGTAGTGAGGGTTTGTATGTTGCTTTACATCGCATCAAGAATTTTTCACTTATCACACATCACATCACCATTTCACAAATTTTGACTCATGCATGTCACTCAAGCCTATAACAGTGAGAGTTCTTGATCATACCAATGCTACATTGACTTGAAATTACCATTGTTAATGTCATATCCAAAAGACATGTGATTTTCACTTCAATACCTGGTGCTTGGCAAAGGAACAGTTACTATCTATGTTAAATGTCTAAGGTGTGGATTGAGCACCAAACCCTGGCCTCTTGGTTGCAAAGTAAGCCCTCTAACCACTACACTACAACAATCCTATGGTAACGAAGGTAAACCAACAGAATCAAAGAGAAAGGGCTTTCAACTGAGGCAATTTACCAAAAGTAATAAAAGTTACCGCAGGTATTAATTAGCAGCACAAACTCAGTACAATCTCGAAGTCTTACCTGGACATTTACTAGCCCAGTGACCAGACTTGCCACATTTGAAGCATTTGTTGCCGTAGCTCTCACTGCGTGCCTTCATCTTTTGTTTCCACTGGAACCTTTTGTATTGAGGCCCAGTCATTCCTTTGCCTTTCCTTTTATATGTCTTGACCTTCATGTTCAGCTTTACAAAATTTCCAACAGAGGGAGGAGGTTTATGTCTGAAAACATTATCCTGATTACTGTATATCAACTGTTATTTATAACTTGCAAATCTAAAATTTTACAATCACAAAAAATGTAAATCTCAAATTGTTCACAAATAATCAATCATACATGCAATGTATGGCAATTTACATAGCAAACACATATGAGACAACCATTGATATACATGGAAATTCACAATTCTCATACATAAACTATATGGGTTCTTAACAGGTATGTGAACAAATACCCTTTATATATACTCTTTCAATACTTTCAAAAATATGAAAATTGTTATTTATTCCTTTCATTTAACAAAAATATCAAAATTAATCATTTTAATTCAGCAATTCATCCATATGGAACTACCAACCAGGAAATATTCTAGACCATTTTAATTAAAGGACATCAATACAGCGTGCTTTTAAAAGCATTACTTCATTGATGTAAAAATGACAATACCAGAACGCGTTATGCGGAGTTTCTCAAATAAATGTATGATCAAGCTTTCAAATGATTACCAAGTTCCATTGGAAAATTGTGTATTTATATAATCTTTAAGAGTCTGATATAAAAATTGTGTCACCAAACTGACAAAAATTCAATAACGTCGACAAGATTAAATAGGTAAGAAATGAATTGTCAGTATAAAACAGAAATTGAAAGTTGAGTTGAGATAAGAAGAGGTTAATATTGCTACAAAATAGAAAACATCACATCATGGAACGTAGCATCACACTATTACAGCACGTTATTCATCAAACGCCAATTCTACCTCTGTCTACATCACTTATTTTCACATAGGTTGTGTCTTTCCTTGAGCACAACATTTGAAAGTATGTCTACCCAACAGACATCAGATAAAACTACAGTTTATCCAATGGGTGACATACAGTATAACAGAAGTTTTAGCGAGGAGGATTTAATCTTGGCATTATTAGCGAGAGTGTTGAGATTGCTAATTTGAATATTGCTAACAAGTTATTCCATATCAGAAATAATAGTTATCTTTCTTGAAATCATAATGTTGCTAAAATTAGCTCTCACTATATGTGTATATGTATTAGTATTACAAGTTGATTCGGTACAGTTATAAATAGTTAAGGAGAATCAGAATGACACATTCCTTAAAACGTTTTTTAAAAATTGTTTTTCATGGAATGTGTCATTCTGATCCTAATTATATATATATATATATATATATATATATATATATATATATATATATATAAACACACACACACATACACACAACACACATTTTTATGGAAAATTTGCGTCTGGCAAAAATTTCCACTTATATGGTACACCACACATAAGAGATAAAGTGTGGTACTTACTTTGGCACTGTTACTTTTGGTTTTGTGGCTGCGTCACCACCATCACATTCACCACCCGATGTCTATTATTGTTCAATAGAAATAATAAAACCTTATGTAGAGTTTTGCAATAAGACAAATACATATCTGAATTTTTTTAACAAAATATATTTCAGAATAAAGAGTATGCTGGTGAAATACACTCACATAAGGAGACACCCCATTTCCACCTTTTCTTCTTTTTGACCTTAGATTGGTATTTAAATTATTAGCATCTGATTTTCTTCTTTTTCTGCTATGTTTAGGAATCACACCAACATCCTCATTCTCACTGACATCAAACACTTTAGGTCCATCCTGTCCAGCCTCACGATCATGGTCATCTTCCACATTGTCTCCTTTACTGTCCCTTCTTTTCACAGTTCTTTTCTTTGAGTAGCTAGAATCACTGTCTGAGTTTCTACTCATGATATGAGTTGTTTCATTGTCCCACCTTACATCTATGTACTGTCCACTTTCATCCAAAGATAAATTCTTTGGATGTTCCTCATCTTTTTCCATTGCTGGAACTCTTGGGCTTTGATATGCAGTATATTTTCTCTGATTTTTTTTCTCTTTACTCTCTGCTACCACCTTTTTCATATTCACTGAATCAAACACTGAACAACTGAGTCCATCTACTTCATCCAAAGTTTTCTCACAATCGCTGCTTGTTTTTTCTAATCTTTCATCATTACCTCTTGATGCATCGAATGAAATTGAAAACTTCTGTTTAGCTTTCACATTGTATTTCTCAGTCACATCAACATCTTCATCATTGAATGATGTTTTGCTCATGCAAGCTTTGTTCTTAATTTTTACATTACTGAAAATCTTTCCATTTACCTCCATGGAATCCACTGCAGAAACATCAATGGATTTGCTTTCACTTGATTTGAAATTTGGCAGAGTTCTCTTGGTAAAGTTATTCTTTTTTGCCATTTCAAACAATTTAGAACTTAATTTATGCATCATACTTGAAACATCAGTTTTTGTTTCAGCACATGATTTCTTTGGCGTATCATTTTCCAGTATCTGCTGATTCCTTTTATTAAAGTCAGTACCCCAAACTCCATCTTGCGTATTTTGATGTGACTCACTGACAGCTTCTATACTTTCTTCATTTGCTTTTGATATACTTGAACTCTAAACAGAAAAACATTCACTATCATGGTTCTGACACTGATGGGTGCAACTGACTCAATGAACACTGGGATGCTTTCCCATCTACATTTTTACTATTTAATTTTTAGTACAAACTACTGCTTTGTGCAAATTGCAGATCATAGTTTTTTTGGGCCAGTAATGGAATAATGACAGTAGAATAACTCCTCCTTCCAATTTCATTTTAAAATATAATTTTTGTTAAAAAACAAATATCTCCCCAGCTCCCCAAGTTGAAATTGCTCCAAATTACACCCTCTCCCTTTTAATGTACTGCACTGTATGGAGGAGAAAGCATGAGCAGGAACATAGACATTATGATCTGCACTTTGTGCATTGAGGAAAAAGATAGAGAAAAGATTCAACATCAATGTGACCAGTGTCATTGTTGTATATGATACAAAAATAATGACTGTTTTACTGAAGTACCAGTAAGAAAGTGAAGATACCCTTGTACATGAAAAAAAAAAAAGCTAGAAAACACTCCTCTTTGATCCACAGTAAATTGAAGGAAAATATATCCCTGGGTCAGAGCAATGTGAACATCTTTAAATAATAATGAAGCACAGTATCATCCAAAACTTCAAGGCTATCCAATAGGCCAAATAAGAGAAGTGTTCACTGTCTATTTTACATCCCTACCCTTTTAGATCCACTATAACTTTAATGATTACAATTCGATCCTCCTATCCCAACAATATGCACATCTGCAAATGACAATAAAGCATTGAACAAAGTTTCATGTCAATCCAATAAGCCATAGAGGAGGAGAAGCATTCACAAGATTTTGTAACAAATAGATGGACAGACTGGCAGATGGACAGAAAGTACAGAAATAATGTTTTCCGCAGGAAGAGGGGAGATATAAAGATTAGATCCCTACATCAGATCAATGTGAACATTATTAAATGATGATGAAGTATTGCACAAAATTTCAAGTCTATCCAATAAGCCATACAGGAGAAGTAGTGTTCACAATATTTTGTGACAGACAGACTGACAGACAGAAAGCACAATAACGTCTCCCCCTGGAAAAGGGGAGACATAAATGCACCAACATTTGTCAAATTTGCCTTGTAAATTGTAATTAATTCTTATACATCTGTAAAAGCAACATTTTCATACGAATACTTCATGACATCCACATAAAGATAAGAAAACACAAATTGTCTTATCATTCTGTTTTGTTAAAAATACAGAAGAACATTTGCAATTATTATTTGTTGTCTACCAACTCTATTATCACCACATACCTGAGAATCATTAAGCTGTCTCTTCATTTTACTATACTGATGGTAGGCCTCTGAAAATAACCAAACTGAAACTATGACATAGCAATATACATGGACAAATGTATTTCTGAAAGAAATATGTTTAATAAGCAACACATAAGAATAAAAATAAAATGATAGTTAAGTACATCTCTACATTTTAGTGCATCTCCACTTTAAAAGAAAAGAAAGAAATTTATTGTTTATTTCTTCATAGTTTGGAAAGGGGTTTCTACAACATTTGTCATCAAGAAAACAATTTTCTACGATCTACAGACGCCTTTTACATTCATACACATCAATTAGTTAAATTCCGAAACATATATTTATTCCGAGATAAAATAATACCGTGTCTTCAAATATATGATACTAGCCCATAACAAACACAACACTAACAACTAAAGTTATGCAATGCAGCATTTTAACACAATGTTTTGTGGTCACAGTCTTTAAATATATTAAGAAATATGTAGTACATGTTTTCTCTATTTTATCACTCCACAAAAATAAATTATCACTCCACAAAAATAAATTATATATCAAACTAATGAATTACACAACAAAGCTTGCCTGTCACATGAAGTATGTTTACTTCTTTCTGTTTTCATATAAAAAATCAAAGAATCTTGAGCAATTTCATCTTAAATTTTATATACAGTTTTCCAAAAAAGCAAAAACTCTTAAGACCTCATGACAAGTACAGAATACACTGTGAAAAACAAGCAGAGGTGCAAATGCAACAAATATACAAATGTATGATTACCCTGTATTTCTTTGGGTGCACTTTTGATCTCCTCCTGAAAAATTTGATGTAAAATGATCACCCTTATCCACATGGTAACATTGTTATAACTCTCATGATAATTGTGAACAGTGACATCATTATATTTGATGGGGGCTAAATTTTGGTGTAAAATTTTGCTAAAATACAAAATAGGCCTCCACAAGTTTAAACAACTTCACCGTATTTGAGGTTCACCACAGTTACGTCCCTTGAGTGCCAATATAAGTAAAACTGACAGTAACTATGGAAACTCCCTTTATAAAATAAAGTACTTTCTGTTGTATCCTTCTTTTCCAAGGAATGGTTACAATCCTCCATTCCAAAAACTTGATTTACTTGCAATTCACAGTAATACAGGTATTTGGTAGTGTAAATTAAAAACAAAATGTTGGTTTTACAATGATGAACCCAGTAAAGAAAACTCAATGGAATTGTGTACAATGTATATGCTTATTCTTACCTTCTGAGGCTTCCTGCCATTTTCCTTGTAAAACTGGATCTCCCACCTTTTAAGTGATACTTTCAATTTCTTTATCTCCTCACTGTCTTCCATTATGAAAGACTGTTAATCAACCTAAATAATGTCATATAAAACGAAATGAAAAGGCCAAAATATTTTGATTAAGCTACATGTACACTTCTTTAAAGACTTTACTTAGCTACTCTAGATATTAGTAGACTTCAATATAAATATCCAATTTGTTGAACCTAAACAACAATTCAAAATCTGCTAATGGACTTAATTACTACTTCTCAACATTTAAAACACTGCTTTCAGAAAGAAGATTTTAAAGTGTCATTGAAAGACAGTCTTAGATAATGAAAAAAAAAACTATTTTGCTACTCAACTCTAGATATGTCAAGAAAGCGGAGCAGTTTCCCCGAATGGCAATTTTGTAACCAGGTTACACTAAGGGAAGTCTTTTTGCTTCTTTAGCATGACATATATGTCCTATAGTTTTAGAAAGCAGAAATTTGTTATCCATAAATATTTACCACTCTGAGGAAGGGGTTACAAAAGTAGTTACAAAGGTTACAGACTCTTCAAGGTTATGGTAAGGAGGGAAGATTTCTGATGATTCATATGATATGTAACTTGAAATCAAATCAAAGCACAACTGATTTCCCACATGCTTTATGAAGACTTGCACAGAAACAAAGGGGATAGGAATGACCAAATATATATAACCCCCTTGTTTCCACAGAATTATGGATCATCCTTTTCGAATGTTAAAATGAACACAGGTATCTGAACTTTAATCAATAGATATAAATAGAAAAAAGGGGAGTCTATCTAAATATATAAATACAGCAGGTGTGCAATGACATTTTGACCCCATCCTCGATTCAGGGCCAATTTTATTATTAAATTCAACAAAACAAACCTATTCTTCAGCAAGGTTAAGCTCTGAAATGATTTTCCTTCTCATCTGCCACTTCAGAAGTCTAAAGTCCCATGCAACAATCTGACAACGGACATAATTTAACAATATTTTGAACACTCTCACTAAGGCATTGACCACCATACTGTGACATCACGAAATCACATCTCCTCACCAAAAAATCTGACTATCAGATTAATCAATTTTATAAGTAAATTTGGATAAAATTGATAACATATAATAGTGTAATGAGAAATCATAAAGAAATTATATTTGCATGTTGTTTGTTTTGATTCAGAATTTATAATATATCAGCTGGACTAATTTTTGTGCAGTATTGTTTTTCCATCTATAGTATCATTTGCCAGAGAATAGGTTTATTTTGGTGAATTTAGTAATAAAATCTGCCCCAAATTGAGGGGGGGGGGGTCAATATATATAGATAGACCACCCTTTTTTTGTATTTGTATCTATTTGTTGATTATTAATTAAAATTCAGATACCTGTGAAATGAACAGGTCCAGTACAATCTCTATATTTAACTAAATAGCTTTATTAAGCTATATAGCTTTATGAAGCTATTTGAAATAGCTTGATTTAGCTATTTCAAAACTTCTATCAAATTAAATTTTAAAAGCATAAAAATCGAATTTCATTGAGTGAACACATTTCATCCCTATACTCCATAAAAAAACAATGTAAACAAAAAATAATTCTTAAACTACATCCCTTAGGAAGAAATTTGATTCAAAATTTTAAAATGTCTTGGATTGTTAAGTTATTAAGCAACAGTTAAACAATCTACTGCATAGAATAAGTCAATGAGGATCAACAGCATAATGGATAAGCAATCTGATTCCACATTGTAAAGTCATCATACTTATCTATGCTTCAATGCACACAGGGCAGTGGACAGTTAACAACACAAAAGAAATTTTCTTCCATAAAAATTCTTAAAAATGACTTAGTATTATTATGAACTATAAAAAGAACTGTTCTGGTAAGTTCAAAGTATAAACATGTTCTAAAAATATTAAGCAACTTTTTGGCTATGCCATTGCAATTAAAACAATCCAGTCTAATTCAATCTAAACTAGCTACATCAAGCTATTTCAAATATCTTTATAAGCTATATAGCTTAAAATAAAGCTTTATAGCAAATATAGAGGTTGTACTGGACCTGATGAATGACGAGCGAATCCTCACTGTACATACACCAACTACCCAAATTCAGAGTACAACTGTATTACTTAGTTGTTAGGCATTAGAAATGATATATGATGCATAAGAATATACAGTAGATTTGTCTATATGCCTGATGCCCTTGTGACAGCTAAATTATGCATACAGCACTAGTTAAAGAGACACTACAGCTCATTCTGCTCCAAACTCATAAAATGACAATTTTCCCAGAGCTTTCTCTAATTTTGTTGAAAAGTTAAATGTATAAACTTTGCAAAAATAACACATTCCCAAAGTTGATAATTCTTGTTTAAATGCAAAAATCAATCATTTTTTAAGGCCTTTTTTAACAACATTGAGATTTCCTCTTTTGGTCTTCGAACGCATGCGCATGGAGGGTAAACAATCCAGTGAGAGTTAGCGAACAATGGCTAAACCCAGTATTTTGACAGATTATGTGAAAAAAGGGTTAATATAGAACGAGATACAACACATGCACACGACAAGTTATGTGGGGATATCACTATGACCCTTTAGCTATGAGACACACATGCAGGGCTTTAAAAGTAAGTGCTATTTTCATCAAAACACGTGGCATGCTTTAAAAAAAAACCATTATTTGGTTAAAGGGACATGAAAGGTTTTCTGTTATAATAATGATTTATAATTAATTATAAGAAGCAGGAAATAATCCCATACTCAAGAAGCGAGTGTGGACCCTTTTAAGGGGTATTTAAACAAGTTTTTACACAAAATGTGTGATGTCATACTGAATCACATGATATAAAATGTCAGAGTCAGAAAGAAGAAACCAATGAATTCCGGATGATCTTTAAAGTGCATTTGAGAGCAAATTAAAGCATCCTTAATTTTCAAAATTGTCAGTATTGTTATGATTTATATTATTTTATCGATACGTGATTTAAAATGCACTCAATTAAAATATGTAAAATGAACTGTAATGCCCAATACGGTAGGGCAAATTACCAAAAACAACCGAAAACCAGAGAAACTACCAAAAAACACATAAGAGTATGGGTTAAATGCAATTGTCTGGTGTATATATTGTTAATGTAGGTACAGAGGAGTTTAACATTTGCAAGTTTCAATAATTTTTAATATGTACAAGTCAAATGGACGAAGAATGGCATCCGCTGTAAAAGGCGTATTACCGAAAACAACTCTAAAATCACAGAAAACTACCAAAAACACAAAAGAATAGGGTTAAATGCAGATGTCTGGTGTATATATTGTTAATGTAGGTACCGGGGAGTTTAATATTTGCAGGTTTTAAGAATTTTTAATATGTACAACTCAAATGGACGAAGAAACTCATCCGCTGTAAAAGGCAAGTTACCAAAAACAACTCTAAAATCACAGATTTTGAGATAAAAACGACAATTTTTATTGTTTTCTTCAATTTCGTACACTACCTGACTCTTCAGAGTAAAACGTTGTTTAAGATATTTGCGAGGATGATATAAATAGGTCATTTAATTGAATGCGCATACGAAGCCAGAGGAAAAACGGTCAACGGGAATTTACTGAATACAACCCTTTTTTTTTTTTATTTTGACTTGATATTAACTTTCGAGTATTTTCCAAAATATACATTTTATCATTATTAAACACAATACAGTAAGTGAAAATTAATCGTTATTGGTGCTAACTTACTATTTTGTAAAAAAAAAAATAAAAATTTTTTAAAATGTAGAAGTTATCATATTTTTCACTTTACCATTCAAGTTCTTTGCACCAAATTCCAGTCGGTGTCAAAGAAATCAGCCGATTTTTTTTAAACAAAGCAAATACTGAGTCAGTTATAACTTGAATGCTACAAATGCCACCCAACCCCAAACCAATTTTCAGATCCCAAAGGGTGTGGGAGGATGTTGCTAAACGCAACTGTGTATTATACACAGGTGCTCGATGTTTTAAATATCTATAATAAAAAAATCATCCTCTTGTAAACAAAATATTTACAAGGTATATCACGCTGCCATCTTGCTTTTCTTTTTTACCAGCTGCATTGCTTGCAATTTTCGGCAAAAAGTTTGATATAATATCATAATTATACCCCTACCATTTAGAAGCAACGCTGTCAAGGTTTTCCCTCTCGAATTGTCATGGTGAACTGGTAATAAAGTTCATTTATCGGCTATAATCAACCGTCAATCATCGTCTACTGCTTCTCAAATGCGAAAAATTGGTAAAAGGAGGACGGAAGGTGACATGATGATGTAAATGAGAATTCCCTTGCTGATGTATTCTCTGACGTTTCTGCGGGGAATAAGGGGATGGCACTGAATACAGGGTAATGTGCACCCCTGCAAACAATAAAATTTGGGCAAAGTTGTGTGGTTTGGGGGCAGATTGGCACGGGAAGTTCAGTAAATCTTTCGCAATGCCAAAACAACATTGGAAATGCCCCCCCCCCTTTTTTTTTGACTCTAAGAAACTAAGGTTTGTCGCCCATTGTGACAACACTGAAAATTTACAAATAGATGTATAAACGTCACTGTGAACATTTGAGAGTATGCCCACGTACATGAGTGTGTGGGTGTTAATTCGATTGTGAACTTTTCTTATTACATATGCCATTTATTTTGATACAAAGAATACATGGATAAGTGAAGTTATCATGTTCAACATTATTTAAAGATATTAAATAAAGTATAGACCAATAAAATAGTGTTCAAGATCCATTACATCTCTATCTACATGATCTAGAACATATTTAAGTTTGCTACTACTTATAATATTTACTATTTTTAATTTTATCGACCAAAGAAAAAAGGGCTATCCCGAAAATATGTCAACTTCCATCCTCCTTTAACCAATTTTTTACATTTGAGAAGCAGTAGACGATGTTTGACGGTTGATTATAGCCGATGAATGGATTTTAGTTCCAGTTCACTGTGACGATGTGAGAGGTAAGACCTTGACAAAGTTACTTATAAACAGTAGGAGTCTAATTATAATATTACATCAAACTTTTCGACAAAAACTGCAAACGATGCAGATGGTAAAAAAGAAAACCAAGATGGCGACGTGATATACCTTGTAAATAATTTTTTTACAGGAAGACAATTTTTTTAAAAATTATAGATACTTAAAACATCGAGCGCTTGTGGTATTATATTCAGCAAATTACGGTAAGCAGAGAAACCTAAAAGCCACATCAAATTTTGACATTTCATTGAGTATTGCCCTACAAAAGTCTTCCTGCATGTTGGCAGCAACAACATCACTGCTTCTAGCCGAAAAGAAGACATCGTACTGCCACTTATTGATCTAGTTGAACAGCTGTATGCATTCAGTGTTCAGCGAGTGTTGGTGGGCAGCATTATCCCAAGAGGCGAGTCACCAAAGAGTCCTGGTCTATCCCATACCTTGTTTCAGATGGCGAATGTCATCAACAGAACCCTTCAACCTCATTTTAAAGAAGACTTCGTGAAATCCTGGCTTGAATATCCAAGACAGTACAGTGCTGACACGATACATCTGAATCATCTCAATTATATGAAATCACAAGAATGAAGCACAAAATGAGCAGATTTCCACTGCAGTTCAGGGGTTTATTAAACTTGTAGTAAAAGATTCAGTAACTCACATATCATACACATCAAGACAAACTCTACATTCATACCAAGATACCACACAGGCACATGGATATGGGGTGAGACATGCACAGTAGGTCTATTAATTTTATATTTGATATCTTAGATCTATTGTATGTGTCTTACCATAAATATCTAATTCATCCATTTTCTAATTTTCTTCCTCTATGTTTCTTCACAATTCATATATCAGGTTTATAAAGTATTAATTGTAAACTGTCCACATCAAACTATATACAATTGTCCACTTCAAATTATATACAATGTGATATTAGAGGAGGGAGTTGTTTTAATAAGACACCTTCCTGTTTTTCAATCTTCAACATGTGTACATGTTTACATTCTATACATTTGTGACAATCACAAGAGTAATGAGAGCGGTGTAGATTTGTTTACAGTAATTTGCCTTTCAATTTACTAAATGTTTAAAAGTATCATTATTTTACAAAATACGTATCAATTTCACATCTTTTATGCTATATAACTTAAGAAATTATCTAAACAGTGTGAAACAGTAAAAGATACGTAAAGTATATTAATATATACGCATGTCTGTGTGTATTCAAAAAATTATCCGCCCTTGACCGTGTCTCCTCCGGTTTTGTATGTGTATTCATTTAAATGACCTTTTTATATCATAATCGCAAATATTTTAAATGATGTTTTCCTCTGAAGAGTCAGGTAGTGTACGAAATTGAAGAAAAACAATAAAAATTGTCATTTTTATCTCAAAATATGTGACGGTAACTTGACTTTTACAGCAGTTGCAGTTTCTTCGTCCATTTGAGTTGTACATATTAAAAATTCTTAAAACCTGCAAATATTAAACTCCCCTGTACCTATGTTAACAATATATACACCAGACATCTGCATTTGACCCTATTCTTCTGTGTTTTTGGTAGTTTTCTCTAATTTTAGAGTTGTTTTCGGTACTTCGCCTTTCACAGTAGATGCTGTTCTTCGTCCATTTGACTTGTACATATTAAAAATTATTAAAACCTACAAATGTTAAACTCCTCTGTACCTACAATAACAATATATACACTAGACAGCTTCATTTGACCCACTATTCTTAAGTGTTTTGGGTAGTTTTCGGTAGCTTCTCTGGTTTTCGGTAATTCGCCCTACCCTGCCCCTCTTGTAAGCACAAAACTCCAATTGAGACACTTTACAACATTACAAAAGTATTCCATTGACATAATTACAATTACTAACTGATTATCACACTCGGTATACCGTAATCAACATGGTTTCAACCAACTTTGAGGTCGGTACATGTACCAATATTGAGATTCCTTCTTCCCGCAATTTTGCGTCATATCTTTTTTATGAACATTGATCCCGATTTTAAAACACTGTGTTAGGTTTTGATAGTCTCTTATCTATCCATTTTTTCCCCAAAGAGCTATAGTTTTACTGGTTTGTAAGAATCATAAAAAAAATAAAGAATCGTAAAAATAAATATGATCATGAACTTTTGAGCACTACGAATTGTGCCAGAGTTCTGTGGTCAGGCGTGTATACAGGGGCAATCAATATTCATTTATTAATTATATACTCTGGTGCTATTATGTTTACGGCATTGTCGCGGTGGTTGGGTGGGTGGTGGGGGGTGCAGTTGTACTACATGATGGGATGGAATTAGTCGTCGAAGCTTTCACAAATGGTACTTTTGCTATTTCTTCTTGATGGTTTCAGTCTCTCATTGCACTGACAATTTAAATAATAATAAAGAATCCAACGTTTGGCATCAACTGACCTGGAATAAATGGTTTTACACAACTGAGGCTCGTGCAATATGTACAGTCAATAATCATTGTAAATATATTTTGTACTTCTGGCTGCAGTAATCTATACTCTCCGAAAAGGAACAAATCGGAGAGGGCTGCATTATTGCAAGTATATTCTTGCAAGAAAAACCGTTAATGATTTACCCCTGAGCTGTATAAAACGGTAATGCATTTTAAGACTTAACACTTTTCAACTTTTGAAATGTGATGCATTTCAAATTTAACCTTAGAGTCTTTTTCCGCAGTGAGGTCTACACATTATCCCTTTGTTATTACTTTATTTGGTCTATCATCTATCCATTTATTTTCCATTTTCTCAACGGCAGAACTTCACAAGATATCATTTTCAGTTATTTCAACAAATTATACGAAAGATTGCAAAAGGCGCTTTTTTTGTGGGGGGGGGGGGGGTTCTTTTGGGGGGGGGGGTGTTTTGGGGGGGTTTTTTGTTTTGTTTTTTTTTGGGGGGGGGGGGGTGTTTTGGGTTTTTTTTTGGGGGGGGGGTGTTGGGTTTTTTTTGTTTGTTTGTTTGTTTTGTTTTGTTTTTTGGGGTTTTTTTTGGTTTTTTTTTTGTTTTGGGGTTTTTTTTTGTTAATTGGAACCCAGTGTTATTTTTTGAAAACACACTTGCATTTTGTTCTGAAGCACCATACATGTTTGGGCCAATTTAATCCTTTCGCAATCAAGCCATTTTTGATTCATACGGCATTTCAGAATTACACAAGCAAGTACGAATTGAATGCGGTAAAATGCAAAAAATCATTTTAAGATACACAACACGGTTATTTTTTCAGGTAGATACATCAGTGAGAAAATGTGGTATTTTCACACAATAATTTAAAGATATGTTGTCCTACATGAGTTTACCGGTCTTGATCCAGGAGGTATACAACAAAACATCGATAACATATCTACATATGTTTATTTGTTTTCGCAATATAAACGATTGTGCGAAAGGTTACATGCTAATAATAAATAATATTTACAATATATACAGTTGATCTATTACTTTATAGATTTAATGTTATTGTGTAGCCCGTGTCTTATCACCACGGCCTCCAAAGTCCGTTCTCTCCGTCTGATCCGCCACTGGTTCCTGCTGACGATGATCCGGCACCAGATGTCGTGGAACAAGATTTTCTCACCGAACTTCCGTCGGGTGATGTATCGCTGCTGGTAAACAGACGGACACGTAAATTCGGGGAACTGTTGAGATTAATGTCGTATCTTCCAGGCATGAGCATCTCCTCTGGAGAAATGAATCCTTTAGGTAGGGAAGCAGGGCCACGTGGTGAAGAGGTTCTGACCGGCTTAACATCACTAGCATCGACTGGGGTAGAAGTCATGAGTGGTTCGCCTGTATACGGAAAACGGTTCCATTCCTTTGATGAATCATTGCAATGGAGAGAAGGGTATTCTGTGTCTCCTCCGCTTCTTGCAGCGGAGTTGCCACCTGCGAAAACGAAAACGCGTGAAGCAGAGCCACACATGACGCTACCCGATTCCATGACGTCATCGGCGTTGAAGTTGACACCCGTGATAGCTTTCTCGCCACTGTATCCACATTTGTAAGCAGAGGAGGGAAAGAGATGTCCCGGATGGAAATTCTGGTTTGTGTGACCTTGCTGTAGATTATCCACGACGTTGTTTTTTCTCATGCATCCGAAAGGATCTGATGGTTTTCCATGGACCGGTGTGGTTATACCCCAGTGATCCACAAAACGTTTACCTAAAATATCAAAATATCTTGTGAAATAAAAAAGTGTTATCTTTTTAAGACAAATATAATTTCTTTATAAAGTCTTCATTTACATATATATGCTTACGAAATTAGTTGGGAGCATGGTCCCACAAAGAGGTATGCTAAGAGTAGGCACTTCGTCACATCTGCCAGTATTTAATATATGAAAAATGTTTTATGCAAAAACAAAAAGCAAAAAAAAAAACAAAAAAAAACAAAAAAAAGCAAATTGAACAAAATGTTTTCTAACATCACAAGCTTAAATTCTATGGTATGAAAATGTTGTACGATTTGAAATAAAAAATAAAATAAAAAACAAAAAATTTACCGAGATTTTGCTGATGCAGTTCAATCAGGTGACCGATTGTCATTTCCAAGATATCTACTTTCTCCATTTTTGCAAACCGTTTTTCCTACGAACAGATTAATTAAATGGTCATGAGAATTTTTAGATCGAACACGCTGGTGAATATGGTTAGTAGGATATCCTGTATAATGTGGAATTTCAGTATTGTAGTACGTTTATTTTTAAAGAATGCTCACGTCTTTTCCAGTGGCCCTCATTACGATGTTCTTCAATTGCAGGAGACACTTGTTGATTCTGTCTCTTCGTCGCTTTTCTGTGACTGGTTTGCTGGCCTAGATGAGATTAAAAGTAAAGAACCATGCATCTGCCATCTTCTACCCAAATGATGATTTACACACAATGCAACAGTAGCAGCCTTTATGGTGTCGAATGTCTGAGTCTAAAATTGTGATTTATTATTCCAATGGCAGAAATAAATAGGACTATAAACATTTGTTACTGATATTTATGTTAGGAAATTCATTTCGAGGCTCTGCATTACTGTCTTCCCTTACAAAAAATGACTTCTGTATAATGCTATATACTCAATAGAAACGAAATCTCTATCTTAATAAAATCTTGCACTTACTTTTAATTTTATTAATGTTACTTACAAAGCGATCATGATAGCACAGTTTGGGTGACAAAATAAAATTTTCTGATTAGAGCTAATATTACTTTAAGAAATGCGGTATACAAATAGCCATTAAAATAATTTTAAGGGTGTATGTCGATCGTGAATAATATGTCTACCTTCTTGTTGACCATTGGAACAGTATCGCCACGTACAGAAAAATGCTTCATCAATTTCCCACCAATTGATTTCTTTTCTCTTGGAGCATCCATTGCCGAGTTTATAGTACGTTGAGGATTTTTTTTATTTTTTGCGGATAGGAGATTGGGTTGTGATGAACAAGAACCGGTGCACAGTATTTAAAGTATTTTAGAAGTACATTTCATAAGTACCGTTCAGTGGAGTAGTATTTGTCATCCGTTGCAGTATAGGTAGTACTGTGGTGATGTCTGGCCGAGTCTCCGATTAAGAGTTCGACACACTAATTAGCTCGGATCACCGGTCTATTGTTTTCCAAAATAGATTACTCAGTGCAGTTATCTTAGTTGTTTTCCTTAGTTTACCTAATACTGGTGTTGTGATGAAGGTTACGAGTATGTTTGGGACACGTGTTTTCTTTGGGATATAATGATATGTACATAAACATATAATTGAAGTTGATTTAGATCAATCATGCTTGGAAATTGTACAAACTTTTATAACGAGTATACAATGAGGAATCCAAACCTATCTGTGCGATCATTATTTTTTTTTGGGGGGGGGGGGTTGTGTGTTGGTTTTTTTTTATTTTATTTTTATTTTATCATTATTATTATTTTTGTTTTTATTTTGTTTTTTTGTTTTTGGTTTTTTTTTTGTGTTTTTCTGGGTGGTTTTGTTGTTGTTGTTGTTTTTTTTTTATCATTATTATTATTATTTCAATTTCTTATTGCTCAAAGCAACTATTAGAATATATCAAGTAATAATTATTAGAATTTTTTAAAAAGGGTATTGTACATCAAATAAGTTCTGTAAAGTTATTATGTTCTATACAAAACATTTTTTTCTTGAGTGAGAAAGCCTTGTAAATATATTCACCAAACTAACAAATTTCGTTGACATTGTTGACACTTCAATTTAAACGTGTGGGGTTTGTTCCACCAATGTGAGTTGGACTTATAAACTAGATACACTGAAAGAAAATTACTATTCGTCTTCAACAATGTTTACAATACATCTTATTCGGGATATGTATTTGAGTCTGTCTGTCTCATTTGTATACGGTGTATTATATTTGTTCAAACACATCTCTTGTACAATTTTGACACTGGCGTTGTAAACACGAATTATCAACTATTGATATGTTTGTAAACAATACACTTGGACTCAGAGAGTGTATAGATCATTTACTAACTTCTGTACAAACTGTTCCGTTATTCTTGCCATACGACTGCTCAGTCGTTTTTCCCATTTATTGTATAAACAACCAAAAGCCAGTCAGAGACTATAATTAAGTATGAAGCAATACAAACATTTATCTTCTTTTCGAATTTATTATTTTTGGGTGTGGGTGTGTGTTTATTTGTTTTTGTTTTTTTGTTTTGTTTTTTTGTTTGTTTGGGTTTTTTTTTGTTGTTGTTCAATGTTTGTTTTTTTATTGTTGTTTTTTTTGGGGGGGGGGGGTTGTTTTGTTTTTTGTTTTTTTTTGTTTTTTTATTTGTTGTTGTTTTGGGTTTTGTTTTGTTTTTTATTTGTCTTTTTTTTGGGGGGGGGGGGTTTAATTGTTTGTTGTTTTTTTTTTTGGGGGGGGGGGGGTTGTTTTGGTGGGGTTTTTTTGCGGAGGCGGGGGTGGGGGTGTTTTTCCTCATTATTAAGACACAACACCGTAGAAGTGAGTGTTCATACTGTGAAGTCTGTCAATTTCAAATATTTTGTTAAACAATTTATGTCTGGCATCTCTACATGATGCAGGAAAAGAAACAGTGACAGATGTCCGCTACTGTCCCACAAGTACATACGGGGCTGTCGCTGACGTTCCTTTGCCATGTTTGCTGTGTTGAAGTCAACGTTTGTCAATATTTTAATTGCTGCTCACTTTTTGTTAATGTGTTTACATAGGTTCACATTTATGGGAGAAAATTTAATGTTTAAAATGAATTATCAAGGGGAAAAAAATCATCACGTATTTGAATTTAAAAACGCTTGTATGTGAACACTTTTCTTCAACGAACATATTTTTGATGACTATATAATTGTTTGAGTCAAATTTTTAATTACTTTTAACTTGGGAGTTATCTAGCATAGATGTTTTTTTTTTGTTTTTTTTAAAAATGCTGGTTTATAAACAAAACTAAAAACAAACAAACAACTAAAAACAAAACAATGCATACAAAAAATAATACGTATACTGAAAAAAAAAAAAAATTATGGGAATTACTTCAAAAGTTAGTTAGAATTGAAATTTAGACAAATCATTCTCTTCACATATATGGACTTGAGACCAGGACAAATATAATGCAAATTTATGATTTTGTTTCATTTTTGGGGCAGGGGGGGGGGGGGGGGGGGGTCGTTTCGTGCACATTTATGTCGCATCAATTCAATCAATTGTACAAATAATGATGATTTTCATGAAAATTTCTAAATGTTGTCTTTATAATAGATAAATTTTCATAGACATATCTGGAAATTCGAGTTCGCATGTCCTGCCTATTGGTTAATTGACAGGCCTTTTTGAAAAATCGGAGTTCGTGTCACAGGAGACATTGACACGATAAAGAATCCTCTGAGCGGAGTGCATGGGTCAATCACTTAATGATGGTTATGACATCTCTATGCGAGTTAAAACCTCTTGTAATTGACGCAAAGTAACATAAAAGAAAACGAATTAGAATAATTTTGAAAATAAAAAAAAATAATAATAGCAAAAAACAAAAAAACAAAAAAACAAAAAAAAAGATAAAGAAAGATAGAAATCCTACTAAACTTCCAATCGTGCACTGTAAAATTAAATTTCAAAATGTTTTATTATGCAGCTTTTTCAACGTAATATTCACATATATATTATATATATTCAAGACTGTATATTTCTCTCTGGATACTAAGGCTGTTCGATTTGTTTTGAAACCACACCAATTTTTTTCTTTAGAGGAAACACGTGGGAGGTGGGGCGAATTTGTTATAAAGACATGTAATGCAGGTGGGATGCACTTTCAGTTCAAAGTCGCTTACAACGGTGATATAGTTCATTCATTCATCCTTTATTTCCTCATTTAGGAAATTATGACAATCAAAATAGACATATTACAAATATCACAAGTATGTTACATGTATATTAGAATGAAAACAATACAAGAAAGACAAGAAAAGAAAGAAAAAAACAAACAAAAACATCAACAAACAAATAAAATCTATATACACATTACAACGGAAAAAGAGGGGCAGCGTATTTGTAGCAGCTGCCCTTCCTGGAAAAGATGAACTCTCATTTGTTATATCCATGAGGCATTAATAGAGTTGGTTTTAGTTTCAAGGTTTAAAAAAAAAAATGCGTGTTTTTACATCCTTTATGCTATTCATAGGGGTAATGTGTTCATCATTCCCTCTTCTACCGCAGAGAAAACAAATATTCGGTCATTATTAAGACTTTTCACCACTGTAGTTTACAGATATTTAGACGTGGTTATGATTTGATATTCACGTAAAATGATAAATGTCCCTTATTAACACAAAAGCTTCTTCCAACTCCTGGACTTTATCAAACATTTTATCTTCGTAACACGCAGTCTTATTATGCCCTATAACCCTATAGGTTCCGGGTTGTTAGAATAAATCCTCAGTACCCCTTGCTTGTCGTAAGAGGCGACTAAATGGGGCGTCCTTCAGATGAGACCGCAAAAACCGAGGCCCCGTGTCACGGCAGGTGTGGCACGATAAAGATCCCTCCCTGCTCAAAGGCCATAAGCGCCGAGCATAGGCCTAAATTTGCAGCCCTTCACCGGCAATGGTGACGTCTCCATATGAGTGAAAAATTCTCGAGCGGGACGTTAAGCAATACATAATCAATCAATATCATGCCCTATAAACAAACCTATTCACTTTACCGAATCGTTTTTGTTAACGTTGTTGATATTTTCTGTATGTGTGTCCTTACAGTGTACGCACTGCGGTTTGCATCCCCCCCCTTTTTTTTAAGTTAAGGTTTGGTTCCTAAGATAATTCTTACTTTTAAAGACCGGATCTACGATTTTGACAGTAATTTCCGAAGACTTCTTATCTTTATATAACTGTCATCAGCATGTACTGTCATTCTAGTTTGTCTTGACCACTTGACCATTATTCATTTAATTATACTTACCCCCCCCCCCCCCCCCCCCCCCTAGACACCTGATCCCACATCTGGGGTCCATGTTTGTCCTACTCTGAACATTACATTCTTTATAGAATTTTGAGTTTGGTCACGGTTTGTTATCTTCACTATTTCATCCTTACGTTCACCATTACTGATTACAACACATGTAAAAGTAGTGTCGGTATTATGAATAAGTTGTATCGCCAGGATGATTCAAACTAGACCGATATTTGTAGATGACATAATTATCAACAGTGACGGATTTAGAGGAGGGACCCGGAAAGCTCCCCTCCCCCCTTTTTTTAGTGACTCAGTATAAAGATAAAGAAATAAATCGTGCATTTGTTACTAAGGTATGTGTTGATACATTATATATAAAATATAGCCATAATAACCCCAAAAGCCTCAAAACCTCGAAGCTCCCGGTTACTGGGCTCTATTTTTAACAAATCCTGTCCGATCCATTATTGATCAGTCATGAAATGATGTAAATATCGAAACTGTATTTTTTCCATTTACATACACAAAACACTTGTTCGAGATATTAGTCTATAGTTTGATTCATCTTAAGCATCCTTTTTACTGTTAAAGCATTGATGATTTATAATATGGCTTCCATAAGTCCGTTAGCTTCTGTAATCTTAGTGACGTGTTGAACCGTAGATATTTCCCTCTTTACTCGCCACTCTCTTTCACCAGTGTATTGTCTGTAATAAATCAATACAGTTCTGCATGGAAGGTGTCTTTTCTTTAGCAAAATCCCTGGTCCTTCAACATGATATAGAACATGTATATTGATAATTAAAATGACAAAACTAGATAATTATAAAGAAACAATGGAACCATGAAGTGATGTAGACATTCATTCCTTGAATACAATGTACATCATTATTTCTGCTCGATTTTCAATGCAAACTTTATTCATCCAGTGAAAGCAATTTATACCGAACCATTATATCAATTGGATACATGGATTTACAAGTATGTCTTATTGATTGCAAATGACCGTTTTCCAGAAAGTTTATTAATTACATCTGTAGTCATTAAAACTGTTTCTGTCGTCAAAAGTATACTAATCAATAGACTATTTAAGGCCACCATGTTTCTCAAACACCTTTTGCGCTTTTCGTAGAAAGTTAATGTAAGTGTGATTTCAAAATCTTACTTGAAAATAAGTATTTTGTTATTCGATACCCACTGTTTATACCTTACCTCTACAATTAATATACATATAACTGTGTATGTAACTCTCTCTCTCTCTCTCGTAATAGTTTTGTATATGATTGCTAACATTCCATACATTTATGCTCTATTGTCAATACTTACACTTATTAACTAACTGAACATAGACGAGTTTAAAGATTGATTCTGGGGCTTTAGGAAAATTAGGTATTATGTATGAATATCTTCTTTTTTTTAATTTTTGATGTGGACGATATCAATGATTTATTTGATATTTCCAAAATAAAAAAAAACCCAACAAAACAAACAAACAAAGAACAAAGAAAGAAACACCGCAAGAATGCTTAGCATTCATAATTTCCCACCAAAATTTCCCACCAAGTAAATGTCTTATTTTTACTTCCGGGTAAACACACAAGAAAATGACGTCACAATTTATGTGCACAATAATATTCATGGCATGACAAACATAGCAGTCGAGATGGAGGAGCCCTTTATGAATGACAGAGGGTCGTTTCAGCGGTTCTTAGCAGCATTTTGTAAACGCATGAACGACAATGAAGACGATAGTGATATTTTACCATTTAGACCTCTGAATCGCCATTTAAGAATGGAAGAGCTACAAGGGGAATGTTTTGACTGGAGTTTGCGTTACTTGGGATTACAGTGAGTTTTATCCTAGTGTATTTTGTATTATAAACGCACTGATTTAACACAGAGAGCTTGTCATTTCGCAGGTGTTTTTTGCAACAGGCATTTTTCTCTCTCTTGATGTTGCAGGATATTTTGGTTGCAGAACCGACAGGGTTCTTTCAACTTTGAACACACAATGCTTGTAAAATATTCATTCATAATATATGTTTATCTACATTTTTGCGACCACATTTGAAATATGAAAATTGAATTGTTTAAAAATTACAAAATTAGGGAAATGTGTGCACATGTATTATTTTATACAGAAATAAAATAGAATATGGTTAACTGACGTCCATACAAGTGGTTGAATATTTTCTGGTCCAGGTTTGTGTAACACCTGTTTTCAAGCAAGTGGGTGATTTAACCATGTAGGAAAGTGAAATGTATATCTATGGCCAATAGAAATTTTAGTGGCCCTATGCTCACCCATGTGAATTAAATATGAATTAAGTGTTCGGCACTTCATATCTTGTAGAAACAGAGTAGCACTGCCAGATTCATAGCTGTCTTTAGATGTGTAATTACCAATACTCATCAACAAGACTTCAGCTAATTTCAAATAGTTGTCTTTTGATCTTTTCAACTCTACCATGGGGATTGTTATTAGCTTCAACTGAGAACCTGCATGAATTTCTGGCTACAAGAAAAAGAGCAATGTGTATCTGTTTCATTATGGTCATCATTACAAATCCTGATGTAAAAGGTACACATACATAAACTTCTGTTGGCAATGGGTTACATGTAGTTTGCAAGAAGCAGATAGTAAGGAAACTCTCTTATGATGTGAAGAAACATTTAGGAATGAAAATTGAGAAATTAAATTGCATATGAGCAAACATCACTGCTCTAGGTGTTATTTCAATTTAATATATATTCAAACATTAAATGTAATTCAAGGCACCAAATACTTCCCAAGTATTGATTGTTATTAAATACTACATTTTGTTGAGTCATAATGTATTTTTTACAAGTCTGAATGAGGAAAATTTGTTTCCTCCCTTTCTATCAAAGTGCATTTGGATACAACAAATCTGATGTCTTAAAAAAAATTTTAAGTGACTAAATGCAGCTTGACTTTGCATATCATATGTATATTGGACAAAACATTTAAAAAGTGAAGGGGAAATTTCCTGGATGTAGCTATGTTACGTCCTCTGCATTCGGAAGAGGAATAAAGCACCCTTTGACAAGCGATTCAGCATGTACTATTTATAGTACTTTGTTTGACTCTTGACAGATCCATGTCTATAATAATCATTGTGTAGATATAACAGCTTACTGTATCCTACAGAGAAGATAGAAGTAGCTGACTAGTTTCTGTGTCAAGAGATATATTATCCTTCATAGATAACGTTCAGCAACTCAAAGTAGATCCTTGTTGCAATTTACATGTACATAGTGCAAACTTAAATTTAAGGGCCTGTCAGTTTTATTGTTCTACTATGTTTTAAGTTCATGAACCCCATCTGTTCCTGAATCCTGTGAAGGGCGGGTTTAGTACCTTGTCCTTATCCATTGTTCATCATTGTATGTTAAATGATGTATACAAATGTATTACTATCAAATCAGTCTGATCTGTCAACATATATTTCAGCCTTCTAATTTGAATAAACTTTTGTTTTCTGATCAGATACATTTTAAGAAATTTTGATTTGAATTATCATCTTGACATTCTCATACTCTATTGACAGTGTAAGTAGATCTAGAAGTGTCAGAAAATTATACATGTAAGTGCACTGTTATGCATTGCATAGAGATAGAGATTTAATGCATTTTTTTATTTTTTTTATTTGGCATTTGCATTTTAGACTTTGGAATTATAGATTAACTTGTAAGTTTTCAGCAAAATGTTAAACGAGGGACATGAAGATTCATTATAATGCAAGGCCTCTAAACTTTTAATTAAATAAAAATTTTATTATAGAATTAAACACAGCTAAAAAAAGAAAAGAAAAGAGGTAGTATTCTTGTATATGAAATGCAGTTCGAATTCTGTTACTTTAATAGAACACTTTAAGAGAAATCAATGGCAGAACTATGCAGAAGGATTCGGGGGGGGGGGATTTTTTTTCTATCTGTAAGTGTAAGAGTATGCATTTACACCATAAATTATAAAAATAACCATAGGCTAATATTCTTGACAAATTTTATGCAGTTCTGATTGAATTTGTGTGTTGGCTATTTCAGTACAGAATTTTTCATGATTGTATTGCTGGATTTACCATTTTTATTATAAAAATTTGGCAGCCCCTTGCAGTATTAACCCCCCCCCCCTCCCATCTTAGTTTGCAACTCAGTCATTCTGTATTTCATAGCTAGATGAATAAGCCTGAAAGTCAAAGCTCTCTTGAAAAATTCCTCTATCTGATTTTGTTAATGTATACATGTATGTTTGTCAGTAAATATTAAATTCTTTATGCTGAGGACAAGGATGTATATTCTTGATAAGGCATTTGATTTTAAAATAAAACATTTGTCCACATGATTGAAGAATAGAAAAGAGATCCATCCATTAGATGTGTTCTTTTAACCCTCACAAAGGAGAGAAAATGAGTTTGATCCTGTTTATACAGCTATAGGAAAAGCTTTCATTCCTCTGTCTTTCTGAGATTTTTAATTACTGTTAACAAAGTCCTTTGATACACATATATACTTGGTGATCAAATTATGGGTTTTGGAATGTATTGATTATAAGAAAATATACTCAAGAAATCTGGGGGGAAAATTGATTCAGAACTTACAATCTGGCCTACTTTATAGATTTTATATAAAGTTAAAGATAAAAAGACTCTTTTGACCCCATCCACATGGTTAATTCCAAACCAACAACTCTTCAAACAAGATTAGAGAACAAACTATTGGAGTCATGCCTAATGTTTATCATGCATGTTAATCTTAAAGTAATGGGTTTCAAGGGCATATGTTTGTTTCAGAGATCATCACAGGTCTGCTTTTAAATGGAACCTCCAATTGAAATGCTTAAGATGGCCAGAGACTTAGATTAAAATTCATTAAGATTTAAAGTCTGTTTCTGGCTAAAATTAATGTAACTATGCTTAGTTTGAAATGGGATACACTGGTCTTTTTTGACAAGGGATATAGGCCTCCCTGCAGAGTATGCTTGTATCCTCTACACTTGAAAGGTGTAGATATTAATGACCTCTATATTAACCACAGCTTGATATATATGTAATGTGAATCCTTGTGGAGAACATATGCCTCCACATAGATTGAGATTTGTGTACCTTTTGATTTACACTATGGATCGAGTTGTGGTGTTGAAGTATAGTTATCTGTGTAACCAGGAAGGCATTTGATAATGCCTGTAATACATCAGGAAAATAAAGTTTGTTTAGCAAATTAAAGAGCAACCTTTCATCATTTTAAGACTTTCATACTGAATAAGAACAAGCCATCGGTAACATGTACATTAAAGAAGGAATACAGGTGCTGTGTTTTTCTAAAGTTATTTCCCTTGTTCTCATACTTTTTTGCTACTTGTACCTCATCCCTTGTGTTTGCATTCTACTTGTCAAGGATTTGTCTTGCATGTATTTGTTTAATGTCATCATTATTGAAAATAGGCTTATGATCTATGAAATCAGAAACATTTTGAAGAAGTTATTTTCACCTCAGAGCACTTCCATAAACTATTCCCACCATGCATGTCAAATTTAACATGTGAATTTTGAAAGTAGACATAATGCTTGGGCAGGGATCTGGGAGTTATCAGACAAAATTGGGTGAGCCTAGGATCTGCTATTGATTAAAATTTTTAATTTGGTCAATTTGCTGGTTACTATGAAATATAACATGTATACATATCAGTTAATATTTCAAAAAAAAGAAAGAAATAAGTTGGATCCCATATGGCCGATAGAATAAATTTGGTGTTAAATTTGGGGAAAACATTGATTAGAATGCATACTTCATAAGCATGTCTTGTTGGAACTAGCATGAAGAAATCCTTCCATTTTTCTGTTTCAGTAAATGCCCACCTACCCTTGCTTCCGCTATCACCAAAGAGGTGTATGAACAGGCCAGTAAATTAGACTTCAAAGAATTTGAAGATCCGACTCCAGACCCTACAGAAGAACAGGGCACCAAGGAGAACTCCAAGAATGAAATCCAACGCCCAGAGTCAGGTGAGAATCATGGCACGATTGTTTTTTGTATCTCAAACGCAAGAACATACTGGGTGGCAATAAGGAAATTGCATTGGTCGAGGACACTTGTAGATTAACTCTATATTTGAAATTGGAATATGCACTAGTGCCCAAAACACATGAAATTTGTGTACAGTGTACATTTAAAATTAGTTTATTATTGATAAATGTAAAGATATAATTTAATGTATAAATGAACTTAATGAAGTAATAGGGGATAAATGTGTTTGCATCACTTAAATGTAAAAAACGTTAGTACACATAGTCCTTTCTGTGTGGTGTTACATCACTGTACTGATAGATAGCTTTTCTTTTGTAGTTCTGGATGCTTCATCACTCATGGAACACATTATTGATATTGTGGATGAAGTGTGCCAAAAATGGAACAAAGACTTGCCACCTATTCCCATTCCAGCTCAGGTTCATGAATGTTACCATTATGAAATCAAAAATACTCGACGGAAAATGGAGGATAGGCATGTCATGCTTCCAGATATGAATACTTTATTTGATCTCAAGGTATGTATTGTAGACACCCAACTCATACACAGATTTGAGACCTCCTTTAACATCAGTATATGCAAACTAACATCAAATCATCTTTATCCCTTTCTGTTATATCTACAAACATGGATCAACCTCTAATACCATTTAAAAGAGTGTTGTACTTCATCAAGCAGTGTAGATTGGAAATACGGCCAAGTGTGATCAAAACATTTTGCAGTACAGAATATGAATTTGTACATCATGACATTTTTAGCTTTTTTTTCCACATTTTAAGAAATATATTTGTGTCATATATCTTGTTTCTGACACCCAGAAACAAAACCTGACTTTAATATGATGAAAAAAAAAACTTACATAATGGCTGGTCTCAAGGGATAATTTAATTATCATAGTGAAACTTGTGGAATGATTGTGGTGAAATGGAAAAAAGAGTTATCTCTCTTGTATTTTTAAAACTTTCTTTGGAGACTTATTGTATATCATAAAAAAGAACCAATGATATAAATTAAATAATTAACATGTTATGAATAATTATAACAAAATATTTAATTTCATATTGATACACAAGAAGCATTTACTAGAAAGTTCTATGAATAGTATAATTTGCAATGCAAATGAAGCTAAGATTTTTAAAGTCCATGAAGGTATCGTCTTGCTATCTTTGCAGATATTAATTTATTGATTTTAATTAAGAATCTGCAGTCAGCATTCTTGTGCATACATGTTTAGCAAGATTATGAAAAAGAATAGATGTGTTCTAAGTCAGATTAATTAGGTATAAGGTTTTCGGTAATCACTGTCATCAATCAATTACAGGATTTCCCACAGCAATCCTACTATGGTGTGTTTGATGGACATGCAGGGATTGAGGCAGCTGTGTATGCATCCAATCACCTACATGTTCATTTACCAACCTGTGAAAAGTTCTCCAGTGATCCAGAATCTGCCCTCAAGTGTTCATACACAGCCACAGATGATCATTTCATTCTAAAGGCTCAAAGAGAGGTTCATATTTGTTTGACAGACATAGTTTTTCTTTTGGAATAGCTTCAATTACATAAATCATGCATGTGTGGTTTTCTCAACTAGAGTATGAAAAGTAGAGGATTACAATGAAATGTTTGCAATGTATAGAATATATCTCAATAAATTTAGTTGAGTTTTTAGTTTGTTATACATGTAGGTCACAATTGTAAAATCAATGTGTCTTAACATTTTAGGGATTAAAAAGTGGCTGTACAGGAGTGACCATTTTAATCAGGGATAAAACTATGTACTTAGCTTGGCTTGGAGACTCTCAGGCATGTCTTGTCCGGAATGGTCATGCAATGTCTATAATGAACCCACATAAACCAGAACGACAGGTAAAAGTGAATTTCTTCCATCAGTTATTAGGAGATATATATATATATATATATATATATATATATATATATATATATATATGTGTGTGTGTGTGTGTGTGTGTGTGTGTGTGTGTGTGCTAGTGTATTGTATGAATAATGTAAAGAAAAGGCTTGAATATTATCACTTCATATTCCTGTGTGAATTCAGAAAATATGTGCTTCTATAACACCTGCAGTCCATGGCTTACACTTGAGGATCAGTTTGTCTGGCATCTGTCTGTCTGGATAGTGTGATGCTTTACAATAAGGCACATTGCAGTTGACAATGTATTCCGTGAAAGACTTCTACATCACATATACTTGCAAGACTTAAATTCTGCAAATTAGTCATGTCAACTTTATAAGTGAGATATATTTTTGAGAAATGTTCAGTTTGTTCCTCAGTATTTGTTAGCTTGTTTGTATGATTGGGTATATTATCACTGGAAACATGGGATAGTGTGTATAATCACTGAAGCTGCTTACACGGAGATTGTTCTTGGCTTCCTTTTTTTTTTTTTTTTTTTTATATCTCCTGTAATACAAACAACATAAGCATTTATTTCCCATCAAGGTTTTTCATATCAAGTTGAAAGGCCTCTGTTTTTATTGAGAAATAAAATACATTGAAGCAGCATATACTTATTACATACAAAGCATTGGTAAATGTAAATATTCAAAATTATTCATGAGAACTTTATTTTTGCAACAAGTCAGCCTCACAAGTTTACAACAGTGGTGAATAGCACTGAATGTAAGTGATACTCTCTACATTATTAAAGACTTTCTTTTAGCCATGAAAAATTTTATAAGAGAAATTTTTCAGGATGAGAAAAGTCGTATCGAAGCTTTAGGTGGAGTTGTCCTGTACATGGGAACATGGCGTGTTAATGGCAATTTGGCTGTGTCCAGGGCAATAGGTAACCATGGAATCAATTCATGGGAAACAAAGTCTAAAATAAGAATTGGTGTTTAATCATTGTTTTAGATCAGATTTTATCTGACACACTTCAAATGTCTGACAAACTTGAATTCATAAGTTTTTGCATTGAGTACTGGAAATCAGAATTTCATAGAATATTCCCAGTTTCTGCAATGCACAAAACAAAACATATAATGTTTTAGGAATGATTTAGATTCCAATCTTCATTTTAGACTTTGTTTCCCTCTAAACAATATTGTTACATTGTCAGAAACATTATGATCTTTTTAACAGGATGAGCGAGCTAGGATTGAAGCATTAGGCGGGTTTGTTCAATGTGTCAGGGGCATATGGAGAGTCAATGCCATTCTATCAGTTACGCGGTCGATAGGTAAATTGTGTGGGGAGTTCTAGGGTGAAGAGTTTCATTGCAGTGGTATTGGCATTTGCAGCAAAGCAATAGATAGCATTAGCTTCTAAATAAAATGCTTAAATGTAAAACCACTAACAGTATATAAAACAATGTAATTGTTGAATTAAACATGAAAATACATTCATGAGATCATTAGCACCAGTAAGATAAAATGCAATGTGTAAATGATTTAATATTAAAAGACTTGCTATATGTATTATGAATAAAAACCCAGACAACTGTGAATTACACAGTCGAGGAGTAGAAATGTTTTAGTTATGTATTTGACAACACTGTGCACTCCACAACTGTTATGGGTAGGACTTGACATGCACTGTCACTGAATTCTGATAGTGATTGATATGTATTAGGATACAGTTTTAAATCAGATAGTTCAAGGACTTCGGTATTATGTAATACTAGAATAAGGAAGTGTAGACCTGTCAAAGGAGGAAAATAAAAAAAAATCAACAAATTTCACTGACTTGAAATCAAGGAAGAGTTTTGAATTTTTAATCAATATGACTTGTTTAATCCCCTACTTGCTATGCTGGAGGGGACTATTAGTTTACTTTTGGTCTGTTAGTCTGTCTGGCTGTCTGTCATTTCAATTGAGGTTTTCCATACTTTTCTCCACATTGAATGAAGATGTTCAACTGAAATTTTATACATGGCTTTGTCTTGGATAGTTTCAGATCAAGTTTGAGTTTCATTATGCTTGACTGCCTTTTGACTGAATTATACCCCTTAATGAATTGCAAGAATCAGTTTTCCAGACATTTTTCTGCATTGGATGAAGATATACAATTGAAATATGATATGTGTCCTTGTCTTGGTTAGTTGCAGATCAAGTTTGAGTTTTGTTGCACTTGACCTACTTTTGACTGAATTATCCTATTGGTAGGGGACTTTGTATTGCCGGCAATACACTCAGAATGCTTGTTATTTATATATCATTTGTTAGTATGCAATTTTGAAAATAAATCTGAAAAATTTAATATTTTATTTAATATGTATCAGCAATACTGAGATTATGAAATGTGTTGATGTTTTTTGTTTTTATGATAATCTCCTTGTCAAGTACCCATTTTTACCACTCTTTTGATGTTTTGATTCAAATTCTTCTATCAATGAATCACTGCTGGTTTATATTATTCTACAATAAAGATTACCAAAAGCTATTACAATTTCTAAAATTCCAGTGTTATACAATGTATATAACCTAAGTTGCAGGACTTAATCTTTCAGTTATTGCCATTTTTAATTTAGTGGAAAGATTTTGTGGAAGTATTTATGATATTAACTCTCCATTGCTTCACTAAATGAATACTGTGTGCTTCAAAATATTGATGAATATAGTGTATATTTGCATATAGATTGATTATCTAGTAGTCAATAGTGTGTTTCGTCAGTTGAGCAATATGTTGTAAACAAATTATTCTTGGGTAATATCTCTGAAAACATGTTATTAATCACTATGAAAGATGCACAAGTTGTAGAATTTTTAGAACTTTTTTATAGGAGGCACTCAGCATTTTTTAAAATAACAATAAATGATAAATTTTTGTAATAAAAAAAATACCCCCCTGTAAACAAACTATTCACTGTGAATAGTTTGTTTACAGGAAGATAATTTTTTTTTAAATTATAAATATTTAAAATGTCAATCATCTTTGACTGATTCCTCTGCTAAAGATGACTCGTAATTATGTCTGGGAAATAAGTTATCATGCTTGGTTAACCATCAGTCCCAATTCTGACAGCCATCTCCATGTGTTTGAACAAGTGGCAGGCAACTGGAGGTGTGAAATTGTGAATAATTACACTTACACCCAAACCTACATGTAGATCTAGTCATATATTACATAACAAACCAATCTGTATTTTAATCAAATATTAATCTAATGTCAACACATATTTTCATTTCTTCATCATTAAAATATACTCGACAATTTTTTTTTTATAGGTTAAAGTTTACTTTGATCAGAATCATATTACTAAGTCACTGATGTGAAACATTATAAAGCTGTAAGCAGTAAAGGTTTCCAATTTTACATAATTCTATCAATTATATCTTAGAAAATGAAATTTTACACTAATAGTATTTGTTACATGGATATAGCAAAGTATGGCTCTAACAGAGTAAATCAGGAATTCATACTGTACTATACAAATACAACAAGAGTATATTATTCTTTAAAAAATTTCAAGTGAATCATTGAAGGCAATTTTGGAAGTAATATTTTCATTGTAATGATATAATCTCATTTTGTCATGTGACAGATTTTCATCAGAAATGCCAACTAAAGGGTGAAAATAGAAAAACTGTGCATCATATTGTATTTGAATTATAAGACAAGGTTTTGAGTAATAGGAAAAGAAAGGACGTTGTGATAAGAGTCATAGCCTCTGTTAGATTGCAAATTAGTTTAAAGAAATGGCACCTAGTTTTGAGTAGGTTGCAGAATAAAGGTTTCTAACTTTTAAATAGTAAGAAATAGTTATGTCCATGTGTGAAAGTCATTGTTTTTGTGTATTCTGTCAGTTTCTTCAAATATACACCATTTACATCATTCAGAGCAATAAATAAGAGTTATGTCCCTTATCGATTATAATTCCTTATGAATTTTAAACACCTGAAAGGTTTCTCTTGTCCATTAATGGTAAACTTATATTTGTTTTCTCCATAAATATATTTATAAATTGTAAGGAAACTATAAATTTATTTGCATTTTATAGGGGTACTAGTTCAGTAAGGCTGACCACAAGTTTAGATATATATTGTAGACAATGCATTACACAAGAATAAAATACGAATTTCGTTTTTTCTAAATATCTTTTTTAAAATCAGTTATAAGTAAATGTTGATTTGCATGTTATTGTTCTGTATGGATCACTACATGACTTACATGGTTAAGCCTTCGATGAAATTTGCATACCTAGTAACTATATTGAGAGCTTAAACAGTGGAAATGATCACTGGGGACCTGAACAGAGACCTATATAAAGTGGCAATCCTTTTGGTTCAACTCTCTCTCACCACCACCACCACCACCATCATCACTTTCAGGGTCAGAATTCTTGAAGGAAAAAAAAACCCTGTGCAATAAACAGTAATTTACAGTATGTGTTTTCAAAGTAGGGAAGATACACACTGCATATTGATTCACAGTATTAATTTGGCTCACCACAGAGTTTGTGCATATTTGTGTATATACATACAAAATGTTAAAATAATACACAATTTTTTAACTGGATCTAAACTTTTGTTTCTGAATCCTTTTTCTGATGTATATGGCAGAAAATCATGCATAATTTGCCATAAATTGGACCACATGCAGATTATAGATTTCCTCATTGTGCACTACTTTTGAAGTTATTTTATTTTTTAGGAATTGCTGGGTTTACCAAATTATGCTTATTTCATTTTAATTTTTTAGGTGATGTAAGCCAAAAGAAGTTTATCTGCAGTGATGCCGATACCACTGTCATAGGATTAGATGGCACAGAGGATTACATTGTCTTGGCTTGTGATGGCATGTGGGATGGCATATCACAGGAAGATGTGCCTCAAATAGTATACGACCACCTTCAGAAAACCAATGGTGATAAATCCAGTGTAGCTAGGATGTTGGTAGAAGTAGCAAAAGAAAACGGGTCAACAGACAACATAACTGTCGTGATAGTTTTTCTCAGGGATGAAATAGCAGCACCATCTATTGCACCAGTTTTTTCATTTGATAAGATTTCTAGTTCTCAGGGAGAAGACAAAACAGATGATGTAGATGGTGAGAAAGACCGTAACAACTCCTCAGGAAAGGGGGATAACTCTGAAAGTCCATCCTCTAATGGTGATACGGAGGCTGATGGCAATGAACCAAAAGAAGGAATGGAGGATAATGCAGAATTACAGGAACCTGGAGATGAAATTGAAGACACCTCATTTAAACCAGATAATACTCCTCTTCCTGTTGATCGTGTCCTAAAGAAAGAACCTGTTTTCATTATTGCAGACACTCCTCCTCAAAAGTTAGAAGTGGAAACCAAGAATCCTTTGCCCAAACAAGGACATTCAATTCCAAAAGAAGTTAAACCATTGAAAGTTGATTGTATTTGTAAGGATATCACTCCTTCAGAAACTGCTTTAACTTCTACAGTTTCTCCAAGTGCTCAGAAAACTTCAGGTAATAGTTTACCAGTGGAAATAGGATTGTCCACTCTTATGACATATTTGCCAAGTCAGGGAAGTACCATCTCTGAGTTCAGGCATGGGTTGCAAATGAGCAGCAAACCTAGTTCTGTATCAAACTCTTTAGTACCCTTGCATGAAGATTTTCCGATTGTTTCCAATTATGTAATTCAGGATGAAGTGTACAGAAAAAAGGATTTGGGAAAGAAAAAACCCAAAAGAAATAAAAATCCCAAAAGTCGGGAACAGAATCGCGATGGTCAGTATGTTGTCCCTCGAAGGGGGAGGAAAAAAATTGATGGATCTGCACCAATAGTATGGGCTTTTACTGGTAAAAATACAGCCTCTGTTAGAAACCATAAGCTCAGTTCTTTGAAAAATTCTCAGAATTCCTCAAGAGTAGTCTTGGCCAACATCTTGAACAGTGGTGCAGTTGATCCAAACATTCCTTCGCAACCCAGTTCAGACATCAAGTTCCTAGAAAAAATTTCTAAATCAAAGCATTTTACAGAACCTGAACCACAAAACTCTGAGGAACTTCCAATGCCCCACACAATATTTGACTATCCACTTTCCACTTTCACAGCATCCTCCAATTTCAGTACTAAATCTACCTCAACTTCCAAAACAAAATCATCCCTAGTCAGTCAACCGAAAACCAATCCGAAAACTGTTCCTGCTTTTCATCAATCTTGGCGACCCCGAAAATTGTCAAAATTAAACACAGCAGCTGCTGTTACTGAACCTCCACCCACTCCTTTCTCCAATGTCAAGATTCACCCATCATCAGAATTTTCTGAATAAACCAGAGCTTTGTACACCACATATCGTTTCTAATTTTTTTAAATTCTTTTTTTGGGTTGCTTTTTTTGCATGTTTACAATCAGTCTTCATAGACCATCAATAGAATAAATTGAAGCAATATTTTGATAATCAGATTACTTTTATTCCATATTTTGCTCATTTAATAATTTACACGTATTGTTCCCCATTGTGTATCAATATTCACATAAGTTGGTGCTTCTTTAAACTCTTACATCTGTAGATAGATGTGACATATTCCAAGAACTGCTAAAACTTGAGTTTTGTCTAACCACTTTGTCCATGTTTATTTTTGTATAGTCTGCAAGAAGAAATACCGCAGGTGATGTAATGATTTGTATAGTCTCTAGTTTGTTTGATGGGTGTTCTAATATGTAATGAGTGTTTCTCTTCTGGATCAAAATAATAATAATGGTTAGATATGTTTGTGTGGTGTATGTGTTTTCATATTGGTATGTAACCAGGCAGCAATCCATATAATCCAATAATTACTTAAACAACTGGTGCTTTTCAACAATTGGGCCTTTCACTATTATATTTTTTCCTAGGTTATGTGTTCATTTTTCTGTTTTTCTGCAAAAAGTAGCACTCACCCATCTCCATGTTTAAATACTGTGAATGTTGGGTTCACTGTTCATAAAAAAATTGTAACAACTGCTTTCAAATGGAAATGGAAGAAAATTTCTTTTTCACATCATTCATCTAGTCATTAGATTCTGTTTGTGATGAGCAGAAATTTTTCAACAAGGAAACTTTTATTTTGAATCTTAAGTACACATTATGATTAGTGCAGCAGATATTCTTAGAGCAAATAAGGAAAATTAAATGAAAATATTTTTTCTAACAGATGAAGGGGTTGTATGAAGAAGCAGCTAGAAATATGAATTAATTCAAAATTAAATGTTTAAGTATAAAAGATAAAACATTTTGGAATTTGATGTCTCAAGGTTGATTAACTGACTAGAACAAAGACTAGTTACTAAGCATGTTCATGAAACCTTGTGATGGTGTTGAAAAAAAATTATGAGATATTCGGAAGTTCAAGATATTGAGGATAAAATAAATAAAGAAAATGTAGTTGGAACTTCCAGTTCACTGCTGCATATCTATGGTATTTAAGATAACGATTTCGAGATACTGAAGTTCCTGTATGTAAAATGGGGAGGGGGTATGTGTGTGTGTGGTAGACAATCTTTTGTACCAGGTAATATAAAGTTAAGTACCTGTTGTTTCCCATTTCTTAATATTTGTGATTTTTGTATTACGGTAACCAAATAATCTGCCATACTATTCTGTGTGTATTTTATCATATATGTGTAATGTATTGGGGTGATGGGTTCTGGTAAGTTAACTTCTTTCTCTTCTTATTTAAAGAAGTTAAGGTAAAGCATTTTTAATATCACTTAAATATAAACTTTTGAGATAATTTCTAATTATCAAGAAAGGAAATTGATACTAAAATATAATCGAAGAAATATGAAAATGAAGTATTTTTACATATGTCAGTGTTAAGTAATTTTGTGCTTTGAGAACAGGGGAAATGTACATTTTTCCAGGGTTCCACTTTTGTGTCTTAATGTTATTCATAATCAGAGTAACTTTGAGAGTGTAGTCCTTGAGATTAAATTTTATATCAGGTATTGTAGGCCATTGTATGTACATTAAAACTTGTGTTAATGGAGTTGATTTTATAACAACTGTACATGGAATCAATGTCCCACCATATGATAATATGTCAGTTTAATACTGAAAAGTAACTGTAGACCTTGTAGAGAATTTCAATTAAAATATCAACCAATTTTTAATAATTTAAGTTTTAACTCACCTGAGCTGCTCTAGTGAGCTTTTTTTCAATCGATTGATCAAAATTCTGTTTATGTAGAATGTTCACCAGTTACAATTTTACTCATGTGAAGCATGCAATTGTCATATTTAACAGAGATCATCTTTGAAATACATTTGTGATGTGACTCTTATTTTTAAGGGTATTTGTTTATAAAGAAATTATATTTACCCAAGGAATATGGAAGCTTTATGTATTTACAATACACAGTCATATTTTCATAGCAGTTTATTTCTGGTTATTTTCATTGTCACCTAAGGACAAAAAATAATGAAATTCAAACTGCACAGTGAATGTAGTATAACTATCACAAATTATGTAGAATGAATATAAAAACTGTATGTTTAAAACTGCTGGGGAAAAAAAAAGTTTATACCATGAAAACTTTTACATATATAGTATAGATGTATATTGTACAATGGTATAATAACCAGAATATATAAATTCATAAATATTAAGGTAATCTTTACATATGTCTGGTAGGTTGCTTATGTAGATCATCTGTAACTTGACAGAAGACATAAAAAATGACATGAAACCTCAAAAGGCAGAACAGGTCTTAAACCTAAATACTTCAAATTTTATTCTTATGAAGCAGAGAAAAATTCTGTGTGTTATTTTATGTAGGTCTTATAGCAAGATGAAATTTGCATAAAGGTAAAGAATACTTTGAACCATATGAATTTAATCATAAATAAGGGAATCACACTAGAACAGGGTATATAAGAGGATTTTGTTTGTAGAATGTAATGGTATGCTATTATCTTCAATTTCATTTGTGAGTAATTTTTAGATACAATCATTATTTATGTCATAGTTTCAAATTAGTATATCTTAATTTATGTTGATTGGATTGATATTGAAAAATTGTACCAGAGCCAGTTGTTAGATTATGATTTAATATCTAATGATATTTGATTTTTGTTTTGTGTTAGTCTTTTTCTGGTTTTGTTATGTTTGATGTGTTTCATGTTGTTTTCTTATTGAGAATAGTGGAGATCATTTAACTGATGAACTTTCAAACTATGTTATTGTTATTGTTATAATCTGTATACACCTGCTAATATTATACACAATAAATACTCTATTACAATCAGATGTACGAGAGGTTGATCTTCAGTTTTATTCATTGAGGGTTTATTCAGGTCTATTCACATTTAAATCCTTTATCTTTCCAACAGTTTCTGATCAGCTTGTATATCCTCTTCCTTTGGTGCAGAGAATCGCAGTCAAACAACACTCTGAATCTTGCTTTTTGGTCATAAATAAAACAATAGCTCAACATTGATCTGTATCCCCAATTATTTAAAATGTAAAGCAGGACTTACTTGACCTTGGGCTTGGCTATTTCAAAGGTGTGTTAAAATTATCAAGAGCAATTAAATGAGATTTTTAGTTTTGGTTTACATTGAATAGACATCAAAATCAAAAAGTATAGTCGGTAGTGCAATTGTACATGTACAAGGGTTCAAAGTACTGGGAAATTAAACAGTGAGATTATGATATGAATATTAATCCGAGATAGTTTGTCTCCTCTGAAAATGATCACTTTTTAAGTGCACAGTTTTAAACTCCAATTGTGGTCCTACAATTTCTACACTTACATGATGAAAACATAGCAGTTGGACTCCAGATTTCTAGGATAATGCTATGTAAAACTTTAAACCCCATTTTATGTCAAAATGATTTGAAGAAAACAATGATATCAGGTACCTGTAATCATTTTTAACAAAATTTTATTGATAAATAGCATTTCTTCCATAGAAATTAGATGCAAAAGCCCCTTGATCTTGCCTGCACTAGTTTTGCAGATTTGATAATATCAAGTTGACAGAAATGCAGAGCAGCAAACGTTCTCTTATCAGAATATATGAAATGTCATAAATGCAAGCAAGCAGTGGATTTGACAGTGGTTGCATCATTCAAATTAAGGAAAGTGATACAACATTATTTGTTTGCATGCTATTTTACATACCATTCAACAAATTTTCACTCGTGTGGAGACGTCACTAGCTTTAGGTGAAGTTTCACAAATTTTGACTTATACGCAAAGAGATTTGGGCCGTTGCAGTGTGGGTTCTGTATTGTGGCAAATAATGCGTACCATGACACAGGACCTACTTTTTATGGTTGTGTAGGAAGGACTGACTACTAATGCTGGACACTTGCCGAAGGAACAGTCACTACTTATCTCAAACATCTTAGATTTGAACTTTTGTATGGTTGTGTAGGGAGGACTTTAACTACTAATGCTGGACACTTGCCGAAGGAACAGTCACTACTTATCTCAAACATCTTAGATTTGATGCTACGCTGGAATCAAGACTTAAACCTGGGTCATCTGATGGCCAACGAATGTCGTAACTACTAGGCTACAGGACTAGTCCTGATAATGATGTAGATGCTAGCAAGGAGTGTGGTGACTAGCTAGATAATGTTACTGATTTGGGTTATGTTTATCACATTGTTTCATGTAAGTTTGAACCATATGCACCTTTGGGTAAAGCAGAATTTTTAACATACCTGAAGATACAGACGTCATATTCATCTCTGGGCACCATAAATTACCGTTGTGAATAATGGTATGGTAATAACTAGTAAGCTTACTATAAACCAAACTTTCGAGATTTAAATTGTCGATGCTTTCAGTTTCTATGACCGGAACTTGCATAATATTTACTTTGTATATAGATTAAAACGAAAAGTACTCGTCAACACGCGCAAAATTGACATTAACTGTTTTCAAGTAGGCAGTTTAAATTTGGTTATTGAATTTCTTAATTCTTCATAGATGCTTAGAGGGAAAATCCAATTTAGTAACCTCTCATTCCCTTTTAACCTCTATTACTATGGAACGTTGGCATATTTATTCTCTATAGAAAAGTGGCCCACGGATGTAGACCTGTTAAGCCTGCCCACTTCTATGGAGCGCCAGTATCAACATATACTTAAATAATTAAAGATATCTTTAATTATTTTTAAGATGTCATCAATTCAGTTATTGCTCTCATCAACTGAATTAATGTGCGCATCATATTGAATTAATGACAACGATACTTGATTTGATGCGCTAAAATTCAATTTATTGATCTCATCAATTCAATTAATGAGAGCATCAATGTGGTGGAAATATTGCTCGCAAAAATTAATTTATTGATTGCTGTTTTTTGCCACACTCAGCAACCGATATTCCAACCTAGGTGAGAGGCCTTGTGATTTTGAGCGCGGTGCTCTAACCACTCGGCCACGGAGGCCCCCCCAACTCAGAATAGAAGGTATCATTAATTATTTGAGGAGATCTTTAAATTATTTATTGCGCACATCAAATGAATTAATGATATCCTTAAACAATTAAAAATATCTTCAAATATTTATGTTAATTTAGCGCTCCATACACTTCTCTAAATAGAATTAGGTAAATTCAGCAAATGACATTTCATATGCGACATCCAGGGATAGTACGAGATGTATGGCCAAATTACACGTACGGTAAATTAAATATGCAAGAAACCGCAGTTGAAATGATAAGTATTTGTCACACAAAGTATAATTCACCTGGAAATCTTGTAATCCCATCTCAAGCGAATCGACCCGCATTGCCAAGATGTAGTACCTGTACTAGATCTGATATATTACCCGTTTGTCCATGTACGTCCATTCAAGAATTTTTCACTCATTCAGAAACATCAACAGCTGTAGGTAAGTCCCTATGCATGGCTCTCATGGCCGTAGCACAGAGGGCTCTTTATCATGCCAATACCTTCCGTGACTTAGAGACCTCAGATTTTAAGGTCTCATCTGAAAGCAGCCACTACCGAGTTAGATCGTTGTCGAGGTACGAGCAGGACTCAATTACACGACCTCCCAGTCACAAAACGAACGCTCTACGTACATCAAACCATCGTGTGGCATATCGTAACAATTTTCAAGGGGGATAGCGACCCAAGTTTATACCCTTTCCGTTTATAAAGGCAAGGGTTGAAAAGCGCCAAAATAATTTTTGGTAAAAATTTCAAACAAATGGGGGTGGGGCCTTCAAATTTTCCACTATAATATCAACGTCACGTAAGGGCTATTCCAGTGAAACGTTTGCCAAATTTTCATTTTTCCAAAAGTCCGAAGGCGATGACTCGCTTCTTTGCACATTCGCCCTCACAGCATCGCTTCCTTACCCTAGCAGATCCGCTCTATACGAAAGAAGTATGTTCTGATCTACCGACCCGCTCCTTTGTAAGTTAAATATTCCTGGCAAATTTGACTTCATCAAATATGCAGAACCTTTCGATACATCTTGTATACTTGTAATTCAAAAGTGACCAAAGTTAAAATTACATACAGAGAAGGAAACAGACGGACCAAAAGAAGACCTCGATCGTGGAGGAATACAGATATGTCAATAAATAGTGGTTGATTAAAAACCATCCTGACTTAAGGTCAAACATTAGCTGAATATTGTGCAAGATTTGATGAATAAAAGACCCAATCAATCTGAGGAACTACTATTTTTTGTTTATTATTATTATTATTTATTGTTTTGTTTATTTTTTTATTATAATTACAAACCCTACATAACTGATTGTTTTTATTAAACTTTACTTCGTGTTAAAATCAGAGATATGCAACTCAACAAGTTGGATTTCCAGATAAGATTTAAAACGTATGAATGATAAGGTACGGTATTTGGGCCGATACAGACATTCTGCATTTAAAGTAGAACACTACTGCCCCTTTGATAAGCTTAACAGATGGGTATTTATTGTTGTTAATTTGGGATCACATCCAAAAACATTACTGAATTTCAAGCATAAGTTGGGATCATTCCAAATAACTTTGCTTACTACAGAACAATATATAAATATATATGCTTCTTTTGAAAATTCTAATGCAATAAGATTTTTTACATTCTTTTGAAAATGACGTTTAACCTTTGATTAAATGTCATTTAAACGGTATTTAACATTTTCACTTAACTTTCAATCAACGCAAAACCCGCCATTTAGGCAATGGGATGGTTTTTGCAAGTAGAGTCATGATATGGAGGGTTTTGCACACGGAACCAAATTAAGACTTTTCGTATACAAAAGGTCTTCTTAAGAACGTAATTCACTCTTTTCTGTATTGCAAAAATATAATGCATGTATACAACTTAACAATGCGATATCACAGTCATTTATTTTCGATATAAATGTGCTATTTAAATGGGTTTATTTATAAATACAATGAAATCTACACTCTTTTAAACAATTAACAACACTGGAAATGAAACCAGTAACTTCTAACAAAAATGCAATCGACAATAAAAAAAACCCAAACAAAACAAATGCTTATACAAATCATGATTCTTCTAAAACGTGTGATATAGAATCCAGCAAAAACTTTCAAAAACTAACAAATAAATAACTAACAATTTTCAGCTATCACAGATTCTTTACAGTTTCCCGCGCAAATACCACGTTAAATTTTATCCTCTTCATACGAGCATGGCATGTTATAACAATTTCTTATATCAATAAAGATATTTCAAACGGAGAGAACGGTCTATGCTGCATTCCTTGCAGTGAGGAGCACAAATATAGCATAGAGGAGTAAGACATTCGTAACAGCGGCGCATCAGGCGTTTGCATTTCAAATTTTCACAATCGGTACAACTCTGCTTGAAATGGTAGCAAAGCGGATCAAGACAGTCATCCACAGATCTACGAATCCTAAGTGTTGGGTTGCAGATGTAGCAATACGAAGAGCAACAGCTATGGGTGTGGTACCTGTGGTTGTAGTAGTACTGGTGGTGGCGACGACAGCAACCCGCCAAGCAGCAAGTCCGGGTCCTGGAGCAAGACAAACAGACGGTATCATCACATGTTCTGCACCCAACGTCGCACTCTGCACAGAGAACGCTTCGGCAATCGATACAGCGACTTTGACAAGATCCACACACGGGCTTGGCGCAGTCACCACATTTCTGAACGCAGTCGGAGCACAAGATGGTACCACATGATGTACACACCTTATTGCATCCGAAACATACGCGGTTACGGCAATCTTCACATTTGCGGGTACAAGATCCGCATATTGGCTCGTGGCAAATATTACAACTTTCTTTGCAACTGTAGCACAAAGAGTTCCTACAAGATTTACAGTTCCACACTGGGTTTCGTCGCACGAAACAAGAATCACATCGTGAAAATCTCGATAGAGACATTTTCACCTGAAACTTTCGGAATTGCCTACTGTATTGGCGGTTAAATACCAACTAAGTCAAATGCAACGTCTCCTTGGATTTACATTACCTGCATCTACGGCGCTCATTGTATGCAATAAATCCGCGAATGTTTTGTGTCAATAGGGTATTATGACGTCGTTCTCGGAAGGAACAATTGTGATGTCATACTTCACAGTGGACGCTTTTGTTTGTGCATAGCGCAACTGAAATGTAATAGTTTACTTCAAATAGGAGTAACAATCCGCCAATAAATGCCAAACGTTTAGAATATTGATAAATGAAAAACAAAAGTAAAACAAAGCAAAAATTTTTAAAAAAAATTAAAAAAAGAAAAAACAAAACCAAAAAAACCCCAAAAAACAAAACACCAAAAGAAAACCAAAGCAAAACAAAATTAAAAAAAACAACAACACCAAAATCCCCCACCAAAACACCCCCCCCCGCCCCCCCAAAAACCAACCCAACAACAAACAAACAGAAAAACAACAAACAAAAACCCAAACAAACAAACAAACAAACAAAAACAAAAAACCACCAAAATAAAACAAACACAACAAAGGCTAAAATAAAACAAACAAAACGAAATCAAGTAAAAATCCAAATAGAAAAACCAAATCCCCCAAACAGACAAAAATCACAAAATCAATCGTATTTTACTCTACAAAGTTACATTGTAGGAGGTAGGTTTAAATAGTTTTCTCGACATCATTTGTTATTGTCATTATATGGAAAAGTGCCGAGAACACACCAAAATAGTGATAAGAATAAGGAAATGTTTCGTCATAAGACCTGCGGACCCAAATTGATTCAAATTATGGAAAGTTGTTCTCCTAATAACGACAAATTTAATGACTTTGGATATCGACATTCCAAAGACAAAGTCTTGATAGCTAAGTGGTAAAACATTATTTTTCCGATGTGTCGGTGATCATCATTTGTTTTCTTTCAGTTAATACATGTTTCAATCTTTAAATATTATTATATTTTATAGTTCTTACAGCAAAATTTTTAGTTCATTTTTGGGGATTATATATACCGGTGCACGGGTTGATTACAGTTATACAACATAATTCCATGTTAATTTGCGAATCTATCCTACATGTAAAACACAAATCTTGTTTTCATATGTAGCATCATATGGCGACCAATTCGAGTACGTTCATTTAATTTTGTAGAATATGGCTCGTTTGACGGAAAATCTTCTCTCTCTCTCTCTCTCTCTCTTTGTTTTGACGAAATTAATTTCAAAACAGAGTAAATCACAAAAAAAAGGGGGGTGGGGTGGAGGGGGTCATTTTCAGTATCCTGAATCCATGCGAAATCTCCTCTGAAAGTAGATTTGCGGATTCTGTTTCCATAAATAATGTCACGAGATAATATGAGCGAAGTAATTTTGTTGTAGAACACGTTTATGTGCACATTTGGAATATGGCAGAATATATAGTATATAGACTCGGATTTTCGAAACTGATTTTGATCGTAGAAGAATTTAACTTTCAGTTTTTATATCCACTGGATTGGACGATTTTTACAATCTCGTTTTGGGATATTCTACATGTATGCAATATATTTTTTAACCCATTTTGGAAGGGTAAAAGAGTAAACAGTCTACGGATGTTTGAAGGGGATGGTACGGTACACCCATTGACCCAGGATTCGCCAGGCCAAGACTGTTCTTGTTCTTTTCACGGAAAGCAACACCGAGCTCCCTTACCATAGATTTTTAAAGGATATTGATTTGTTGTTGTAAGTTTAAAGCCCCCTCAGGCTGTTCTATACCAACTCTGAATATGAACGGAATCTCGAATAGGAAAATAAATGCAATTGAAGGTGTTTTCGTTTCCGGTACTTTTCAGAATGTTATTAGATGTACCAACATGTTTGCGCAAGTCCAAGAAGCAGTGCAATGGAAAATTTATTGACCATTCATAAACATAGTATCGAAAGTGTACGGATAAATGGCATGAATAATCTTTTATCCCCCGCTCTACAACCGTAGTCTTTGTTCTGGTATATTGACAGTTTTTATTCTATTCGAAGTGCGACTAAAACCCACAGAAATACTGCAACAACTCCATAGTAATTTAATGACCTAAACCAACCTTTAGAAAGTAAATATAAATGGCTCCATTGGTTTATCGCCGTTTAATCATCACAGGTGATATAACAAATCAAAAGTTTTGACCAAGTTTTCGATAACGCATTTTAAAACCATTCTTAAGGCTGTCGAAAGGTTATTGAAATCCGGCGAAATTAATCCATTTGACGTAAATTCAACTTTGGATCTTGCCAACTATTGAAGAATAACAAAATAAGCATTTCCCTTATTTGGAATTTTGTGTAAACATATCAAAACAGATAGGTTAAAAAATCCGATGACTTGCAAATTCCTGAAAGTACTAGGATCAACGTATTATATATACCTTAAATGTACCTGGAAATACTATGGTGGACATGTTTCTTATAAAGACTAGCGAATCCGTATTACTCGCATATATTTAACAATACATTTTATTTTTGATAGTGCACAAGGGCATGGATGCTTGGGCTCAAGTCTGCTGGCATGAAGTAGTGCTGTTCATTGCCTAATGCATCGTTACATTTTACTTCCATTTCTTTCTGAATATACCCTGCTATTAAAATGATTGTTTATTGTTTTCCGTAACACTCAACAATTTTTCAGTTATCTGGTGGCGTCAAGTTATTATTGGTGGAGGAGATGCAATGTACCTGGGAAGAGACCACCGACCTTCAGAAAGTAAACTGGCACTTTCTCACATATATCGGCGCGAGCGAGAATCCCCCGTTATAAAAATAGTCGTACTATATTTATCAAGACTCATAAACACCTTGTTCACATTCATGAAGAAATGATTATCATTTCTAATGGTAAGGATATCGAAGGCACACACACACACACACACACACATATATACACACACAAACTGAATACTGACGTAAATAACTGCAAAGTAATTGCAACTATATATATATATATATATATATATATATATATATATATGAATACAGTTTCAGTCTTAAAAACATCTTAAAAAAATAAAACTAAAGCTTTCTTTTCTTCTCCTGATCAGGGTGTGAGGCAAGGGCTTTACACGATTGGTGATAGTTGAGGTCAATCTACAGCTATGCTGTTTTTCTCAGATATACAAATTTTATAGCTATACAAGAACAAGTGATCACATTGACCACTGAAAGACGAGTCAATTTTCTTTAATTAGCAAAACAAATACAAACATAACAAAACTTTTTTTTTTTTTTTTTTTTTTTTTACAATCCAATTAAACACATCTGTAAACACACAAACAATATACTCATTCATTTACTACTCATAATCAATAATAAAGAGAGAAAAAAAATAGACAAGAATAGTCTGTTTTATTCATATGGTAAAAAAATATAACACTCTCAGCATCTACGATTATCTTGAAAGCCTCAGTTTTAAAATAGTTCTAAGCAAGAGGGAGTGTGGAAAGGTCATCAAACTGTCATTTTAAGGAATGGTTTAATTCTTAAGCAAACCTGTGCTGACCAAAATACAATTTATAACATAATAAACATGGTTATAATGAAGTCATATTGATCCCGAAAATTACAATTTAATGGAAATATCTCATGTCCAAAATAATAATTTTTTAAGAAAGCAAGCTGAAGTGTCAATAACAGCATTTGACAGTCACTGGTAATAAAACTTGTTTCTAATGCAAGAAATCACAAAGGCAGACAAAACGTATTTCAAATGCATTGGTTAAATTTTTCAGAAATGTACTTCACAAGTATGTAAATGGTTGCACTTTTTTTGCAGATGTGAGATGTTGAATGCAATATATAAATACTGATGTGGTGCAACACTGATAGAACTTAATCATAATTATGCAAAATTATCAGACCTATGGCCGAACCAACTTCTGAGTAAGTTAAAATAAGTACATGCATTGTATTCATTTTATTTTAAAGTCGCAGATCTCATTTTCCAAATGACTGATCCCAATGCAAAAATTAAAATACAGTGAAAATAATTTTTCATACAGTACTAAGACGAAATTTTAGGCAGTCTGTTCAATTTTCAAATACTGATTCCCTAAATCTTTTTGGATGAATGTTAAAAATGTACTCAACTTGGTAAATTTAACACAAAACTTTCGCAACCTCAAGAATGTTATGCAAATGAAAGTAATGCACAAAATGAATTTTTAAAGACATACAACATACAAATAAAACAGCATGGCAATGTTTGCTGATGCAATCTTCATGACTAGACAAAATTCTCTAGAATCACACTGTTATGTGCTATGTTGTTTAGGATACATATGTAACATCAATGAAGCATGAATGTAGTAAAATGTTTTGACTTTTGCATCATGTCACTGCATGTCAATAATTTATTTTTCTAGTATGTCTTGTTTCTGTGTGAATATGAAATCTTTCAAAGGAATCGACTGTGACAAGGACTGGGTCTGCACTGTTAGACTACAGAAGCATCATCACCACTTTCTGATCTGAAAAATAAACAAATCATGTGAATACAGTTGATCTGCCACAGATATGACACCATCAACAAACAATCATATCTTGCTCTTACGAAGCCTTGCAGACGTCTTAATAAGAGTTATCTTTCCGTGACCCATGTCTTGTTATAAACTATGCCTTCCTAATAGAAGACTTGCAGGTAATTAAAGATCCAAGGAAGATCACAGAAAATCAGATTATATGTACACCAAATATAGTATTATAATCTTGTTATACAATTTATTAACAAAATAATCTCTTGCAAAGTCTGATTTTGAAGTTTGGTAATTGGTTCCAGTTTGTTGGATTAGGCATAGGAACTCTAATTGGGTAAAAAAAACAAACCCAAAAACGTTACTCAAAACAGATTACTTGTGGAATATAGTATGTAAAATTTATATGATTCATGGATATTAAATTCATAGAATCATAAACATCAAACATGATTAAGCTTTGCAAAATCACAATACTTAACTCAAAAGTTGTCATCAATACTGGTAGGATAAGTTGGATGTATTATTCTATATGCAAGGTCCAATAAGAAATTGCTACTTATATCTACCTTCAAAATGACACTTTGCATAGATATTTTTGTTAATATTTACAAATATTTTGTACATATACATTGTAAATGAGATATAATAAGAGTATAACATTATATTTGGTGTATAACGTCTGATTTTCTGTGGGTCTTCTCTAGGTGTATCATGTCTTAAATTAGTCTGAGTATTGTAAATACTACTGAATGTTCAAGGTATATCAAAATTCATCCAACAAAAAATCCTATTCTCCTCAGTATTGCCATTGTAGATTATTATGCTTCCGGTTAATTTCTTCCTATATATTTGATATCCTACTATTTTACATATAAATGACTTGAAATAAACACTGGGTGCCAGGAGCCATTTTATTTACACAAGGCACATTTTCTTTATATAAGAAACACTCCCTACACATAAGACACATTTTCTCAACATGAAAAATGTTTTCTATACACATACATAACACAGTGCACATTTTCTTTCCATAAGACACACAACACAAACAACAAAACAGAAAGCAAATGCATCCACTGCACAAGAAAAATTGAATTATTGCTAAATGCAGTAAATGCATATAACAAAAACTCAGATCAAATAAATAAATATTCAGTATATACATACATAAATACCTAGGATAACCCATGAAAGCTCAAAAGCTTATTTCCAATGGGGTCCTTTGATGCATGGATTTTGGCGCTAGGGGGTCATTATCCGAAGGAAACCCACCTGTCTGAGTGAGCAACCACCTTCTAACACACAACTACTGCCAATCACTGGATTCAAACTCCGGTTGCAGCAGTGAAAAGTGAGAGTGCAACCCAGACACCCAACAAACATTCTCCAAGAAAATGATGGGATTCTCAATATACAGAATCCTGCTAATTCTGTTCTTAAAGATTTTCTATATTTATGTTTCACTGTACACAAACCTAGATTCTTTGGCAGTTGTTTGTGAGCTGAATTCTACCAGTGGACCAGAACTGGATGTTGTGGCATCAGATGAAGAATTGTGATCACTGCTGGCTCCTTCAGGACCACTACCAGGCAACTGTGTGTTGTCTTTTCTGTTATCATGGTTATCCACAACAGCAGAAGACAGTCCTACGGTGACCGTCGACACATTAGTATCTTTCGTTTCCTTAGCCTGTTCATGTTTACTCACTTTCTTTGCAAAATTAAGTGCCCATGGCAACCCTACAAAACAGGTAATGTAGCTGTTGTTACACGTTTCATAAACAAGCAAAAAAAAAAAAAAAAAAAAGAGAAAAAAAAAAAGAAAAAAAGATGTGCCCCCACCCCAATATGCATATGCCAGTGAATCTCTGATTATCGGAGCATCCCCCCCCCCCCCCCCCCCAAAAAAAACAAACTAGAGTTCTTCTAAGGTGATGAACACCCCCTGCAAGGCACACCCAAAACTGGGTATATTTAATAAAACACTATAAAAATGATACACAGCATCCTTATTCTATGGCAAATCTCTATGTGAAGCACAGCAACTTCAGGTTTCCCTATCTCAGCATCCAGTTCACTTGACCTGTATTCTTTTGACTCCAAAACTGACATAAATATATAATCCCCATTCCACAACAAGTCTGTGTGTTAAGTAAATCACCTAAAACCTAGAAACTTGACCTTGAAACGTTAAATCCAAACTTCACTAGAGATGATCCTTATTTCATTCAATTCTGTTCAGCAAATGATTAAATAATAGCCTTTAAAACTCCATAAACAGACACACAGTTTTTACCCCAACATTATTAAGTTAAAATCCTTGTCTAAGGTATACTCACTACTGATGAAAGTTTAATTTGTCAGTATCAACATGAATGAAATAAAGATGTAGTTGCTTTTAACCCCTACTACCAGTATTTTTATGCAATACTGTATATACTTGTATGTTGCAGTGCTTATATTTGCAGTGTGTATAATTCAGTGAATGATTTTTTTTGTTTGTGTGCTTGTTTTACATACCATCAAGAATTTCCCACTCATATTGAGACGTCACCAATTGTAGGTGAAGTACCACAAATTTAGACCTATGCTTAGCACTCAAGGCTATACCAATGAGGGTTCTTTAACTTGCCTGTCACAACACAGGACCTCAATTTTTAAGATCATATCCGAAAGACCTGTGATTTTCACTTCTAAATGCTGAGCATATGGTGAAGGAGCAATCACCACCTATGTTTATATCTTAGGTTTGATGCAGCCATGTCAGAGCAGGGCTCGAACTCACAATTTCCAGTTACGAAGCAAATGCTCTACCACTGAGCTACCGCTACTGGTATTTAGTGAATGCAAGAAACAGCTAACAATTCTTTATCAGAGTTATGATGCATATCAATATTTACTTGATACTTATAATTATTTATCAAAGTGTATCAATCAATTTAAAATTATTTTATACATACAACATATCTGGTTAACTATTGCAATAAAATATGTAAAACAACTTTGTTCAATCAATTCATTTCAGTCTCTTAATATGCAAGAAGTTCAAAGATAAACAGAAAATGAAAATAGAATCTGCACAGAAAGTGACTTTACTATGTTCACCTTCATTAAATTGAGGTTGTACAGTAAAATGAATAAGACAAAAAAATTGCTAACAGCTGATCAGTCTGACCTTGGTCTTTCTGAGATCCAGACGCCATGGATGAAACCTTGTTTTTGGTGATCACCAATCTTTTCTTTCTGCTTCCTCCTTGGTTAGGTGGACTGAAATCACAATTTTGAATGTTCTTAAGACTGAATCAAACCATCACAGATTCCCAATGGATGTTTGTATTTCCTATACATCTATTTAGATCTACCGGTATTTCCACAATACATGTACCAGTATTTTCATGATAAGTAAATTGGTAGCCATTAATAAGATAACTAGGTAACAATACACAACATTTCAAATACATGTACTTAGCTTCTCCCATTATATATAAACAGCAAATCATAATGAATACTTTCTCCATAAAGCTTTTTCTTTATTAGAGTCAGTGAATTCATTAAAAACAAATGCGAGGCAAGTGAGCACATGAAACTTCTGTCAAAATAAATACTGTTGATGTCTTTAATTCCCAGGAGTCATAATTTCACAGATTATCATTTTTGGTTTTGTCCTTGGGCATGAAATTCCACCGAGTTGCATGTGGGTTACATGAAATTAGCTTACATACTTTAAGTCCGCTGGTACAAAATTATGTGGTGTTTCTATGACTGCGGGCTTAGCGGAAGCACTGCACATAAAAATGTACGTTTACAGTGTGCCTGAAGTGCTGATGCTATACCTGTGTGGAATGGCTACTGGTAACTGTTGGGACTGGAAACATTGTGGAGATGGAATGTCATCTAGTGATATGTCTGACAGAGTCTCCTGTTCCAAGGAGGCACTGGTTAGGTCAAGGACTCCCTCTATATCTAGTCAAGGAAAAAACAACAGTCAATTTCAAAACATACAACCATCCTTACATACATGTAGTTAAATTTAAATATCAACCTTGATACAAAAAACCAACACACCCCAAAATGCTACTCAACAAAGTCAATAATTTGAAATTCACAGCAACATACCGAAATCCAATGATGATATACACGTGTTTGTAATTTTCTTTTCCTTTTCTACTTTCTGTTTGCTTCCTTTTTCATTTGAAGACAAATCCAGAGATGGTACTTGTGTTCTTTCTTTTTTATCTTAAAAATAATTAGGAATCATATAAGGGTTAACTTCTACTATAATATCAGGTTACAAACTCCCAATACTTGATTCATTTACAACAATCCAAAATTTTGGAGAAATCCTATTTGGTACCTAAAAACTAATGTATCCAGTTTATCTGCTACAGTACACCTTCAGGAGTGCATAAGAATATTTAAAAACATTTAAAACATTTCCACTATATGACCAGTTCAGTCCTATCCAAGGTCCTGAACTTCGACTTAATTAATGGCAATAAATTTCACAATTTTTAAAGATGCTCAGCACAAAAATGCACCTAGTTAGAGAATAAAAAAGTTTAAAGATTTAACACATCTTCATACCATAAATAATTTAACCCTACCATAAGGGCAGAGCCTATAACTCTGGGTATTGAATTTGATTTTTTGTAGAAGCAGTTGATTTAATGTTTGTCGAGATGGATCCTGTTCTACTGTGGAATCAGAATTGTGTAGAATAAATTTTCATGAATTTTATTGGTCACCTTTAACCATGAATTAACATCCCCACAAACATTGATACACAGTTTTAAATTCTTTTTTAAATCTAGAAAAGTTTTATGCCAATCGCATTAGGTATCTATTCACAATACTATTTACTTGTATTTGTTATACTGTTGATTCTATCAAAGAAAACAACTGTAATTTATTTAAGAAAAATACTTTATCATCATAAGGTATATACAATATATAATTGTGCAGTCACAATTATAATTAGATTGCCACCCAACACAAAGGGGAAACTCCTTTAATTATGTCAGCTTTTTGTGCAATTTTCCTGCTAGTGTCAATTACGCAGTTATTGTGGATATTGGTTTTGGGCTGAATTTACCCACAAAATTACTTTCCCATGAACCAGAATTTTTTTTTATTATCCACAAATATTGCTCCCTCCCCCCCCCCCCCCCCCCCCCCCTTTTGAACAACAAAGATTTCACAGTACTGGTTTTTGAAAAGGCTTGGAAAAAAATATTGAAGAGTCCCACTACAGAATTTAATTGACTGACAAATCAAAACACAACACTCATCATTATATTCAACAAACATACAAAGTGTGTTTTAGCCATATCAATGGTAAAACTGGTGATGTGAACAATCAACAACAATCTCAAATAAGTGTGTGCACCTGGCAGTCTAGCTATCCCTCTCACTGTGTTCATTCACAAAGGCATTTTCTGTTTATGTACTATCAAAATCATGATGATGAATTATTTAAATACTGATAAGGTGATTTTTTGCTTTGCTCTAGTTTAAGGATATGTTTGTAGACGTGAGTTTTGTTTTATTTTATTTTTTTGCTTTCATCGTTACTAAAAACCACTTTCTTGCAACCAAATACTTTGGAATTACAGACATCTGTGACTATGCACCCAAATTGTTTAGTACATGTTCAAGAGTGAAGATTTTCTACAAGCGCAACACTTTATAAGGGGGAATTCTAATTGTTTTCTTCTATAACCATAGACAATATGAATCAAATCTGGTTTCAGTCAAAAATGTTAAAAGTTCATAAATTTTGCACACTGATGGGCAGGAACAGACTGCAGAAGGACATCGAAGTGGTGACCTTCACACAAACAGAGAACTGTATTGTTAAGAAGCATATACATGTACCTTTACTGTCACACTTTACCATGGCCCTAGCCTCAGTCTCACTGGTAACTGCAGCATTGGCAGCAGCGAGTGTAGAAGCTGCCAACTCACTGAACCTCTGATGTATGTGTTCAAGCATGTAGTCTGTGGAAGGGGGAGGGGGTTTGGAGGCAGTGGTAGGCTTGGCAGGGATGGCAGGTTTGTTGGCAGGGGGCTTAGGCTTGGTGGCAGAGTCCTTTTTGATGTCTTTGTCCTTGGAATCTTTGATGTTGTTAGAGTTACTGCTAGTGGATTTAGTGAATTTAAGGACACTGTCCAACCAATCAGAATTCAGTCCATCATCTGAAGCATCTATAATCATTAATAAAAGATCATGAGAATTGTATCGAATATAAAATATTTAAAATTCAAGATCAATGACACAATTGTTTTGAGAAGATGAAACCAACTTGCAAAAGAACTTAAACTTGACTATTATACCATTTTCTATATTCCAAGTTTTGTCATATTTTGAATGTTCTTGCAGAAATTGCATAAGGACTGCTTCATCATCTACAGCACTGGAAGAAAAGAAATTCTCTAAACATGTGTATGAAATTGCACAGAAAAATGTTATCTGCTCAACAGCTCATGTCACATGTAAAAAAAATAAATCCAAATCAGAATAGGAGGTGGGGTGGGGTGTGTGTATATGTGGGTGTATCCAATCTGTGTTACCTTCAGTCAGGATAGTAGTGTGTGTGTGCACTCAGTCTTGTCTTACCTGCTGTCTGTAATTTTGGGGATGGTGGGGGGTGTAGCAGTGTGCACTCAGTCTTGTCTTACCTGCTGTCTGTAATGATGGGGGTGTAGTAGTATGCACTTAGTCTTGTCTTACCAGCTGTTTGTAATTTTGGGGATGGTGGGGGGTGTAGCAGTGTGCACTCAGTCTTGTCTTACCTGCTGTCTGTAATGATGGGGGTGTAGTAGTATGCACTTAATCTTGTCTTACCAGCTGTTTGTAGTGTGGGGGTGTAGAGTGTGCACTCAGTCTTGTCTTACCAGCTGTTTGTAGTGTGGGGGTGTAGAGTGTGCACTCAGTCTTGTCTTACCTGCTGTCTGTAATGATGGGGGTGTAGTAGTATGCACTTAGTCTTGTCTTACCAGCTGTTTGTAATGTTGGGGATGGTGGGGGATGTAGCAGTGTGCACCCAGTCTTGTCTTACCTGCTGTCTGTAATGTTGGGGATGGTGGGGGTGTAGCAGTGTGCACCCAATCTGTCTAGGTTGTTCTCCTCCCAATTATTTTCTACATCATTATCCACAGACCTGGTGAATCCAATAAAGAAAATTTAAATTTACAAAATCAGTACATCACACTAACAGTACATGCTGCAGATTTCTTGTACATCATATTATGCATGTACTTATTTCCCATTCCAATGTCATCTCAGTCAATCTTCAGAAAACAGAATCAGATTGTGTTTCATAACAACACACAGTAGCAGTTAGCAGTAGCAAATTGTCAAATAAGAAATGAAATTTTCGAGCTACTGTATATATAGAGTAGCACTATACCAGCTGGGCCATTTCAAATGATTTTTACTAGCCCTGATCTTACCTCCACTAGTCCAGAATTTCCCAGAAAAAAAATTTGAGACAGTCTGATGCTTTCTCCATTTAGTAATCTATTTAGATACCTAACTCAAATTACTAACTACATGTTCTCTTGTTAAGTTTGAATTACAGCTGTAAAACTTATTTTCTGTCTACCCACAGAAATTCTTCAGTCCATTTAGAGTAAAACGACCTCGACCATTTTTCTTTTTCAGAAGCCTGCTTTGTTTCTTCCCTACCTTTCCTTTGTTTATCTGGGACGTCATTCTGTGATGACGAGAAGTTGTATTTGAATAGAGACATTTCCAGACATATTATGTCAAAACTGAAAAATGGCCATTTACGACACAGTTTGATAAAATCTTTCTCACATTTATTTCAAATAAACTGTTTTTAAATTAAAATGAATTCAGTATATATCTTTTTATTTAAAAGAAAACTTTACACACATTCATATTTTTTATTAACAATGAGTAGATGTGGCAAAATATCACTTACGACTGCGACTTATCAATTACAATTTTATGTCACCATGCCATTTAAAATTGCTTGCAAAAGCATTGTTAATTTTTTTTTTTTACATTTATTTGTTTAGTTCAGAATGAAATATTTTATGGTAACAAATAAGGTCTCTTGTTTAATTATTCAACACAACCAGTCGTAAGGTCTCTTGTTTAATTATTCAACACAACCAGTCGGACTAGTAAACAGACATTTTACCTGACTGTACCTATCATTTAGTAGACTCGGTTGGTTGGACGTGCTTTAGTGTCAAACCCTGATGTTTTGCAAAACTATACATTCATAAATTTCAAACTATAGACTCTAATATTATCAGCGGATTACGAAATTCATATCCACTATACATGTATTTATGTTGACAATGAATTAAATACAAAACATCTACTTTACATAACAATGGCAAAAGCACTAAATTACATGTATCTAGTGATGGAACTTACATAGTCTCTTCATCAATGTCATTCTCATCATTGTTCTCTGTTGCTCCATGTTCATTATCATGTTCAGAATCCTCGATATCATACTGGCTAATTTCCTATTTCAAGAACAAAAGGAATTACACATACAGCACTCTACTTCACATATTTCCGTTTGTGACACTGACAATTTTTTTTTCGTTTTCCACAGGCATATAATTTGGCAATTTTCTACATACATGTAAATCCCATTTGTTGGACAAAATGCTAAAATCTTATAACAAAACTAGGATCAGGTAAGTTCTATATAGTTGTTCTTTTCTTCTTTACATATTCTAATGTGAATATATAGAAATCTCATTACATCCATTGAGTCAGAACTTGAGCTATCATCTTTAGTTGTGTGGTCTTCTTCACACAACTCAATCTCGATCTCGGAGCCCGAGTTTGGATGGATGGGTTTGGGATACAGAATGGAATGTTGAGTAAGATTTCCGTCACCTCCGCTCTGGGGATCTATAAGGGGAAGTGGAGATTCTGCAAAGATAATTAACAATTTTCTGAATTAACACTGTTCTTAATTTTGGCTAGTTTATAAGATAGAACTTGGCTCATGAGGCAGTGCATACTTTATCAAACCGTGAAGTGATTTATAAAAAAAAGAGAGCATGCACTGCCTTAATTCAGGTTATACATATATCTCATAAACCGAACCAAAATTAATAGCAATCCTTATAATTTAATTCAACAAACCACACAGAACTCATAATAGATCTCTCATCTCTATCTTTATAATAATAGCAACAAAAGATTTAATCTTGAAATTAACTGTGCAGCATCACATCCTTAGTAACAACTAATGAAAGTGTTCCAGATCTACATTTGTTCAAGTAAGGAGGCCGTTATGGAATATGTACTGTGGATTTGTGTCGAAATTTAAAAATTTAGTTATCTAAAATAAAGTTGGATATGAACCTAGAAGACAGGGAATGGGGATATTGTAGGGAAGCAGTTCCAGAATGCTTGAGATGCAGGGAGGGAGGGGGAATCGCCATACCCCAGGTCAGAGAATACTATCTTGCTAAATTTCTCTTCAACCAATCAAAAGAGATGATAAAGCATGGATCAAATTATAATTAAATATCTTAATAAACATCAAGCATATAATGTAAGTATTTAATATTTTCATATTTCACTATTAGCTGGTAAGTAAACTGTTTGTAATATTTTAAATATGAAAGATGATAGTGCAGTTACAGGTATAGTGGTTCAAGTTTCAAAACTGAAAGTGTCCAAAAGTGAAAGTTGCTATATACACACCGACTGCTGCTCCACCCTTCTTGCCAGATCCCTTGTTTCTGGACATTTCAAGCAAGAGCAATCTCTGTAAAATCAGAAATACAGTTTGAGTATCCTAACACAAAAATACATGATAAGAATAGTGTATATGCTACAAAGAAACTGTTTTCTCTGATACAATTATTAATGACTAAATTCAAGAATACTTATATCAAATATACAGTACAATATCTCTATAAAAAAACAATTGTGACTATAATAACAGGAGTTGAAAATATCTAGAGGCAATTAGAAAAATTCATTTTCATAACCTTAAAAAATCTATATTTTCTTCCAAATTTTAATACAAACTATTTATAATAAAAGCAACCAATTATAGCAAAATAGATCTTTCTATCCAAGCATTGAAACATGGACTTGTGGCAAGAATCCTTAAATTAGCATTTCTAGTGAACCTTTACACTGTCCTACAGTATACATCACACAGAAATATTGTTTTCCTATTAAAGCAAATAATTTTCAGTACACTGTGGAAATTTAAGTCATCAAATACAATTTTGGTATACTGTACTCATATGACTTAAAATCTAATGGCAAATTTGCCAAGTTACCTCTTTGAGATCAGTGATCTGGTTGATCAGTTGAGTATGAGTTGATTCTAGCTGATTTATATACCACTGCTGGTCTCGACACTTCTGGTAAAATGTTGGTGGTCGAACCTGGAACCTCAGAATTAGTGTGTCGGTGTCAGTGTCTAGATACCCTTCACTGGCCAGAAGATCTAGACGAAAAAATCTGTTATAACCCCAGCACTCTCCCACCTCAAAGTCCGAGGCAAATTCTCGGACAATGTTTTTTGTGTAGTCTCTTGAGGCCTGATGGACCATCTCCACTCTATACTCGTACCTGTCAAAAATTAAAGTAGGAAACTTGAAAAATAAATCCATACTTTCCTTAACATAACATCCTCTTTTCTCATCTACCATAAACCACAATTGGCAATCATTTGATCAACATAAAAGTTAAATGTTGATATACAAATAGTTTCTTTTGATATGGCATATCATTTCTGAAGAAAATGATCTATTTCAAAGGTCTTACTTGGAATTTTCGGAGAGTCCAACAGACAATTCTAGAAATACTGATAGGTAATTTCCTCTTACAACTCCATTGCCATCCTACAAGACATAAAATAAGACTGCAGATAATAAAAACTACACATCCTAAATAAACATTACAACTTACAGAAACATGAAATCATAAACTTTAATGACTGAAGTATATAATATTTTCAAATACAAATGTAACATAATATTATAATAATATTGCATAATATTTTACAGGTCAATTGATGCATATCAGAGTAAACTAAGATGGCAAAACCTGTCAATTTCATTAACGACAAAGATTTCATTTGTCAGCAACATATATACTGATCCTTTTACTAATGCTGTTTATTATACTAATTCTTATGCATTTCCTGGTCTATTTGTAATTACTGAACCTGCAATTTTTTCCTACCAAGTATTTTTATTTATTGACATAACCACTTTGGTAAACAATCAGAGACAAATTCTTCACAAGGATTTTGCACATAAATACATGTATTTGTTTATACTTTGTATATATGTTAATGAGGAATAATATGAGGGCAAGTCAATAAGTAACCAGCCTATCCCATTTCCGATTGAGCAAGATGGTCACGATTTTCATGCCTTGTTTCAATACATGTTTTATACCTGGATACAAATTTGCACCCGTATTGGGTTATTCTTTAATGAGATATTGAATGTCAAACATGGCTAGTGATGCAAAGGCATGCTTTTCATCTAAAGTTAAGTATCATGCTGTAATTCGGTACTTGTATTTAAAAAGTAAAACAGGCAAGGAAATGCATGGCAAGTTAGCCAATGTTTATGGGTCTTCTGCACCATCTTATGCTCAGGTTAAATTCTGGGTAGAGGAATTCAAACGTGGTAGAAAAACGTCTTTAGAAGATAAAGCCAGGTCTGGATGCCCACTGGATACCACCGACGAAGAAATGTGTAACAAAATTCGGGATCTGGTATATACTCTGATGGGCAAATTCAGGTGGAAGAAATAGCACAGGAATTTGGCATTTCACATGGTAGTTTTTCAACAATCTTACATGATTGTTTAGGTATGTGGAAAATAATAGCCTGTTGGGTCCCCAAATCCCTTAGTAATGAGCAAATGTCGACCAGAGCATCAGTATTTAGCGCCTTGTTGAAGCACATTTGGTCAAAAGATGATTTTCGTTTGTGTCTGGTGACTGTGGATGAGACTTGAGTTCATTATTATGAGTCAAGAGAATAAAGCTCAGTCATGGGTGGGTAGGGCCGCGGTCCCTGAGACCAAAGTTCAAGACGAAACCATCTGCTGTCAGATGATGGCCACAGAATTTTGGGACACAAGGTGTTATTATGTTGGACTTTTTACCTAAGAGAAGTACAATAACTGGAGTGCACTATGCAAACTTGCTAGATCAGCTAAGAACTGCCATCCATGAAAAACACTGAGGTAAAACCTCTAAAGATGTTTTGCTGCAACAGGACAATGCGCGAGTCCACACTTGCAAAGCTGCAATGGATGCTGTAGAGCAAAACAAGTATGAATTAATACCACATACTGCCTATTCACCTGACCTAGCTCCTAATAACTTCTTTCTAAGGATATCCCTGGATGTCATTTCCAGTCTGACAAAGAAGTCATGACGGCAGTTGAGGAGTGGGTCAATGGAAAGGACCCTGAATTTTTCAGTTCTGGGCTGATGGCACTTGAACAGCGTTGGTCTAAGTGCACCACACTAGAGGGCAATTACATAAAAAAAGAATAGGTGGATCTCAACTGGAAATAAGGTGGTTACTTGTTGACTCGCCCTTGCACATTGTTCCAATGGCTGACTTCCTTTTGAAAGTTAAATGAAAATATAGATATCAGCAATACATGTACATGTATTTTCCTTGTAAATCTACTTATCTGGGTAGCTCAGTAGGTTTTACAAGTTAACTGCTGATCTATAGTTTATGTGTTCAAGTCTAGCAGGGGTTTTATTTTTTTTTTCCAAATTACTTTCCACTCAAACTACATTTTTCATTAAATGAGGTAAATTAAAACGATTTCAGTTTCAAAATATTATTATACACATTCTCCACTTTCCATCCATATCAGATTTCTCTGGCGTGTTCTTCCTTCTTAACTTGTCAAAGTAATAGGAATTTCTGGACAGACATAAGACTCTCAGAATACACTTAAGACTTAAAGGAAGACCTACAGGATAGATTAAGTCTTACAGGAGAGACTTAGACTTACAGGATATATTAAGACTTACAAAATAGATTAAGACTTACAGGAGAGACTTTAAACTTACAGGATAGACTTTGAGTCTCCAGCTGAGGCCTGATACATGTAAAGGTTGACTGTACACAGGATCTGCCCTCTGTTGTAACACACTGAAGTTCTTCATCACAAATGTGCTAGTGTCATACTGAGGTACGATTTCACTACATAAATAACATTTCATTAATTAATACATACTATATTTTGATTGTAAATATTCAATGAAAAATGAAGATAGTCCTGCAAAAATTTCTGGATTCACAATAAACCTTAATATATTCAAGGAATAACTATATACTTTGTTTGAATTATGGGACATGAGGTAATTCACATAATGACAGATACAATTATGTTGAAATTACTGAGCTTTTACTAGGGCACTATGAATTCAATAAAACATTCTCAAAGCATGCATTTGAAATTAATGGTGAGGGAATTCTATAAAAGCATCATTTGATGACATATGATTTTGTCTCTTTGCCTTGTTTCTACCATAAATTTGGGACTTTCTCAAAAGATGCAATCTGTACAATAATTCTAAACTTTTTGCAAAAATTTACATACTTTTCTGTACTTTTCATACTAGTAAAATTAACATACATATTGTACTGTAATACATACCTAGTGAAATCTGCAGGCACTGGAGCAGTGACAAAGGAGGCCATGGGTTTACAGTGAAACTGTTTGAACATCTGTAGGAGTTCAGTGCTCTGGCTGATCAGTTCATTTTTGCCACTGTTCACCAGCTTCTGGTTCATCTTCTGTATAAGGTTCTCCAATTTCTCTGTGTCTTGGGTCACCTGACCTCTCTGTCCTATAAAATAAAATATCACAAGTGTTTAAAGGGATAAAGACACATTGAATGTAGATCTTTTGTGATTGACTGATATGACATAATAGCTAGAGAAAATTATACATAGATGAGATTAGGCCTACATGTAGTATAAATCTATGGTATAAAATGCCAAAGATGATTGATTATATATTGTTTAATGTTCCGCTTGAGAATTTTTCACTCAGTATATAGATGTCCCCATTACTGGTGAAGGGTTGCAAAATTTAGGAATATGCTCAGTGCTTATGGCCTTACAGCAGGGAGGGATCTTTATTGTGCCACACCTGCTGTGACATGGGACCTTGGTTTTTGTGGTCTCATCCAAAGGACTGCCCCATTTAGTCACCTCCTATGACAAGCAATGGGTAATGAGGACCTATTCTAACCTGGATCCTCACAGGGGCTAAAGGATGAAGTAATTATCAGTCTCCTCTGTGTGGTACCTTTGACTAAACAAAATGAACAACCACCATGCAACTTAAATGAAGATGTCCATATAGAGCATGTCCAAATATTTCCAGTTTTAATACTATTTATGTAGCCACTGAGAGTCCATAGCTATATCTAGTTTCTAAGAGGAATATGTGTGCATTTGACTTTGACAATCAAAATTACACTTAGTATTAATAAATACATCAATACTTTAAATTTCACTGAATATGTCTCGAGGCACAAAATTTAAACTTTCACATCATCTGACACAGTCTAAACAATGGTTAATTAATTTACAGTTATGATATTTCATGAAAGCATCTTCCAGTTCAGATTAGAATGTGTCTCGAATCAATAAATTCAACAGTAATTACATTTAAAATTAGCAAGAAAGGTACAGTATTTCCTAAAATTAAAATTTCTCATTTTAACAGATAACATTTGTACAAACAATTCTGAATATATTAGATATTTCCACATTTTTGACAGATACTTCATTTACAGTGATAATGAAATTTTCCCCCACAACTTTACCAGTTGGAAAAATTTGATTGAGCTACAGCTACAATGATTTTATTCAACAAATTTAAGAACTACTGCAAGATGCCATGTTCACACAGTACTTGGTTAGAATCATTAACGTACAATGTAAGATGTGAAGAATACCTTAAACAAAAGAGTGAATTCAGGGGAAAACATGTATATGCATTATACATGTATGCAACTATGAATGCACTAAAATAATAATACTGCATATATTCCAATGACACATCACTGTCAATTATTCTTTCTTTGAATATATAAGAAACCAACACATGTACTAGTAAATTTCATGTAACTCACCCATCAAAGTAAGAAGCTTGGACTTTAGTTGGGTTTCTAGTCTTGCAATCATCAATTCTACAGCATTTCTTATTTCTCGAACTCTTTCATCTTTAGCAGTTTTTACTCCCTCTATGTTGCGTTCCTTAGAAACAGATTCAATTTTTAAAATTTATCAACATACCTTTTATCTGTCACTGAGATACGCTCACTACATGAATTGTCAGTGAATTATACTATGACTAAAATTGCTATGATTAACAGATAAGAAACATTAATATCTAAAATTACCATTCATATCAAATATAAAGCATGACTGATTTTATTTTTGCATAAGTGAAAAAAAGAATTCTGACTTGAAAAGTGCAATGAGGCTAATTAATGCATTTTTACAATTTTGTTTTAGCTTGTGCGGCTTTTGAAACTATTACAAATGGCTATCAAACCTGTTGAGATCTACCTTGTTCAGAGTTTAACATAACTTACCACATCTTGCACCAAGCTGATGAGTTCTACATGACGCCGTTTCAGTTGATTCAATTCCTCTGTGATTTTCTTCATGTGCTCATTATAAACATCATCCAAAGGCTTGAAAGTATGACCTGAGTGCTGTAATACAAATCAAACATATTTCTTTTCATCATTTGACAATACAGGTCACCTGATTCAATTTATCTTTAGACTTGAAGATGGACTAAACGATAGATATGCTCTCAAATATCAAAGTTTAGCCTTCCATATCTATTTTCTACATCTGTGCCAGTTTGTTGCAAAGAAAAAATAAAACAACAATCCTATGAAGTATATCCTGTTTTACACAGAACACACTAATATCAAGGAGTATAGAGGTCTGCAGGGTCATTATGTTAAAGCTTACATGCAGGTTGGTTAACTTACCGTTCCTCCCCAAAGAGCACACTGGTGACAGATACATTGTTTACAGGTCCAGCAATAAACACTCAGCTTCTCCTGATGGTCTTCACACCTACCCAGTAAAAATATTCGAAAGAATTTCAATTTCTTTCAATAGTAATGCTTTCTGATGCAGATTAAAAACTGATAACCTGACACTTCATTTCATATCTTCTAGAAGTTATATTTGTGTGTGTAATTTATTTTCTCTAACTGTGATTGTTTATATTCATATTACGAAAAAAATAAAAATAAAAAAAATTAAAAGTATGCCAGTGTAAAGTATTGCAGTTCATGCCCTCAGGTATTTTCAAGAATGAAGTTTATTTCTTTTATTTACATTCTACATTCATTTCTATCTGAATTCCTACCCATTGAAATAGACATACTATATTTATCAAGATTCATGCATTCAAATGTTTTTAGCCATTTCCTCATGAATGCGATGCAGTTTACTGATTATTTTGGTTCAATGTTCATGCTGAAAAATGTGACTGATGAAACATGCACTGTAACATGTCTAACAACAACTGATGCAATCACACTGAAAAGTGTATATTAGAAGAAGAAAAAAAAGTTAATATTTGTTAAATTTCTTCCAACTATCATTTAAAAATGGTAAAAAGCCATATCTGTAATGTGTATTGGATATTGGTACTCTGAATGTCAATATATATCATATGAAAAATCATTTTTCAATAACAAGCCCTACATTGTACATACTTGTCTTTATCAGAGTCCTCTTTCTTTGGAGTTGGAGTACAGTCTTTGAGTGTGTCAAGCTGGTTAGTTACTTCTTCTGCCCAGCGACAATTCACCAGCTCATGGATGTGAAGAGATGCTCTGAAAATTATGAATGAAATCCTCAACCATAAAGTGACAGTGGATTTTTGTTTATAATAACAGATATTACTCATTTGGGATTGACTTTTGCATTTATTTTCTCTTTTAATAAAATCACTTCTATGCAAGCCAAATAACATTTTACATCTTTTACTACCTGCAGTGTGGACATTGCGATCTTTGCTCTGTTAACCATCTCTGGTAGGAAAAAAGATAATAAATGTCTCTATATATATAAGAAAATTAAGCATCTTTACCAAGAATTAATTGATTTTTATCATACATCAGTTATTATCATTCAATAGGAATGATATGTATTATGATACAAACCTGACAATACGATACTTATCATGATACTTTTAAACTCCTATGAATAATGACAAATAAACAATTACAATGATTTTAGTATCATTTAATACGCTGATTTTGAGATATGTCCAAGTTGTTTCCCTTTGGAGAACTCTTGCACATAGCAAGGCGCAAAACATTTTGTTTACTTACAGGAGTGGGACAAATATTCATCACTGCATAAGTGAATGTGCTCAATATTTTCTCATACATTTTCATCACCTGAGTTTGACTGATACACAAACTAGATAAATAATAAGTATTCAGGGATTAACTAAATACACGAAATTCTTATATCACGTTATTTCGTTATTCATATGTATCATATCCAGGATATTACTTGAAAATATGACATTGTTTTAATATTTCCCTTCAGTAAAATATTTATTTCGATAATATTTTGTATTTTCTACACTTTACATATTTAAAGAGAAGCTGTTTTAATACACTTTATCATCTTCCTCACTGACTTTAAGTCCACTATGTTCGACTTAGGCATTTAAAGTTCCACTAAATGATCCTCCTACACAGAAGAGCTCTCATCTCAAAACCGGCATATTGGACCTTACTGTTACTATTACATGTTTTTCTTTAAAAAGGTCAAAACATCAACATGATATACTGTTTTTTTCTATTACATAGCATCCAAAGTTTTCCCACGTTGGAGACTTATGGATCACGGACGGAGAAATTAATTCATTGGCACCATGTTCTCCATTATCAGAAGCCATTTTAACAACATAATTTTAAAGCCAAATCGGACAGTTATCTGGACCAAGAATACCGAAACCACTGTACAGTGTAAAGTATTGTGAATCAAACTGTAGCATAATATTACCATGATATACCGTTTCACAGTTAATCATTGCACCCTTATCATTCAACCTACCCTTATACACAAAAAGCAGCAGAGTTTAGAACAATGTGGACACAGACGAGCATCTCTCAACTTTTCCATGCAAATGAAGCATCTGAATACTTCAGCTAGGCTCTGTAAATAGAACAGTTTGAAACAATAAGGTGCAACAGGACTACTAGAGTCATTAATATATAATTATAAAAATGACATAGCTACTTTGCAATTGTGTATAACTAGATCAATTTATATTAATGATGTGATAAACATGTGCATTCTTTTCATCTAGGCCTATAAATCAGAAATGAGTATAGCCACTTAGTCATCACACAGGTTAACTTCTGACTTAATTTCGGGGGAAGAAAAGATTCTGTCAATATTTTCTTCGAAATATACCTCCATTGTTGAGTCCTCTAGTCGTCTACTTTCTTGTCTTCCACCAGATGCCATTCTCACGTGTATCCCATTGTTGTCAACAAAACAACATTGTGTTTTGGTGAGCAATCGTCGACTGTGCAAGAACTTGTTAAAACAGTGGGGAGGTCAAGGCCATTGCGCTTATTTTAAAAGTTTTTACCATTTAGCCTGTGTCATGGAAAGATTTTATATCTATCTGTAGGTTTACAGTAAAATGAAACTTTCATAAAGCGACTTTTGATTTCTTCACGTCACCTAATAACTTTGTCTTTTTTCGTCTTTTTTTTTTTTTTCCAAAAGAAATTTCGACAAAACGAAGTTAGGAATTCGATCCCGATTTATTATCTTTGAAAGGGAGATCACTCTAATGTAAATAAAGAGACAATGTGACAGGTGGAATATGATCTGTGACTGGTATGAGGGAGGGAATTGACCTAGATAACAGAAATGAACATGAACAACTGTATAAAAGTTGCTCTCTCAGATATTAGGAAGGCACATGAAAAAATTTCACCTCATGTTCATTTCACGCCGTATTTCACAAGTACGACACTTGATTTACGCGTTGGAAGAAATGTGTTTTTCAAAGCCGAAAACTTGCAGAAGACCGGATCTTTTAAAGCAAGGGGAGCATTAAATGCAGTAAATATTATATTAAATATCTTTTAAAAAATTTATCATTATTTTAAGCTCTTGACGTACTGAGTAATTTTTATTTTATATTATGTAGGTATTATCACTGAAAGCCAGTAATCCAGATGTACATGGAGTGGTACGTAATACAGAAGACAAGATGAATTACATTTCAGAAAGGGATATGCAAACCAGGATTTGAACTCAGACACTGATTTCTCATCAGATCAGTTGCTAGAGCTCCTGACTAGAGATTCAGAGGGACTGGGTTCAATTCCCATTTTGTCTCTTTAGTTTCCTCTCTTCTGTATAAACTTTTGTTTGCCAAATTCACCAATTTATATATTAGTTGTAATAATGAATTCTTTAGTCGTTTGCTGCTTTATGATATAATAAAACTATCCATAGGTGACACACAGTAGTGGAAATCACGGACAAGCCTTGGCATGGGCTGCCAAGACAGCCGGTGTTAAATGCAGTGTTGTAGTACCCAACAATTCACCAAAGATCAAATCGGATGCCATCTTAGGCTTTGGTGCTGAATTAGTGTTCTGTGAACCAACTCCAGCTGACAGGTATATGAAGATAGACGGAGAGTAATAATCAGTCTTTGCCCCTTATTTTACTCTTGAAATATTGATATGTCTATCCATAAAATTTTCAAAGCTGATTATATGAAAAGTTTGAAGGAGTACATTGGAATATCTAATGCTAGTTTATTTCAATTGCAGGCAAGCAACATGTGACAGAGTTTCCAAAGAGAAGAATTTTACCATAGTTCCCCCTTATGATCACTATGATGTCATAGCAGGACAGGTATTCAAATATTAATGTTGAGTCATACAGTGTTAACTTTCTCGTGACATGTAAACTCTAATGGATAGCTTGTCTTTGTAGGGTACAATAGCAGTTGAATTTTTGAAACAAGTACCAGATTTGGATGCCATCCTGGTTCCAGTCAGTGGTGGAGGAATGACCTCTGGGATTGCAATAGCAGCTAAAGCTATTAAACCAGATATTAAAGGTTACCATAAAAGCTGATGTACATTTTTTATTGTATCAGTGTTATCACTACATGTACTCAAAGCAGCGAAAATGACTGATTTTCAGAAATGAGCAAATTTGTTGAGGTTATTTTGGTAAACCAAGTTTCAAAGGTGAGAGCACCAGTCAAGATTTTCGATTTATTTTCAGTGTTCATGGTTGAACCAGAAGGGAAGATGTGTGAGGAATGCCTTAGAGCAGGTAACATACCCCCCCCCCCCCCACCCCTTCCCCAATTCACAAGGTCCAGCAACAGAAAAGAGAACATGTTATAGAATATCACTGATAGATTAAAACACATCAATTATCATTTTGTATACTTCATTTTCAGTAATCACGACAAAAGAGTAGTTTATTTTAATTACTAATTTTAGTCTTAGTGTATTTCATTCCATATGTAAGAGAATATTGAAGTATTGTATTGGAGCTAATGCAACTCTAGGTAGACAGTAAAGTATAGATCAAGGACTTCACTTTATTGTGTCATGCCAGGATCCTGTACTCTTTCAATTGCAAATTTCATGATTGACAAAATAATATTGACCAAAAATGTTAAATGATCATAAAAACAGCATCACATCCTATTGTCTTACAAATTTATATTGCTTGATGATAATTTGTTGTGGTTTTAATTTGTTGGTGTATATATAACAAATCCAATTATTTAGTTTTTTTTACATAGTGAACCCTCCTCCATACCTAGAAAAGACTTAAAATTTGACAGGACTTTGTCATTAGAGATTTTTTTTTGCATGAATATTTAGGAAAGTACTTTTAATTTCAATTGGGAACGAAGGTCTTTTACTGTAGTGAATATTAACACCTGAATGTGGTTAAACTAGAAGCATCTTTAAACTTTATGTAGGTGAGAGACTTTGGCCAAATCCTCCAAGATTTCTAAACACTATAGCAGATGGAATAAGACTACAGCAGTTGGGAGATCTGACCTGGCCAATTATTCTAGAACTTGTGGAAAAGGATGTCTTTTCAGTGGTTTGTGAAAATATAATTCATGCTAATTATGTCTGTATACCATAATCCAAGAAAAGTTCATTTTTATTTTTACCCAATGGAGAAAGATTATACAATACATGCACATTCATTTTTTAATTCTTTTAATGAATTTCAGTATTGCATATGTATTTTTGATGTAACCACAGAAATTCACTCTGTGTTGAAGTTGCCTTTAAGGTTATTATTCTGGGTTGGAAATTACAGACCATCTGGTCAAGATGGTGTATTTTTCAGGTGGGGGGGGGGGGTCAAATTTCATACAAAAGCAAATGTCACAAATGAATTTTATTAGTAAATTCATATGTGTAAAATAGTAAATATCACAAAACTGAAAATCAGTACTGGCAGAGTTTGAATAGGGTTTGTTTAGAGTGTAACAAGTCCTGTGACTGGTTCATAAATTTCATTGAATTTCAACCACTATTAATAGTAAGATATATATATATTTTTTTGTTTTGTAGAAAGATGATGACATTGTGAAAGCTATGAGATTTGTTTTTGAAAGAATGAAGGTCAGCAACATTTTTTGTGAATTCAAATTTTTATTTGGTTTAATTTTAAGTAATGTGATTACTACATGTATTTTAAGTCATTCAGTTGATTCATTTTAATATTGTATGTATGCTTGTAATAATGAGAATCTGCTGATAAATAATCTTCATCCTAAAGTGGAATACTTTATATTCATTTAAAGAATAACATTAAAACTTGGGACGGATGTATGTATGTAAATACAAATGAAGCAATTGTAATTTGAATATGAAAAATAAAAATTTTTGAAATTCTACATACTGTCAAAATTCTCCACTTACTTGCTCATGTCAATTTCATTAGGCCCATCTGCAAATATATGTATATCACATGTGTTCCAATGTTAAAAAATCTAATATTGACCAAATGTTGGTAATGCAAGTATGTGTATATTTTTATACTGTGTTAATTAACAGTTGGTAATTGAACCAGCCTCAGGAGCAGGGGTAGCTGCAGTGATGTCCGAGAGGCTGGCTGCCATGGACCCCAGCCTGAGGAATATCGGGGTTATACTGTGTGGAGGAAACGTTGACATCGACCATCTACCTTGGTGCTGAACATTGTAACTGAAAAAAGTATCAGATCATATTGATACTGACATTTATCTAATGGTGGTGCTTATTACTGGACTTTTCATGCATATCAGGATTATCCAAAGGATATTATGTGCATCTATTACATTAATTTTACAATATATACTAATTATTAAATCTTTTACTGTTATTGTTGATACAAGAATCAATTCAGATTTACTATACACATGTGTATTTTAATGAAGACATTATAATTTATACAAATAAAGCTTTAAATACCTTTGTTTAACACAATTTTTACATATACTTATGTTAAATCAAGAATCATTTCACTTCATCATGGTTTTTGTTTCCCATTTTCGGAATTTATAGGCATCAGGATAATATAAAAATGGGGGAGGAGATTGGGGTTCTAATGGCTGGAAGCATCTGGGTATTAGCATGCATTGTTATGTTTGCCAGGCAATGTGATCATGTGGTCAGCGAGCATGGATTTTTCCTTAATACCAAAGGACATTTTCAGTAGACAATCAAACTTGTATGTTTTGACAGGGGACTGGGTTCGTGGGTTTTAGCATATATTGTATGCTTTTTTATGTTTATGTTTTTAGATTTATGCCTGGCTAAAGACATATCGCAGTCATTTTAGTCATTCAGGTTATGAATGACACAGTTGCTGAGGCAGGCGCATGCACAACATGGCATGTACCAGTGGACTCAGCATTACAAAAAATGGAGACCGAGAGTTGATAATTGAATTTCAAATTGTAGAAACTTCATATACTAGACAGACTTCTAGTACAGGTAATATCAGTAATCTCTCTCTCTCTCTCTCTCTCTCTGTGTGCAGAAGTTCAATCTCTTAATGGAGTTTGAACAAAATTCATCTCTTAAAAAGCCAACAAAAAAAGGGGAGATGAAGTCTACATTTGCATTGGTACATAAAGTGAATTTTATTGAAAGAGAGACGACAGGTGAAGAGCAGTCGTTGTTCACAATGCACACGTACACGTACAGTCTGTACGCTAGCAATAATTTGAAAAAATTGTTATAGGGGCTATGCTATGTTACAGGGACTATGCTATGTTATAGGGACTATGCTATGTTACAGGGGCTATGCTATGACCCGTTTTCAATATATTAAAGATATTGCGCTTACTAATAAAATAAATAAAAATACTTTTTAAAAAGGGTCCAGTTTTAGATAAAAGCTTGTTGTTAAAAAGAAATCATAATAATGCAATTTGAAAACCAACGAATTGTTTTAATGTGTGCATGTGTGTGTGTGTGTGGATGAAGCCAACTAATAATATCATAATTATATCTTGAAATTACCATTTTAATCCTCCATATAGTGTGTAAAAAATCGCCAAGAATAGAGAATGATACAATGTTAACAAATTGTTAATTATCTGAGATGCATGGTTTAATTCTTGTTAACAAATTGTTAATATAACTTATTGATGTCTTTCTCATTTATGTTATTATTGTAATATATGTTCTTTGTAACCTATAAGCATATTGCTTTGGAAATAAACAAGACAATACTAAGTTACTCCCCTTCTGTCTGCCGCCTTCCTCAATGAGACAATATAATTAACTTTACAGCTCTTCCTATGGTGATCAAGATTTCGAAATGTGGCGCAATGTGAAACTAAAAGACAAGTCTTTATTTACAATATTTACAAATTGTCATCAGAAATTTAAAGAACTTTGACCCCGTGTTCTATTTCATTACATAAAATGTGTCTTTTGTTATGTTAAAACAATATGATAATAATACGTGTACAAGGCGGACTCCTTACGAAGTGTTGCTTGTTACATTGATTATCATAATTCTTCAAAAAAGAAAACTTCTCTTAATTCATAGAAATGTTATTGTTCAACATAAGTATTGTACTTGTGAATTGTATTATTATTTTCAGTTAACCTCAACTGAATTATTCTACTTTTTTTGACATGTTCGGCATGAAGTTCTGATCAGGCCACTCGCTCTTTCGCGTTTAGAACTAAAGATTGATTGATTGATTATTGCTTTCCGCCACACTTAACAATTTTTCAGTTATCTGGTGGCGTCCAGTTTTTGTTGGTGGAGGAGAGAACCCAGATACAATGTAGCTGGGAAGAGACCACCGACCTTCCGCAAGTAAACTGGCAAACTTGCTCACATAACGCCGCGGCCGAGATTCGAACACGCGCCGACAGAGGTGAGAGGCCTTGTGATTTTGAGCCCGATGCTCTAACCACTCGGCCACGGAGGCCCCCACTAAAGAATGAAGTCCTGGGCAAAAAGCGAACGTTCAAGGACGAGTCTTTCGCCATAGCAACCTCGCTTCGTTGCCGTCGCTCCTCCGCATCTTTGCCTCCTTGAAACGCCAAATTAACATACATTCAAATAATTGAAGATATCTGCAATTACGAGTATTTGAATTATAAATCAACAATTCATTTGATGCACGCTACAATTCATTTAAAGTTTTTTTTTTTCAAATGATTAATGATATAGACCTTCCATTCTGAATTATTCGAGCATTAGTTGAATTGATAGCGTTAATCTGCTGAATTGATGCGCGCTATAACTGAATTATTGCTCTCTCCAAATGAATTGATGATACCAATAATTGAATTGATGCACGCTACAATTCGATCGAAGAGAGCAATAATTTAATTAATGCGCATATCAATTCAATTAATGTGCACATCAGTTCAATTAGCGAGAGCAATAACTGAATTACTGCTCTCTTCAATTGAATTAATGATATTAATTCTATAGATGCGCGCAGTAATTGAATCATTGCTCTCTTCAACTTAAGTAACATCATTAATTCTTTGATGTGCACAATAATTCTTTTAGAGAGAATAACTATATAATTAGAGATATCTCCACAACTGAATCAATGATCTCTTTAAGGGAATCGTTGCTCTCTTTAAAAGAATTGATGCGCACACAATGCGCCACCAACTTCCGGTGTAAGAGGAGTAACTGCTAAAAAAAAAAAGAAAAAAAAAGAAAAAAGAAAAAAGAAAAAGTGTAAGCCATTGAATTGATGCCCGCTTCAATTCAATTTTTGCTCTTATTATTTGAATTAATGCGCGCATCAGTTGAATGAGGGCAATAATTGAATTGATGGGCTCATCAAATAAATTATTGCTCTTATTTCAATTGTTGCGTACATTAATTCAGTTGATGAGCTTTAGCAATAACCTATTTGATGCACGCAACGCATTAATTCATTTGAAGGGAGCAATAATTGAATTGACGATATCTTCAAATAATTGAGTTTATGTTAATTTGGCGCTCCATATGCCTCAGTCTGATCATAGCAACATAGTTTATGGACATCAATATTCAACATAACCTTCACATGATTAACCTGCAACGAAAGGACATTGCATTTCTGCTGTCCCATAATTATTCAAGATCACTCGCTACAAACACCTTTTTTTTTTTTTTTCTTCAAAATAATGAAGATGGATACTAAATTTATGTTTATATATATATAAGTAACTTGAATAAATTAAGATTTTTGTCCACGATTTCTCATATATGTCGAATACAGTGAGATTACTTGATTATCACAGAAAGAGACACCACACATGTATCATTACAACTCACAGCCCGTAAAATATACGAGTTTCTAATATTTTAGGAATTTGATAGTTGTACTAATTACAATCAGACTGAACCAAAACTTACATACTGACTCATGCGTCTAATTGTTTGTTTGTACAGTGTAGTAAGTGTCTTTAACGCAATAAAGAGGGCCCCAGACAATCAAAGATGTGGACGATATTGTCGATATACCGGGTATATACCGCATGCAATGTCACGCAGGTAACACGTCAGTACTGGCGTGAAGTACATTTACTAGTATGTGTCGGTGAATAATGAGATCAAGGGTCAATAATTTGAATAGGAAACGAAAAGTTAATAAAGAGTAAATCAAAGATTCAATCATGGCGATTTTAAGACCATACATTAGGAGAAACATTAAGAAAATTATTTTGGTATTATTTCCCATTCTATTGCTTCCTGTTCCAATCGCGTTGCAGTCAAAGGTATGTTTTCTTTAGTATACGCATCCGATGTCAAAGAAGATTATCCACATTATGTCTATGATGCACTTATTTATCTTGTTAATAAATACTAGATAGGTATGTAGTTTGTTTAGTAGCTTTATTTTGTCTGTATAATACAAGTATTTGAACCCCCAAACCACTGAAATAAAGCTCGTTCATAGATTTTTCTGCTAGTGATATGTCGCGGTAGCTCAGTGATAGAGTGTTCGCTTCGTAACCGGGAGTTCGTCAAACTGAAGACAGTGATTGCTCCTTCGCCAAACGTTCGGCATTTAGAAGTGAAAATCACGGGTGTTTCAAATATGACCTTAAAAACGGAGGTCCCGTGTCGTGGCAGGCGTTGGCACGTTAAAGAACCCTCACTGCTACGGCCCTGAGCGCTAAGCATAGGTCTAAATTTGTGGTATTTCAACTACAGCTGGTCTCAGTATGAGTAAAAAATTCTCGACGGGACGTAAAACAAACAAACAATCAATCAATCTGCTAGTGAACACCGGAATGGAATTTTCACGTAAAAAGATCTGTTCAATCCATTATTATATGTTTAGACTGGACGCTGTGCCTATGGTCTCCTGTTGATGGCGATCTTTTGGATCTCGGAGGCACTCCCACTTCCGGTGACCGCACTACTCCCTGTCGTTGTCTTTCCATTGTTGGGGGTCAGTAAGGTGAAGACTATGGCCAACCTATACTATAACGTAAGTATGAAGTCATTTCAAGGTGTTTCGTTTTGTGTGCTGTATATGGATGGGGTAACTTTGTCATAAAAATTGATTTGGGTACAGAAGTAAAAATATACAATACATTGATAATACTCAGTTCGGTAAGTTACTCGTTTCTCTTTTGTACTTACGTGTAATGGACCGTAAGTACTGTCATTTTCTTCCGTTTCGTTAAAGCAAAGGTTAATACACAAGTTAGATTTAAAAGAATCTGTTTTTATGTTTTGGGGTCCATGCATTCATAGATGATTATTGTACACCCTACACTCATAGAAGGATATCTTATAATTTGCAGAATACAACGTTCGTGCTGCTTGGTGGATTAAGTGTAGCGATAGCAATTGAGAAATGGAATTTACACAAGCGGATCGCCTTTAGACTGCTTCTTTTAATGGGATCACAACAGAAATGGTAATCATCAAATGGGAGACTTTCACTTAACACAAGAAACAAACATCGGCTTTCAAAGTTTTGTGATAATTACAAGTATATAAATGTTTTTCTACCGTATTCAATGAAAATAATTTGGACCGACAACGTAACATGAAAAGGGAATCAATAGGATAAAAACTCTTTTGTAAGTAAGAGTTTTGGACCATATGTAAAGAAGCAACAGCAAATATCATTTACCAATTTGAAACAAAGTGTAATTAAAAAAAACCCAAAACAAAACAAAACAATAAAGAACCCCCCCCCCCAAACCCCCAAAACAAACAGACAAACATAAAAAAACAACACAAAAAACAACACACACACACACACACACACACACACACACACACACACACAACAAAAACAAACAAACAAAAAAAAAAAAAAAAATCCCCCTTAAAACCCAACAAAACAATAAAATACATAAATTCAGATAAGCCAGAGAGGATACACAAAATCATAAAAGTGTAAAATTATACAGTATGAAAATAAAACCATGCATTTGAAAATTTACAAATATTGAATTACATTTCAAGGCTAGAGTTTACAATATACAGGCACCAAGTCCATTTCAAAGATATGCAATGGCTAGTGCTTATCCAATATGATTCAAGGATAAATATCACCAATTTGAAAATAATATTGAAAAGAAAGCGTGGGGAAAAAGACAAAACATGCATTTTCCACAGTGTAACTCTTCTGTGAATGAGATACAAATGTATGACATATTGATTGTGAAATGTGGGACACTCATCTCGTTTAATGAATATTGTGCAAGTTGTCTGACGCGGTAAAATGTCCCAGATAAGTATATAATTAATAAATTATAACTCTGTAATACTGTGCACATTTGGCCGAAGTTGTCTCGATATCGTACAGAGCATAAGAATGCACAATTCAAATAATATATACATGTACTGTAAGGTTAGTAGTTAATATCCAGTAAAAATCGACGAAGCCATTGGTCAGAATTAGAATAGCCTCACAATTACGGAATAACGGAATAATATATTGAATTTAATATACGCAGGTTGATGTTGGGATTCATGTTAATTACATGTTTCCTGTCCATGTGGATGAGCAACACAGCAACCACGTCTATGATGATTCCTATCGTCCAAGCTGTTCTTGTGCAACTTCTGCAAACCAAAAAAAGAAACCTTTCATTGAAAGACGAGGGTTAGATGATTTTGAAATAGGAAAAATACCAAAGAGTATACAAATTTCTTACGAAAATTAACTCAACATTCGGAATTATAGTCCATAACGTTTCCTTTCACAACTATAGTAATTTAGGGAAAGGAAAAAGTAAGTTTGTAGAACTTGTTTCTGATCTTTTTGTGTATATCATATACAATAAAATATGTTCAATTCGATAGTAATTTATTTTTACATAATTATATCTTTTGCAGATTTGGAGATATCGGCGACGATACCGCTTGACATTGGAAAAGCAGGAGAAAGAAGGGAGCATGGAATGGAGATCAACCAATTGCAGAAACCTGAAAAATCTGAGTAAGCTCACGCACATCGATCTCAGAAACTTGAAAAATCCGAGTAAGCTTACGCACATCGATCTCAGAAACCTGAAAAATCCGAGTAAGCTTACGCACATCGATCTCAGAAACCTGAAAAATCTGAGTAAGCTCACGCACATCGATTTCAGAAACCTGAAAAATCCGAGTAAGCTTACGCACATCGATCTCAGAAACCTGAAAAATCCGAGTAAGCTTACGCACATCGATCTCAGAAACCTGAAAAATCTGAGTAAGCTCACGCACATCGATCTCAGAAACCTGAAAAATCCGAGTAAGCTTACGCACATCGATCTCAGAAACCTGAAAAATCCGAGTAAGCTTACGCACATCGATCTCAGAAACCTGAAAAATCCGAGTAAGCTCACGCACATCGATCTCAGAAACCTGAAAAATCCGAGTAAGCTCACGCACATCGATCTCAGAAACCTGAAAAATCCGAGTAAGCTCACGCACATCGATCTCAGAAACCTGAAAAATCTGAATAAGCTCATCGATCAGTCTACTTTGAACTATTTACTGTGCGGCAATTCGCCGCTACGGTGATGTTTACTAACTTGGGATAGCTATTCATGCTTATCTTTCACGTGAAACAAGATATTATTTATTTGCACATATACTGCATTCCTTTATTATGAAATCTTTACCTTTCAACTGCGTTGATAGGACAATGAAAGCAACAACAATTGCATTCATGTCATAACTTATGCGAGTTTACTGCCCCCCCCCCCCCCCCTCCCCCTCACTCTTTGTGTTCAGAATTGCCCACATGGAGAGAGACCGTTTTATTGGACGGCTACACACCGGTGAAACAAGTAGTATCAAATCATTAGATATATTAGAAATTAAGAAACGTCTAAAATCTTATTTTTACAGACTTGATGTTTAAGATTCGTTTATCAACAGTCTTGATACATAAAAAAAAACCCCGACGTTTCAATCCCAAAGTTATGTGTTATATTTTGTATTATTCTCTATATTTTATCGTAGTTAAATATCTGTTGTGGTTCCTCTTCTGAATAGCGAATTACAATACTCATGACAGTGTCATCGAGTATAAATAGTGTCCTCTTTTGACATTTCATTGCTTCCTACAGCAAAAAATTGTCTGAAAGTAGTCTGCGTAATAATAAATTGTTGTATGTACTGCGAGTTCACGTAACGTAAACCAAGACAAACACAAAACTTGTGAGTACACGTTTGTTACTGGAATATTTGCAGGAATAAACAAGTGGCTGTGACAACAGAAAATAACAAAGACGAAACGCAATTCGATTTCGATAATCTGGACCCTTCGTCTAAGAAATTCTGTAAAGCGTTTTGTCTGTCTATATGTTACGCTGCAAACTGCGGGGGGATAGGGACCCTTACGGGAACGGGACCAAATCTGGTTATCAAAGGACAGGCAGATATGCAAGTATTGTTTTGATAAAACACACATACATTCTAATATATATATATATATATATATATATATATATATATCACAATATTTCTATATTGTAAATATTGTTAAATTAACATGATATTCTGCTGTTTTAAATTTATGCAGAAGAGATTTACTATTTTAAGGAAATTAAAGTGATGAAAGTTGAATTGGTTAGAAATAACACACACACACACACACACACACACACACACACACACACACTCTCTCTCTCTCTCTCTCTCTCTCTCTCTGTGTCTCTGTCTCTCTCTTTAGATTTTTCCTATGTGTTTGTATTTTCATTAGGTTGTCGGGCGGAGAATCCGTCATTAACTTCACCTCCTGGTTTATGTTTGGGTTTCCTCTAGCTGTTATCAACTGTATAATAGTATGGCTGGTTCTCCAGATATCTTATTTTGGAGTAAAGTAAGAACTTTTATCATAACTCCATAGATTAGCGAGGTAACATGACGTCAAAGAGCTGTATATCCTTCCGTCAAAATTAGTAAAATGTCACTCTACCAAATTCATTGCATGTATTTGTAGCAATTTAGACTACAGTTATTCTGAAATATTTACTTTTCCAACGTTTTTGCCTTTGATATCTTTACAAATTGTAATGATGACCATCTTTTATGAATGCATTGCAGTTGTAAACAATGCGTGTATGAATCTTGATAAATATAGATCTTCAATGTTGGGAACTGTGACAGAAATGAAAACATAATAAATAAATATCATTTTTGAAAATGCACGAGGGTATGGTCTGTAATTGCTTCATGGAGTATGTTGGCCTAAAGCGTCGCAGTTCATACTCTCATGTACTTTAAAAAATGAAATAGTGCCTAAGTTACTCTATATCGCCATTATTGATGCATTAACTTAACCATGTTAGTTTGGAAACTGAAGGAAAAAAAAAAACAAAACCAATGCATAACTTTGAGGAGAAGGTGCCTTGGTTAACTCATTATATTTTAAGTATATAATATGTTTAAAATAAAAAATTATAATATTTCAAAATTTACACTTTCTTTCAGATCTTTGTTTTGTTCGACAAAGAAAGATGATTCTAATCGTGTCCAGGATACTGTGAGAACAGAATACAAGAAGCTTGGAGATATAACGTAACAAAACTACTTCTATTATTTACATTGGATAATTCGTTGGTTTTTTTTTTATGTTGTGAAACAGTTTCGAAATAAATGTAATCATGTAATGTACATGAAATGGACATACAGAAACCAACAGCCTGGCCACAGATGACGTACTTAGTTAGCAGGTATACACACGTGAAAGCTGAAGAACAACACAGATATGTACAAGTTCTTCTGGTCGGTATTTGTGGAAAGCACCTAAACTCGCGGTGGTTTGATTTGTTTCTCTCGTAAAATATATATTTCTCTAAGACACGTTAACAATGCATTACACCTCCACAATGATACCTGCAATATGGCCACGAACAGAAAAGAAAGTTTTTAAAAATACGTGAAGAAGAAATATTTCATTTAAATAATCAAATCATACATGACATAGAAGGTCGGGGAAGGAAAGATGCGGTACACACGATCTACAAGTAAACTGCATTTAATACACTATAGAAATGTTCTCAATCATTTATTTCTCTTCTTAGATTCGCAGAGAAAGCAGTACTGGTTCATTTCATTGTATTGATTCTTTTATGGTTTTCTCGAAACCCAGAATTTGTCCAAGGATGGGGTTCCCTTTTTGAAGATGGGTAATCTAATCTTTGGTTTTTAATCGCATGTAGTAAAAGTGTACTTTTACATTGTGATAATTATTTATTACGTTCTCTTTGAAAATAACAAGCAATATTTTGTGGACTGCAAAAAATTCACAGATTATATTGAATGATTTGAAAATTGTAGATATCTCGGTGATTCGGTTCCAGCCATAATAATTATGATCAGTTTATTCATTTGCCCAAGCAGACGTAGGGTCAAAGGTATTTTTTATTTTTTATCATGCTTGCTATTATAATTTGCTGTTAAGCTCACCTGAACAAACATTTCTGTGACGATGACTCAGTTTGCAAGTATGAAAGGTACGCGACAAGTGACCAGACTTGGCATAGATACTGAAGACACGACATTCCTATCTTGATTACCATAAAACACCAACCTCTGCTTCAAAGATCGGCGTGATATTGCAGTTGATGGATTGTTTAGGGTTTTACGCCGTGTTGACAACATTTCAGCCATTTTACAGCTGCAGCGACTATTACCAAACTTAAGTTACTACAAATGATCTTCTAGTGGCTTTAATGGAACAATTATTAGGAAATGTTTTTAATTCGTTGAAGCAAAACTGACTTACCGAAAGAGTTATCTTGTCCGACAACAAAAGTATAAAGGGATCTGGTTATATTTTGAGTTATCAGACTTTCAAGATGAACATGCACCGCTTTTCTTCACATCTTCTACTTTTAAGATGATCTTAAAAGCCTCTGCTTAGTTGTATTGCTCACTGAAGTAAAACATTGAAATGTTTGCATATTAACAAAGAGAACCTTTTCGTATCAATACATTTTTATAAGTACATTGTAATGAGAAAATCATTTCTAAATTCTTCGGTATTAACGGATGCATTTCTAAAATACCAACTTATCATTTATGCAACACCGCAACAAACAGAATCATAAGATTATTTTTTAGATGACCCTGTTGACTTCATCAAAGAAATTCCACCACTGTTGGACTGGAAAACTGTTACAGCACGTATGCCCTGGAACGTCGCACTGCTGCTGGGTGGCGGATTCGCTTTGGCAAGAGCATGCTCGGTAAGTGAAACAATGGATGGAAAGGAAAATGATGCACAATGAGATCTTCAAAGATAAAGAAAACAATGTAGAAAAAGTTTGAAGAAATCAATGCAAGGTAAGGAAAATAATACTATGTAAAAGCTGCATAGTCGCTACTATGTGAGCTACGGAAGCAAAGGATGCTAATAACCAGGAAAGCAATGCATGGTAAAGATAAGATAACGAATATAGGATAAGGAATTTCAAAATATTTACATTTATCAATGTTTTAGTAGTATTGAATCTAAACTGCATCATTGTATTTATTTCTTGTTACTATATCTCTTAATGATTTATTACTATGTAAAAGGTAATCATTATAGCGAGCCATCGCGAAGCGACGTATCGAGAGTACACATTTGAATCACGTGATTTGCTCTTCATCAATTGAAAAATGTTGATTACCCATAGTACTCTGGAAAAATCTCGCCGTCACTGCGGAACTATCGCGTTTTCCTCACCTAAAATTCATTTTTAATGACACCTCGTAAATTGTGCAAGTCTCTCCTGCTTTGAAAAAAAATATCGAATCACATATGACGTATTATTGCAAATATCAGTAAAGACTCTAAAGATTATATGATGCTTTAAAATATATGAAGTCACGGTACCCAAATTTTTTTTTAGAGAAGTCGTTCCCAAATACATATGAACGGAAGCATCACAAATTTGAAAATATTCACAAATAAATTATCATGGGGTGTTATTTTTTTCAAACAACCTATTTTCCGTTCCTGTGGGGATCTGGGTTAGAATAGGTCCTCAGTACCTTGCTTGTCGCAAAAGGCGACTTAATAGGGCATTCCTTCGGATGAAACTGCTAACACCCAGGTCCCGTGTTACAACAGGTGTGGCACGATAAAGACCCCTTCCTGCTCAAAGGCCATAAGCTCCGATCATAAGCCTTAATTTTACAGCCCTTCACCGGCAATAGTGACGTCTCCATATGAGTGAAAAATTCTCGAGCGGGACGGTAAGCAATATACAACCAACCAATCTCTTACCCGTCGATTTTTATTTAAATATGATTATTTACTTTTGCTTGTTTGTTTCTTTTTGTGACTGACGAAAACTTAATATCAAACTGTCGTTGTGTATAAGTGCAGCTGAAGTTTATAAAAGCCTGAAAGTAACTTGTACAGAGTAAGATATATCTATAACTAGGCAAGTCTTCTCATACCTTCTTAAGTTTTGTTGCTGTTGATAAAGGATAAAAAACTTCGCGAAGCTTAGATTAGTTTAGTTTATTTTGCACAAAACCACATGTTTTATAGGCAGACATCGAATATAGCATTTCTCAATTACACAGATATTACAAACACATCACCGTATACATATCAAATCAAATCAAAGTTTTACATATCAAATGAAATGCATATTATTGCAAAGGTATACATATTATTGATGTTAATGTTAATACTACATACAATATAACGTAAGCCTAACTGCATTGACAATGAGTGTGCATTAAACATTTGTATTGTTTCTATGAGTAGTAGCTTCTTTAAGAAAAATACAAAGATTATGGAGTTGTTTCCTATTTGTAAGACTTAATAACTGAATTAACTTGAAGGTAGAAGGTCTTATATAATAGTGGGTTTTTTTTTGATGTATAAACTACGCAAATCACTATATTGTGGACACTACAGTATAAAGTGATATTCGTCTTAAATTTTGTTAAGATTACAGAATTTACAAAATTAATACGTTTAGTACGTTCTGTTTCGCTATAACGAACTTGCTCTATTGCCAATTTATGTGAAAATAATCTGTATTTCGATAGATAGGGAATAAGGTTTTCCGGGATACTTTTTCGAAGATAATATTGTATACTGAATGAATCTGTTAAAATATTTATAGATATAACATTTTGAATAATTTTCAAAGAAGGCATTCCTGTTTTGAATAAATATATCTGTGAGCCTTTGTTTTATAATAAAAAGTAAATAAGCGGGGTTGTAAACCCTTTGCGCATACCATACATTACTGAAACCTAGAGAACATAACGCTTCCTTCACATTCGATACCCATGAATTATGATATGCTAAATATGATGTCGCAATACAATGTTTACATTATATTTCTCGCGTTAATGAATAAGCGGATAAAATGTCTGTAAGTCGTGTTACAAGGTGTTAAGGGTCTACGTTCGTCTCAACGACCACACCGTAAAACATATAATAATTAAATTATACCGTTGAGGGAATCGGCAAGATTCTAACTCCCCAAGAATAAGCCTATTTCCCGAGGCGAAGCCGCTCAAAGGAATGGAATCTTGCGCGTATCTTTAACCATTTTGTTATGCCGATACAAACATTAAAACAAGAATAAAACTCAACACAATGGTTAAAACCTGGATCAGCGGGAGCGTGCTCTCCACGATCATTGTCGTTTGTTCCTACAAACTGGTTCTTATACGAGACCAATTAACTCCTGATAATGACTTTTCAAGATTCCATTCGAAACATATCAGAACTTTTCATAAGATAAAAAAGTTGTTAACAACTTCTTTTTAGCTAATGAAAATTTCTGAGATATTCCAAACGGATCATGAATATTCATTATAAAATGGAATTGAACCATATATTAAGTTGTTCTCGTATGTACTTGGAAGCAGGTTACGGTAGCAAACGACAACAATCTTGGAAAGTGGGTCCAGGTTTTAAACAATGAATTATTTTCAAGTTTTGTTGTGGTTTCAGTGTTTGTATCGGCTAAAGTATATCATTGAGGAAGTCTGCAAGAGCCCAGTTCCTCAAGAGCATGCCTACTTCCCTTGGTCTTGCTCCCTCAGTGATATATTTTACTGTACAATAAAATACAAACATTTCACATTAACATTTAATATAAACATTAAATGTAAGGAATAAATGTTTGTATTATGGAGAATATAAAAAGAATAGAAGCATGAGGTCATTTCTGCAAAATCGCAACGCCTGTTTACGACATTTATCCCATACTTCCATGGTTTATATACTCCCATAATACAAATAACATGAACATATATTACTTATGTGTAGAAGGACACGCTTTAAAAGACCTATTTCGCTTAGAAGTTTATGAAATAGAAAATAAATTTAAAGCGATTGGTAAATATTCAGTTTCCAGAAAATATTTAGCATGAATTGGCAACGTGATAATTTCCTTTCTGATGTCAGACTATCATTTAATGATACTCTTTGACATTTTTAAGAATTAAAGTCGCTGTATTTTATTTTTATACATAGAAATTGATAAAAATTTGAAATATTTGTTAATTTTGTTTTACAGGAATCTGGGTTATCCGTTTGGTTAGCCAGTCAAATGTCCGCTTTTCAAGACATCGATTCCTGGTCAATGATATTTGTCATCTGTCTCATAGCATCGTTTACTACAGAAGTCACCAGCAACACCGCAATTGCATCGTTAATTGTGCCTATCCTTGGAGAGCTAGTATGAAAATTCAATGTTCACAAATTTTGTAAAGACAAGCAACTTCAAAATCACGTCTCAGTTTACTATGCATCACAGTCAATAGGGGTGAATGAATCTGAGTTAAGGAACCTACATTGGATTTCAAAAACGTCACAAAAAATACAGTGATATATTGCAGGATGCAGTAGACGTTCTACCAATATTCCTTACAAAAATATTAACAGATGTGAAGGAGAAATTTTAGACCTATTGTACCACAACATAAGCAACATGTGGTGTATTCTCAAAATCTCCTAACACCTTAATGGATTTCAAATCACTAAACTTGTCAAAAATCAGTTGCACCAAAACGTACGACATTTCAACACTTTACACAACCAATAGCTATTTCGTTAATCAAAATGGAACGCTGAAATATAATATCTTGTGATTAGTCATTCTTTCAACATTTTAAACACCATACTCTGCAGTTGATATTAACAAAGATGCTCGAATTGACAAAAGTAGGTCTTCGTAGTCTTGGTGATCGGGTCTTCCCGTTGAAATTCATTCGGGTACGAATTGTGTTCCTTTAATATCTGAGCTGTTATATTCTTACGAAGCAGAATTTGTTCAAAAGTTTCTAAATAAGAAGAACAAACACTTACTGTGGCTTTCAACTTGACATTTAGATATATGGATTTCGTTTTATCTATTAACGATACTCATTTCCATTCATCTGTCGATTCGATATATCCCAGTGAATTAGGAAGAAAGGACACCACAGAGACTTTCATATCTGCTTCATACATGAATGTTTTACCGAACAGAGATGTTAACGGCAAATTAACAACTCAGCTTTATGACAAAGGGGGTGACTTGTATAAATTAGCTTCTCCATTGTCAACTTTCCATATTTATCTAGCAATATTGCATCATCATCTACATATAGTGTTTATGTTTCTCAACTGATTCGATATACGAAAGCATGTTCTGTGTATAATCGATTTTTAAGTCGAGGTAGTCAACTGACAAATAAATTGATGTTACAAGGGCTTCAACAGTCTCTTTTAAAGCCAACATTTCGCAAATTCTATAGTCTTTATAATGATCTAATTTGCAAATACAACCTATCATTAAGGTCGAATGTTGTCTGATGTGCTTAGGAGAAATGAGCATCCGCGTTTGATCGGCCACAACCGCCGAGAGCCCTTTATCGCGGAGTTATCCGCCGTCAAAATCAGCATGTATAGAACGACCTAACAAATGGTATGAAACACGTTAGATAGCATTGGACCTTTTTATTAAAGAAGCAGCGTCTATTATGTCAAAAAGTGTAGTCTTTAATTTATAGTATTCATGGAGGAATGGTCGTGTAAGCTATTGAAAAGTCACATGTTTTGGTGCGATATCAAATGTACTAAAAAGTTCTTTAGAATTTTTGAGAATCCACTTTTGATTTACACCACTTTTGGTATATTCTGTGGCATATTACGCCTGAAGTTTCTCCTCCACAGCAGTTTTTATGACGTTTTGGAATCCAATATAGGTACAGTAACTCGTAGTCATTTGTCCTGTTGACTGGGATATTAAATGTGCCTAAAGTTGATGCATGGTTTTGAAGAATTTCGTGTTTTGAAAGGGAACTTGATGTGCAAGTTGGATTACCAAATATGGGATTAATTGCAGTTTCGTTTTAAAATCAGTTGTAATAATAAGTCACACAAACAAAGGCAATTTTATTACAAACTTTCACTGCTGGAACCAATACGTATTCCACATATAATCTATCTAATTCTTCAATCACTTCTGGTTTACTAAACACAAAAGGATGGCTAGTACACACTTTTGTTTTAATGTGTGTAATATGAAACTTTAATATTCCTCTTAAATTATTTATATTCTATTCATTCTGACAAGGTGACAAGTTCTTCCTTTTCATATTTAACCCATCTTCTGGCGTAATCTTTGACATATTTCATATAGGAGATGAAGTTTTATCGCCAATTGTAAGACCAGGGATTTCTGAATTTTGGACATTCTAAAATAAGTGACTTTAATATCGACTTTACCAGGCGTGACGCGTCCAGATGGACTATAGTTGAAAGAAGAAAAAAATATGTAGGCGGGTTATATACTGTGGAATCATTATTGTTCGTGGGGACTCAATGTTTGTGGATACCTTTTACCAACGAATTTACGTCCCCACGAACCAGTTATTCTTTGCAATAGCTTCTATAGTATAATGTTGTATAATTTCAAGATGACGTTGACCCTCGAAATTCCATCTCCACGAACTAATAAATATTTGGCTACCCACGAACATTGCCCCCCACGAACTTTAATGATTCCACAGTATAAGACGGTTTATATCTAGGCGCCGTAAAGTTTGTTTGTAATTAAAAAAAAAAGGTTTGCATGCGATAATAGGAGTATATTTGTGGGAAATAAAGGGCATAGACTGAACCTTTTTTTTTTTATAATGAAGAATGATGGTATCTATTCCTTTGTTAGTGAATTTAAGTTTAATGTAGTTTAAAGATCCTGATGGGCAAAATGTATAATCACAGAATTCAGTCTGTATTCTGGTGTTGAAAAATCCAAGGATAGACTTACTTTGGCTACTTCAAATAACGTATTCAAATTTTTCAATGGAATAGAATAAAGTTTTGTGCGAATATGATGTAGAACTAATTATGTTGACGTGAGGTAAAAATGAATCAAATGAGATATCGTGCATATTTGGATTTTATTTTGGTATGACGATGTCCATGTGTATGTATTATGTCTTTGTGTATTAGGGGAAAATTTGCACTTTATTTCCATGTGGAAACGTAAGATTTTCCACATTATCTATGTTGTTGTAGCACCACATGGAAACGCAGTAGTGGTGTGTGGATTCAGTGATTTTCTTCTCGTCTACGGGAAGGGGTACTTGAAGTTGGGCTTCATTATGATAGTAAATGTTTTCTAGAATTCTGACCCTCATGGACAAGATGGCTCCTTACATATAGTTACGTAAAATAAAGTTACTATATTTTGTAGGCTTTAGGTATACATAAAAACCCCATTTACATAATGCTGCCAGCTGCCATAGCAACGTCGTTTGCCTTCATGTTGCCAGTTGCCACTCCACCAAATACCATCGCCTTCTCGTATGGTTATCTGAAAGTTACAGATATGGTATGACTGAATTCAAGAACTAACTTCTGTTCCATATTTCTGCTTATTTGCAATACATTGACATATTTTACAACCATTCTGAGAAAATGTCTTCTTTCTTCAGGTGAAGATTGGATTTATACTGAATTTGCTGTGTGTTATCGTGTTGACTGTTGCCATAAATACTTATGGAATGGCTATTTTCAAATTAGACGAGTTTCCAGAATGGGCTGAAAAGGTCGTGATGTCATCTATCGAAACAACCTCACTGGGAACTAATAGTTCAACGTCAAACATAGACGGGGTGATTTATAATTTCTCTATTCCATTACCATGATGGTTGCATTTAAGTTTACAATATAAATTTACAACCTTTCTATAATCAGTGTTATGAAATATATATTGTTTTTGTTCTATTTTGCTCATTTCAACGCATATCATTAAACTTGTAACGTGCTAAGAGTCAGGCTTTATCCTTATAGGTTTCCATTAAAAAGTATCTATTCGTGTATCATTTATGCATATACGTATATTTCTTATATTTTTGTGTGTAGTTGAACATTTAAAAATTAAATTTAAAAAAAAAATAACGATACGTCCTTTAACATGCAAAACGTTTTAATTCTGTCTTTAAGAAAAGAAAAATTCAATCCTTTTTGTTGGTCAATGTTCTGTCCATAAAATACGTATCAATCAAAAGTTGATCCAATAAATCTTAAGAATAATAACGTACACGGGAAAAAATTGACCAGGCTTTTGAAACGAAAGATGTTTATAGCTGATCCGTTTCTGTCTAACTACATTAAAGCTAAGGCATACTTTCAAATTTTCCTTGGAGAATATTCTCGTAATTCGATCCAACCTCCGTGGCCGAGTGGTTAGGGCATTGTGCTCAAAATCACAAGGTCCCTTACCTCTAGTCGGGGCGGGTTCGAATCTCGCTCGCGCCAATATATGTGAGAAAGTTTTCCAGTTCACTTTCGGAAGGTCGGTGGTCTCTTCTTGGGTACATTGTATCTGGGTTCTCTCCTCCACCAATAAAAACTGGACGCCAACAGATAACTGAAAAATTATTGAGTGTGGCGGAAAACAATAAACAATCAATCAAACAATCGATCCAATTTCTCTTAATTTATTCGTTCAATTTCTTTTAGAGCATTTTTGTTTATTCTGTCAAAAACTTTGACAAATATTGTTACAACATGAATAAAGTTACATCTGCCTGCTTACAAGCTAAAGAACCAGTTACCATTATTTTTTTCCAATGTTTAGATATGAACCAACAACATCAGAAAACTTTTTTACTATATTAATATAATGATCCGCATGTTGAACATTTTTTAAAGTTCGACAAAGATAGTTAATGTTCTAGTGTATCAATATCCTCAACATAACCTTCAAAAATGCACCCCATCGGTAAGTCGTTCTTTACACTTTATTCTTTGTGGGAGTTATGAGATTGATCACTGTTCGTTATCTTCACCTTTTATTTCCCCTTTAGGTATTAAAAAGTCAATTATTCAATAATACATAAAATGACTGTATAGAGCTACATAGATTTTTCCAACAGCCTGCCAGCCAAAATATTTCGACTGCAGGGTAAAAAATAAAACTGGCACTTTCAGTGCATAAAAAGTATAGATGCAAAATTGGTCTTTGAGAAGATTATGATCCGGATTCTGAATTATTGATATAATCATAAAAAGAAGAGCAAGGTGATATTTAAGCCTTTACCGTAGAAAAAAATATATTCTATTCACAAATCGCTCTACTGAAACTTACACAGACTTCACAGACGGACATCGCAGAAATGCTGCTCAGAAATCACCACCGAAAAGAAATTAGCGCATGTGATTCACAGCATGATTTTTTTCTCGCTTCAATAAAAATGGAATCAGCAAATAAAACCGTAAACAAATAGTACTGACTTAGTGGTTAAAGCATTCGGTTCATGATCTCCACTCGTAGTTCAACATTGTAGTGACTGTTACTTCACCGAACGCATTTAGAAGTGCGGGTTATGGGTCGCTGGGGGCGAGATCTTAAAAAAATGAAGTTCTGTGTCGAGACAGGCGGTGTCAAAACAGACGATGATAGGATACCGAACCACCACTTTACAACCCCCCCCCCCCCCCCCCCCCAGCATCATGCATAAGTCGTCACAATTCATGGAGTTTTACCTACAGCTTGTGGTGTCTAGATTAGTGAACATATTTAAACGGTACTTCAAAAAAGTCAGATTGGTTGATTGTTTTTAATATTTCAGCCATTTTAAGCATACGAAATAGAGAAATGTGTTAGCGTGTACGTTCAAGATTCTATATATCGACTTGCATTGTTAACTGGTATATAAAGCGCCGTGCAAAGATTACTAGTACTATATACAGATTTGTTTTAAATATGTAAATGTTCGCGGACTAAATTCCTATAAAAAGATATATATATATATATATATATATATATATATATATATGGGGGGGGGGGGGGGGGGGGGGGAGAATCACGTATCATTCGTATTTAAGAGAGACTCCACAATTTTATGAAATATCTCAATGTAGAACTAAATTATCTTTCATATTACTTATAAATATGCAAACAATATATGTACAATCAATCCATTTTTTAAAATTTATCTGTCTGACTTGGTATGGCGTTACTGGCAGCGGTTAATATGGAGGCTACCACAGGGTTGCCCACCGCATACAATACCATGTCTTTTTATGTTTGACGACCCGGTGTTAGATGTGCTATTATATAAATAGTTCATGTAGTTGAGGGTAATATTGAAAATTTTCACCCCGAGAAAATTTTCAATATTACCCTCAACTACATCAACTATTTGTTTTATTATACTGAATGTCTGTTTTATCATGCTCAATGATATTCTGAGTCCGAATAGATACATAAAACAATCTCAAACTTTCGTTCAACTCCTGCTTGGAATAACTTTCAAACTCCGAACTTTTGTTTCTCTCTGCTAAAAACTTCCGAAATAAGTTCACGGACCTTTTCACTGTCCTTTGCGTGCTTTTTGAGTTCTTTTCATCAAGTAGTCTTTGTATATCATCCTCATTCACGTTTGCAAACATGTTATCGCTATCGTCTGTTGACGTTTAATGAATCAATGTAATGCGATATTTTGAATATCAACCACAATCAGCGTAATAGTTGCGTGAATTACAAACGCTCAAGCGACGGCGTCTCGCAATCTACGGCGAACCGTACGCGCATAGATTTGACGCATGTGATATTTTTTAGAATATCTCCCGTCGTTAAGTAATACTTCCCGTTGCTAGATAATATCACCCTGGAGGGCGTGGCTTTCTGTCCTCAGAGGGGAATAGTATGTTTTTACAAATGTTTCTCGGCCAATCAGATCGGAGTATTTTACATGAAAGTATAATAAAAATGCAAAGCAAATCTAATTACGTCAATACGTAATTATTTCGTTATAAAATCAGAATTTGTATTTTTATTGCTCACGCAAACCCAAATATTCTAACGTTTGTAGTTGACAGTCATAATGATCAATACTGCTCGTAAATCGCAAGTCGTAAATTTTAGTGAAACGGTCGTACTTCCTACGTTCAAGTATACGTCTACGTTTACGATTGGTTAATGAAAAGACTGGGTCTTATAGATAGTAGTAGTATAGGTAGGTATTGCAAAAATCTTGTTAAACATAAAATATTTCAAAAGTATATGAATAATAAATGATTCAGTTTATTGAATACAAGGGTAATAATTCTATTTTCATTGAATTCTTTATCAAGTGCATTATGCGAGAGATTTCCTTTATTTTTCACAGACATTTTGCAGATTTTTGTAAAGAAACACTTTCTTGCAATTATTATGAATATAATTAGATCGTTATAACCAATTTTTGTGAACGTTTTATAATATATGCTGTTTAAGGAAATTCGCAAGTTTCTGATATTGACATATAATTCTGTGTACGTATGTCCTGTATTTTCAAATTATGATGACCTATATATTTTATTTGATAATTCCTTAGTTTGAACTCTAATATATTGAGATAAATACTCTTTCTATACTTTTATCAGCTAATAATGCAAGTATAGAGTTACCTAAATATAGGGTATCTGTATATTGTACTGGTACTTGAAATAAAGACAGCCCGTGTAGAAAAAATGAATTTTCACCTGACAGTCCGACAGGAAGTCACGTGAGTGTATAGACTTAACATATTGCCTGAAAATCATTACATTTGCCAGGTGCACTCACCGTAAACTTAAGTACTTCAACCATTTCTCAAAAAGCCAATTTTCCGAAAATCCAGAGAGAGAGAGAGAGAGAGAGAGAGAGAGAGAGAGAGAGAGAGAGAGAACTTGCTTTACATTTCTAACACCGGTCGCGGTAGCTAAGTGGTAGAGATTTCGCTTGTTATCAGCTCGTGCCATGGCCACAATCAGTATCTATGTTTACGTCTTAGGTTTGACGCCACCATGCCACGACCGGACCTCGAACTCACGACGTCCTGGTTACGAAGCGAACAATCAAACCACTGAGTCACCGCGACCGGCGTGCAATTTTAAGAAAGACAAATTTGTCTTTATGCAAATTTGAATAAGGACAAATAACTAGTGTTAGGAATAACCATTGACTATACACACGTAATTACAGGAAATGAATTGTACAATGTTAGAAAATTTTAAAATGATGGCCAAGTAGGAAAAACACGATACGTTCACTCACCTACAAGTACTGAAAAAGCTGTGCGGTGAAGAGAATAATTAGTTGAATGAAGAGATGTAATGAGAAGGAATTTGAAAGATCTATGGATGGCGGGGAGAATAAGTACAGTTGAAAGACAGCAGTGGCTACAAAAAAACCTGTACCAAGTTACAGCAAATATAATCGATAGGGAAAAATCTTATAAAATTATCAATCAAAAAGAGGATGTTCTTTTCGTTTGTGTTATGACGGTACCGCCAATACAAAGTTATCAACAGGAAAAATGTTTGGACTTGTTTTGCCAGCGTTTACCCTTTGGTAGCATACATGTAAGTGGGTTGTTGACTTTAATGGGGAAAAAGGTCAATGTTGATTTTCCCAAATAAACATAGATTATTCCCATTTGTACATGATAGTTCTGAAATAATCAAAGAAAACATACACAAACATTTAGTTCTCATTATTAGCGAGTGATACTTGAATATATAGGCTATAAATACCAGAAAATTTGAAAATTTTAAGAATTCGCAAATGTGGTTGTAGTATGTAATAACTGCAACACAAATGAGGGGAAAAATGATTTAAAATATCCACCCAGAAGCAGCAGTTCCCCATAATGTTGTTGGATAGTACAAGATCGAATAAGACATCTGCTCAATGGAAAGGCTCTAAAACATGGTTGCATATAATTATTACCCTGACATCGTGATAACGTCACCTTAAGTATTATACATTTATTTAATATCTGATCAGTCTATGTTGTAAACTTCAAATTAGATAGCTTTAATTTTTCAGTATATAGTGTAATTTCCTTCACAGGAATGACTGACGTTAGGTCTCAATCTACCAGGAAATGGAGAAAAATCCGCCTTCAGGAGGCCATTTTTCAATTTAATTTTCAAATGTTCTTACCATGACAACCAATTACAAAAATTAAAAAACTGAGGAAGTGTCTTGAAAGTACACATTTGAAAGATTTTAAAGGTCCATGATGACATCTGCTGCTGGCCTGAAAATGGGTTGAGACATACTGAAGCACCTGTCATCATAGGAGTAAAAAATCAACAAAACGGATGAGAATCTACCCATTTTCAACCACTCGTGACGCCAATTAAAAAAACAAGTGTGTCTATCTCAGATCAGAAAAAATATATGGTTGGGGAGGGGTGGAATGATTATGATCCATGTCCCCATGTGCCTTTGAGCACACATATTGCAATGAACTCATAAATAAACATAACTGCCCAAAGTGAAGAAATATTTAATAAAATACATATATGCAGAGAAAATCACTATTTGGATACTCACTTCTGTCCCTACCCGAGGGTGAATTCACAACTCTCCCCCATCGTGCAACGCTAGGCCGTTAAGTCTAAAGAAAAAGCTAGGATAACGAACAGTATTCAATCTCGTATTCCTATAGAAAATGCAAATCAGAAAGATTGGCAAAAACGGACCCCTGGACATACCAGAGGTGGGATCAGGTGCCTAGGAGGAGTAAGCACGACTTGCTTATTCTTGCCACACTATCACACGCTACACGGCGTATATCCAAACACACACACCATATATATATATATATATATATATATATATATAAGAGAGAGAGAGAGAGAGAGGACCCTTTTTCTACAAATAGATGACCTAGAACCCTGTAATTCGAGGGCCCGGTGTTCCGGAGACAAGGAAACTAAATGAAAGCAGTCGCTGCAGGCACAGGCAATTTTATCGCTTGGGTTCCAATTTACTATTAAAGAGTAAAGGTAATAAATGAAAGTGCAGACGGATTTACAATTTTCAGTCACTTGGAACTATTACGGACTTCCGTTTATGAATTGAGGTAAGAAATTCGACTTAGAAATGATATCTAATGCTGCACATTCAATGCTTTTGTTTGATGCAATGCACAAATAATCTGTTTTATCGTACAGTGCCAGGACCTAGCTAAAACTCGACTAAAAAATAATAGGCATTTTTCTCTGCATATATTAGAAAGTATACGGAATTTCGGAATCAACTTTAGTAGTAATGTAGACTGGTTACGTGTGATCATATCGGATACAACGTAGAATTTTATACCATTTGGTTTACTGATTTTTCATCGGCAAACTTGGGTACCCTACATTTAGAGTTCTACACCTTTACTCTTTAATAGTAAATTCGAACCTAAGCCGTATAATTGCCTGTGGCTTCAGCTGATATTACCTGCCACTGTGTGATCAAACTCAACAGGAATCTAACACGTCCGAGACATTATTATCCGACTCGAATCCATGGCCTTAAAATTTCATCTCGATAAAAACTCTTACACATATGCAAACGTGTTCGGGAGACAGCTGATACTGCTATCAACGAAGATTTTACCAAATAACGTTATTGTGAGTCTTTGACGCTAGTTATGTCCGTAGTCGTTTGTTGAAAACAAAAATATCCCCATCCAATGGCAAGATCAAAGTGTTGGAGTCGGACAGTGACGTATACTTTATTCGAGAGAAGGCAGATCTGGTACCCCTTGGCTACGTGATGTTGAATGACTTGTAATAAAGAATTAAACCTTGTAAATATTATCTGTTTATAACCACGTTGTTTTCACACTTTTCTGTGTGGTTCTTGTAGTATGCATATACATTTTGTACTGCACGACTTTGTTTATGTATTCTAGTGATCAAATACTCTATTTGTGCAAGAGAACGCATATCTTTTTTCATCATACGTAAAAATTTATTCAAAAGCACGAATTATCTCTTTGAAAAACTACTGACATTAAATGTTGATGACCTAAATATCATTGCTTTGATTGTAGAACAAATCTTGAGAATAAATCAAAATACTGAAAGTGCTGAGAAGATTCGGTTTGTAAGGTTACTGTGTGGATATACAAGTTATAAAAGTATCAATAACATTAAATATATTTCCGATACTTTGCTGTAATTGCCAAATAATGGAATGAATAAAATATTGGAACACTTTTCTAAGCAATTGTAGTATTTCCTTGTGAAATGATATTTTTATGAGATGGAAGAATAAAAAGGTGAATATAACGAAGAGTACTTGATGCTCATAATTCCTATACAGAATACAAAAGTAAGAGTAGGGCAAACACAGACCCCTGGACATACCAGAGGTGGGATAAGGTGTTTTGGAGTAAGCATCCCCAGTCGACCGGCCACACCCGCCGTGAGCGCTATATTCCGATCAGGTAAACGGAGCAATCCCTAGTCAGAATCAGTGTGTCAAGAACGGTCTAACAATTGGTATGAAACACATCAGACAGTATTTGACTTAACGGTAAGTTATACTGGCAAACTAGATCGTCATAACGACCATACAATTTGCGAAATACTGACTTTAGACGAGAGTGTACAAAGTCCTGTAACATCAACTTCTTTGTCAGTAGCCTGCCTTGATTTAAAACTGATCATATGCAGAAGAAGCTCTTGCGTATCGAATCAGTTTGGAGATATAAACACAAAATGCAGGTGATGATGGAATATTGCAACATAAATAAAAGAAGTTGACGATGAAGAAATTGAAATCATCCCGTTTGCCATAAAGTTGATTTGTTGGTTTGCCGCCGGCATCTATTTACAGTAAAATATCTAAGTACGAAGCAGAAGTGGATGACTCTGCAGTGTCTTTAATTTCAAGTTCGCATTTTTGTTTTGACATGTCTGGTGCGGGATTTTAATATTTCCCAAATACTTTTTATCCATTCTGACAAGGTATCAAGTTCTTTTTCAGATTTAGCCCATTGTCTGGCATAATCTTCGACAGAACTCATAATGGAGATGAAGTTCTGTCGCCAATTGAAAGACTGAGGTTCTGAATTTAGGACCTTTTAAAATAAGTGATTTTAGATCTTCATTTTTAACTATATCTACAGTACCAGTAATGATATATTCAGCTGGACTATAGTTAAAAGAAGACGAAGAACAAGAACACGTAGGTGGATTGAATATAAGATGATCTATATCTAGGCACTGTAAAATTTGTTTGTAGTTAAAAAGTTTGGATGCAATAGTGGAAATATATCTGTGGGAAATAAAAGGTTTAGAATATCTCCCGTCGTTAAGTGATACTTCCCGTTGCTAGATAATATCACCCTGGAGGGCGTGGCTTTCTGTCCTCAGAGGGGAATAGTATGTTTTTACAAATGTTTCTCGGCCAATTAGATCGGAGTATTGTTACATGAAAGTATAATAAAAATGCAAAGCAAATCTAATTACGTCAATACGTAATTATTTCGTTATAAAATCAGAATTTGTATTTTTATTGCTCACGCAAACCCAAATATTCTAACGTTTGTAGTTGACAGTCATAATGATCAATACTGCTCGTAAATCGCAAGTCGTAAATTTTAGTGAAACGGTCGTACTTCCTACGTTCAAGTATACGTCTACGTTTACGATCGGTTAATGAAAAGACTGGGTCTTATAGATAGTAGTAGTATAGGTAGGTATTGCAAAAATCTTGTTAAACATAAAATATTTCAAAAGTATATGAATAATAAATGATTCAGTTTATTGAATACAAGGGTAATAATTCTATTTTCATTGAATTCTTTATCAAGTGCATTATGCGAGAGATTTCCTTTATTTTTCACAGACATTTTGCAGATTTTTGTAAAGAAACACTTTCTTGCAATTATTATGAATATAATTAGATCGTTATAACCAATTTTTGTGAACGTTTTATAATATATGCTGTTTAAGGAAATTCGCAAGTTTCTGATATTGATATATGATTCTGTGTACGTATGTCCTGTATTTTCAAATTATGATGACCTATATATTTTATTTGATAATTCCTTAGTTTGAACTCTAATATATTGAGATAAATACTCTTTCTATACTTTTATCAGCTAATAATGCAAGTATAGAGTTACCTAAATATAGGGTATCTGTATATTGTACTGGTACTTGAAATAAAGACAGTCCGCGTAGAAAAAATGAATTTTCACCTGACAGTCCGACAGGAAGTCACGTGAGTGTATAGACTTAACATATTGCCTGAAAATCATTACATTTGCCAGGTGCACTCACCGTAAACTTATGTACTTCAACCATTTCTCAAAAAGCCAATTTTCCGAAAATCCAGAGAGAGAGAGAGAGAGAGAGAGAGAGAGAGAGAGAGAGAACTTGCTTTACATTTCTAACACCGGTCGCGGTAGCTAAGTGGTAGAGATTTCGCTTGTTATCAGCTCGTGCCATGGCCACAATCAGTATCTATGTTTACGTCTTAGGTTTGACGCCACCATGCCACGACCGGACCTCGAACTCACGACGTCCTGGTTACGAAGCGAACGATCAAACCACTGAGTCACCGCGACCGGCGTGCAATTTTAAGAAAGACAAATTTGTCTTTATGCAAATTTGAATAAGGACAAATAACTAGTGTTAGGAATAACCATTGACTATACACACGTAATTACAGGAAATGAATTGTACAATGTTAGAAAATTTTAAAATGATGGCCAAGTAGGAAAAACACGATACGTTCACTCACCTACAAGTACTGAAAAAGCTGTGCGGTGAAGAGAATAATTAGTTGAATGAAGAAATGTAATGAGAAGGAATTTGAAAGATCGATGGATGGCGGGGAGAATAAGTATAGTTGAAAGACAGCAGTGGCTACAAAAAAAAACCTGTACCAAGTTACAGCAAATATAATCGATAGGGAAAAATCTTATAAAATTATCAATCAAAAAGAGGATGTTCTTTTCATTTGTGTTATGACGGTACCGCCAATACAAAGTTATCAACAGGAAAAATGTTTGGACTTGTTTTGCCAGCGTTTACCCTTTGGTAGCATACATGTAAGTGGGTTGTTGACTTTAATGGGGAAAAAGGTCAATGTTGATTTTCCCAAATAAACATAGATTATTCCCATTTGTACATGATAGTTCTGAAATAATCAAAGAAAACATACACAAACATTTAGTTCTCATTATTAGTGAGTGATACTTGAATATATAGGCTATAAATACCAGAAAATTTGAAAATTTTAAGAATTCTCAAATGTGGTTGTAGTATGTAAAACTGCAACACAAATGAGGGAAAAAAAATGATTTAAAATATCCACCCAGAAGCAGCAGTTCCCCATAATGTTGTTGGATAGTAGAAGATCGAATAAGACATCTGCTCAATGGAAAGGCTCTAAAACATGGTTGCATATAATTATTACCCTGACATCGTGATAACGTCACCTTAAGTATTATACATTTATTTAATATCTGATCAGTCTATGTTGTAAACTTCAAATTAGATAGCTTTAATTTTTCAGTATATAGTGTAATTTCCTTCACAGGAATGACTGACGTTAGGTCTCAATCTACCAGGAAATGGAGAAAAATCCGCCTTCAGGAGGCCATTTTTCAATTTAATTTTCAAATGTTCTTACCATGACAACCAATTACAAAAATTAAAAAACTGTGTAAGTATCTTGAAAGTACACATTTGAAAGATTTTAAAGGTCCATGATGACATCTGCTGCTGGCCTGAAAATGGGTTGAGACATACTGAAGCACCTGTCATCATAGGAGTAAAAAATCAACAAAACGGATGAGAATCTACCCATTTTCAATCACTCGTGACGCCAATTAAAAAAACAAGTGTGTCTATCTCAGATCAGAAAAAATATCTGGTTGGGGAGGGGTGGAATGATTATGATCATTTGAGCACACATATTGCAATGAACTCATAAATAAACATAACTGCCCAAAGTGAAGAAATATTTAATAAAATACATATATGCAGAGAAAATCACTATTTGGATACTCACTTCTGTCCCTACCCGAGGGTGAATTCACAACTCTCCCCCATCGTGCAACGCTAGGCCGTTAAGTCTAAAGAAAAAGCTAGGATAACGAACAGTATTCAATCTCGTATTCCTATAGAAAATGCAAATCAGAAAGATTGGCAAAAACGGACCCCTGGACATACCAGAGGTGGGATCAGGTGCCTAGGAGGAGTAAGCACGACTTGCTTATTCTTGCCACACTATCACACGCTACACGGCGTATATCCAAACACACACACCATATATATATATATATATATATATATATATATATGAGAGAGAGAGAGAGAGAGGACCCTTTTTCTACTAATAGATGACCCAGAACCCTGTAATTCGAGGGCCCGGTGTTCCGGAGACAAGGAAACTAAATGAAAGCAGTCGCTGCAGGCACAGGCAATTTTATCGCTTGGGTTCCAATTTACTATTAAAGAGTAAAGGTAATAAATGAAAGTGCAGACGGATTTACAATTTTCAGTCACTTGGAACTATTACGGACTTCCGTTTATGAATTGAGGTAAGAAATTCGACTTAGAAATGATATCTAATGCTGCACATTCAATGCTTTTGTTTGATGCAATGCACAAATAATCTGTTTTGTCGTACAGTGCCAGGACCTAGCTAAAACTCGACTAAAAAATAATAGGCATTTTTCTCTGCATATATTAGAAAGTATACGGAATTTCGGAATCAACTTTAGTAGTAATGTAGACTGGTTACGTGTGATCATATCGGATACAACGTAGAATTTTATACCATTTGGTTTACTGATTTTTCATCGGCAAACTTGGGTACCTTACATTTAGAGTTCTACACCTTTACTCTTTAATAGTAAATTCGAACCTAAGCCGTATAATTGCCTGTGGCTTCAGTTGATATTACCTGCCACTGTGTGATCAAACTCAACAGGAATCTAACACGTCCGAGACATTATTATCCGACTCGAATCCATGGCCTTAAAATTTCATCTCGATAAAACTCTTACACATATGCAAACGTGTTCGGGAGACAGCTGATACTGCTATCAACGAAGATTTTACCAAATAACGTTATTGTGAGTCTTTGACGCTAGTTATGTCCGTAGTCGTTTGTTGAAAACAAAAATATCCCCATCCAATGGCAAGATCAAAGTGTTGGAGTCGGACAGTGACGTATACTTTATTCGAGAGAAGGCAGATCTGGTACCCCTTGGCTACGTGATGTTGAATGACTTGTAATAAAGAATTAAACCTTGTAAATATTATCTGTTTATAACCACGTTGTTTTCACACTTTTCTGTGTGGTTCTTGTAGTATGCATATACATTTTGTACTGCACGACTTTGTTTATGTATTCTAGTGATCAAATACTCTATTTGTGCAAGAGAACGCATATCTTTTTTCATCATACGTAAAAATTTATTCAAAAGCACGAATTATCTCTTTGAAAAACTACTGACATTAAATGTTAATGACCTAAATATCATTGCTTTGATTGTAGAACAAATCTTGAGAATAAATCAAAATACTGAAAGTGCTGAGAAGATTCGGTTTGTAAGGTTACTGTTTGGATATACAAGTTATAAAAGTATCAATAACATTAAATATATTTCCGATACTTTGCTGTAATTGCCAAGTAATGGAATGAATAAAATATTGGAACACTTTTCTAAGCAATTGTAGTATTTCCTTGTGAAATGATATTTTTATGAGATGGAAGAATAAAAAGGTGAATATAACGAAGAGTAATCAAGGCTCATAATTCCTATACAGAATACAAAAGTAAGAGTAGGGCAAACACAGACCCCTGGACATACCAGAGGTGGGATAAGGTGTCTTGGAGTAAGCATCCCCAGTCGACCGGCCACACCCGCCGTGAGCGCTATGTAACCCGTCGGTAGAGCACTAATTACTATGGAGTGGGTTTTCATAATTTAATCTCGTTAGAAAAAACCTACAACATTCATACAACATACTTAACATTCATACTTTACATACAATCAGTTCACTAACAATGATTTTACACATATATATATATATAGATACTTAGAAAGTAATAAATTAAATAATAAGTCATATGCAAAACCTTACCAGCCTACATCCCTATTGTTCTAGGTGTTGACACCTTGATGGCGAGTGCGGGAATAGTGCTGTTAAAGTGTTAGTGAAAAGAACTCACTCTCTCTCTCTTACACCCTATCTCTCACTCCACACTATCACGTGACACATACAATGAAACTAACTACAGGTAAACCTGAGAGGCGGATCAAACCAACACCTGGCTACAGCTATATTCCGATCAGGTAAACGGAGCAATCCCTAGTCAGAATCAGTGTGTCAAGAACGGTCTAACAATTGGTATGAAACACATCAGACAGTATTTGACTTAACGGTAAGTTATACTGGCAAACTAGATCGTCATAACGACCATACAATTTGCGAAATACTGACTTTAGACGAGAGTGTACAAAGTCCTGTAACATCAACTTCTTTGTCAGTAGCCTGCCTTGATTTAAAACTGATCATATGCAGAAGAAGCTCTTGCGTATCGAATCAGTTTGGAGATATAAACACAAAATGCAGGTGATGATGGAATATTGCCACATAAATAAAAGAAGTTGACGATGAAGAAATTGAAATCATCCCGTTTGCCATAAAGTTGATTTGTTGGTTTGCCGCCGGCATCTATTTACAGTAAAATATCTAAGTACGAAGCAGAAGTGGATGACTCTGCAGTGTCTTTAATTTCAAGTTCGCATTTTTGTTTTGACATGTCTGGTGCGGGATTTTAATATTTCCCAAATACTTTTTATCCATTCTGACAAGGTATCAAGTTCTTTTTCAGATTTAGCCCATTGTCTGGCATAATCTTCGACATAGCTCATAATGGAGATGAAGTTCTGTCGCCAATTGAAAGACTGAGGTTCTGAATTTAGGACCTTTTAAAATAAGTGATTTTAGATCTTCATTTTTAACTATATCTACAGTACCAGTAATGATATATTCAGCTGGACTATAGTTAAAAGAAGACGAAGAACAAGAACACGTAGGTGGATTGAATATAAGATGATCTATATCTAGGCACTGTAAAATTTGTTTGTAGTTAAAAAGTTTGGATGCAATAGTGGAAATATATCTGTGGGAAATAAAAGGTTTAGAATATCTCCCGTCGTTAAGTGATACTTCCCGTTGCTAGATAATATCACCCTGGAGGGCGTGGCTTTCTGTCCTCAGAGGGGAATAGTATGTTTTTACAAATGTTTCTCGGCCAATTAGATCGGAGTATTGTTACATGAAAGTATAATAAAAATGCAAAGCAAATCTAATTACGTCAATACGTAATTATTTCGTTATAAAATCAGAATTTGTATTTTTATTGCTCACGCAAACCCAAATATTCTAACGTTTGTAGTTGACAGTCATAATGATCAATACTGCTCGTAAATCGCAAGTCGTAAATTTTAGTGAAACGGTCGTACTTCCTACGTTCAAGTATACGTCTACGTTTACGATCGGTTAATGAAAAGACTGGGTCTGATAGATAGTAGTAGTATAGGTAGGTATTGCAAAAATCTTGTTAAACATAAAATATTTCAAAAGTATATGAATAATAAATGATTCAGTTTATTGAATACAAGGGTAATAATTCTATTTTCATTGAATTCTTTATCAAGTGCATTATGCGCGAGATTTCCTTTATTTTTCACAGACATTTTGCAGATTTTTGTAAAGAAACACTTTCTTGCAATTATTATGAATATAATTAGATCGTTATAACCAATTTTTGTGAACGTTTTATAATATATGCTGTTTAAGGAAATTCGCAAGTTTCTGATATTGATATATGATTCTGTGTACGTATGTCCTGTATTTTCAAATTATGATGACCTATATATTTTATTTGATAATTCCTTAGTTTGAACTCTAATATATTGAGATAAATACTCTTTCTATACTTTTATCAGCTAATAATGCAAGTATAGAGTTACCTAAATATAGGGTATCTGTATATTGTACTGGTACTTGAAATAAAGACAGTCCGCGTAGAAAAAATGAATTTTCACCTGACAGTCCGACAGGAAGTCACGTGAGTGTATAGACTTAACATATTGCCTGAAAATCATTACATTTGCCAGGTGCACTCACCGTAAACTTATGTACTTCAACCATTTCTCAAAAAGCCAATTTTCCGAAAATCCAGAGAGAGAGAGAGAGAGAGAGAGAACTTGCTTTACATTTCTAACACCGGTCGCGGTAGCTAAGCGGTAGAGATTTCGCTTGTTATCAGCTCGTGCCATGGCCACAATCAGTATCTATGTTTACGTCTTAGGTTTGACGCCACCATGCCACGACCGGACCTCGAACTCACGACGTCCTGGTTACGAAGCGAACGATCAAACCACTGAGTCACCGCGACCGGCGTGCAATTTTAAGAAAGACAAATTTGTCTTTATGCAAATTTGAATAAGGACAAATAACTAGTGTTAGGAATAACCATTGACTATACACACGTAATTACAGGAAATGAATTGTACAATGTTAGAAAATTTTAAAATGATGGCCAAGTAGGAAAAACACGATACGTTCACTCACCTACAAGTACTGAAAAAGCTGTGCGGTGAAGAGAATAATTAGTTGAATGAAGAAATGTAATGAGAAGGAATTTGAAAGATCGATGGATGGCGGGGAGAATAAGTATAGTTGAAAGACAGCAGTGGCTACAAAAAAAAAACCTGTACCAAGTTACAGCAAATATAATCGATAGGGAAAAATCTTATAAAATTATCAATCAAAAAGAGGATGTTCTTTTCATTTGTGTTATGACGGTACCGCCAATACAAAGTTATCAACAGGAAAAATGTTTGGACTTGTTTTGCCAGCGTTTACCCTTTGGTAGCATACATGTAAGTGGGTTGTTGACTTTAATGGGGAAAAAGGTCAATGTTGATTTTCCCAAATAAACATAGATTATTCCCATTTGTACATGATAGTTCTGAAATAATCAAAGAAAACATACACAAACATTTAGTTCTCATTATTAGTGAGTGATACTTGAATATATAGGCTATAAATACCAGAAAATTTGAAAATGTTAAGAATTCTCAAATGTGGTTGTAGTATGTAAAACTGCAACACAAATGAGGGAAAAAAATGATTTAAAATATCCACCCAGAAGCAGCAGTTCCCCATAATGTTGTTGGATAGTAGAAGATCGAATAAGATATCTGCTCAATGGAAAGGCTCTAAAACATGGTTGCATATAATTATTACCCTGACATCGTGATAACGTCACCTTAAGTATTATACATTTATTTAATATCTGATCAGTCTATGTTGTAAACTTCAAATTAGATAGCTTTAATTTTTCAGTATATAGTGTAATTTCCTTCACAGGAATGACTGACGTTAGGTCTCAATCTACCAGGAAATGGAGAAAAATCCGCCTTCAGGAGGCCATTTTTCAATTTAATTTTCAAATATTCTTACCATGACAACCAATTACAAAAATTAAAAAACTGTGTAAGTATCTTGAAAGTACACATTTGAAAGATTTTAAAGGTCCATGATGACATCTGCTGCTGGCCTGAAAATGGGTTGAGACATACTGAAGCACCTGTCATCATAGGAGTAAAAAATCAACAAAACGGATGAGAATCTACCCATTTTCAATCACTCGTGACGCCAATTAAAAAAACAAGTGTGTCTATCTCAGATCAGAAAAAATATCTGGTTGGGGAGGGGTGGAATGATTATGATCCATTCCCCCATGTGCCTTTGAGCACACATATTGCAATGAACTCATAAATAAACATAACTGCCCAAAGTGAAGAAATATTTAATAAAATACATATATGCAGAGAAAATCACTATTTGGATACTCACTTCTGTCCCTACCCGAGGGTGAATTCACAACTCTCCCCCATCGTGCAACGCTAGGCCGTTAAGTCTAAAGAAAAAGCTAGGATAACGAACAGTATTCAATCTCGTATTCCTATAGAAAATGCAAATCAGAAAGATTGGCAAAAACGGACCCCTGGACATACCAGAGGTGGGATCAGGTGCCTAGGAGGAGTAAGCACGACTTGCTTATTCTTGCCACACTATCACACGCTACACGGCGTATATCCAAACACACACACCATATATATATATATATATATATATATATATATATATATATGAGAGAGAGAGAGAGAGGACCCTTTTTCTACTAATAGATGACCCAGAACCCTGTAATTCGAGGGCCCGGTGTTCCGGAGACAAGGAAACTAAATGAAAGCAGTCGCTGCAGGCACAGGCAATTTTATCGCTTGGGTTCCAATTTACTATTAAAGAGTAAAGGTAATAAATGAAAGTGCAGACGGATTTACAATTTTCAGTCACTTGGAACTATTACGGACTTCCGTTTATGAATTGAGGTAAGAAATTCGACTTAGAAATGATATCTAATGCTGCACATTCAATGCTTTTGTTTGATGCAATGCACAAATAATCTGTTTTGTCGTACAGTGCCAGGACCTAGCTAAAACTCGACTAAAAAATAATAGGCATTTTTCTCTGCATATATTAGAAAGTATACGGAATTTCGGAATCAACTTTAGTAGTAATGTAGACTGGTTACGTGTGATCATATCGGATACAACGTAGAATTTTATACCATTTGGTTTACTGATTTTTCATCGGCAAACTTGGGTACCCTACATTTAGAGTTCTACACCTTTACTCTTTAATAGTAAATTCGAACCTAAGCCGTATAATTGCCTGTGGCTTCAGCTGATATTACCTGCCACTGTGTGATCAAACTCAACAGGAATCTAACACGTCCGAGACATTATTATCCGACTCGAATCCATGGCCTTAAAATTTCATCTCGATAAAAACTCTTACACATATGCAAACGTGTTCGGGAGACAGCTGATACTGCTATCAACGAAGATTTTACCAAATAACGTTATTGTGAGTCTTTGACGCTAGTTATGTCCGTAGTCGTTTGTTGAAAACAAAAATATCCCCATCCAATGGCAAGATCAAAGTGTTGGACTCGGACAGTGACGTATACTTTATTCGAGAGAAGGCAGATCAGGTACCCCTTGGCTACGTGATGTTGAATGACTTGTAATAAAGAATTAAACCTTGTAAATATTATCTGTTTATAACCACGTTGTTTTCACACTTTTCTGTGTGGTTCTTGTAGTATGCATATACATTTTGTACTGCACGACTTTGTTTATGTATTCTAGTGATCAAATACTCTATTTGTGCAAGAGAACGCATATCTTTTTTCATCATACGTAAAAATTTATTCAAAAGCACGAATTATCTCTTTGAAAAACTACTGACATTAAATGTTAATGACCTAAATATCATTGCTTTGATTGTAGAACAAATCTTGAGAATAAATCAAAATACTGAAAGTGCTGAGAAGATTCGGTTTGTAAGGTTACTGTTTGGATATACAAGTTATAAAAGTATCAATAACATTAAATATATTTCCGATACTTTGCTGTAATTGCCAAGTAATGGAATGAATAAAATATTGGAACACTTTTCTAAGCAATTGTAGTATTTCCTTGTGAAATGATATTTTTATGAGATGGAAGAATAAAAAGGTGAATATAACGAAGAGTAATCAAGGCTCATAATTCCTATACAGAATACAAAAGTAAGAGTAGGGCAAACACAGACCCCTGGACATACCAGAGGTGGGATAAGGTGTCTTGGAGTAAGCATCCCCAGTCGACCGGCCACACCCGCCGTGAGCGCTATATTCCGATCAGGTAAACGGAGCAATCCCTAGTCAGAATCAGTGTGTCAAGAACGGTCTAACAATTGGTATGAAACACATCAGACAGTATTTGACTTAACGGTAAGTTATACTGGCAAACTAGATCGTCATAACGACCATACAATTTGCGAAATACTGACTTTAGACGAGAGTGTACAAAGTCCTGTAACATCAACTTCTTTGTCAGTAGCCTGCCTTGATTTAAAACTGATCATATGCAGAAGAAGCTCTTGCGTATCGAATCAGTTTGGAGATATAAACACAAAATGCAGGTGATGATGGAATATTGCCACATAAATAAAAGAAGTTGACGATGAAGAAATTGAAATCATCCCGTTTGCCATAAAGTTGATTTGTTGGTTTGCCGCCGGCATCTATTTACAGTAAAATATCTAAGTACGAAGCAGAAGTGGATGACTCTGCAGTGTCTTTAATTTCAAGTTCGCATTTTTGTTTTGACATGTCTGGTGCGGGATTTTAATATTTCCCAAATACTTTTTATCCATTCTGACAAGGTATCAAGTTCTTTTTCAGATTTAGCCCATTGTCTGGCATAATCTTCGACAGAACTCATAATGGAGATGAAGTTCTGTCGCCAATTGAAAAACTGAGGTTCTGAATTTAGGACCTTTTAAAATAAGTGATTTTAGATCTTCATTTTTAACTATATCTACAGTACCAGTAATGATATATTCAGCTGGACTATAGTTAAAAGAAGACGAAGAACAAGAACACGTAGGTGGATTGAATATAAGATGATCTATATCTAGGCACTGTAAAATTTGTTTGTAGTTAAAAAGTTTGGATGCAATAGTGGAAATATATCTGTGGGAAATAAAAGGTTTAGAATATCTCCCGTCGTTAAGTGATACTTCCCGTTGCTAGATAATATCACCCTGGAGGGCGTGGCTTTCTGTCCTCAGAGGGGAATAGTATGTTTTTACAAATGTTTCTCGGACAATTAGATCGGAGTATTTTACATGAAAGTATAATAAAAAAGCAAAGCAAATCTAATTACGTCAATACGTAATTATTTCGTTATAAAATCAGAATTTGTATTTTTATTGCTCACGCAAACCCAAATATTCTAACGTTTGTAGTTGACAGTCATAATGATCAATACTGCTCGTAAATCGCAAGTCGTAAATTTTAGTGAAACGGTCGTACTTGCTACGTTCAAGTATAGGTCTACGTTTACGATCGGTTAATGAAAAGACTGGGTCTTATAGATAGTAGTAGTATAGGTAGGTATTGCAAAAATCTTGTTAAACATAAAATATTTCAAAAGTATATGAATAATAAATGATTCAGTTTATTGAATACAAGGGTAATAATTCTATTTTCATTGAATTCTTTATCAAGTGCATTATGCGCGAGATTTCCTTTATTTTTCACAGACATTTTGCAGATTTTTGTAAAGAAACACTTTCTTGCAATTATTATGAATATAATTAGATCGTTATAACCAATTTTTGTGAACGTTTTATAATATATGCTGTTTAAGGAAATTCGCAAGTTTCTGATATTGATATATGATTCTGTGTACGTATGTCCTGTATTTTCAAATTATGATGACCTATATATTTTATTTGATAATTCCTTAGTTTGAACTCTAATATATTGAGATAAATACTCTTTCTATACTTTTATCACCTAATAATGCAAGTATAGAGTTACCTAAATATAGGGTATCTGTATATTGTACTGGTACTTGAAATAAAGACAGCCCGTGTAGAAAAAATGAATTTTCACCTGACAGTCCGACAGGAAGTCACGTGAGTGTATAGACTTAACATATTGCCTGAAAATCATTACATTTGCCAGGTGCACTCACCGTAAACTTAAGTACTTCAACCATTTCTCAAAAAGCCAATTTTCCGAAAATCCAGAGAGAGAGAGAGAGAGAGAGAGAGAGAGAGAAAACTTGCTTTACATTTCTAACACCGGTCGCGGTAGTTAAGTGGTGGAGATTTCGCTTGTTATCAGCTCGTGCCATGGCCACAATCAGTATCTATGTTTACGTCTTAGGTTTGACGCCACCATGCCACGACCGGACCTCGAACTCACGACGTCCTGGTTACGAAGCGAACGATCAAACCACTGAGTCACCGCGACCGGCGTGCAATTTTAAGAAAGACAAATTTGTCTTTATGCAAATTTGAATAAGGACAAATAACTAGTGTTAGGAATAACCATTGACTATACACACGTAATTACAGGAAATGAATTGTACAATGTTAGAAAATTTTAAAATGATGGCCAAGTAGGAAAAACACGATACGTTCACTCACCTACAAGTACTGAAAAAGCTGTGCGGTGAAGAGAATAATTAGTTGAATGAAGAGATGTAATGAGAAGGAATTTGAAAGATCTATGGATGGCGGGGAGAATAAGTACAGTTGAAAGACAGCAGTGGCTACAAAAAAACCTGTACCAAGTTACAGCAAATATAATCGATAGGGAAAAATCTTATAAAATTATCAATCAAAAAGAGGATGTTCTTTTCATTTGTGTTATGACGGTACCGCCAATACAAAGTTATCAACAGGAAAAATGTTTGGACTTGTTTTGCCAGCGTTTACCCTTTGGTAGCATACATGTAAGTGGGTTGTTGACTTTAATGGGGAAAAAGGTCAATGTTGATTTTCCCAAATAAACATAGATTATTCCCATTTGTACATGATAGTTCTGAAATAATCAAAGAAAACATACACAAACATTTAGTTCTCATTATTAGTGAGTGATACTTGAATATATAGGCTATAAATACCAGAAAATTTGAAAATTTTAAGAATTCTCAAATGTGGTTGTAGTTTGTAATAACTGTAACACAAATGAGGGAAAAAATGATTTAAAATATCCACCCAGAAGCAGCAGTTCCCCATTATGTTGTTGGATAGTAGAAGATCGAATAAGACATCTGCTCAATGGAAAGGCTCTAAAACATGGTTGCATATAATTATTACCCTGACATCGTGATAACGTCACCTTAAGTATTATACATTTATTTAATATCTGATCAGTCTATGTTGTAAACTTCAAATTAGATAGCTTTAATTTTTCAGTATATAGTGTAATTTCCTTCACAGGAATGACTGACGTTAGGTCTCAATCTACCAGGAAATGGAGAAAAATCCGCCTTCAGGAGGCCATTTTTCAATTTAATTTTCAAATGTTCTTACCATGACAACCAATTACAAAAATTAAAAAACTGTGTAAGTATCTTGAAAGTACACATTTGAAAGATTTTAAAGGTCCATGATGACATCTGCTGCTGGCCTGAAAATGGGTTGAGACATACTGAAGCACCTGTCATCATAGGAGTAAAAAATCAACAAAACGGATGAGAATCTACCCATTTTCAACCACTCGTGACGCCAATTAAAAAAACAAGTGTGTCTGTCTCAGATCAGAAAATATATATGGTTGGGGAGGGGTGGAATGATTATGATCCATGCCCCCATGTGCCTTTGAGCACACATATTGCAATGAACTCATAAATAAACATAACTGCCCAAAGTGAAGAAATATTTAATAAAATACATATATGCAGAGAAAATCACTATTTGGATACTCACTTCTGTCCCTACCCGAGGGTGAATTCACAACTCTCCCCCATCGTGCAACGCTAGGCCGTTAAGTCTAAAGAAAAAGCTAGGATAACGAACAGTATTCAATCTCGTATTCCTATAGAAAATGCAAATCAGAAAGATTGGCAAAAACGGACCCCTGGACATACCAGAGGTGGGATCAGGTGCCTAGGAGGAGTAAGCACGACTTGCTTATTCTTGCCACACTATCACACGCTACACGGCGTATATCCAAACACACACACCATATATATATATATATATATATATATATATATATATATATATGAGAGAGAGAGAGAGAGAGAGAGAGAGAGAGGACCCTTTTTCTACAAATAGATGACCTAGAACCCTGTAATTCGAGGGCCCGGTGTTCCGGAGACAAGGAAACTAAATGAAAGCAGTCGCTGCAGGCACAGGCAATTTTATCGCTTGGGTTCCAATTTACTATTAAAGAGTAAAGGTAATAAATGAAAGTGCAGACGGATTTACAATTTTCAGTCACTTGGAACTATTACGGACTTCCGTTTATGAATTGAGGTAAGAAATTCGACTTAGAAATGATATCTAATGCTGCACATTCAATGCTTTTGTTTGATGCAATGCACAAATAATCTGTTTTGTCGTACAGTGCCAGGACCTAGCTAAAACTCGACTAAAAAATAATAGGCATTTTTCTCTGCATATATTAGAAAGTATACGGAATTTCGGAATCAACTTTAGTAGTAATGTAGACTGGTTACGTGTGATCATATCGGATACAACGTAGAATTTTATACCATTTGGTTTACTGATTTTTCATCGGCAAACTTGGGTACCCTACATTTAGAGTTCTACACCTTTACTCTTTAATAGTAAATTCGAACCTAAGCCGTATAATTGCCTGTGGCTTCAGCTGATATTACCTGCCACTGTGTGATCAAACTCAACAGGAATCTAACACGTCCGAGACATTATTATCCGACTCGAATCCATGGCCTTAAAATTTCATCTCGATAAAAACTCTTACACATATGCAAACGTGTTCGGGAGACAGCTGATACTGCTATCAACGAAGATTTTACCAAATAACGTTATTGTGAGTCTTTGACGCTAGTTATGTCCGTAGTCGTTTGTTGAAAACAAAAATATCCCCATCCAATGGCAAGATCAAAGTGTTGGACTCGGACAGTGACGTATACTTTATTCGAGAGAAGGCAGATCAGGTACCCCTTGGCTACGTGATGTTGAATGACTTGTAATAAAGAATTAAACCTTGTAAATATTATCTGTTTATAACCACGTTGTTTTCACACTTTTCTGTGTGGTTCTTGTAGTATGCATATACATTTTGTACTGCACGACTTTGTTTATGTATTCTAGTGATCAAATACTCTATTTGTGCAAGAGAACGCATATCTTTTTTCATCATACGTAAAAATTTATTCAAAAGCACGAATTATCTCTTTGAAAAACTACTGACATTAAATGTTAATGACCTAAATATCATTGCTTTGATTGTAGAACAAATCTTGAGAATAAATCAAAATACTGAAAGTGCTGAGAAGATTCGGTTTGTAAGGTTACTGTTTGGATATACAAGTTATAAAAGTATCAATAACATTAAATATATTTCCGATACTTTGCTGTAATTGCCAAGTAATGGAATGAATAAAATATTGGAACACTTTTCTAAGCAATTGTAGTATTTCCTTGTGAAATGATATTTTTATGAGATGGAAGAATAAAAAGGTGAATATAACGAAGAGTAATCAAGGCTCATAATTCCTATACAGAATACAAAAGTAAGAGTAGGGCAAACACAGACCCCTGGACATACCAGAGGTGGGATAAGGTGTCTTGGAGTAAGCATCCCCAGTCGACCGGCCACACCCGCCGTGAGCGCTATATTCCGATCAGGTAAACGGAGCAATCCCTAGTCAGAATCAGTGTGTCAAGAACGGTCTAACAATTGGTATGAAACACATCAGACAGTATTTGACTTAACGGTAAGTTATACTGGCAAACTAGATCGTCATAACGACCATACAATTTGCGAAATACTGACTTTAGACGAGAGTGTACAAAGTCCTGTAACATCAACTTCTTTGTCAGTAGCCTGCCTTGATTTAAAACTGATCATATGCAGAAGAAGCTCTTGCGTATCGAATCAGTTTGGAGATATAAACACAAAATGCAGGTGATGATGGAATATTGCCACATAAATAAAAGAAGTTGACGATGAAGAAATTGAAATCATCCCGTTTGCCATAAAGTTGATTTGTTGGTTTGCCGCCGGCATCTATTTACAGTAAAATATCTAAGTACGAAGCAGAAGTGGATGACTCTGCAGTGTCTTTAATTTCAAGTTCGCATTTTTGTTTTGACATGTCTGGTGCGGGATTTTAATATTTCCCAAATACTTTTTATCCATTCTGACAAGGTATCAAGTTCTTTTTCAGATTTAGCCCATTGTCTGGCATAATCTTCGACATAGCTCATAATGGAGATGAAGTTCTGTCGCCAATTGAAAGACTGAGGTTCTGAATTTAGGACCTTTTAAAATAAGTGATTTTAGATCTTCATTTTTAACTATATCTACAGTACCAGTAATGATATATTCAGCTGGACTATAGTTAAAAGAAGACGAAGAACAAGAACACGTAGGTGGATTGAATATAAGATGATCTATATCTAGGCACTGTAAAATTTGTTTGTAGTTGAAATGTTTGGATGCAATAGTGGAAATATATCTGTGGGAAATAAAAGGTTTAGATTTGAACTTGAAATACTCTGGAATACAAGACGAAGAATGTTGCTTATGTTGACAACATCAATTCCTTTGTTAGTAAATTTGAGTTTAATGACCTGGCAACAACTAGATTCGGAAGTAATAACATCCAAATCCCGCGGTGGTTTAAAGAGTCTGTGATGGGCAACATCCATTATCATAGAATTCAGCTTATATTCTGGTGTGCAAAAATCTACATATGGACTAGTTTTGACTTCTTCAAATAACGCATTCGAAACTCTCAATGGAACAGAGTAAAGTTTTGTGCGAATATGATGTGGACCTAATTGTCTGTTGACGTAAGGTAAAAGCGAAGTAAAGTGTGACATCGTGTATACTAGGTCTTTTATATGAACGATGTCCATGGCTGCGTTTTCGTCTATGTGTATTTGGGAGAGGTCCCATCATATTCATGTTATTTCTTAATGGACTAGTCAAATTTCCGACATTGGATATATGATCGTTGCATCCATATGGAAAAGCTTTGCCTAAAGTTTTAATCCAGTGATCTTATTGTCTACTGAAAGGGGCACTTGAAGTAGGATTGTCTGTATGATGGTAATTTTTTTCCAGAATCCTAACCCTCATGGACAAGATGGAAAGGTCTGGGGAATTAGAATGTTTGTAGAGAAGTTGATTATCACCATTATTAATTTGAAACCTGTGAGCCGATATTCTTTTGTTGATTGACTCTTTCGTTTCGCCGATATGAATTAACCCACAGAGGTTACACTCAATAGCGTAGACAACATTAGATGTTTTACAGGTCAGATTATCAAACGTTTTGGTATAGAAACTACGTCCGGTGAGATTACTAATAAATGAATTACTGGTGATCAATATATCACATGTTTTACAATTTTATTTTACAGAACATTTGGATATGGAGCACATGGGATCTAAAACAGAATCATCAAAATGATTCCTAACACTATATGACAATCTTTAATTTGAGTAAACGAATTTCTATTTCTGTACCACAGCTGACTATCTGACGACTGTACATATGATAAATGTTTAATATCCCGAAAATTGCTCAGGCGACTATAAATAAAACAAACAAACAAACAAAAAAATAATATCCCGAAGAATAATTCTAGGGACACCAACCAATCTGTTAGAGCCTGTGTCCCTTATAGGCTCCAAAAAGTGACACCTTTTTATACTACGTGTCAGCCAGTATGTTCTCTATGTTATTTATATTCATGAACATATATCAAGCGACAGGTACCCTAGGGGACAGAGTGTCCACCAGCAGAGATACATGCTCCATGTTTAAATGAAAAGGCCAAGAATGATTCTTAATAAGACTGTTAAGGACGCGATTTTTCTCAATAATATATATTTTCTCGTGAAATTTTACGTACAATTCACTTGTATTTTATCTCGTTTCTACAAAATAAAAAAAAATATTGGAGTATGTTGCCATGTCTGATTTAGAATTAGCATATTATGATAGTTACTGGTTTAAAGTACAAATGCAAAATCATTGGGCATTACCGTACCAAAGAAGGAGAGAAAAATCCTTGGAATAAACAATCGAACCCGGGACCCTTACTTTACAATTTAGGTGACCTCACCACTGAGCACCCAGGACTATGTATAATATTTGGTAAAAAGCTCTTTAACCGACTATACAGCAAAAACGACATAGCACAATGGTATATAAACATGTACAGTCATAAAACAAACATTAAACAAGAGGTACTGTGAGCACTACTCACTACGAATACCCCCACTCACCCCAATCTGCCAAACCCAGAGGGTGTTCCTTTGACCTCTAAATTGGTAAGGATCATTTTCGTCCAATAGATTAGTCCATATGTGTCATATGGTGGCTGTAGGTGAGAGACCGGAAACCATTGTCCTATATCAATGTCCTGTACACTTGACTTTTGACCCCAAAATGAAAAAGCTTAGATAACGAACAGTGATCAACCTCATAATTCCTATAGAAAATACAAATCAGAGAGATGGGAAAAAACGGACCCCTGGACATACCTAGGATGAGTAAGCATCCCTTGTCAACCTGTCACACCCGCCGTGAGCCCTATATCTTGATAAGGTAAACGGAGTAATCCACAGTCAGAATTAGTGTGTAAAGAACAGCTTAACAAATGGTATGAAACACGTCAGACAGGAATCGACCTAATGGAAGGTTATACTGGAAACTAAATCGTTATAATGACCATAGAATTTGCGAAATGCTGACTTTAGACGAGACTGTAGAAACCCCTGTAACATCAACTTGTTTCTCAGTAGCTTGCGTCGATTTAAAAACTGTTCATATGCAGAACATGCTCTTGTGTATCGAATCAGTTGAGATATTTAAAACACCACATGCAGGTGATAATGGAATGTTGCTACATATCTTAAGGGAAGTTGGCGATGGAGAAATTCAAATCATTTCGCTTGTCATAAGATTGAGTTGCCAATTTGCCGTCAGCAACTATTTTCAATAAAATATCCAAGTACGCAGCAGGTGAAGAAGACCCTGTGGTGTCTTTTATTTCAAGTTCACTGGGATATATCGAATCGACATATGAATGAAAATGATCATTGTTAATAGATAAATCGTCGTGGATAAATCTGAATGTCGAATTGAAGGCCACAGTAAGATTTATTTTCTCTAGCTACAGAACTGTAGAGTTATTTTTTTTTATTTTAGTCGCTACAGTTCCCCTAATGCAAATATGGTGCAATTTACGGCGCAAGATTTCCTTCGAACGTTTGGGGATATATGTCTCCACTTTCCAGCAATGGTCAATCAAATATCTTTCATTCCCTAATTCTAGACATATTCTATTACCAACCTGTATATTTTATCGACTTCCTGACCTGTCTAGCTGACCACTAGCTGTCTCTTTAGACCAATAAACTCCGCTTGTTTTGAATTTTCTGCCTTCCGACAGACATGTTGATCTATTGACAATATCTCGCTAAAACGTCACGTGATATATGGAATATGCCAATAACGTAAACAAACCGCCAGTTCCTCGATTTTCTATCGATTTCGTACAAAATAAAGATTGACAACCTTTTTGATGGACTTTCACTTATTCTTAAAAATCCGTAGACTGATTTCTCAGAGAAAACACAAATACTTTCATTTATTTTTCTTGCATAATACTAGAAATAACCAGAGGCTTGAATGATTAGTCAGACAACAAATTCCATAGATATACGTGACGTTTTAGCGAGATGCATCCCCGACCGTGCGCAGAAAATCTACACTAACTTTCTTACAAGTATTTACAGAAACAAGTGTCTCTGTTATTGTACTTTATATGTAGCCAACCCTGAGGCCCAAGGGGAGGAGTAAGACATGGTCTTTTGCATCTACTTTACATTATGAATATCTATCTATCTATCTATCTATCTATAAAATATAATACTGTGTAACAATAATAATTTCTCTATATGACCTAGAAACTCACTACTTGAAGTATCGTGGCCTCTAGTAACGTAGCGCAGGGTAAACGATGAACTCTTATGTGTAGAATAAAATCACCTTGAGCAACGAGGTTTTTTTCCTCTTTTTGCTGATATAAATCTGAATGTCTGAATTTGACAATATTATCACAGCTAATACTTCTCCCTATTGCTAATTATAGATTGATTGATTGTTGTTTTTTTTGTTTTGCCACACTCAACAATTTTTCTGTTATTTGGTGGCGTCCAGTTTTTTTAGGTGGAGGAGAGAACCCAGATACAATGTATCCGGGAGACCACCGACCTTCCGAAAGTAAACTGGCAAACTTTCTAACATATAACAGCGCGAGCGAGAATCGAACGACTAGAGGTGAGAGGCCTTGTGATTTTGAGCGCAATGCTCTAACCACTGACTTCCGGTGCCTCCTAATGGAGGTCGCTCAAAATCAGCTCGGTGACCATTCATCTGTTCTATGCATAACTGGGTCTACCACCAGTCATGATGCGTTACCAAAAGATACCTTAAACGATGGACTATTGACTGAGAACAACGAATTTATTCGTTTGTTCACCAGTGATCTGGATACCGTGAGTAGTACTTTTGAATTCAACGAGTCTTTCGATCAAACGGAAAATTCATCGGCCACTTCAAATTTAGATGATTTCATTCTGAATCAATCCGATATTCAAAGATTAGACAATGAATTGCATGGTCTTCATAAAGAAATCTTTGTTACAAAACTGTTGAATATGTGCTCAGATGATGTAAGAATCATATTCTGGTATAGAGATGTTCTTTGTAGGAGAGCCAAAAGACTTGAGGGATGTCCAGAAGGAAAATTGTTGAGTAGAAAAACAACTAAAAGTGATTCAAGCTCTAAAAAGTATGCTTATGATTGTCACACTCTATACTTGTTTAGGGGGCCTCCGTGGCCGAGTGGTTAGAGCATCGGGCTCAAAATCACAAAGCCTCTCACCTCTATCGGCGCGTGTTCAAATCTCGGCCGCGGCGTTATGTGAACAAATTTGCCAGTTTACTTGCGGAAGGTCGGTGGTCTCTTCCCAGGTACATTGTATCTGGGTTCTATCCTCCACCAACAAAAACTGGACGCCACCAGATAACTGAAAAAATTGTTGAGTGTGGCGGAAAGCAATGAATAATCAATCAATCTATCTATAATTAATTATTCAAGGGGATAAATATGGGATTGATGGTATATTTGATTGAAAAGAAATGCCAATCGAACAATTTAGGTGTTCACAAATTTTCGATGATCGATATCAGTGTCCCTCCAATCGTTATTACAAAGAGTAAATCAAATTGAAGATACTTTGCAAGACAAAAATAAAACAATTGATACTCTAATGCAGGACATGAACTCGCTCAAAACACAACACAAGCAACTACAACGTGATTATGAAAATCTGAAATCACATGCAGAATCAAAGTTCTCAAAATATGACTCTGCGCAAAAACTGTGTACCCAACAATTCAAACATTTTGAAACTGATAATAATGAAATCCAAAGTCATATACACAAAACGGATGACGAAATTAAAAGACTTTCCAAGATTACTTCAAATATGCAAAAGCAAATCAACTCAAAGTTCGCCTTCATGTCATATGCTGACGTAGCTTCAACACAGATCACAAATGCATCAGAGCCGCCCGCGTGGCGCAGTGGTTAGAGCGTCGGGCTCAAAGATCTGATGATCCTTGAGTCGGGAGTTCGAATCCCACTGTGGGACGTGGGTGCCGGTCTTTCGGATGAGACCGTATAAACCGAGGTCCCGTGTCGCAGTAGGTGTGGCACGATAAAGATCCCTCCCTGCTCAAAGGCCCTGAGTGCCGAGCATAGGCCTAAATTTGCAGCCCTGTCACCGGTAATAGTGACAGCCGCCGGATAGCTGAAAAATTGCTCAGGCGGCTATAAACAAACAAACAAACAAACAAACAAACAAATGCATCACCATCCTTTCCAAACACGACCCAACAGAAACCCGCGGTGTCGCACCCCCCGTCGAGTATCTCAGTGTCTACTACCATTCACCACGTACAATCTACCCAAGCTTCAGTCGGGTGTACGTCACGGTCTCCCAAATCTTCAAACATGACTACTCAAACACCTGTAATTTCTGATGCCCCGTCTTGTTCCTCTGTGACCCCCGTCAATACCAAACAATCTGTCCCTGACTCAGTCCGCCACGTCGAATTTCAAACGACCAAAAACATAACGGTACTACCGAACACACAAGCAAACATATTACATCGGACTACAAGGAAGCTGAATTTAATGTCAGTTTACATTCCGTCCGTCTCAACGACACATTTGATAGTACGTGGGGATCTAAGACTACAGATATCTTCCGTGGCGTGACCTACAAGAGGAATTCCAGATATTATCTCTCGGGAATCGACCCCGAAGGGGTTATAAATTACGCAGCAAGCAAAGGGGTTAAAATTACACATATTGTCATATTTTCCGCACGATCACATCGGCGGCAACTGACGGCAAAGATTAACGTACCACATGATCACGCGCAAAGCGTAAAAAACTATGGGTTTTGGCCAGAAGGAATATCGTGTCGCAAGTGGTACAGTCATCGTGAGTGGGATGACATATGTCGAAATCGAGACAAGGACCATGAAAGCAACCAACAAGATCAATGGTGGTCAGAATACGATTAAGTAACATTTGTTGTTTTGTTTTCCACACACACAGAAGTACATGTACTATCAACATATCATGATTGCGCTAAATTTATTTCTGTCAATGGTTGTTTTATTATCATGGAATGTTCGAGGTATAATGTCGTCGACAATGTGTCTGTCAAAACTGTTAGACAACTCAAAATGTGACTTAGCAGTTATATCTGAACATAAGCTTAGAGACAGCAATACTGCAAAAACTATCTTAATTCTATTCACAAAGATTACTTAAGTTTCATTAAGGTAGATACAAATGTCACTTACAGTACTTATCCACAAAATGTTGGTAAAGGTGGAGTAGGTATATTGTTTAAAAAATCACTTGAATACTCAATCAAAGAGATACCATGTTGCAACTCACACCGTATCATCGGTATTGAACTTACTGATACTAAAGGTAATGTGTTGTATGTATTTGGTGTATATCTCCCTGCTGATAGCAACATAGATTCATACATTCAAAAACTCAATTATGTTGAAAGTCTTTATTGTCATTATAGATCTTATGGAAATGTTATTATTGCCGGGGATCTTAACAGTAGTGTTTTAAGTCTCTTCAATACAAACGCTACAAAATCAAAATTATTGTCAGAATTTATTGGAATAGGTGAATTTTGTGTACCTGGTAGAGATTTTGCAACAACAGGAGAATCATTTTCTTTTGTCCCCACTAGGACAATGCTTGATTATATTTTGTTCAACAAATCAATGCTGGATTCATTAGTGTCATATCATATTTTTAAACAGAGGCCCCGTGCCACAACAGGTGCGGCACAATAAAAATTCCTCCCTGTTCAAATGCCACAAGCGCCGAAATAAGCCTAAATTTTGCATCCCTTCACCAGCAATGGTGACGTCTCCATACGAGTGAAACCCTTTCAAACGGAACGTTAAGCAATGTACAAACAATCATCAATTTAGCAGAACAACGCAAAAATCTAAATTTCTTAGTGGACTTTTAAGTTGTATCATACAAGTACACGATTTCTGAATATGGTTGGTTAGTATAATACAGGTAATTTTCTATACTATAACACATTTTGAACGAAAGTTTAGTACACAAAGTGCCGAACACTTTTCGTTTTGTTATCAATACAATGAATACGTGAATGTACAGTGCACTGATAATATGGCAAATCAACAGACGTAAATATGTTCATTTCAAGTACAGTCAACCGTTCATAATGTACCTGTCTATAAACAACGATCTTTGGCACTTCATTTCATACAAATCATAGTCAGGCTATTCGATCCGATGATTTCTCGTCCTGCTTTTTTTTTATGAACTTACAACCCACGCGGTCTTTACAACCTACATGTACGCTTCGTGTTTCAAATTCTGACACAAAAAGGAATATTTTAAAAATAATAAGTACTTCAAGGAACTATATGATTTTGTATTTTGACAGAAACACTAATGAGTGTGAACAAGCCCCTATATATATACTGTACAACCCCATTTCCTTAGCCGCTAGGGGTCTCTTCAACCCTTAATAATTGCGGGCGCGTGCGCCCAGCGCTTAAAAAGGCTAAAACCAAAAGGAAAAAAAACCCAACCCAAAACAATGTATATGTATAATATATGTAGTATCACGAATTGATGGAGAATGGAAATTAAACATACGTGTTTGTGTCGGTGAATAATACACCGTACTATTGAGGATTATTTCAATAAAGAACGACGAATTGGTAAAAGGAAATTAATTTAATCATGGAGATACCATGACAAAATAATAAAATACTCTAAATACGTATTTCATTGCGACAATAGATGAAGGAATATTTTTATAACACAAAAAGTGGTACCAGCAGTACCTAAATATTGTACACTGAAGAAAGGTTTGGAATAATGCATGAAAATTAAGTTTGCTTTAAAAGAAAATTTAGCAAAATTCAGCCAGAATTCTTTGTTCAATATGGTCTCTTTGTAAGAATTGTAAGAAAGACAGTGGACACTAGATGGAGTTTTTGCTCTCCGGTCTTTTTGGTTTCCTTACTTATCTGGCTCCATTTCTAGTGTGATATCACTCTCAAATGTGTGTGCATATATTCTACCCTTTAGTATTGTCAAAACACTATATCATTAATAATTGATCCGTACATTTCCCTATAAGATCAAACATACAGTAAACTTTTCATATTGGGTTGCATAATCTAGGGGTCAGGAATCTCTCCTTGCATAGCGGACATTTCTTAATTCGATGACTGGAGGTCCCGTAAAATTCAAAACACTAAAAGGTCCAGCAGCAAACACACAGCTTAGAAGTGAAAGTCAAAAGATTCCGAATAAAACTTTAAAAAACGAAAGATGATGCACTGCTACGGTTCTGAATATTACGCAAAGGTGAAACCTACAGCTGGTGACCTCCCTACACCAGTTTCTTGGATAGGACGCACAACAATGAATAACCAATAGAAAAATGTTCTTAACTAGTGACAATATTACATCACATGCAACCCCATTCATAACGACTGGATGCAGTGTCACGTGCATGATATACATATATACAGGAAATTGCTGTAAATGATCAGTAATTTGAGTAAGAAACTTCGAGTTGGTAAAGGAATTACTAAAAAAATTCATCATGGCGATTTTAAGACCATACATTAGGAGAAACATTAAGAAAATTATTTTACTATCATTTCCCATTCTATTGCTTCCTGTTCCAATCGTGTTGCAGTCAAAGGTATGTTTTCTTTAGTATTTGCACCCGATTTCAAAACATTTACTTGAAATTAAAAAAACAACAACTTTAAATTAATTTAAGACGATTACCCGTACGTATTTATGATTTTAACAATGCAATGCTTTTATTCAGTTATAATAATAATACTAATAATCATTTTATATAGCGCCCTATTCGATCAAAATAATCGCTCTAAAGCGCTGTACATCATAAATCATAAGACAGGTTACATAAATACTAATTTTTAAAAGACAGGTTACATAGTACTAGAAGTAAATGATTTTTTTTTTTTAAATAAAAAACGTAAACTAAAGTAAACCATTTGTAGATTTAGCTGCTAGCGAATAAATGAAATTTACACGTGAATATATCTGTTCAATCCACACCTATATGTTTAGCCTGGAAACTGTGCCTATGGTTTCCTGTTGATGGCGATCTTCTGGATATTGGAAACCCTCCCCCTTCCGGTGACTGCACTACTTCCAGTCTTTGTCTTTCCATTGCTTGGGGTCAGTAAGGTGAAGACTATGACCAGTATATACTTTAACGTGAGTACTCTATTCTTTAACCTTTTATGTACACTCATTGTACGCTTTTAACAGCTGTGTGTGTGTGTATGTGTGTGTGTGTGTGTGTGTGTGTGTGTGTGGATGGGTCGACTTCACGTGCATCAACGTTAAGTTGGTTAGTTGTACAATGTACTCGTATATTATTTAACGTCCCACTCTAGCATTTTTTACTCATATGAAGAGGTCACCGCTGCAAAATTTAGACGTAGAAAAAATAAATACAAAAATGGGGGGGGGGGTCCCATGTTTTCTATTTCAGCACAGACATGCAAGATTAGTGTGCGAGGGCGTGGACTAGCCCATCTAGGCTAGCCCATCCTTTTCAATAGTTAATGCTTTTGGGCACAATTTATTTAGCAAGTGTGTCAATTATAGGAATGAAAATTTATTTTTGGCGAATTTCGTCATCTGCAAAAAACCAACAATTCCAGCGCCCCCAAATTACCCACTTTTCGGTATCGCGTTTACTTTGAGCAAAAATTAGCATGTTATACCGGTATAATAATGTAGGTACAATTTTATTCTTCGCAGGATATAACGTTTGTGCTGATTGGTGGATTAAGTGTAGCGATAGCAATTGAGAAATGGAATTTACACAAGCGGATCGCCCTTAGACTGCTTCTCTTAATGGGATCACAACCAAAATGGTAATCATCAAATGGTAGACTTTCACTTATTCCTAAGTTTCGTACATGTAGTTCAATGATCGTAATATCAACAAACAAAAACAAAAAAAAAGAAAAGTTTTGTCTGTCCAGATCTTAACCTTTGCCATTTTGAACTGTTCAAAGCAGACAACCGATTGATTGATTGTTTAGAGTTTTACGCCGCGTTGGCAATATTTCCGCCACGGAAGTAATTATCAGGTCCCAGATCTCTTTGAATGTCGAGGTCATTCACTACGGTTCGTTGCAGTTGACTGTAGCCACACTCGGAAGGGTGGGGGTGGGGGCATTTTGTGTAACATCTTGTTTCTTCAAAATGGATAACTATAACAAAGAGTTTAATCTAATTTGTTGAATTAGTTTGTTTTTTATTGTACGTTCCTTCTTTCGACCATGTACAAACGGCACCAGCAGTAGGTGATGTTCCACACATTTAGATATATGATAAATGTACCCACTCGGGGTCATTTAGCAGATAGTACTTTTAATATACTAGCGGATGTATATACTTAAAAGTTAAATAAAAAAATAAAAAGTATTCTTTTTTCGCTCTTTATTCTTAAAGTCATAGTTTAATATACTAAACGCGTGTTTGAGAACTCAATTTGTTAAATATCACGTTCGATTCACATTGATGATCACAGCACGCTTTTCTGAATCCTTTAAACCAAGAGTCACTATATCACACCGGTCGTGGTAGCTCAGTGGTTAGAGCGTTCGCTTCGTAACCGGAAGGTCGTGAGTTCGAGTCCAGCTCGTGCCATGGCCGCGTCAAACCTAAGACGAAAAATAGGTAGTGATTCGCCAAACGCTCGGCATTTAGAAGTGAGAATCACGGGTCTTTCGGATATAACCTTAAAAGCGGAGGTCCCGTGTCACGGTAGGCGTTGGCACGTTAAAGAACCCTCACTGCTACGGCCCTGAGCGCTAAGCAAAGGTCTAAATTTGTGGTATTTAAACTACAGCTGGTGACGTCTCAATATGAGTGAAAAATTCTCGACGGGACGTAAAACAAACAAACAATCAATCAATCAATCAATCATATCAAAACTTCTAAAAAGTCTAAGCAATAGATGCATGACAGAAACAACGATCAATATACTAAACTATAAAATTATACGAGAAATTTTGAAATTGCTTGGTTTCCATTCCAATCCGGTCATATTGTTTGGCGTATCGCAGTCTGATCGGGATGGCCGACATGATCCAGACCCCCGACCCTCCTCTAGATCCGCGCTTGCGCATAGGTACTTCACAGGTGGTGACATTTCAATATGAGTGAAAAATTCTCAAAGACGTAAAACAAACAATCAATCCAGCGTTTTGCAGTTAGACCTGAGGCCGGGGTCTTCAAAGTTAGGGATTTCAGTGTAAATTAGGCTAAATTGGGAATGTTTAGGAAAAACCAGTGAAATGAGAAGCAACGCCAAATATCATTCATTATCAAGAACAATAGTGGTCTGACTTATCTAATTACCGGTACCAGGGTTTGAGACTGATTAACAGACGTGCTTGAATTTTACTTGGAAAACAAGCATTACACAAACTGATTTTGATTTGACACTAAGTTTTTCTTGGGGAAAACGTCTACTACATTACAAAAAACCCCAAAAAATATTGGTAAATTTCGTTGATGGAATAGGGCTGAATTTCATTCCCAGATTGGCCCTAAAATTCTCTGAGCAAAATACATGCATATCTCGTTTGATGGACAATGCGAGAATTGTCTGACATGGTAAATAAGTGTTGAAAAGAAATTATTTTGTTGTATTGTTGACATTTGATTGAAGTTGACTTGATAGAATTCAAAGCATTAGAATGATGCATAGATCTGTGTTGTGTTGTCAATATTCAGTAAAAGGCAATGAAGGTATTTAATTTTTATTTTCGATAATATGTTATTTGGTTTAACATTTGCAGGTTGATGCTGGGATTTATGTTGATTACGTGTTTCTTGTCTATGTGGATCAGTAACACAGCCACCACTTCCATGATGATTCCTATCGCCCAAGCTGTTCTTGTACAACTCATGCAAACCAGACAAAGAAACGTTTCGTCGCCATATAAGGGTAATGTAAATTTGTCAAATATATTTCAAAACCAAGGCCAATTTAAAATGGGGGATATTTCAAAGAGGATAGTAACCAAATTTGCTTTGAAACGAATTTCACCAGTTCATAGTATTAATTTACAATTCATTTATATTCATGATTCAGATTTGGTTTATAGTCACGATTAGTTTTACATTCATCATTGGTTTTACATGATTTGTATTCATCACTAGTTTTTTCAGTCCGCTTTGGTTCCCTTTATTTTTACATTCATTATTGACTTTACATTCATGATTCAGTCGCGATTACTTTAACATTGGCCACGAGTATTACATGGTTTATATTCATCATCGGTTTTACAGTCATCTTTGGATCCTCGTTGTTTTTACATTCATGATTGATTTTACATTCTGAATGTATGAGTTCCTATGGCCACAGACTGTACTCCTTTACTAACATCCAGTGGGGATGTGGATAAGAATAGGTTCTCAGTACCCCTTGTTTGCCGTACGAGGCCCCTAAATGGGGTTGTCCTTCGGATGAGACACAAAACCAAGGCTCAGTGTCACAGCAGTATAATGAATTTAAACATATGCTTTAATTAGCGCTTACGGCTGCAGCAGAAAGAAATCTCTAACTTGCCAATGCCTGCCGCGACACGGGGACCTCCGTTTTTGTTAAAACAATACAAGCTGTAATTGACGGTATTTTTTCAACTATGCCCCAATTGACACCTAACGGTATAACTTATAAAATCCCCCAAGATCTGGAAAAAAAATTCAGCAAAGTAAACAAGGGAATATTGTTTGTGAGCATACCTACAATGAGCGTTTCGTATAAACCGCCATTGCGCGTATACACGAACATGGGGACGATGATTGCCGAACACAATCGGGTTGCATTGAGATTGAGGTCATACAAATATTGGGACTGACGTGAGTAACTACATAATTCATTTGTTTTGAAATATTTCATCGTGTCGTGAATGACTTAGAGTATTATAAGTGTAAAAAGTAATTAAATTACGCAATCTTCCACTCAAATGAAATTTTACTAAAGGATTTTCTATAAATTCGGCATATTAAGTTGTTTACAAATTTAACAGTGCACAGTGGTGCCTCTCTTTCACATTTTCCCGAACTGGAGACTTCCGATGTCATGCACATCGGAGATTCGAGCAGGAATTACTTACGGGACGACAATAATTCATGAATCGACATTACTTGCTGATTTGACGTGTTTGTTGCTTCAGATTCACCCTTATTCTATGCAATTATATATATTCAATCACAAATATGTTATATTTGTTCTTTTATTTTGCAATGTATTTACCGTCAGTTACAGCTTGTATTGCTTTAAGGTATCATATCCTAAAGACCCGTAATTCTCACTTCTAATACGGAGGGGCCTCCGTGGCCGAGTGGTTAGAGCATCGGGCTCAAAATCACAAAGCCTCTCACCTCTGTCGGCGCGTGTTCGAATCTCGGCCGCGGCGTTATGTGAGCAAGTTTGCCAGTTTACTTGCGGAAGGTCGGTGGTCTCTTCCCAGGTACATTTTATCTGGGTTCTCTCCTCCACCAACAAAAACTGGACGCCACCAGATAACTGAAAAATTGTTGAGTGTGGCGGAAAGCAATAAATAATCAATCAATCAATCAATCAATCTAATACGGAATTTTCGGGATGTGCCGGAACGACCGATTACATTTGACATTTATACACTACAGTCACGTGATAGTACATAATTGTAGAAGTTGACATGTTTCTCTAGCAGAAGGTCCGTTAAGAACTATGTGCAGTCCTAAAAAGAGGAAGAACGCTGAAGATATGTCATTCTTGGTGCTCAGTACATGAGTATAAAGCAGATGGAAAGAAAAGGAGGCATTTAGACGCGTGTCTTTGGATGCAAGGCGTGAAGTTTTACCGATGTTCTTTTCCATGTCGCTGATGTCGGCATAATTGTCTTGATTTCTACGTTCCCGAGATTTACTTCCCTCCCCAGCTCGTATATTTTAATCAAATGCGTTTTCCTATTAATGGTTAATGTAACGATCGTTCTTTGGAGAGATTGCGTCTTCTAGTTTTGTTTACGTAGCTGTTATATTGTCAGATTTCCAAATGTAACTTGCCCTACAATTACGGTCAGTGCGTGATAAAAGTCAAAGTGGATCCGTATCTTGAAAGTCCCGTATTGCATCTTCGCTTCTAAATGCCGAGCGTTTGGTCTCGGGTAAGAATAGGTCCTCAACACCCGTTTCTTGTCGTAAAAGGCGACTGAATGGGGCGGTCCTTCAGATGAGACCGCAAAAACCGAGGCTCCGTGTTACAGAACGTGTGTCACTATAAAGATCCTTCCCTGCTCAGAGGCCGTAAGCGCTGAAAATATGCCTAAAGTTCGCTGGCAATGGTGACGGTTCCATATGAGTGAAAAATTCTCGAGCGGGACATAAACAATATACAACCAACCCTCTATTAGCTAACCTGATTTTTGTATTCTTTTTTCAAAAGCTTGTACATGAACTAGGTATCGTAATACATTGATGGCGTTTTATGTTTTTTGTTTGTTTGTTTGTTTTACGTCCCGTCGAGAATTTTTCACTCATATTGAGACGTCACCAGCTGTAGGTGAAGTACCACAAATTTAGACCTATACTTAGCGCTCAGGGCCGTAGCAGTGAGGGTTCTTTAACGTGCCAATGCCTACCGTGACACGGGACCTCCGTTTTAAAGATCATATCCGAAAGATATGAGATTCTCACTTCTAAATGCCGAGCGTTTGGCGATGGAGCAATCAGTACCTATTTTTCGTCTTAGGTTTGACGCGACCATGGCACGAGCGAGACTCGAACTCACGACCTCCCGGTTACGAAGCGAACGCTCTAACCACTGAGCTACCGCGACCGGTTGGCGTTTTATGTATTAATATTTTCATTCATATATGGATTTGATATATCTCAGTGAACTCATGATAAGTATCACGGAGTTTTTCACATGAATCTGTTTATATTTGGATATTTTACAGAACAAAACCTTTAACGTCAAACCAAGAACTCAACTTTTTGACAAAATGTGTATTCTTAGACGGATTTTGAGATTGATCATTGTTCGCTGTCTTCACTTTTTCATTCATATTTGGTTTTATTTATTTATTTTTTACATCAATCAATTTACGTGATTGGTTCTACATTCATGTGTAAAGTATGTACAACTGTACCGATAAATGTTCTGTAGAGGTTGAGACAAGCGTGACAACGCCGCTTTATAAAGGAAAGCATGAAGAAAGCAGAGAGAACGAAAATGGAATGCAAAAGCCCGAAAAATCCGAGTACGTTACCGCTACATGTTAGATTTGTGAACGTGACTTCAACATGTGCGTATTAGTTTTAGGAGTTTTCGTTCCTTCTTGAAAAAAAACAAGGATTTGAAAGTTAGATCAGAGCGTCTTATGAATTACTGTGTGTTATATAATTCATCACCACAACAAAAACAAAATGATGCCCAAACATTGATAAAACAATGTTTGCTTCTGGAATATTTGTAGGAATAAACAAGTGGTTGTGGCAATAGAAAAGAAAGAGGACAATGAAGAATTCGATTTTAATACTCTGGACCCTTCGTCTAAGAAATTCTGTAAAGCGTTTTGCATGTGTATATGTTACGCTTCAAACTGTGGGGGGATAGGGACCCTGACGGGAACGGGGGCAAATCTAGTAATGAAAGGACAAGCTGATCTGTAAGTATAATTCTTTATAAAACACGAATTCTGTATATTTTCGTACATGCCATTGAAACAAAATATCATTTCTGTAAATGTAATTAAAGAGCAGAACTATTTTGATAAAGCAAATTGAAATTTGTTAACCATTACATCTAGACATTATATGAAAATATGAAATACAGAGATAAATATTAAGAATTAAGTGTGAATTTTTTCTATAGGTTTATTTTTCTTCACTAGGTTGGCTGGTGGAGAATCCGTTATCAGTTACACCTCCTGGTTTATATTCGGGTTTCCGATAGCTTTTATTAACTGTATCATCACTTGGCTGGTTCTCCAGATAGCTTATTTCGGAGTAAAGTAAGATATCTTTAACTCCATAGTTTTAGTGAGTCAATATTTCACGAATAACAAAGCTTTACATGACAATGGGATTGGCATTATCAGATGATACATTGTTGGTCCGTCAGAAGGAACGTTAATGGTGTCCCGCGTCAGAGATCACAACTCCTCTGACACGCAAAAGACGAAAGTCCACATTAATTTAAACCATTCAAATCTTATATATAAGGGGTTTGTACAGTCTCGTCTAAAGTTAGCATTTCGCAAACTTTATTGTCGTTATAACGATCTAGTTTGCCAGTGCAACTTCCCATGAAGTCAAATGCTGTCTGATGTGTTTATACCAATTGTTAGGCCGTCCTTGGCACACTGATTCTGACTACGGATGGCTCCTTTTACCCGATCGGAATATAGGGCTCACGGCAGGTGTGACCGATGGACAGGGATCCGTGTTTGCCCATCACTCTGATTTGTATTTTCTATAGGAATTACGAGATTGAATACTGTTAGTTATCTTAGCCTTTTTATTCATATCTATCTATCTATCTATCTATCTATCTATCTATCTATCTATATATATATATATATATATATATATCTGTGTGTGTGTGTGTGTTTCATTTTCTTACTATAGTTTGAATTTTCACGTAGATCCTTGGAACATCATAATTGATTTATTTTGACGAATGTCGACGTGTTCTTTCAAGACACTAACAATTTGTCTCTAAAGTTATTCTATCGTCATATGACGTCACATTATTAAGGGTTCAACGTAGAACAATAGTTTACTAATTTCTACCTAATATAAGAGTAAATATAGTTTAATTTAATTAGGGATGTCAAATCGGTTACTCGGACGCTTTTCCGATCGAGCTCCCGGTTACTTGGTAAAAATGCGAATAGAAATGTGTTATATTGATACCTGTTAAATTATCCCCATGTACGTATTTTTCGTACCGATTAATAATTAACAAAACCTCAAGTCGGATGAAATTAATAAACGACTTTTTTAACAATCTATATATCAAATAAACAAAAAGGATATTAAACACACATAATTACAAATGATTACAAAGTTCTTGTTTAAAAAGATGATTTGATGGACGCTAGAAGGAGATTATCTGTTACGGGGTTTAGTTATAATTAGTCCAACGGAAGAAAATATCCTATCTGAGGGAACGGACGTTGCCGGGATCGCTAGATAGCGTCGAGCCAGAACAGAGAGTCAAGGATGTTTCGTGGAGTTTTTCTTCCATAAGTAGATCGGATCTTGATTGTCTATCACATACTCACGCAAGTATGCTGATACTTCAGATTCCTCGCGTTTGTCGGCGGGCCCTTCTATAAGGAAATCGAGCATGTGGTGAGATTTAGCTTTTGTTGGCAAACATTGCTCCTTAGGTTCCTTAGTATTAGCAGGAATGGATGCAGGTTTTAGAGGAACTTCGTCGAGTTCAGACTCAAGAGAGAGAGAGTCAATGGCAAGTTTCTGTTGTTCCCTCCGAATACGCCAAGTTTATTTCGCACAGCTGACATTTACCGGTTTTTGAATCTTCAGCTCTTTTAAAATATGTCCAAACTTTTGAAGGGGTATTGTTTCGTTTGTCCGAATTTGCTATCATATACTAACTAAATAGTATAATCATGCTACAAACGATGTTCACTGAAAACAATCATTAACGCAGGTACGAAGTTGGGTACAGTAATTGCACAGCCACAGGCAATAACGGTCATTTACTGGTGACGATAATTGCTGTATATACATGGACAATTCATATTTTATTTATATTACTTATGTTATTAATGAATATATATGTTTGTATATTTAAAAAATCGAGTACCGATTTTAGTTTTCGATACTCGGACGTTCGATCGAGTACCCGGTTAAAAATTAAAAATCTTATGACCAAATAAGATGTATTATGTTGCCAACTTTGTATCTCCTCGGAAATTATTGCAAGAGGTGATGTAGTAACGGGGTCATTTGTGTATTGGCGAGTACCGGTATGTGTATAGCACCGTGCTTGTAGACATTCTACAGGTCACATTTTTGTGATATATTGATTTGATACTTCAAACGTAGCTTTGTTACCAAGTGAGGAAGAACACCATTGATTTTGGGGGTGAAAAGTCACTACTGTAGAGTGTCTACAAGGTCATTGCTATACACATACCGTACTAGTTAATACAACTCTTACATAAGATATATTTCTATCATGCATAAATTTTGTGAGAGAAACGTATGACGTCATATGAGGATAGAATTACCTTAAATTCTATCACTTTCCCCATAAGTGTCCATGGATTCCTGTTTATTGTTATGGTAAATGTTCGGATTTTGGTAATATCATGACACAATTCTATGATACATTACATTACATGTAATATATTTCTTTCAGGTCCCTATTTTGTACAGCAAAGAAAGATGAATCTAACCATGTCCAAGATGTTATTAGAGCGGAATACAACAAGCTTGGAGATATAACGTAACAAAACTATTTCTTTTATTCACAACATTGAAACGTGAGATTTTACAACACTTTACACGACCATACCTCACGATAAATTAAAGACTAGACTTTTTGACATCATAGTTGCTTCGTGAACAAAAATGGTAAAAGGAAATATTCATATTTAGTGATTAGTCATCCCAAAAATTATTTTGTTAAACACCACTCTGACTCTACGCACAAGTACTCTGCAGTTGATATTAAAAAGATGCTAGAGTTCCTCATCGACAATATTTTCGTAGTCTTTGGTGATCAGGTCTTCCAACAGTGTGTTGGAATTCCCTTGGGCACGAATTGTGCTCCTTTGTTAGCTGACCTGTTTTTATATTCTTAAAGCTTCTACTTGAAAAGAAAAAATCTCTTGCTGTGGCCTTCAATAGACATTTAGATATATCGACGACGTTTTGTCTATTAACAATGATCATTTTCATTCATATGTCGATTCGATATATCCCAGTGAACTTGAAATAAAAGACATCACAGAGTCTTCCATTTCTGCTTCATACTTAGATATTTTAGTGAAAATAGATGCCGGCGGCAAACTAACAACTCAACAATGACAAAGGGGGTGACTTGTATAAATTAGCTTCTCCATCGTCAACTTCCCTTATTTACGTCGCAATATTCCACCATCACCTGCATATGGTGTTTATATCTCCCAACTGTTCTGCATATGATCAGTTTTCAAATCGAGACAGGCTACTGACAAAGAAGTTGATGTTACAGGGGTTTGTACGGTCTCGTCTAAAGTCAGCATTTCGCAATTTTATGGTCGCTATAACGATCTAATTTGCCAGTACAAATTCTCATTAAGTCAAATGCTGACTGATGTGTTTCATATCAATTGTTAAGCCGTTTTTGGAACACTAATTCTGACTATGGATTGCTCCGTTTACCTGAGCGGAATGTAGGGCTCACAGCGGGTGTGACCTGTCAACAGGGGATGCGTACTTCTTGTAGGCACCTGATCCCACCTCTGGTATGACATGGGGTTCGGAATTACGAGATTGAATACTGTTAGTTAACTTGGCCTTTACATTGAGGTTGATTAAAGTTTGTTGATTGATTGGTTGTATATTGTTTAGCGTCCCTCTTGAGAATATTTCATTCATATAGAGACGACACCATTATCGGCGAAGGGCTGCAAAATTTAGGCCTATGCTCGGCGCTTATGGCCTTTGAGCAGGGAGGGATCGTTATTGTTTCACACCTGCTTTGACACGGGGCCTCGGTTTTTGCGGCCCCATCCGAAGGACCATCCCATTTAGTCGTTTCTTGCGACAAGCAAGGGGTACTGAGGGCCAATTCTCATCCGGATCCCCACGGGGTGAATAATGTTTGTAATTGCAATTAGATTTTAGATTAACTTTAATTCATTATATAATTTAACGCATACATGAAGAAACTAGAAAAAAGCTGACACACTACATACTACATACACTGTACATACATTTACATTTGCTAATGTTTTATATGACACTAAAATACGAAATTGACATTCAATTGTCCATAACGTAAAGTCAGCCACGTGATCAGACTTCCTTTCTGCGTATGAATACAATCACCACTTCAAAAGTATTGGAGTTCTTTCACCTGCCTTGACAGAAACAAAATAGATATAACGCATCAGAATAAATCATTTACGTTGAGTTTATTTTGTAAACGGACAAGAATTTCATCAATAAATAAATCAGAAACATTTAACATACCGTTCAATTATTTCATTTTAAATACTAAAACAGTATGGCGAATTTCATATTTACTTTATGATGATGGTAATTTGTTGTTTCCGGGCAATACCTATCACCGTCATGAGCGAGGCTGGTTTCGAGCTCGAAAAATTGTTCGTCAGGGCACCGCTGCGAGTCTTTATTTAAATCCTACAACATAAATCTCTCGAGTAAACAAAAAGTTTCATTTAGTTCGTGTTTATCTTCTCTTACAACTTGGAAGTAAAAAAAATAACCTACCTGCACTTCGTCTAAATTTGTCATTATCATGCTACAACCATGGTTTCTAACGATGAACATGCCGTTATTCCCTTCTAAAACTTGCAAAAACCTAACGCAGAGTTTAACGACAACTTAGATCCTCTGAATATCTGTGTCGAAATCTGTGTTGAACAATTGTGTTTTCAACTTCAAGGTAGGTCAATGCCACCGTTTCTCCATCACTGATGTACCGGGTGCAGTTTACTCCGCTCTTCTTGTCTTCTGTTCAGTTGACCTGACGTTCTCGATTAATTTATTTTACACCTGTTTCTTTTTTTATTCTTTCTAACATAAAATATTTATATTTTCCTTGATATTGTTTCCAATTATTTATTCGATTCGAATTTAACGAACTATATCTTGTGTAGTACGATCGTATTTCTACACAAACATGGAAGCTTGACAAGTACAAAACAAATCGAAACAGAAATATAAGAAATGAGGTATTTTATTTAGTGTAATTGGGATATGATATGATGTTGGTAAGTAATCAAATCAACTATAACGCCCAAGGATTTGATCACGTGACCAACGTTATGTTATATGCTCACAATACTCAAAAAACGTTATCTTGTTTCTTAAGTAATTACCAGGAATTAAAGCACAGCGTAGACTCGTTGTACACAAGAGCTTCTTCTTAGATTTGCAGAGAAAGCAGTACTTGGTCATTTCACTGTCATGATTATTTTATGGTTTTCTCGGAACCCTGAGTTTTTCCCAGGATGGGGTTCCCTTTTTGAAGATGGGTAAGCTAATCTTTGATTTTTATTCCAAGGTAGTAAAACCTTATCTTCTTAATAATTATTCATTTCTTTCCTTTCAAAATATGAGAGAATTGTTAAAGACTGATATATATATATATATATATATATATATATATATATATGAATATTTATAATAGATAATTTGCAAAATTGTAGATATCATGGTGATTCCGTTCCAGCCATAATAATTATGGTCAGCTTGTTCATATTTCCAAGCAGACGTAGAGTTAAAGGTACTTTGTTTTGTGTATGCTAGTAGCTCACTTGAATCAAACGTTCCTGTGAACTAGATAGATTTTTGCATTGGATTCCGGTATCTTTCAGAAACTTAACATACGCTTGTACCGTCCGTGTATAAGGCATTGCATGTTCCCTTTTAAGTGCTCAATGTAATCGATAATTTGTTTAATGACCGCAGTAGATTTTCAGGTGAGTTGCTCCAAAGCCAACTAGTGCTCACGGTGTTACTAAAGGAAACATTTTTCATCGTCAAGTAATGGGACCTGTCGCGGTAGCTCATTGATAGAGCGTTCAATTTATAACCAGGTCATGAGTTTGAGCCCTTCTCTCGCCATGGCCGCGTCAAACGTAAACATAGGTACATACAAGTATTGCTCATTCGCAAATTGCTCGGTTGGTTGACGTACCGCTCGGTAACTTTTCACTAATAAGAAGACGTCACCATGCCGGTGAAAGATAATATTTAGGCCTGCGCTTACGGCCTTTGAACAGGAGGATCTTTTTCGTGTCACACCTGCTGTGACACAGGGCTACAGGTTTTGCGATGTCATACGAAGGACCGTCCCTTTTAGTCGTCGTTTGCGACAAACAAGGTATACTGAGGACCTATTCTAACCCGGATCGCCACGGGTCTTTTGGATATGATACCTTAAAAACGAAGATCCCCGTGTCGCGGCAGGCATTGGCAAGTTAAAAAAACCTCGGTGCTACGGCCGTAAGCGCAAAGCGTAGGTCTTAAATTGTGGTACTTCACCTCCAACTAACGACGTCTTGATAAGTATCGTAGGAAAGTAAACCAACTAACCAACCAAACAACCAATCGTCAAGTAATTAATGGGAACCAGATACGGTCATTTTTAAAAACTTAGATAATTCTTTTGTCCTGTGTACTAATTATGATAAGCTTGTATGCTCTTTTTCTATTTATTTCTTTTCGTTTCTTTCAAGTTTGTGGTGGATTGCATGATTTAGAAATACTGGTAAAATATTTCTAGTATGACAGCAAGTATTTATTGCTATTGATCTGGGTGCATCGTCGTCCATTAACAACCGAACATTTGAAACTTAATTTGGTATAAAGCATCGTTAAACTATGCATATAATGGCTATGTGTAAAACATTTAATGCTGTTCATGCTAAATTTAAACTAAAATGGATACATATTTTCAGGAGTAAGTAGCCCTTTACCAAATTTATAAATACCATGATTCCATGGGTAGGGCTTTTGGTACCAGGTGGGCCAAAATGGTCACAGTGATTAAATGTGTGTGCTTGAATATTTATAACTTCTTGATAACTATCATTCCACTTCTTTTGAAATTATCGTTGGGACATGGGATACATAAATTGTAAATGCACCCCCCAAGCTTTAAGGGCGGGACACAAACTGCCAAAAATTTATCAGTTTTCAATAATCTTGTAACAGCACATCTATCAGAAAAACTTAATGCATAATCATATAGAGCATGGCGGTTTCTACCAAAATTGAATGTAGGTTCTGACTTTAGAGCGGGACCAAACTAGCGCTATAGTGTTTCATGTGTAAAATATCTAAATAACATTGTCGTTAATGCTATCAATATTAGTACTATGGTGAAACTGAATGAGTATTTAGAAAGAGCAGATGGCCTTTACCAAAATTGTCTATTTCCTGATCCCATGAGTAGGGGTTTTGGTATCAGTGTGGAACCGACGTGATCACGGTACAGTGTAATTAAATGTCTTTATCATTTGAAAGACTTCTTGCTTAATTTTGCTGACTTTTTCTAGAAACTAAATGAATATTGAGGAAAAGCAAAAAGTAATGTACCAAAATTGTGAATTTCACAACTCCCAGGGTTCTGACTCTACAGTGGGCCCAAAATAGATATATTGTGTTAATATAATATTATATGTGAAATCTTTCATCAGTATGGACACTTTTGTGCTTTTATGTTAAAAACACATCTTGTTTTATACTGTTGCTGAATATTAGAATGAAGAACAAGAAAATTATTATAGATTTTATAGCCCTTGGGACTAAAGATACATTTAACTAATATTCAGGTGACTGATACGGCCAATGGGTCTCTTTTTTATCACGCTACAGTAATGTCCTATCTCTCTCTATACTATGTAAATGTCAAGATTCTCGCGTTTAGTGCTACTCAGTACTTTGATTGCCTTACGAAATAGTACATGTCTCTCCAATCAATTCTATCAAAAGCAGTTCGAAAGCATGGGTGCATACTAAAACGATCGGAGGACTCCATTATAAGTCAGCGGCTACCTTATGAAATTCTCTTTCCATCTACACTAAAGCAGAAGTTTTAAAGCATTCAACCTTGTAATTTATAAAATCTATCAATATATAATACCGTAGGTTTTATAGTATTATCTATATAAAGGCTTTGTACGTACGTTTGGAGCCGAAACCGCTTAGAATAATGACAATTTTGACCACCTGAAAGAACAGAGGGAAATACACGTGTTTGTGAAGTTGTATACAAATAAAATGTCATGCTAACATCAAAATCAATATTTTTTTTCATCCCATCGTTAATAGTGCTTCTGTTATTTATCAAATTTAGAACTATAGCCCGAATTAGGGCTAAAAAAGCCTCTCGGTGAAAAAGACCAGTTTATTTAAATCTAAAATAGCCTCTCGGTGACAAAGACGAGTTTATTTAAATCTAAAATTGCAATTTATCTATTTTAGCAGATAGTAAGTATACATTAAAATTCGTTGAAAAAACGTTGTTAGATATGGTTCAGGATTTTAAAACTGGAGGTAAATAACGTAAATAAATATGTTAATTTTTATTCACGTGTATATGTACCATATATTTTGGGTGACTGAAACTTGATCGCTTCAAGTACACTTCATACATGTACACAAGGAGAACACTGCAGCTATTACATCGAATGTCTTTCAGATTGTGTTTTACAAGGGGTATGCCCTTGTACAATGTATTATTAAAGTTTGTCGTCGACTCACTAAATAGGTAAATAAAAAGAATGTTACGTTATATGTATGTAAAAGCGTGGCATATAAAAAATAGTCAATGCGCAAAATGGAGCCATTCATCTGAACTTTCAATCTGTATTTTCATGAATAATATCTGAAATATACAATGAAGGAACAAACTTAAATTGTCCTAGTTGGACTGATATACCCCATCGTGCACTAATGAACTGGGGAAGAAACAGTTTACTATGTCGGACTTTAATATTTTATGACGTTATCCATGGTGAATACGCGAAAGAAGGTTGATTATTTAAGGTGACCTGATAGTACTTTCTCCTTTCACTGTTCAGTTTACTTGACATTTGATCTTTTGACCAACAACCCATATGGATTTCATGTGGAAACGAAAATCACCTAGATCCCGGGTACCGTTTTCCTTTATTTCTCAGTAAAAAGCTACTTGTATATAAACCCTCTCTCTTCATAGATATATGAAACAGAATTAATGATTAAACGCAGATATTATTAGAAAATTAGAATTTTCTTATTTTTGTCGAGGGCGACAAAAGGTTTCAAATGGAAAAAGATCGCCCTCTAATGATTTACTAGCCAAATGAATTTAATCTATATCACTTTCATCATTACAAAAAAAAAATTATTCAAAATTGTTCAGTCTGGTATACTGAATACCTTAGGACTCACTAAGAAATTATCCGGACGAACTAACACACAGCCTAATTTCTGATGCCAATATACCTCCATTCCAAACTAGTGGACTGGAATAATAAAGGAAGTTTTTTGTAGATGACCCTGTCGACTACGTGAAGGAAATCCCGCCATTATTGGATTGGAAAACTGTTACAGTACGCATGCCCTGGAACGTCGCACTGCTGATTGGTGGCGGATTCGCTCTGGCAAAAGCATGCTCGGTAAGTGAAACAATGGATGGAAAGAAATGAATGTGCGGTAAGACCTAAAGTGTAGGGGAAGCAATGTTTGGTAAGATTGAAGAAAACAATGCAAGCTAAGAGTGAGGAAAACAGCTAAGTAACTGCAAAATACACAGAAAAAGGAAAACAAAAACTACACAGTAACAGTTAAGAAAACAATGCACGCAAAGAGTGAGAAAAATTTGATGCGGTAAGAAAATGTGCTCGGGAACGTTAATGAAAACAATGCACGGTAAGTGTTACTTGTAGGAAAACAATACACGCTAAGGGGGAGGAAAACAATGTACAGTCACTGTAACGGAAAATATGTTTGGTAAATAGAATGATGAACGATATGAGTAAGGAAAATAAAGTATGGTAAGAGTTTAAGATTGTTTTGTTGTATATTGTTTTGCCTTCGCACGAAAATTTTTCACTCATCTTGAGACGTCAAAATTGCCTGTGAAGGGCTGCAAAATTTAGGCCTATGCTCGGCTCTTACGGCCTTTGAGTAGGGAGGGATCTTTATCGTGCCACACCTGCTTTGACACGGGACCTCAGTTATTAGATCTCATCCGAAAGACCTCCCTATATAGTAACCTTTTACGACGAGCAAGGGGTGCTGATGACCTATTCTAACTCGGATCCCCACGAGAGTTTTCCACTTGAAATTGTAGCCATGTCCTCTGATATTTGAACAAGATGGATATGAATCCTGATAAATATAGTACGACTATTTTAACGCCTGGGAATATTCCGACAGAAATGAAAGTAAAATGTAAACATAAATTTTAAAATACATGAGGGTATGAACAACAAATAACATTAAAAATATTGATGTGAATGTTGGAAAGGTATTATAACAATATTTTAGTCATTCATGTTTAAAACTATATATGGATTCGTAGAAATTCCTTTCATATTTATATTAAACTATATTTTAAGAACATAAATGTAATCACAATAGTTGACACATTATTTTGGAACAGCAGTAGACAACGTATGTAATACAAGGATTTATTCTTCAGGAATCTGGGTTATCTGTTTGGTTAGCCAATCAAATGTCCGCTTTTCAAGACATCGATTCCTGGTCAATGATATTCCTCGTTAGTCTCATAGCATCATTTGCTACAGAAGTCACCAGTAACACCGCCACTTCAACGCTGATTGTTCCCATCTTTGCAGAGCTAGTATGTCAAGAATATCTTATATACATATATTCTGTTTAATGTGCTTTTCTATTATTTTGCTTATTATACTTTTTATACTATTCTGATACAATACATGGACAATGATGCGCGTCGTACTGACTAATATCATGATAAAGGTGCTTACAAAAAGATACCACTCGCTCGTAAGTACATGTGATGGCAGAAAGCTGCTTTTGTGTTTGTTAATATTTCACGCTTAATCTTCTACAGAAGTACAATGTAATAAATCAATGGAAAGTAAACTTTCCACAAAACAGCTATGAGTAAAGAAAATTTTAATTTGTTCAATATTGGGCATATCACCTTCCTTAGAGAATTTTGTTTTTAAAAAAAATGGTGAATTAAAAAACTCTCCCAATAGCAAGACTACAACATTCCAAATTCATGAACAGCATCTAGTCTTTAATTTCAACCAGACAGTGTGAAAATTATGTAGCAAAAGACTTGTTAATGTCTCAAAATTTCTTTCCACCGCTTTTTAGAGGAGAAAGTGGCAAATACACAAATTAAATGAATTATTTACTTACGTCTTTTTCTCCACAAGTGAGCTACATTTAAGTCTACAACTCATTTCCCCCCTAAAAGATTTCATTTTCATCGTTGAAATGAATGTCATATCAACATCACTCACAAAGACTGTTTTGTATAACATTTCTCATAATTTACATTGTGTTTACGTAAAAAAAAATTGCTACATTTGTAGGCACTAGCGATGCATAAAAATCCTATTTACATAATGCTACCCGCTGCCATATCAACGTCGTTTGCCTTCATGTTGCCAGTTGCCACTCCTCCAAATACCATCGCCTTCTCCTATGGTTATCTGAAAGTTATGGATATGGTATGATTAAAATCAAGAATGAACTTATGTTCGATATTTCTGTTCATTGTTAATACAACTAACATTCTGAAAATTATCCTTTTTTTCTTTAGGTAAAGATTGGATTTATACTGAATTGTCTTTGTGTCATCGTGTTAACCATCGCTATTAATACCTATGGGGTGGCTTTTTTCAAACTAGACGAATTTCCAGAATGGGCTGAAAGAATTCTGACGTCATCTATCGAAACTACAACATTGGGACCTAATAGCACAGTGTTATACACAGACGGGGTGATTTATAATTTCTCTATGCCGTTACAATGAGATGAACGTTTTAGTTAACAATGTGATATACCAACTGTTTCAAATCAATGTTGTGAAATATCTGTTTTGATTATTTCAATGCTTTTTATTCAAACTGTAACATGCTTACAGGCAAGGTTTATCTATGTTCCTTTCCAATAAAAAAATCTATCAATTAGATTTTTCTATTTAAACAAAATTTATTTTTAATCATGGAAATGTAAAGCGTTCCAATACTTGAAGTGTAGTTATTGATTTCTTAAAGGGTAAGGAAATGAAATAACGTATTTAATAGAGCAGAACACCAGCCTTATCCGTCAATAAACTTCTTTCTTTCCATGAACTACTTAATTGATTAAGTCATTTGATCAATTAAAATGTCATAAAATAAATCATTAAAAATAATGAACAAAGAACGAATTCGATCGTTCTGTTGAAAACCCAACACTTTCATTGCTGGCCCGTTTCTTTTTAAATAAACTTAATTATTGACTAAAAGTAAGATCACCGTTCAACATTTCTGTCGGGAAGATTCGTGAAGCAAGATGGAGGACGATTTCTTTTTGAGCGGACGTGAGGGTACATCCCTCAGCATGGCATCCCGAATGAGTATGGAAGGGGGACTGGTCAAGTGAGTATAGCTTCTAACATTTATTTCAAAACATCGATTTTGTGATAGACTTTTAATCTATGAATCAAATTTCATTATGAAAATGAAATCTTCTCTCTCAATCTATTTATCTTTTCTATATTGTACATTGATAATGAAATCGGTACTCTCAGTGTCATTCACGAATTTCCAACAGTGGTCCGAATGGAGACATTCAGTACAACTTTCTGGAACCGCTGGACATTTCCTATGAATGCCAAGTTTGCAGCAATGTACTACGTCATCCAGTGCTATTCGAGAAGTGTGGCCACCGGTGTTGCGCTTCTTGCTTGTCGTCTGTCATGAGGTAAATTGCCAAAACATTTTTTCCCCCAGAAAACTCTGAATTTATGTCTAATTTGTTTGCGATCTGATGGAAAACGAAATTCTAAATGAAAATATTTCCCCAGAGGTGGAGGAAAATGTCCAATTGACCAACAACCCATTGACAGAGACAGAGACGTAAGGTTCTTCAAATGAACTGTTGTTATATCATTCATTTCATATCTCTCTTTATCTGCCTCACTGTATTCCTGTGGTATTGATGTAAACTCGAAAAGATTTGCTCTATTCAAAAGCTTTTTCTATATCAAGGTGATTCCTGATCAAGCTTTCCAGCGTGAAATTGACTTGCTGCAATTAAAATGTTCGTTTGTGCACAAGGGGTGCTCTTGGTACGGGCAGATGAAAGACATTAAGGTGGGCCATCGTCAACAATTAGACAAAATTTTTCCCCATCTTTTTAAATCGACAGAATAGTACATAATAATATACTTAGGGTTATTGATGCATATAAACAATGTAATATTCCACTCGTGACCATCCGTTGTTCATAATGCAAAGGTCTGCTTTGCCATACATATATTGCACCTTTTTTCTGTACATCTTCGAATGGCTGGTATGATGAAGAACAAACTATATATTCCACAGATATGGTAAGCATGATATATATTGCTTTTTCTACATTTTTCGAAGGCCCACTTGGAGGATTGTAGGTACGTATCTGTAATGTGTCCAAAGCGATGCGGAGTTGAATTAGAGAAGCCCATGATACGACACCATTTACTGGAGGAGTGTCCGAAGAGAGAGATTAAATGTGATTTTTGTGATATTCCCATTCTGTATGAGCAAGAGGAATCGCATCTACAAGTTTGTGGCAGATTCATGATACCGTGCCCCAATGAGTGTAAGAAAGGAGAAATTGCCAGAGAGGAGGTATGAAAAGATCTCATGTGTTAACAATATATACTCATTGGAAAACCATATGCAACTAACAATTTTGCATTCTCTTTTCTATACTATAATAATAATATGTTGTGAAATGTGTTACGCTCATCCTTTCTTGCACGAAGAAACTATGTATTGGTTTATGTAGATGCAAGAGCACTTGGAAAACAGATGCCCACAGCAGCAAGTTCCGTGTCCTTTCCACGAGGCTGGGTGTGACTTTATGGTAAATACATATACAGATAAATTACATATCTACAAATATTGCAGAGTTCTAATAAATGAATTAAAATTATTATATTTTATTACCTGGTGCCGAGTCAAACCAAAAGCTTTTAAACTGCTCCTTCGCCAAGCGCCTGGTGTTAAAAGTGAAGCCACGGATCTTCCGGATATTGCTTTCAACAACAGAGGTCCTGTGTCACGTTGGGCGTAGGCACGATAAAGGACGCTCATTGTTAAGGACTTGAGAGCTATGCATAGGTCAGAATTGTGACCATTTTCGGACAGCTGGTGACGTCTCTGTATGAATGAACAATTCTAGAATTTGACTAGAATAACATACAAAAGTCTATAAAAACAATGAACTTACTTATTTGTACACAGTTGATACATGTACGCTATATAAGTAGATAGGTCCCATGTTTCTTAAAGGGACTGGTTCACGTTTTTTGGAAAAAAAAAGTTTTTCATTTTTAATGTTAAATATCAAAAATATAACTCATTTAATGGTGACAAGCAAAATTTGGACCTTCTGAATGCAAGGCTAAGAACAATATTTTATCCTTTACTCTTGTTACGTAAACAAAGATTCCAGTCCTTCATAAAAATCTGTGAAATGTTAATTTTATATTTTAAAGCATCTTAATTTTGCATGATCACAAATTTGATTATTTTAAATGACACATTTCACCTAAGAATACTTGAAATGTGATATATAAAATTAAACTTAAGTCAATATCCATTTATTTTGAAATTTTCGTAGATAATAACATACCCCAATCTTTGTTTACAAAACAAATAAAACACTCTCTACAATGAGCCTTTGTCATGATTATAACCTTGATTTTGTTTTGGTAAAAACACATTAGATAATACATTTGTAGAATTTGATCATTAAAAGTGAAAAAAAGGGGGGGGTTGGTTCGTGAATCAGCCCCTTCAATGCCATTAACGGGGCATGGACACGATTTGAACTCAAATTTTATTTTGCCATTTTTAATTTTTACAGTGCTTAACTACAGTATTTCTAACGATCAACCAAATTTAAATATCAATTGTTGAGTTAAAAGTGAGATACAGCACTCACAATTCTTCTGTCCCGTGGGGATCCGGGTTAAAATAGATCCTCAGTACTCCTTGCTTGTCGTAAATGGCGACTAAATGGGGCGGTACGTCGGATGAGACTGCAGAAACCGAGGTCCCGTGTCACAGCAGGTGTGGCTCGAAAAAGATCCCTCTCTGCTCAAAGGCCCTGAGCACCGAGCATAAGCCTAAATTTTGCAGCCCTTCACCAGGAATAATGACGTCTCCATATGAGTGGAAAATTCTCGAGTTGGACGTTAAACAATAGATAATCAATCAATCATAATCGTTACGTAAGCAAGGCTCGTACCATATTTTTGTTTACATATAGATTGCTTAATAAAAAATAGCATGTTTAAAACAAACTGAGATGTGACAAAGACTAGAAACTGTTTTACTGTGTTCAGAATGAACTTTTAAATTAAAAAAAATCTGCTTTATACGAAACTTTTAGTGGTATATTTAACCTACGTAAACAAGGAACGAACCTTGTTTATATAACAAAGAATTGTGAGCTTTGTATCTCTCATTTAACTTGACATTTGAGATTCAAATTTTTTGCTGACCATTAGAAATACCATAGTTTACCTTTCTAAACATTAAAAAAAGAAAAAGAAAATTTGAACATTTTCAGCTCGAATCGTGTCCATGTCCCTTTCATATCTATATATGAAGGTAAAATTACACAGTACGATGTTTTAACAGAGCAAGAGAAAACATTTACACAAACATATCAAAGACGATCCAATCCAACACTTAGCCATGGCTTGCGATGTTATTTTCAAACATTCAAAGACTCTTGAGGATAATGAAAAGCTGCTTGGGAAGCATACAGAAAATATACAGGTATACAGGAGAAACATGATTTTACTTGCAATGCTTATGATTTCAATATTCTTTAAATTTTAGAGTTTCACTATATTGGGCAAATGAATCATTTTTCTCCACAACACAAGACTTGTTATATAATTGACAATTGACATGTTTACCACAAATATTATTTCAAATATTTGTAATGACACACATTTATGAATATCACTGCTACATCGTAGTATAACGTATTTAAAAATACTCCCAACTTTTGATAACAGAAGCATTGCCACGTTTGTACCAGGTAGACTGCCTCTATTGTTACCTTTGATACATGTAGCAAGTCTGAACACTGTGCCTTGCCTCTACTGACATTAACTTCCAATGGATAGAAGCAATTGAAAAGTGCAATTTAAATCTTCGCAGTATTTCAGAATATATATGTATATTATTCGTATAATTGACAATCTAAAACATCATTTGCTTCAGAAATAAAGGCAGTGCGGTTCAGTTTTCCTACGGTCATTGATGATCACGAGTTGCACGATCTGGAATTTAGTGATCGAAGTTGAATATGTCAATCTGTGTAAACATCATTTTATTAGAAATTAATTTGAAGTTTAGAAAATATTAGATAACATGTCAAAGAGATCAATACTTTCTATCCTAATCATGATTTGAAATATAGAGTTTTCTAGTCAGCTGGGATCACATGTAAACATACAAACTGCAGGGGCATGGAAATGCGTCTTTCTCTTACATATGTAGCGGTCAGACAGTTTCGATCACTGTTGGTCAGAAAACTCACTTAGCACAGCACCTCACTAAAACTTCAGGGGCTTCGGGTTCAAATCCCAGTTTGGTCTGTTGCAATCGTCTTTTATATAATTGATGGATGTTTAAAGATTATAAATAAATCTAAAACCCTACTTCTGAAATTTATATATTGTATATTACTATTTACTTGCTGTTTATTGCGCGTCAAATCATAATGTGATAAAACATACAAATAATACTTGGGAACATGAACTGAAGATTTTGAACAAGCCTGTTTTATCCTTACTTTTACATACAAATAATTTCATTACTTATATGGGTCTAATCAGGGGTGTACGGGATTTTACAACGGTCTGTGAATCAATACACCCTGGATTTACACCGGTCTGTAAATCAATACACCCTGGGGCCGCAGGTGATTTACAGACCGGTGTAAAATCCCGTACACCCCTGATTAGACCCATACAACGAATTTATTTCCTATGTAGCCTTTAAAGATGTGTAATTGTCATATATGACCCTAACCACCTTTCTGCCGGGGGGGGGGGGGTATCAAAGTTACAAAAACAAGTTAAACAATGAACATTTTATGATTACTTTGCAATTGTGACGTACCTGTGTGACAAAGGATGTCATTTACACCTGGGTATAGCCGGGTGTAAATAAATTTTCCGCAAAAGGCGTTATTTACACCCGGTACTGTAGCTAATCAAATGCCGAGATTTTTGTTACATAGGAAATGATATAGATTCTTTAGAATTAGTTGAAATCAATAATTACATAAATCTCAACTAAAACCCTGTATTTAAAGATTATTTCATAAAATTGCTATTGATTAACTTGTGAAAAAGATAAAATGATTCTAAAAATTCTAATTCTCAATGAATCTTCGCATGTTTATTTTGACACGGTTAATTTTGCATAGGTTGGAAGACACACATTTCAATGGTAATTGTGTATCCCATGTAGCAAATTCGTTTTGTAATTGGTAAAATGATATCTATGTAAGAAAGACTTCAAAGTCAAGTGGTGTTAGTCATCTAAATGAAAATATGTATATCAACTTTTCATACAGACGATGGAAAAGAAAGTAAGTACTCTGGAAAAGCTTTATGGATGCCAGCTTGTATGGAAAATTGAGAAATGGGAGAATAAAATGGATGAGGCAAAGCTGGGAAGAAAGACGACGATTTTCAGTCCACCATTTCTGACCGCTAGGCACGGCTACAAAATGGCCATGTCGATCTGTCCCTATGGTGATGGAAGAGGTAAGTTATAGGGGTTTTTTATGAAAAGGCGAAGATAACGAACAATGATCAATCTCATAAATCATATATGGAATACAAATTAGAGAGTTGGACAACACGGAACTTGGATATCGGGATCAAGTGCCTAGGAGGATACACACACAAACACACACACGCGCGTGTGTGAAGATAAGAATGCCCAACATGAACAGTATTGATTGCCAAATGTTTAGGACAACCTGTCTCCTCCCCAGGATGGGAGATTTATGATTACTACCACTAAAACTACTATACCAAACAAAGATAATAAACAAACAACACTATATATTGCCTGGTGTTGATACTTTGATCTGATGAAACTAGGAGCGTATACTAAACACGTCTGATCGTATTAGAGTGTTGCTTAGTAGTTCCGTTTGTATATTAGAATATGGTCCCGTGGGGATCCGGTTTTGAATAGGTCCTCAGTGCCCCCTTGTTTGTCCTACGAGGCGACTAAATTGGGGTGGCCCTTCGGATGAGACCGTTAAAACCGAGGCTTCGTGTTCACAGCAGGTGTGGCACGATAAAGATTCACCCTGCTCAAAGACCCTAAGCCCTGAGCACAGGCCTAAATTTTGCAGCTCTTTACCGACAATGGTGACTTCTCCATATGAGTCAAAAATTCTCAAGCGGGACGTAAAACAATATACAATCAATCAATCATATAGTAGAATAGTCCCTTCAGAGCGGTAGCCGTGACGGGGCTAACTGAAAGACCTGTTTGGCAGGTAGTCACTACCTACTTTTATACAGCTTCAGTTTAACGCGACCAAGGTACGAGAAGGTCTCGAACCCACCACTCCAGGTCACGAAACGAACCTTCTAACCACGAAGCCACTGCAGTCGGTGCAAATGTTAATGATATTCCATTCGATTGGACATTCTGAATGTAAACTATAGGTTATTTACTGAGGTCAATGTTTGGAGAAATAAAACAATTATAATTGTATTACTTTTCAGCGAGAGGGAAGTTCCTCTCCATCTTCGTTTGTATATGTAGAGGCGAATACGACGCTTTGCTTACCTGGCCGTTTTATCACCGTATTTCCTTCACCCTTGTGGATCAATGCCAGGACCCCGCCGCTCGTCGTAATGTGACATATTCCATCAAACCTAACACCATCAAGGATAACAAACCATTCCTTGGACGTCCAATTGGAGAGAGGAATGCCAGCTTTGGCGCGCAAAAGTTTGTTGAATTAGAAGTTTTGCGAGAGATGGATTATGTTAGAGACGACTGTGTGTTTATAAAATGCACAATCGATAGCGAGGAAATGATTCTCTTGTAAACCAGGCTGATAGATGTTCAACGATGCCGCTCGGTTGAAGCAATAGAATTAGAAATCTAGGTGACCTGCTATACAAGAATATTATGAACTATTGCGGTGGTGGTTTAACGACAAGGACAGTATAGAATTGTCAAAATTGCAGGGCGACCCGTCCCCAGGACGATGAAATATTTGAATAAAATCAAAAGCCAAATGAATGCAAGAAGAGACGGGCCGTCCCGAAATTTCGACTATTCCATATTGTTCGTCATTTTACCTCGTTATATATCCGTATTTATTTGACCTCGTATCTAAATTCAAATCTGACACATTGCATGCGGAGTGTTGGTTTTCAGTACTCTCTCTCTCTCTCTCTCTCCAACGATGATTTCAGAGACTACAATGTAAGAAGTCAAGGTATCGGTTATATCATTCATTTGTTAAATAAAATTCATTAAACCGTCGGCTATATCATAGCAGTTTTTAGGGTGTGTTATTCAAAAGAACTATTGTTAACCTATACATATTAAAAATCTTTATTACGCAAAAGATCTTTTCTCTGTTTTTCGAAAGAGAGTAGGCTTACGGGGAGTCGTCAGGGAAACTCCCAACTTTTCAAAACAATGATATTTCATTTTAGAAGCTTTAAAATATGGTTGGAATATTGCCAAAACGTGTACAAACCCAATCAATCAATAGTTTTAGATATGCATTATCTTCGAGGGATCCAGATTAGAATAGTTCTTTACTGACCCTTGCTTGTCGTAATAGACGACGTCCTTTCGACGAGAATGCAGAGACCGAGGCACCGTGTCCCAGCAGGTGTGACACGATAAATGTTCCTCCCTGCTCAAAGGTCATAAGTACCGAGCATAGGTCTAAATTTTGCAGCCCTTCACGTGCAATGGTGACGTCTCCATATGAATGAAAAATTCTCGAGATGTACGTTAAACAAATATACAACCAATCAACGGTTTGGAACAGAACTGCTTGCATGCCGGTTTAGTTCGGGAAAACTTAAAACCATTTACATCAGCCTAATTGTGGATTTTGAGATATAACTGTAGTTTCCGCTGAATGGAATTCATATTTCTTTTTAATTTTTAACAGAATAAAGTCATCGACATGCAAACTTCCATGAAAGTAGTTTTTAAGTACTTCGGCTAGACTGTTTATTTTGATACTAAATAGTGTAACGGATAAAATACTTCTTTGTGGTACGTCCATTTCTTGTTCGATATAGTCTGAAAACGTAAATCCCAAGCGTACATTGAAATTTCTTTAAAGTTAAAAATATTCTTGATAAGTTTGGAAAATACCCGTTAAGACCAATATTGTAAAGGTCTCTTTAAGATACCATATTTCCATGTGGTATCGTATGTATTTCAAAAAATATAGAAGCGACATGCTGTTTTTTTCTAAGGCATATCGAATCTTACTATTAGTAAATATATGTTTCAAGTATTGCGAATTGATTGATTGTACTTCGAGATAAAATTTGGGCTCATGTGATCTCTTGATGGTTTTATAGAAATTGTATTAGATATCTTTCTTACATGTTTTTTTTTATACCGGAACCTATTTCTTTTATTTTCCTTATCTCATTCTAAACCATATTAATAGGAGTTTGCGAATGTAGACTAGAAAAAAAATGTTTTCCATGATTTTCTTTTAATTTTAGTTATGGTTCTCTCTCTCTCTCTCTCTCTCTCTCTCTCTCTCTCTCTCTCTCTATATATATATATATATATATATATATATATATATATCGGTATATACGAAAATTGTTCAGATTTAAAGACGAATGTGGTCTATTAAATACAGTCTTTCTGCTTTTTTCGGGCTTACTGTGTTTTTATTTTGTTGTTGTTGTTGTTTTTTTTTTTTTTTATTATTGGGTAAACCATAGCATTGGTCGAGGTTTTAGCTATACATTTATTTGCTATCTGTAATAAAATTTAAGTAAATTTTTGAATGGGGTCTTAGTGGATACATACTTTTCAACCGAGATATCTTGCAAAAACAGAGTTTCGACCAGTCGCAGTAGCTCAGTGGTAAGAGCGTTTGCTTCGTAAGAGGGAGGTCGTGAGTTCGAGCCCCGCTCGTACCATAGCCGTGTCGCTAAACGCTCAGCATTTAGAAGTGAGAATCAAGGGTACTTTCGGATATGATCTTAAAAACGGAGGTCCCGTGTCACGGCAGGCGTTGGCATGTTAAAGAACCCTCACTGCTACGGCTCTGAGCCTAAATTTGTGGTACTTAACCTACAGCTGGTGACGTCTCAATATGAGTGAAAAATTCTCGACGGGACGTAAAACAAACAAACAGACTTTCGAATCATGGCCAATCAACTGTATCGAGGTTTCCATATATCATTGTATTTAATTGGGATAGGAATTCATCAGATTTGTATTAGGTTCGAATAATTTTCAGAAATACATCGGGGTCTTATTATAAATGAAAAAAAGTACTTTCAATGTCTCTGCACACTTTCAATCACATTTAAACTTGTTTAGTCTGTTGAGAGAGTTACTGCGCTTGCATCACGCTTCTCATGAGCGCAATCCATTTTGGTCCCGAAATTGTTCGGAACACTTTTGAGTCAATAGATTTCGCGGAAAATCTTGATGAGCATCACGTCGCTTTCGTCACTATCTTTCTGGACACCACAAATTAAGCAGTATCTTGCAGCTATTAGAATTTTTCAAGCCACCTCAAACCCTTCCTCAATGTTATTATAACGTTTCTGATTTAGTAAAATTTTATTAATATTATTGTAAATAACTGTTATGTGATACTTTACATTGTATGATAATAAGTACACTGGAGATTAATACCGTTTTAGTCCAACCATAATTACAGACCCTGAAGCGTGCCACTACACCTTAAAGCGTTTAATTTCGTTCCGTGCAAATAGTTCAGCGTTCCATGCAAACCATTCAGAGTTTCGTGCAGACTACTCACCGTTCCGTACAAGGATCGGTTCGTTCCGTACAAGGATCGGTTCGTTCCGTGCAAGAATCGTTTCGTTCCGTGCAAGAATCGTTTCGTTCCGTGCAAGAATCGTTTCATGCGGTAGAACCGTTCAAGCCACGCCCCTACAAACCTACAGAGCGTGCAAGTACGATAAATGCTAATATATTTTGGTTTTCTTTATCAAATATTCTTTCTTCAATTATTTTATAAGAATTATCTTTAAAAAATATATTTACATTATCCCCCCCCCCCAAATAATTAAAAATCTAATACCGTATTTTGGCGAATATATACGCAATTGTGTGTAATACACAACTCCCCCCTCCCCTATTTTTTGGCCTTAAAATTGTTGTAATACGCAGTATTTTGGCGAAAATAATTAATTCTAAACAAAGAATAAGAATTTGCAATCTCTGCAAATATAATTTTGAGATAACAGTCATCTGCGGTAATCTTCACTGCATGCCTTCGAGGGAAATACATGGTTAATCATCGTGTAAATATCAGCAAAATACGAGATTTTGTAGCGTTTTACAGACTCAATATTTCCTCTGTTAAAACGTAATTAAAATCAATTAAATAGTCGGCATAAAAAAAAATCAAAATATTAAAGTAGTGTTTAATTTATTGTAATCAACACAAGTACCGCATGTGGCCACATGACATTTGAGCGAAATTGAAAATTTTTGTAGTGGACATTTGATCGACAGCTTTGTTGGTCATTTGAGTGACGGGTTTTAACGTTCACCTGTATTTCCAGGTGGACATTTTAGCGAACGATTTCCACGGTTAAAAGTGCTCACCTGTACAGTTGTCAGTTTACCTGGCCAAATAATATACATGTACTTATTCAGTTCTAGTCTAACCGTCAAATAATCACCATGGACATAAAGTTGATTGAAACAAACACGGGTCGAAAAGTATAGTGTGCGATGGTTACTGCTACCGAGTTGATGAAGAATTGAAGTCTGGGGAAATAGATTGGAGATGTATTTCAAAGGGATGCAAAGCAAAAATACGCACTGATTCTTCTGCAAGTGTGGTCTTACAACAAAAGAATTCACATGATCATGAAACAAACGACAGACAAATCGAGAGGCATGTACTCCGAGTTTGCGCCAATAGATGATATGTCCTCAAGACCATCCAAGATAATAAGGACTGAATTCCAATCTATGACGGAAGAAAATTTAGTGCCGACAGATATAAAACTGTTGCTAAGGCTGTGTATAGAACGAGACGCAAGAATCATCCTCCACTGCCAAGGTCTCGTGAGGAAACGCACATAAATTTGTCTAAAATGAGCATACTTACAAATAAAGCGGAAAGTTTCTTAGCAGTCGATGATGCTGACAACAATTTGATAATCTTTACTTGTCATAGAAATATTGAATGTTTATCTGATGTTGATGAAATATTCATGGAAGGAACTTTCAGGTGTTGTCCTAAATTCCTCCTGCAAATGTACACCATTCACGGTTACAAATATGGAAACTACGTACCACTTATGTTTATCTTATTGCCATGGAAATCCGATAATATTTATCGATACTGCATATCTTCAGTTATATCTCTTTGCATACAACATGGATTCCAGTTATTCAATTAAATTGAATAAATTTGTCCAAGATTATTATTAAAGATTACTATTAAAGAAATAGCTCAAATGAGGTAAAAACCTGACGCTCAAATGTCTACCCCAAAATTGAAATTTCGCTCAAGTGGGTTAAAAATCTGTCGCTAAAATGTCCACTATTTTGTCGCTCATAAGTACTATTTTTTTGCTCTTTTGTCCTGCGAGTTCGCTCAAATGTCCAACAGCGCCGCATGTAATGTACAAAGGTGTGATGTATTAAATATAAAAATAACTGTGATCAAAGACATGCATTAATTGGTGCTAGAAATATTGAGTGAAAACTGTAAAAACAAATTAACAATTGTATGAGGATGTGTAACGTACACCCCGATACCAGTAACGGCTCGTAAAAATCGGGTTTCCTGTCAATTTATGTCGGAGACATTCTGCATGATTTCACCTAATAAATTGTGGGAGACAAAAATACTCCAGGGTATTTCTTTACCCTGAGGGGGTATCTGCCAAAATCAAGGTACAAGTGCAGTACATAGAACAATGACTTTGTAAAACATGTGGTGGTCGCCGTCCCATCTCATTATTTCTTTCACGCAAGAAAATTTGTTTCAAAAACTTACATTAGCATTTCATTAAACATTAAGAATATTAGTTGATTGTTTGTTGTTTTCCGCCACACTCAACAATTTTTCAGTTATGCGGTGGCGTCCAGTTTTTATAGGTGGAGGAGAGAACCCAGATACAATGTATCCGGGAAGAGACCACTGACCTTCCGAAAGTAAACTGGCAAACTTTTCCACATATATCGGCGCGAGCGAGAATCAAACCCGCGTCGACTAGAAGTGAGAGACCTTGTGGTTTTCAGCGCAATGCTGTAACCACTCGGCCACGGAGGCCCCTAAACAAGTAACTTTTAAAGTGGCAAATCATTGTCTAACCTATCTTCTCTTATTTTAGCACGTGACATACGAACTGAAGTACGAATCTTAATCGTCTGTTTCAAAATAATCCAATGCGTACATATTTTAAGTGTCAACTTTTCTTCAATTTTCCGCTTCAATAGGAATTTTCTTGAGATAGAATTTTTCGCTTTTAAAGAACAGTGGGAATGAAGGCTGCCTCTGAGCGAAACATAACGTCGAGTTTCACCTGAAAAAAAATCGTCAAAACAAAAACAGTACCGCATTGAGCAGGTATGATATTGATTTTAAAAAGGATATTTTTTTACCATTACCATTTCCCCAAAGTTTATTATATTTATTTATTTGTTATTGTTTTTTTTTTTTTTTCATGAATTAATGGCACTGTAAAGGCCCGAATATCGAAGCGTGCAGGACATATCTACCATTTTATATCAACCATTCACTAAGCGTGCAAGCCCCGCCTACCGTTTCGTGCAAACTGTGCAGACCATTCAAGAAATGGGAAGCGTTTCGTGCAAACCGTTCAGCGTTCCGTGCGGACTGTTCATCGTTCCGTGCAAGAATCGTTTCGTTTCGTTCCGTGCAAGTGGTGTAGTAGTACGCTTCAGGGTATGTAAGTTACGCATGTGGCAAAGTAATTGAACATAACTCGTATTCGTCGCTGATGTAAAAATTGAAAATCGCGCTATTTGTAGAAAATATGTCGAGTTGGGAATTTAGCACAAAATAAGTCACCACATTCCAATGACGTAAGTATCTACAATTTTGTTCGCCGTCATTATAGACTTCCTAAACAAAATGTAAAGACATTTGAGGAAATTCCAATTGCCAAAAGAAAGAACGCCAAAGTAGTTATAAACCAGAGAAGAACGAAGCAAAGCTTTGGAGGTCATTAGGTATATACCCAGGAAACTAGTGTCAGTATTATTAAAAAAAATGAAGCTAATGAAAGTGTATACGTCCGTCTAGTGGAAGCCGAAGTTGACTGTGCGCGAAGTGCATCTTTCGAGGAAAATGAAAATTAATACAAGAGAGATTGGATGATATTGCAGATGAAATTAATGAAGCAAACGTTCATTTTGTTTCAAGACTGTTGGGAAAATAATTTCAAATGGGTAACATCAGAAGGGTACAGATTAGAAAATGATGATCATCAGACATAACGAAAGCAAGTTTCTTGGTGTAGAGAAAGAAAATACTGATCGATTGATAATGAATGTCAGGTAGAAATTATTAACAGTATTGATTTCCAAGATATGCCGATCCCGTGTTGATACGGATTAAAATAGGTTTTCGTACGGAATGTTCCCCTTCCTTGTCGTATGAGGCGACTAAATGACGGTCCTTCGGATGAAGTTTTCTTTTCTCAACTTCACGGAAAAGACCGACAATATTCCGATTCCCCTGGAGCTTACTGATATGACCTTTATTCACCTAACAGAGTAATATTTGCCTGTAGACATGGGAAAAAGTCAGCTTGCGTATTATATGCACAAATACATGTTTATCGAAATCTGCAATATTTCATAGACATTTGTCAAGAGAATTAATACAAACGTTCTTCATGGCTTGTGAAAAAAGTTATGAATGTTTTAATAATAACAATTAATGTTATGGAGTTTAGTTTATTCATTTATGAATAATTAAACGACAACATTCATTTTTATTCACCTCAAAAACGCTTAATAAAGGAAGCAGTATGTTGTTATTCATATCTGAAAATGGACACCAGTTGTGAAGTTGCACTGAGCCTTTGAAACAACTATTTGGTTGCCAGATTTACATCACTATATTAAGATATTCTCTAGCCAGATTTACATCATTGGATAAAGTGTATGAAAATCAATCTGTTGAATTTTAACTTTAAGGTTCAAATCATATAGATGATTATTCTTAATTCTGAGGTGAAAAGTCAAAGCTACAAATGTTTCATATCTATTAGGTCTATATGTCAGTAACAGGCCACGAGACCATAAACTGGGAGTGTACATAAGTTTACAATTATATATATTTCGAATCGAACTAACTTATCAAAATACCTTCAGACACAAATAAAATTTTAAGTATATGTTTGTATTCACTTTATAAACCAGCATTTAAAAAAAAAATCTGTGCTATATAAAATCTTGAGATATAAGTAATAAAAATTTTGACTTGAGTTTACAGTATATATTTCGAATCTAACTTTTCAAATATTTTCAAACATCTCTAGTATGTTTTAATTTTTTTTATGAACATTTTTTTTTAAAACATCTGTGCATATGCATATAAGTAATGAAATTTTGACTTGAGTATATCCTTAGTGTATGGTTTTGAGGCCAGCTCTAGCAATGATACTTATAATGAAATATTTGCATATTTCAAGATTTAAAAAATGTTTTAGAAGATATTTTTATTCTAACCTAGAATATCAAATTCCTATGGCACACGTATTGTTACTTACATATTTGGTATGGAATAAATGAAGGGTAAATAAAGGTGGAATACGTGATCTATCTACCTTTACGAACAATGATTTGGTCGGGTAAAATCAATTATGAACTAAAAACACATTGATACAAGCGTCAACGAATGGCCGCAAATAATATGTTTTATTTTACTGACCATAAAAAATGTCAATTTTACAAGAGCACACGTATCAATGATGCAAATTAATTTCCCCGTATATTGTCATGTAAAATTATTTATCGTACATTGTGGCCTCATTTTACCCTCCAGGCCTGTGGGGATCTGAGGTTGTTAGAATAGATTCTCAACACCCCTGGCTTGTCGTAAGAGGCGATTAAATGGGGCGGTCCTTCGGATGAGACCGCAAAAACCGTGGCCCTGTGTCGCAACAGGTGTGGCACGTTAAAGATCCCTCCCTGCTCAAAGGCCATAAATGCCGAGGATAGGCCTTAATTTTGCAGCCCTTCATCGGCAATGGCGACGTCTCCATATGAGTAAAATACTCTCGAGTGGGACGTTAAATAATATGTAATCAATCAATCAATCTTACCCTCCATGGCCATCATTTGAATAAATTGGAACTGCACTGCCTGATGATGCATATCAATATGACTAATCATGACCCTGCTGGTATCGAGAAGATTGCTTTCGTTATATTTCCATGTTACACTTTGTTCCCCTATTGAATCCACATCCTACACCCGGGATTCATGATATGAACAAGCTCGAATCTGTACAACCTGGATACTTGACTATTAATATGACTAATCATGGCTCTGTTGTTTACATGATATTGGATGAGTATTATTGGATAAGTTAACCTGATAACCGTGCTGGATATACCACCACGTAGAGTTAACCTGATAATCGTGCCTGGTATATCACGGGAAGTAACCGTATCGCGGAAAGTTAAACTGACAACCGTATAACGGGAAGTTAACCTGATTGATAACCGTGCCAGGTTTACCACGGGAAGTTACGGTAACCTGATAACCGTACCGGGTATATCGTGGGAAGTTAACCTGATAACAGTGCCGGGTATATCGCAGGAAGTTAACCTGATAACAGTGCCGGGTACGTCATGGTAGTTAACCTGATAACCGTACCGGGTATATCGCGGGAAGTTAACCTGATAACAGTGCCGGGTACGTCATGGTAGTTAACCTGATAACCGTACCGGGTATATCGCGGGAAGTTAACCTGATAACAGTGCCGGGTACGTCATGGTAGTTAACCTGATAACCGTACCGGGTATATCGCGGGAAGTTAACCTGATAACAGTGCCGGGTACGTCATGGTAGTTAACCTGATAACCGTACCGGGTATATCATGGAAAGTTAATCTGATAGCCGTTCAAGGTATATCTCGGGAAGTTAACCTGATAATCGTGCCGGGTATATCACGGTCATACTGATCCCCACGTAAATTCTATTTCGCGTATGAGGTTTATCGCCTTCTATTTTTACCATTTTTCTTGCATACTCTGTCGAAATTCAGGGCCTATCCTCTGTACGCTTTCTCTCACTGGAAGACATACCGCACTATTTACCGTCTGTGCACATGCGTATGAAGACCGAGAGGAGGAGACTCGATGTTCTTTGAAAGGACCGTCAAAAAGTTTGAATTGTTGCGTGTAAACGAGAATGTTATTTTTCGCAAAGTTAGTGCATTCAGTATACAACAAAATTTGAGAAAGTTTTGGGAAAATTGTCATTTTATGACTTTTGTGCATAATGAGCTGTAGTTTTTCCTTAAAGTTTTTCTTAAAACACAAACAATGGTCAAAACATTTTTGTATGGAAATATATATCTTGCTGAGAAATTTTATACACTGTACATGTATAATCCTCACAAAATTCGATCAAATGTCTTTTTTCTACTTGTGATTTTTTTTCCATCTTATATACCGGTATATTCCAATAATTTAACTATGGTTCAGTATTTAAATGTTTTTTTCTTCTTGGCTGACAGCTAATGTCCATTTGTGCCATCTTAATCACAGAACTTTCTGGACAGATCATTACAAGTCTGGAAATTACATTGAAAAATGACAGGAAACAAATTAGATCTGTGCATCATTAAAGTGTAAAGACGTGATTCCCCGGAGACTTAGAATAATTACCCTCTAAACTTATGTTATCTAGAAATAATGGACATTGAAATCTTTTTGAGATATTAATCCAGAATTTTAAAGGTTTCTATGGAGAAAAAAGTTCGTATTTCACAAACTAGCCTCAATTTTTTTTAAGTTAGCTATCTCAGAATCTCTGTGAGTCAAATCAGCAACTGTTCACACTCCTGTAGTACGTAGGCTCTGTTGTGTGCAGTCAGATAGGTCCCTAGTATCCAGTATTATTATCCTCTCACAATTCATTGCGGGAGAGGATATAGTTACTGGACTGTTGGGGAGTGTTTGCGTTTGTGTGTAACACTAACCTTGTAGATAATCTACAGGACACATTTTTTGCTCTTCTGATATAATGTTGTTACCAAGAAAGGAAGCATCCTATAGATTTTGGGGTAAAAAATCAAGGTCACTATGAGACTTCGTAGAAAAGGCCTATAAATTCTCTACGGGGCACATTTGCAGAATTGATTTGACAATGAGGCAGAATTATATTGGTTTTGGGATTTAAAAAGTCGTGGTCACAAAGAAAAAAAACTTCTTTTGATTTCCTACATTGCAAGGGGAAGCCCCGATTTGTGAAGTTCTTGTTATTTTCTAAATTTGGAGAGATGTGCATGGTATGTGCCGAACAAGATCCATTCATTGTATGCTAAGAAATAGTTTAACTGCGCTTTCAGAGCGCTTCATACCCTATTTTACCTAATTGTGTTTATTTTTATAAATGATTCATGTTAATATGAGTAGAATGAATAAGAACGAATTATTTTCAAGACAGAGGATCCCTCTCTTTGGTGCAGTAATAGTTTAAAATGATGACTAGGAATAACCCGCAGAAGTTTGTCATATGATTGGAATCTGCGTCTAAAACGCGTGTACTACGCACATGAGAAAGACGACGTGAAGATATCCGTTGTGCAAGTTTGAAATCGGAAAAATCAAGGTAAATCCTTGAAATTACAAATAATGATGTATGAATACCAAAGTTGTCAACAACCAAAGTAGATAACATTTACTGTGCTTTATACACTTACACAATACTTGAGGTAGTATACAGATTTTATGTGCAGCTATGTTTGTTTATATACTGGACATGCAGGTTACTTCTCATGTTACATGCACACACGCAAGCTGATGCACAGGTGGTACCGGTTGTTTTAATTTACAATGTTGAGAATATGTCTTATTTGATTATTAAGAACGTAATTTATATATATCCAGGTACCTGTGGCTAGATTGATTTTAATAATAAAGAAAAATAATTAGGAAAGTATAGACATATATACATAGTGGTAAGGAAACATAAAATAAATACGTAACAGATACAACCCTTTCTATGTGTTAATGAAGGATATTGCTGAAGTAGAATCACAACAGATCATCATCTGAAAACCGTGTGTCGAAGACATTCACAATGTTGTACCACCATTGATCTCGATTACTGGCATTTGCTAAGCAAATGCAAGAGGTATGGACAAGTAAATTCGTAGATTTTTGACACAATAAGCAAACCTGCTTCATTGAGTTTCTGGTTATTTGCACAAGTTGTCTAGACATTTTCCAAAGTGATTATGGTTCTGTATTGTCGAAAGTTTGTTTATTGTTTGTTTGTTTTTACGTCCCGTCGAGAAGTTTTCACTCATATTGAGACGTCACCAGCTGTAGGTGAAGTACCACAAATTTAGACCTATGCTTAGCGCTCAGGGCTGTAGCAGTGAGGGTTCTTTAACGTGCCAACGCCTACTGTGACCTCCGTTTTTAAGGTCATATCCGAAAGACCCGTGATTCTCACTTCTAAATGCCGAGCGTTTGGCAAAGGAGCAATCACTACCTATTTTTCGTCTTATGTTTGACGCGGCCATGGCACGAGCGGGGCTTGAACTCACGATCTCCCGGTTACGAAGCGAACGCTCTAACCACTGAGCTATCGCGGTCGAAAGTAAGTCGAAAGAAAGAGAAGTCAGGGTTACAGGATAATCGGGTCTGACACTGTAGTTTGTGCAGTGATGAGACTGAGGTCCTGATGATCTTCTTCCATGCCGGTTTACTGGGATATGAACCGTCCTGTAGCCATCTTTGCAAGAGGTCTGTAAGTCGGTACGCGTGTATAATTTTTAGAATTTCAGGAATAAAATCAAAGTGAGTCCGTGCTAAGTTATAGATGAACGAACAGAGGCGTAACAAAATATTTTCTTTGTAAGAGCAGCCGAATTCAAACGACCCTCCAGTGAATAATAGTTTTCTTGCGTCAGTCTCTGCTGTTATCGGTTGAACATCACCAAAAGATTCACAGATGTCAGATCCACATTAAATTGGGAGATTTAGTGCGTTTTTACAAACGAAGTGTTAAAAAGTATTTAGTTTCTGGAGATCAGAAGGAGATGTGCAGTTACAGGGTTAAAATAAAGCAGAAGGCAATGCAACCGTGTTGTATGTCTTTGGATTGAAAAACTGCAAGCCTAGGTTGGCAAGTGCAAAGTATGATTTTCGTCCTTTGTTGCATGCTTTTGTTATCCGTGTAGAAAGTCTATAGTTATGATTAACAATTATGCCTGAATGATTGTGATTTTCCACAATAGGAATCAAACATTGGCCTAAAAACCATTGTATCTTTCTATCAAATTTGCATTTTTTCGAACAAAATATAATACAAGTGATATATGTTTACATTAATTCTAAAACGCCATTTGTTTGGATAAATAAAAGCAGCATTCAAATCGGACTGAAGACCAGTTGGAAATCAGCTAATTCATGATACATCTCTGCTAAGGAGGGACAGCTACTGAAAACATTTAACACACCAATCGTTTTACTACAACTTTCTAGCTCGTTTAAGAGATCATTGAAAACTTTAAGGTACAAAAATGTAGACAGTAAACCTCCTTGTCGGACACCTTGATGAACAAGAAACCATTTTGACTGAGTTTGCTTAACAACAACAGAGCTTGTAGTACTTTGGTGGCAGTTGTTAATTAATGTCTATGTTTTGACATTAACACCAACATTATACAATTGTGTCAAATGCTTTGCTAGATTCTAAGATTCTTACATATATATTGTTTCCTTGCTCTACATTGTGGAAAATTGTTTCCTGTAAATCAAATGAGTCAGTATGGCAGCTTAACGATTTTTGAAACCCCCGTCGTTGCACTTTGGAGGAAAACAACTGTGTTATATATGTTTACGAGCCAGAATACGAAAGACTTTCCTTCGTGTGTGATATGTTCATCAGTGATAGAGTTATGGCCTGAATCTTAAGACAGTTGATTATAGCATTTAGTTCTACTGTCATAATACTTTCTTCTGGTAAATCGGGCTCAAAATCACAAAGCCTCTCACCTCTGTCGGCTCGTGTTCGAATTTCGGCCGCGGCGTTATGTGAGCAAGTTTGCCAGTTTACTTGCGGAAGGTTAGTGGTCTCTTCCCAGGTACATTGTATCTGGGTTCTCTCCTCCACCAACAAAAACTGGACGCCACCAGATAACTGAAAAATTGTTGAGTGTGGCGGAAAGCAATAAATAATCAATCAATCTTCTGGTAAATCTTGTATATCACTTTCAAGGGCGAAACATTGATATTTGCGGTCCGAAATAAGTATCGCTCTTTGGGTTTGAATAGAGTAAGATGTGAAATGTGCACAGCTTTACTTTCAACGTAACTGTAGGTCGATTCTTTATTTATTCCGGAAAAGAAATACCAAGCTGCCTTTTTGTATGTAACACCGAGAAAAAACATCTTTATATTGATATGTATTTACATTTGCCAATGTTTTGCCTTATATGACACTAACAAAATTGACATTCAATTTTCTATAACATGATATCAGTCACATGATCAGACTTTTTATCTTGGGTATGAATACAATCACGCTTCAAAAGTATTTGAGTCAATTGTACTAGGTACCTTCACCTGTCTTGACATCACAACGGAAACAAAATAAATACAACACACCAGAATATTTACAGAGAATTTATTTTGTAAACAGACAAGAATTTCATTAATGAATAAAACAGAAACATTCACCATACCGTTCAGATGTTTTGTCTTTTAAAAATACCTTCTGCAACTTAAACTGCAACATCTGAAATATGGCGATTTCGTACGATGCCTTTGATATTTACATTATGGCAATCTAATATTAGATTCACTTTATGATGGTAACCTATTGTTTCCGCGCAATAGCCATCACCGCCATGACCGAGGCTGGTTTCGAGATCGAAACATTGTTCAAGTCAGGACACCGCTGTGAGTCTGTATTTAAATCCTACATCAGAAATTTCTTGATTGAATGAAAAGTCTCTTTCAGTTTGTGTTTATCTTCTCTTACATACCCTGGAAGTAAAAAAATAAATAAATACAACGTACCTGCACCTTGTCTAAATCTGTCGGTATAATGCTACAACCACGAGTCCTAACGATGAACATGCCGTTGCTCCCTTCCAAAAACATGACGTAGAACTTAACATCAACTTGATCCAATTATCCTTCGTCATCTCTCTTAGATCCTCTGAATATATGTCGAAATCTATGTTTAGCAATTGCGTTTACAAATTTAAATAAGGTAGGATACCGCCACCACATCTCCATTACCGATTGACCGGATGTAGTTACTCCGCGCTTCTTGTTTTCAATTAAGTTAACTTGACGCTCTTAATTATCTTTATTTACACTTGTTTCATCTTTTTTAATCCTTCTAACATAAATATTTATATTTTATATTCTCCTAGGTATTGTTCCCAATTATTTATTCGATCAAACTTTAACGAACTATATCTTGTGTTGTACGATCGTCTGCCTAAACAAGTATGGAAGCTTGATGATATCAACACAAATTGAAACAGAAATATGCATAAAAGATATGTTTGGCATCAGTGTTCGGCTCGATCGCACTTGTCATCTATAGTTATATGCATCGTACGTCAATGCAGTACAGTCTGAAATACTTGTGTATTCAAGACACAATGTAATATTTCTCTGACTTTCAGAGCGTGACGCTAAGGAATGAACATGAATCGGGTGAATGAATGTTACGACCGTTATCTTGATTATATTGATTATGTATTGTTTAACGTCCCACTCGAGAATTTTTCACTCATATGGAGACATCACCATTGCTGAAAGGCTGCAAAATTTAGGCTTATGCTCGGCGCTTATGACCTTTAAGCAGGGAGGGATCTTTATCGTGTCACACCTACTGTGACAAAGGGCCTCGGTTTTTACGGTCTTACCCGAACGACTGCCCCATTTAATCGCCTCTTACGACAAGCAAGGGGTACTGAGGATCTATTCTAACAACCCGGATCCCCACGGGTCCCGTTATCTTGAACTCGTTGAGGTGAATTGCTGACAACTGATTTAACCACCAATAATTCTCTGTATTTTTCGAGCGTCTCACTCAGACCTCTGGAGTTCAGGCGACCCTATAGTCACATTGTGTATGGAACGAATTCCCTCAGCAGTGACGTCATTTACACGGGGCGTTGAGGGATTTGGGACTGTTTATGACAGTGTGCTCCAGCGTATGATGTTTTTAGGGTTAGTGAGCTGACTTATATCTGAAAGTTCTGGGTAATTTTGTTAAGACGTTTGAGCTCATCAGCTGTTTTAGAATTGAAATTTCGAACTCCATCAGACCGGTATAGGATTTTATGAAGTTATCATTTGCTATCATTTGAAAACGATCATACTTAGTGATTTTAGAATTCGTCTCGGCTTTAAGACGCTCATAATCTTGGAAAGCTGGTCATGGTCTGAGCGAAGTGATTTAAGATAAGAAGTAAGAGACACGGTGATATCAAAGGATCTCCTCTAATTTGAATACTCGCTGTTGTAGCGATTGCTGTTATTTGAATCTTAACTAATTCAATTTTAGAATTATCATTGAATGTAAATGATACGTTGGTTTTGTTGAAAATTTCTTTCAATCTGTATTTCTCCCCTTGTGTAAACATGTACAAAGTATAACAATCTTTTGCATATTTACCAGTACCAGAGTTAATTTTGGTAGTTGTTTCAAAGACTTCTAAGGGGGCAGTCTGGGATAATTCTTACCCAAGGATATACAACACTCCGGTACCATAAACTCTGCTCTCGTTGTCAGAGAAAAGTAATTTACTAATGTAAATATCTCTTGGTAAATTCTGAAGTTGAGAAACGACATAATCGATATATTCAGTATCGGACAATTTTACATTGCCAACAAAAGTCGATTGGGAACTCTGTGAGACAGTAGGCGAGTCATAGTCGTAGTTCTTGTAAGAATTGCCCTGGGATGTAAACAACTGCAAAAATTCACAATTTTGCACTGAGTCGTCCAAGTTGAGCGCGTCAGTTAGAAGATCACATCTGCTTCCACCAATGAATGTACTTGATGACGTGTTATAGCTCCTCTTTGGTACATGTGTATAGTCCGTAGATGAATAGGCCAAGATAACTAACAGTATTCATCTCGTAATTCCTATAGAAAATACAAATCATAGAGATGGACAAACACGGACCCCTGGTCATACCAGAGGTTGGATCAGGTGCCTAGGAGGAGTAAGCATCCCCTGTCGACCGGTCACACCTGCCGTGAGCCCTACATTCCGATCAAGTAAACAAAACGGAGCAATCCGTAGTCAGAATCAATGTGTCAAGAACAACCTACATGTAACAATTGGTATGAAACATCAGACAGTATTTGACTTAATGGGAAGTTGTATTGATAAACTAGATCGTTATAACAACCATATTAGTTGCGAAATGCTGACTTTAAACGAGACTGTACAAATCCCTGCAACATCAACTTTGTTAGTAGCCTGTCTCGATTTAAAAACTGATCATATTCAGAATATTTCCTTTTTCTGTTTTTCTTGAAGAAGCAACTCTTTATGATGTCAAAAAGTTTGGACTTTAATTTATTATTAATGAATTTATTATAATTTACCTTAACTGAATATTTTGGATTATTATATCACTGTGTATGTAAGAGAATCCATGGACATACTTTGATGATAGATTTCTTTCAGAAATGGCTTTACGTGGTAATAGCGTTCAACAAAATATGTAGAGAACACGGCATCCCTAGTAGCTATAAAGAAATCAGAAGAGATACATTCTTTTCCGCCGTGTGTGATTGATTGATTGCTGCTTTCCTCCACACTCAACAATTTTTCAGTTATCTGGTGGCATCCAGTTTTTTTTTTATTGGTGGAGGAGAGAAGCTAGATACAATGTGCCAGGGAAGAGATCACCGACCTTCCGAAAGTAAACTGGTGAGAGATAGCGAGTGTATATATATATATATATATATATATATATATATATATATATATATATATATATTATATATATATATATATATATAATTACATTCCACTGTAAGCGCATTCGGCTTTAATACCTCTTCAGACAGTCTCCTTGTTAGTTATCTTGTCTTTTTCATTCATATCTTGTGATCAGTCACCAAAAAAGTACTATGGTAAACACCACTCTAATTCCACGCAAAATACTCTTAAGTTGAAATTCAGAGGATGTTGGAGTTCCTCACTGACATTATCTTTGTAGTTTTTGGCGATCGGGTCTTCCAACAGTCTGCTGGAATTCCAATAGGCACGAATTGTCCCATTGTTAGTTGACCTGCTTTTATATTCTTATGAGGCAGAATTTATTCAAAAGCTTATGCATGAGAAGAAAAAATCCCTTGCTCTGGCCTTCAACAACTCGACATTTAGATATATTGATGACGTTTTATCTATTAATAATAATCATTTACATTCATATAATGATTGTATATACGTGTATCCCAGTGAATTCGAAATAAAACACAAAACAGAGTCCACCAAACATGCTTTGTACATAAGATATTCTATTGAAAATAAATTTTAACGGCAAACTAACAACTCAACTTGATGACAAACGGGACGATTTCAGCTTCTCCATCGTTAATTTCCCATTTTTATGTAGCAATATGCCATTATCAACTGCATATGGTGTTTTTATCTCTTAACTGATGCGACACACAAGAACTTGTTCTGCGTATGAGCAGTTCTTAAATCGAGGCAAGTTACTGACAAATAAGTTGATGTTACAAGGACTTCAACAGTCTCGTTTCAATTAAGCATTTTGCAAATTCTATGGTCGTTATAATGATCTGGATTGCCAATACATCCTTTCATTGGGGCAGATGCTGTCTGACGTTTTCATACGAATTTTTCTTGGCAGACTGATTCTGACTACGTATTACTCCCGTTTACGTGATCAAGATACAGGTCCCAACTCTCTAATTTGTATTCCATATAGGATTTATGAAATTGATTACTGTTCGTTATCTTCGCCTTTTCATATTGTTTTACTTCCCGCTTGGGAATCAAAATTAAGGGCTATGCTCGGCGCTTACAGCCATGGAGCATGGAGGGATTTTTATCGTTTCACACCTGCTGTGATATAAATTGTATTCACATGATTGCAAATATGATTTGTAAAATAGAGAAAAACATATTTCCAAAGCCTGCTAAGTTAAACAGAAGGATTTTTATGTATTAAGTAGTTGTGTTGTAAAACAGACCTATGTTTGATAATCGGGAACATATTTTTGCAAGCACGATTTTGATATCGGATAAAATCTATTTGTTTTTTTGCCACACAAAGCAGTACTACCGATCTGGGTAGCTCAGTGGTTAGAGCGTTCGCTTCGTAACCGAGAGGTCGTGAGTTCGAGCCCCGCTCGTGCCATGGCCGCGTCAATCCTAAGACGAAAAATAGGTAGTGATTGCTCCTTCGCCAAACGCTCGGCATTTAGAAGTGAAAATCACGGGTCTTTCGGATATGACCGTAAAAACGGAGGTCCCATGTCACGATAGGCTTTGGCACGTTAAAGAACACTCACTGCTACTGCTCTGAGCGCTAAGCATAGGTCTAAATTTTTGGTACTTCACCTACAACTGGTGACGTCTCAATATGAATGTAAAATTCTCGACGGGACGTAAAACAAACAAACAATCAATCAATCAAACCTATTTTTTAAAATATAAGTGTAGATAATACAGCATGTGAGGATTTTGTAATGAGAAAAAGATAATCTAAAATGTAAAAATAACAAAAGCAGTCAATCTCAAATCCACAAAAAATACACCATAAGGAAAACGCAAGCCCCTGGAAATGTTAGCTAAAGGTTGGATCAGTTAAAACCTATGATGATGAAGTATCCCCTGAAATGTAGAATACAACACAAACCTTTCGTTGTTACAGATTGAATCTTTTATATGACATAAACGATTTTTCATAGTCAGTTGATTGAAGTAAACGTATGAGACATTAATCTAAATGTCATCCCATGTTTATTTAAACCGCAGTTAATGATAGAAAATTACAGATTTGTCATCTTTTCTTTCACAATATTTGACAGTCATATTTAAAACAGTAAAAATCAGCAAGCATCACGGATTACGTGCAAAAATGTGGAAAGTGGCATTCAAATAGATATGAATGAAACTCATCTATTAATGTTCAAAGAGTCTAATAAAACTACGTTTTGCATTGTTACTATGGAAACCATATGCCTTTTAGGCAGCGTGCTATGTATTTAATTATAACAACAGAATTTCAGTTGATACAAACGCATATTGTTTACTGGTTATCATAAAATTCAACGCTGAAATGAATTAAGGCCACTACGTACTGTGCCCCCGATAAGGGATATCCTACGCCATATATGGCGGAGTACATCCACCATTCATTAAATGGCAAATGAATTATCATCCAAACCTCAGAGATTCCAAGCTAAATATTGCATTCCAGGAAACGTGAAGTCCAAGGCAACGAACATTAAGGACAAAGTGCTTAAATTAGCGGTTGATTTTCTAGACAACAAGATCGAAGTGAGAAACAACAATCTACGGGAGATCCGGAAGGACGCACTGAATAAAATAGAAACAACCCAAAGATCCATGGCCGGATTGGCTAGAACAAAACTAAACGAAAATATGACGAAATCGAAGGAAGAATTCGACATACGAAATGGAAATCGGGTCCGAAAGAAAAAAGCCGGATCCAACGTTCCCAACATAGAAACCCCAAATCAAAAGTCACACACTGAAAAAGTATCGCCCATATCAAATGCGATGTGTCGTGCAGTGACTACAACAGTATCACATTTTGTACAGCAAAACAGTTGGCAAACAATCTATGATAGCTGCAGTGTATCTAAACAGATAATATATGTATTGGAATCCAAATAAAGCAGGTAGATATAAACACATATCTACAATCAGATTAGCAATATAAATACAGTCTGTATTAAATGACTCAATGATGAGGATAACTCCACTGTGGTAATGCGATCTCGATTGGAAGTGTGCCCAAACTCAAATAGATTGTGTTTTCGCGTACAGAATGGCCAAGCATTTCGATGGAAACGTTAAATTGTTGCATTACAAACGCAGAGCATTAAGCATAAAAGGTCGCAAATTACGAAAACACAGTACTAAAGTTCTTCTATATAAAGAACATGTGCTTAACCTCATTTCATATAAATTATCTAATGATGCCTTCTGAAAATTAAGGACTAAAATGTACACCTATTCCATTCATTAGAAATTCTAAAAAAGAAAGAAAAGAAAAGAAAAAAGAAAGAAAAGAAAATATCTGATGATTCGAGATTTTGCTGCTGAAGACAATGAAATTGATCTGTTCCGCATAAATGGCGGATTTGTGCCGGAAAGTCATATTGAACCAGTTCAAACTTCCACTGACAAAACAAATCTTGAATTGTCGTCTATTCGAATACGAAAAAGATTAACGATAATTTGAGTATTTCAGAACGGCGATCTTTTACATATCTAGGAAATCAAGATATCATAATGAAAAAAAGAGCCGATAAAACCTGCGATATTATGCGTAAATATGATTATTATAAAGGAGAGCGACAATTAAGTACATTACTACTCTCACATGTCCAATTAACAGTTACAAGATTTTGTAAAATTAATACGAGAAAAACTCTCAGATATGAAAATAATGGGTGTGATTGGTGATACTGCATAATATTTCCTTCAACAAAAAGCACCATAATACGAGATTAGGCAGATTATATCGTCTGCCTTAAATTCGTAAAATTGACATAGACATTGTTCATGAAATCAACGCAATGGTTGCTGCAATTCGCTAGTGTATCCACTAGGGCGACCCATAATTTCTTAGATAGTCACGCCTACGGAAAAGATCAGTCAGTATATTTATTATTTTACAACACCAATAGTGATTTTTACGTCTTAGGTTTGATGCAGCGATGGCACGAGCGGGGCTCGAAATTGCTACCTCCCGGTTACGAACTTCTAAATGTGGACTATCTAAAGTTTACGTCTTTGGTTTGTGTCAGTCATGGCACGAGCGAGACTGGAACATACGACCTCCCGATTACGAAGCGAACGCTCTAACCACTGAGCTACCGCGACCTACTGTTTGTTCCGCACACTCAACAGTTTATCAGTTATCTGGTGGCCTCCAGTTTTTATTGGTGGAGGCAAGAACCCAGTTACAATGTACTCGGTAAGATACCACCGACTTTCTGAAAGTAAACTGGCAAACTTTCTCACATATATATGACTCATAGATCTTATTTACTTTCCCTCAATAGCTGATAAATTTCTATATTTTGAAGACTAATGAAATAAAATGTGATTTTAATAGTACAGTACTTAATTCGTCTTTGATTTACATTTGACATTAAATGAACCGGCTGCTTATACATGTTATGACAAATAACAGTGATTATAACTATACGAAATTAACTTATTCATCATCATCATAAAAATATTTCGTCGACAACCTTTTAAACAACAACTAACCCAAATGTGGCAAGGTGATCTGTTTAACTAATTAAATTTTCTACATATTTTTCCAATATTAGGTTGTGCTATATTAATTGTATGAAATTTATTCACAACTTCCTATTGGTCAGCTAGTTTGTAGAATTTCACGCACTCTTGCTAGAAACGGTTAAACAACTTTTTTATATCCTATAAATAAAAGCTACACGGGCTATTCTCGTCAGAGCGGGAAATTGTCTTGAGGATACCTGAGCTGTCCGTTCTTGCCACACTTTAAGGTAAATTTTTGTAATTTTTGTTATCAACTGATTTATTAATATGTAAGTTGAACTTTTTAATTATAAACTAGTATGTTTCTCTACTATGTAATGGCCGTTTTCCGATCAAGAACTGTAAATTTTGTTACTTTTTGAAGTAATAACAAAAGTAATGAAATAGATCATATACATTTCAGTGGAAGCATATTTCATTATATGTGTGAATTTAAGTAATTATTTATTTTGTTGTATGTATAATATATTGGTGTTTGATTTGTAATTTCAGATCTGCCATTGCCTTATTCATTTCATTAATAAATTTATAACCGTCACCTGCGTTGCTTATGCCGCTTGGTTATACAAAGATATAGGAGCAGACGTTCTGTCACAGCATATACACTATTCAAAAAAGTAGGGGATACCGTATTTTGTGATCAAAATGTTCACATATACAAAGGGATACGAAACCATGTTGTATAGTTCCTTAACGATGAAGCATTTCCAATGAAAATCATCACCCAAACAATCAGTCACACTCTCACGATCTGCACGGGATGCCACTGATGATCAAGGGTGTTGTGCCACTTTGCATGCCTCTGAATTGGAAGGTTAGAACCACTCTAGCGGAAAAATTTGAAGAGAAAACATCAGATAATCAGTTGTTGAAGTCGTTAATTAAACAAAGACCATGCGCCATCTAACACACGATGAGAGGTTACGTGCCCTTGGCATGCTACATGTTGGCACAAGACAGGTTGCTGTGGCAAGGGCAGTGGATGTTTCCCAGTCTGTTATCAGCAGATTATGGTCCAAACATCGTGGTACTGGGTCTGTTCAGCATAGACCAAGATCAGGTCGACCAACAACTCAGGCTCAGGACAGTTTCATCCGCAATATTGCCTGTTGAAATCGTCTGGTAACAGCAAATCAGATAAGGCCTCAACTTCAAAGGGATACTGGCTTGGTGATGAGTGGCCAGGTCATCAGAAATCGACTGCACAGATTTCACTTACACGCCTGACGTTCTCGTGTCATTCCCTGTTTAAGGGATCGTCAAATTAGGACCCGACTCCAATGGTGTCGTCACCATCAACGCTGGGATAATCGCCGATGGAACCACGTAATGTTCTCAGATGAGTCGAGGTTCACTGTGGACTTCCTGGACAGATGCAGGAGGATTTGGCGCCTACGTAACGAACGTTTCCATAACGTTAACGTCATCAGACATGATCGATATGGGGGTGGATCTGTAATGGTGTGGGGAGACATCAATTGCCGGCAGAACAGACTTGCATGTTGTTGCTGGACATGTCGCAGGACAGTACTACCGGGGCAACATCTTGGCACCCCATGTTGTGCCGTTTGCACGTTGTTATGGCTGCCGTTTCATCTTTCAAGATGACAATGCCAGATGTCATAGGGTCAGAATCATTACAGTTTATCTCCAACAGCAGAATACCACCATATTACCATGGCCCGCACTCAGTCCGGACCTTTTCCACATCGAGCATGTCTGGGGCATGCCTGAACAGCGGCTATGCCAACCTCCTACCATTGTTCAAGAACTTGCTGCAGCATTACAACAGGAATGTAATAACCTTCCCCAAAATGACCTGGGACGTCTCGTTAGGAGTATGCCACGCCGAATCCGAGCTTGTGTGGCCAACCTTAATATTTTTCTGTCATTTGTGTCCTTCCTGACCTCATGATCTGCATTTCCTTGTCCTTGTAAATCTAATATGCCCTACTTTTTTAACATCTCTTATAATTATTCAGGACAAAACCCAGAATTAGCCCTATTTATTTTTTTTGCTATTACGTCTAGTTTTAACCTATTTCATCAAATGTTTTAAAAGTGTCGTTTGGTCTATGACGAAAACATTTATAGAATATATAGAAATATTTATTTTTCAGAATTCTTTAAATTTTCGTATCAATTCAAAGAAGTGTTTGCAAAATAAATTGTGAATCTCATAGTATGTTCATGTAAATACAAAAGTTTGATATTTTGATGGTTATCATGGCAACAATTTATATTGTGCTCCTTTGTTAGCTGACCAGTTTTGGTATTCTTATGAGGCAGATTTTATTCAACGACTTCTACACGAGGAGAAAAAAATCTGTAACTTTCTGTGTCCTTCAACTCCACATTTAGATATATCAACGACGTTTATCTATTAGCAATAATCATTTTCATTCATATGTGCAGTCGATATACTCCACTGAACTCGAAATAAAAGACACAACAGTCTTCCACGTCTGCTTCGTAATTAGACATTTTATTGAATATAGATAGTAATTTTATGACAAACGGGATGATTTCAGATTCTCCATCGTCACATTCCATATTGATAAAGCAATATTCCATCATCACCTGCATATTCTGTTTATGTCTCTCAACTGATTCGATACGCAAAATCTTGTTCTGTGTGTGATCAGTTTTAAAGCGAGACAGGCTACTAGCAAAGTGGATGTTACAGGGGTTTCAATAGTCTCGTTTAAAGTCCGCATTTCGCAAATTTTATGATCTAGTTTGGCAATACAACCTGTCATTGAGTCTAATGCTGTCTTTAACACACCAAGTTTGACTACGGGTGACTCCGTTTACCTGATCAAGATAAAGGGCTCGCGGCGGGTGTGACCGGTCAACAGGGGATGCTTACTTTATCTGATCCCACCTCTGGTATATCCAGGGGTCCGTTTTGCCCAACTCCTAATTTTGTATTCCTTATAGGAGTATGAGAGTGATCACTGTTCGGTATCCTCAACTTTTCAAATAAAGATTGATTGATTGATTCGGGATTTACGCCGTGTTGGCAATATTTCAGCCATTTTACGTCGATTAAACAACTGAAATATGGTTGGTTATGTTTGTTTGTTTGCTTTACGTCCCGTAGAGAATTTTTCACTCATATTGAGACGTCACCAGCTGTAGGTGAAGTACCACAAATTTAGACCTATGCTTAGCGCTCAGGGCCGTAGCAGTGAGGGTTCTTTAACGCGCCAACGCCTACCGTGACACGGGACCTCCGTTTTTAGGGTCATATCCGAAAGACCCGTGATTCTCACTTCTAAATGCCGAGCGTTTGGCGAAGGAGCAATCACTACCTATTTTTCATCTTAGGTTTGACACGGCACGAGCGGGGCTCGAACTCAAGACCTCCCATTTTTTTAGAAATAGTATTCGCTATACTGTTAGATATATCTTTCTTATCCGTGATTATAGAATATTGCTTCATAAATATGGAAAGTTGATGTTAAGTCATCCCTTTTGTTATTAAGTTGAGTTTTCAGTTTGCCGTAAACATCTATATTCAAGTACATATTGAAGTATGAAGCAGATATTAATCAACATCTGTATAAAAGGTCGTCGATGTATGGAAATGTATGAAAAAGGCCACAGCAAAAGAATTTCTCTTCTCTTGAAGAAGCTTTTGAATAAATTGTGCCTCAAAGAAATATAAAAACCGGTAGGCTTTAAAGGAGCATAATTTGAGCCCACTGGGATTTCAATATACTGTTGGAAGACTTGATCACCACGTTGATATTGTCAACGTGAATCCCCAGCATCTTCTTAAATATCAACTTTAGAATTCTTGTGTGCATAATCAGAATGGTGTTTAACAAAGTAATATTTTGAATGACTGATCACTATGAGATATGAATCCCCGAAGGCCTGTGTACCAACCTTTGCACGATTCTTAGGTGTAACAGTGTTTCAATATCTAAAAATCTCCTTGCTTGCTACAATACACTTGTCATCTGGTACGATGTCAATGGAGAGCCATTGATATGACAAAAATGGACCATTAACAAATCTCAGTTTGAGATCTGAATTACAAGAAAGTATCTAACACGTCAAAACACAATTAATTTGGACTCTATTGATTTTGCTGACTGAAATAACCATGCCCTTTCCGTAATACTTCACTATATTCTCAGACTCCCTATTTTGTCTACAGTCTATAAGTAATATGAATATTGATCATCCATATATTTTAGACATTTTAAATCAGTAGTATCTTCTAACTAAACCAAGTAAAATAGTTTAGTTCTGCTGGATTCCTAGTCATATTGGAATCCATGGTGACAACAAAGCAGACAAAAAGGCATCCATGGTGACAACAAAGCAGACAAAAAGGCACAAAATGCACTACAAAATGATATTGTACATTTTAAAATTCCTCACAGATTTGAAATATAACATAAAAGTATAAGTAAATGATATACTTATATATGTATATGTAAATGAGACTTTTACAGAAAAAATTGATCTTTTACAATATAACCAATTCATATACACAAAATGATATATATTTTTACCTGTTTACGTATTTTTAACTTTTAAATTTTAAAGGGTGCCCCGTGTCAAGGATTACAACCCCCTTGGCACGTAGAAGATCGTTTCCTTGATTTTCGAAAAAGAGTAGGCTCACGGGGGGCTGTCAGGGAAACTCCAGCTTTCATAACCAACTATATTTCAGTTGCTTAATCGCCGTAAAATGGCTGCAATATTGCCAACACGGCGTAAAACCCGAATCAATCAATCAATCCGTATAGACTACTGATCTGTTTTAGAAAAACGTGAGTTGAATTTAACTGCGTCTGTACTTAATTGTAAGTCAGAAAGGTGCAGGCTATTTTGAACTGTTCTTTGATGCTACTGATATTTGGCTAATTCTAAGACAATTCAGTTGCAAATGCAAATCCAAGTAGTAAACGCTATTTTAATTATGTTACTGTCTCCATAACACCCCCAATTTTGAATCTGATGGTTATTTTTTGTGGGTTTTTTTAAAACCTGGTATCATGTGTATATAATGATAGACCTCAATGGATCACTTTTAAGTTGTAATTCAAGGCTGACGACTACACTTTAGTTGTAGAATGTGCAAAAAAAATTGATGCTTATAAAAGCTAACAAAAATAACTATATAATATAAATGATCTATTGAATGCGACCAAGATAATGGCAAATTAAACTGTGATCTGCAGTTGATAAATGCATTAATGGCTTTGTCGTTAGAAACTTTTGTGTCGTTTGAGAGACTAGCATAGAAAGAATTATATGTCTTTCAAAAGTGTCCAAAATATACTAGGCACTTGATTTGAAAAATGAGCCAACAGCTTGAACCCGTTCCACTGCAAACGAGAGATTGAATCGATCCGCTATCTCACTTAAGCAAAATCCTCCATAGACTGTGTTAAACTGAATATTGAACTTTGAAGAAAACTACGAACTCTCTCATCAAATTAATTATCCTGGAAATCCATTGATAGTGATGTAGTTTAAAGACACCAGGCTCTTAAATAACCGTCAAGAATTTTGACAGTAAAACTGATGGATGCTACCATACAAACAGCATGTAAATGTCTTACCTGCTGGTAAAGCCTTTGTAATGAATGACAATGAATATGCAAGCGACTGCTTTCATGTGATGGTAGATTTCCATTGAATTTCATATATTTCTTCCGGTAAAGCTTCAACTTTCTCTTTTGGTATAAAAATTAATTAACTGAATTTATACCTGAATTCAAGAACACGATATATGTAACTGAAACATCGGTTTTTCATCTGAAAAAGGAACACCTAATTCGTTACAAATTTGTTGAAACGAACTCATCAAAAGTATTACATGTAAATTGTATAATTAATTCCGAAGTAAATAATCAATGAAATGATGAACACTATTTTCAAGTTGGACTAAGTGTACATTTCTGAAGCCAAACGACACTGGAAAATATCTCAAACAAACCGAGATATGGGACAACCCTTTGGTGAACATCTGTCCACGTGCTATTTATCAAAGAAATTAAAACCTAAAGGTCTGATTGGTAATACCCCGAATGCTTTTGAAATATACATTTCCCCTATCAGCGCCACTAAACCAAGTCTTTGAACCATGCTTGATCAAACGATAATTAACTGACGGTGCAAATTACAGGATTCATGAATTCAATAATACATACCCTTTGTCAGTGTGAAGCAGATAAGTCGGTGGTTAACCTCCAATTCTGCGATTGATTGATTGTTTGTTTGTTTTACGTCCCGTCGAGAATTTTTCACTCATATTGAGACGTCACCAGCTGTAGATGAAGTTCCACAAATTTAGACCTATGCTTAGCGCTCAGGGCCGTCGCAGCGAGGGTTCTTTAACGCGCCAACACCCACCGTGACAAGGGACCTCCGTTTTTAAGGTCATATCCGAAAGACCCGTGATTCTCACTTCTAAATGCCGAGTGTTTGGCGAAGGAGCAATCACTACCTATTTTTCGTCTTAGGTTTGACGCGACCATGGCTCGAGCGGGGCTCGAACCCACGACCTCCCGGTTACGAAGCGAACTTTCAGCTGGTTACGTCTCGATATGAGTGAAAAATTCTCGACGGGACGTAAAACAAAGTAACAATCAATCAATCTGAATACCAAGCATTTGGTGAAAAAGCAATCACTACTTATTTTTACATCATAGGTCTATCGCCGTCATTGTATGAGCGAGGTTCGAACTCACCTCCTGGTCACTCAGCTACCGTGACCGTCCTGTTTGGATGTCTATTTGGATTAGAAACCCTCCTTTGACGTATTATAGCTGGTTTGATTACTGTAACTGTAGGGTGTGCTGATACAGACTGTAAAGTTTTCGTTCAAACACAGCTGATTAACTCACGCCACCACAATATTTTGCTTTTGAATGACAGAAAGACATGATAAATCATCCTATAACAACCTATTGAGTATTGATCAACTGGTAACCAAGCGAGTAAGATTTAAGCACTGACCTACAAAGTCATTTCCTTAAACACTATGCAGCCCATCATCGTCCCAGATGCACAGCCTCATATTCGAGAGAACGCTACGCTTATAACAAATCGAAAATGTACAATAACAAACGTTCGGCATTTAGACGTGAAAATCACGGGTCTTTCGGATATGACCTTAAAAACGTCTCATATTGAGACGTCACCATTGCCGGTGAAGGGCTGCGTAATTTAGTCTATACTCGGCGCTTACGGCCTTTATCCACCTACCTGTTCTTGTTCTTCGTCTTCTTTTAACTATAGTCCATCTGGACATGTCATTGCTGGTAATGTTGATATAGTTAAAAATGAAGATCTAAAATCACTTAAAAGGTCCTAAATTCAGAGAACCTCGGTCTTTCAATTGGCGACAGAACTTCATCTCTATTTTGAATTCTGTCGAAGATTATGCCAGACGATGGGCTCAATCTGAAAAAAGAACTTGATACCTTGTCAGAATGGATAAAAATTATAAGAGGAATATCAAAATCCAGTATCAGACATGTCAAAACAAAAATGGGTACCATCTATCCTTCTGTGTTTAGTTACAACTGGGCATTAATTCCACATTTATTAATTGTAAGAACGTTTGCCAGTTTACTTTCGGAAGGTCGGTGGTCTCTTCCCAGGTACATTGTATCTGGGTTCTCTCCTCCACCTACAAAAACTGGATGCCACCAGATAACTGAAAATTGTTGAGTGTGGCGGAAAACAATAAACAATCATAAACAAACAAATTCACAACATTAAAACGTATGATGTTACAAGACTTTACACGACCATACCTCATGATAAATTAAAAAACTACACTTTTTTGACACCACAGACAGTGAGTTACATCGTCAACAAAAATGCTAAAAGGATATATTCATATTCATTGATTGGTCATCCCAAAAATTATTTTGTTAAACACCTCTCTGACTCCACGCACAAGTACTCTGAAATTGATATTAAAAATATGCTTCCTCGTTGATAATATTTTCGTAGTCTTTGGCGATCAGGTCTTCCAACAGTCTGTTGGAATTCCCATGGGCACGAATTGTGCTCCTTTGTTAGCTGGCCTATTTTTCATATTCTTATGAAGCAGAATTCATTCAAAAGCTTCTACATTAGAAGAAAAAATATCTTGCTGTGGCCTTCAATTCGACATTTAGATATATCGACGTTTTGTCTATTAACAATGATCATTTTCATTCATATGTCGATTCGATATATCCCAGAGAACTTGAAATAAAAGACACCACAGAGTCTTCCACCTCTGCTTTGTACTTCGATATTTTACTGAAAATAGATGCCGGTGGCAAACTAACAACTCAACTTTAAGACAAACGGGATGATTTCAACTTCTCCATCGTCAACGTCCCTTATCTATGTGGCAATATTCCATCATCGCCTGTATATGGTGTTTATATCTCCCAACTGATTCGATTCGCAAGAGCTTGTTCTGCATATGATCATTTTTTAAATTCAGGCGGGCTACTGACAAAGACGTTGATGTTACAGGGGTTTGTACAGTCTCGTCTAAAGTCAGCATTTCACAAATTTTATGGTCGTTATAATGATCTACTTTGCAAGTACAATTTACCATTAAGTCAAATGCTGTCTGATATGTTTCATACCTATTATTAGGCCGTTCTTGATACACTGATTCTGACTACGGATTGCTCCGTTTACCTGATCGGAATATAGGACTCATCACGTGTGTGACCGGTCGACAGAGGATGCTTACTCCTCCTAGGCACCTGATCCCACCTCTGGTATGACCAGGGGTCCGTGTTTGCCCATCTCTCTGATTTGTATTTTCTATAGGAATTACGAAATTGAATACTGTTAGTTATTTTACCTTTTCATCGATCCACACCTGCTGCGACATGGGGCCTCAATATGCAGTATCACCCGAAGGACCGCCATACTTACGACAAACAAGGGATACTGAGGGTCTATGCTGACCCGGAACTCGAATTGTGTCCATGCCCCTTTCAATTATATGTTCTGAGCGATCTTGACCTTTACAAGTTGACCTGTGTTTGAAAGTCATTTATGATCAATACCTGTTCAGAAACTGTTGCAAAAAAAACCAAAAACAAAAAACAAACAAACGGAACATTATATGTTCTGAGTAATCTTCTAAAGTTGACCTTTCAAAAATGACTTCGAGAGAACTAGGTTAAAAAAACGTTCTTGGCTCGTTTGTGATCGATTTCTGATGAAAGGTGTAGGAGATACGAGACAGCGACTTCATGTTCCTCCGAAATTTTTTTAAATAAAATGTCCGTCGAATTACAGATTAAAATTTTGCTATAATAAGGCAATGAATCTGAAATAAATTGAAATAGAAATTAATATGTTGATCTAATGCAACTTCATACCTAAAACCGGTCGCGGTAGCTCAATGGTAGTGTTCACTTCGTAACCGGGCCGCGTCAATCCAAGACGTAAACATAGGTAGTGATTCCCCCTTCGCTAAACACCCCATGGGGATCCGTGTTGTTAGAATAGGTCCTCAGTACCCCCTTGCTTGTCGTAAGAGGCGACTAAATGAGGCGGTCCTTCGAATGAGACAGTAAAAAACGAGGTCCCGTATCACAGCAGGTGTGACACGTTAAAGATCCCTCCCTGCTCAAAGGGTATAAGCGCCGAGCATAGGCCTAAATTTTTCAGCCCTTCACCGGCAATGGTGACGTATCCATATGAGTGAAACATTCTCGAGAGGGACGTTAAACAATATATAATCAATCAATTATAAAACAGAGGTTTCGTGTCATGGCAGGTGTTGGCACGTTAGCCCTGAGCGCTAACCAAAAGTCTAAATTTGTGGTACTTGACCTAAAATTGGTGACGTGTTAGTAGGTGGTGAAAAATTCTCGACGGGACGTAAAACAAGCAACCAACTAACCAACCTTTATCATACAGAAATGCTACCATCACGGTTGTTGCAGAGATCAGAGAAATGCCGCGTCCACTATGTACCGAATAATCAATAGATTACCAAAAACTTTCACAAGAAAAATATAGAAGTTTAAAATGTAATACTGAGACGGTATCGGCTTCATGTCTTCGTCCTGATTAGACGTTGTGTTTTGCCTTAAAACATACAGCTTGTTTAAATGTCTATCTACATGTATTAATGGGATTTTAATTCGATTTGATACAATAAAATTGATAACTGATAATTTAATTTCACTAGATCTGTAAAAAATATTAATCAATGTATGTTAAATTTGAATATAAATTACTGAAGGATGTTTTACATTCAACGAGAAAGCAATCATGTGGGTTCCGAATTGATCGATGCACTTGTTCAGAAACAAGGCGATGCACAGAAAAATTGACCCTCTTCCACGGTGTGTAGTGTTTTTGGGCTTTGTAGTCAGAGCAGATCAGCTCACCAAACACCTTTCATTATTAGAGACCTTAGAATCGGCATTTAGAAGCGAGAATCACGGGTCTTTCGGGTATGACCTTTAATATAGGAGGTTCCGTTGGCACATTAAAAGCCTTCACTGATACCAACACCACAGCTGGTGACGTCTCAGTATGGGTGAAACATTCTCGACGGAACGTAAAATAAACAAACAACCAGTGAATCTATTGCTATAGCTAGAAAAGATCTTGTCATCGGAGATTTAATTTTCTATGAGACAGCTATTCAGAAATCTTTTTTAAAAAGCAGAGCATTATAAAGCGTAAATATAAACTGAATTAACGCAATTTGCAAAGTGTGAAAAATCGAACGAATAACCATAGTAAGTGAACATGTCAATCAATTTTCATACACCGATGAATACATTTCTTTAAAGAATTTATCACACAGAAAAAAATAATATTAAATTGATCTAGTGTTTCATAGCCTCTTAGACTTAATTAGTGAACTGAATAAGGCCAAATCAATATAAGTACTACTCTAACATGGAGGGATCGGCAATTTAATACCAATTGTGTTTTTCATATTTTCAAATTAAAGCACTAAATGTTTCTTTACATCAACGGTGAAATAATCTATATGCTAAAAAGTAACTGGTATTTATGATAAGCTGTCCGTCCAAATGGCAATGAAATTAGGCTCAAAATTGCATTCGCTTCGTAACCGGGAGGTCGTGAGTTCGAGCCCCGCTCGTGTCATGGCCGCATCCAACCTAAGACGAAAAATAGGTAGTGATTGCTCCTTCGCCAAACGTTCGGCATTTACAAGTGAGAATCACGGGTCTTTCGGATATGACCTTAAAAACGGAGGTCCTGTGTCACGGTAGGCGTTGGCACGTTAAAGGACCCTCACTGCAACGGCCCTGAGCGCTAAGCATAGGTCTAAATTTCTGGTACTTCACCTACAACTGGTGACGTCTCAATATGAGTGTTTTACGTCCCGTCGAGAATTTTTCAAAGAAAGAAACAATCCAAATTGCTACACCCAACGACCGTGGTTATTGAACAATATAGTTTACTCCATTTTAATCATCCCGTGGTTTTTTAATCGATATCATTAGTCGTGTTAATGTTGATCACAGAACTGAAAACTCCCAATTCAAAAGACTTCACTGTAATTGAATAATGACTGAAAACAGTTGCATTCACTCCGGCTACATTTCTGGTGGGACGTAATCACATATTACTTTATTTAATTCTATTCGTGGAGTGTGGAACTTTTATCAAGTTTATGTAACAGGTTGCATGGAAGAATAAATCTTGTAATTTCAGTGAAAAAAGAGAAAGCATTTCATATTGCGCAGAATGGTATTTCGGATGAGATTTTAAGGATGATGTTCCATGTCACGGAACAAGGTCCACATCGCCTTGTATAATTGACCTAAAGCTGATGACGTTTAATCTGACAAAAAATTCCCAATGAGACATAAAATAACCATCAACCAAATCAATCAATCCTTACCAAAATACATCAAAATACTAACAACAGGAAGTTCCGTAGGTTCTAATATTCAACGATCGTTCAAAAATTTCATAAAATGGGGGCGAGGTGGATAGTTAAACAGGTTATATTTTGCGCGTACATTCCTTTAATATGAGGAGTTAATTGTGATTAAGATATCTTTAATTACTATACAGTAAGCAAAATTCGTTAGTAGAAACGACCTTACGGATAAGAATAACGACCTTTAAAAAGATTTTTCATGCATGTACTTGTCTGGACTCAACTCCCATTATCACATCAAGACCACTTGAATATATCACTAATTGTGTGAATCCGCAGAAATAGTCTTGAATCTATAAAACACTGAACACTCTTTTTGTATTTCATATAAAAAAAATAAATTAAACCCTAAACAACGCAGTGCAAATTGACAACTATTATGTTTATTGCATTTTAATGTTAATTTTGAATACGCATGATTCATATCTTCAGATTATACAAAGAAAAGGTTAGGATAACTAACAGCATTCAATCTCGTAATTCATATAGAAAATACAAATCAGAGAGATCGGCAAACGCGGACCCCTGGTCATACTAGAGGTGGGATCAGGTGCCAAGGATTGATTGATTGTTTGTTTGTTTGTTTGACGTCCCGTCTACAATTTTTCACTCATATTGAGATGTCATCAGCTGTAGGTGAAGTACCACAAATTTAGACCTATGCTTAGCGCTCAGGGCCGTAGCAGTGAGGGTTCTTTAACGTGCCAACGCCTACCGTGACACGGGACCTCCGTTTTTAAGGTCATATCCGAAAGACCCGTGATTCTCAATTCGAAATGCCGAGCGTTTGGCGAAGGAGCAATCACTACCTATTTTTCGTCTTAGGTTTGACGCGACCATGGCTCGAGCGGGGCTCGAACTTACGACCTCCCGGTTACGAAACGAACGCTCTAACCACTGAGCTACCGCGAACAAGACAATAAAAATAAATAAACAAAAGACATTGGATTATGCATTGGAAAACAAATAATATTTACTTATGATTGGTTGCTACAATCTCTAGAGAAAGTTTCATCATGTAGCTGAAAGTGTAGGTCCGGATCAGATCTATTATCAAATTATAATACTTAATCTAAATTATAATACTTAATCTACCAAAGAACGTCTTCTGCAAGTCTTTAACGTGATCTGGGAAAGTGGTAATTCCCCCATCTTTCTGGTCGCAGGCTACAATTATACCTATTCCAAAATATGGAAAGGTATCACTCAGGTCCTAACACTCATTGACCAATAGCCTTAACAAGCTGCGTTCGTTAAACTATGGGACGGATGATCAATGAACGCTTAGTATGGTTTCTTGAAACTTATAACAATTTAATAGATGCACAATGTGGTTTCGGGAAAATTTGAGGCACAATCATCCAATTAATAAGACTTAAAACCTAAATCTGAGATCCCTTTGTGCACAAAGAGCATCATATCTTTATATGTTTTAACTTTGAAAAATATATATTATACCACATGGAATACGATATTTCAAAAAGATCTTTTTATAATATTGGTCTTAAAGGGCATTACCAAACTTCATCAGGATTTTTTAAAGTAGCATATATTTCAGTGTACGCTTAGGATCTACATTTTCAGACAAGTTTGAACAAGAAACATGGGTGTCACAATGAAGTATTTTATCGATTACATTATTTAGTATCAAAATAAAAAAAAGTCTAGATGGAGTACTTAACAAGAGTACCGAAAGCGGTATAAAATACCCTCGTGAAACGCTTATATAGGATGTTTTTCTTAAGCCGTGGTTGGTAGAACTTCGCTTCAGGTATCACTTTGACATACTTTTTTTTAAATTAAAAATTGTTGAGAATAAAAATCCTTGTACTATGCACATCTTCAAATTGTTTACAAATGTTCTAGGTTAAAATGACAAACCATTTCCTTTATTTTATATATTTCCTCAAAACGGACCGAGTAATGTTTTAAAAAAAAATTGAAGGAAATCAAAAGCCTTTTCAATGGTTTGAAATTTTACATGTTTTAAATATTTCATTTTTTAACTTTCATTCTTTTGAATAAATTTTCATTTCAATTTAATTGCAGAATCTGAAACATGAGAATTAAATTTTATTCACAATTACTTGCTACTTGTTTGTCTTGTTACTTCATAACCTATTGAATTTTATTACTGACCATACAAGACAGGTTTTTCTTGTTTAAAGTAATTATGTTACTATTTATAGACTGGTCACTCTAGTTTAGTCACATGATATTTTTTTTGGAGGGAAATTTTCCATTGAGGACTAGTTTTCTGTTTCATACCGAAGCGGTGTAAATTCCTTGTGCATATTTTTTTTCTTCAGGTGATTGGATTTTTTTTTGGAATGATTTTATTTACCCAGCAGGTTAGTGTTATACTGATTATGCACTATCTATTTTAAGTTTTGAGAGATTGCATGAATGATAGAGTATGTATGAGCTAGGGAGTGGCTGATCTTTGTAAATTAGTATGAATGCTATGATATTAATTAGATTCAAATTAATTGTTTTACTTTTAGAGGAGAAATTAAATACATTACTGTTTAAAGTATTTAATTAGAGGATATATTCATTAACACATAGTAAACTATACATGTACATATTTGATATATTATTTTAATTACATTTAGAACATAGAGTAGGAGCACTGATAGGACCTTTGCACCTCATGGGAGGTAAGATTAATTGTAGAAGGGTTAATTTTTATTATAAATGAAGTGTTTCACTTGAATGATGTTAAAAGTATATAGAGCCAGATTTCTTTTTGTTCAACTTATGTACTTATGCAGTTTTGCATGACTTTTCTATAATACGGAATATGTTCAGTTTGTGTTAATCAGGAACTATTTATTTTGATAAGTTTATCTCTATAAGCTTATGGCAAAGGTTATTGATTTAGGAAATTATTATAATGTGTAATTTCTATATATTTTACCTCATATTTTAATATTTTGGCAAAGACCTTGTTTGCATAGTTTTGATACAGAGCGTGTAACAGAGACTGAATTGTGCCTCTGCTGAGAATCGAACCCGGGACCTCTGGCACGACAGTCCAGTGCTCTACCTCCTCACTTGGAATTTGTGTTCGCCGGACAAATTATGTAACCCCCGTGGAATATTAATTTTTCAAATAAAGGGACAAAAGTCCTGCAAGAGAAGAGGAAATGGATTACACCATGATCTAGAGTGACCCACAAAGATTGATTGATTATATATTGTTTAACGTCCCGCTCGAGAATTTTTCACTCATATGGAGACGTCACCATTGCCGGTGAAGGGCTGCAAAATTAAGGCCTATTCTCGGCGCTTATGCCCTTTGAGCAGAGAGGGATCTTTATCGTGTCACACCTGGTGTGACACGGGGCCTCGGTTTTTGCGGTCACATCCGAAGGACCGCCCCATTTGGTCGCCTCTCACGACAAGCAATTCTAATAACCCGGATCCCCACGGGACTACCCACAAAGGAGCTACATAGCAAGTTTTAGCTTGTTATGTGTCAGAGAAATGAAAATATAGACATCACTGTACGATAATGCGTCCCGTTTAAAGACGGGTGGATAAAAACGAATATCATAGAAATTTACCTGGTATTTGTCGATGATATTTTACTCTTGTTATAAATTTAATAAATATGAATTCTATTATGAGTGAAAACTAGTTATGTCTGAACAAAATTGGGCTGATTTAAATGGTTTCAAATTCTCTAGAACTAAAATCGCATGCATGCATTTCTGTTCTAAATGATCCACAATTACAATTAAATGGTAGTCCAATTAAACTTGTAAAAGATGTAGGAGATAGTTTGTATGTTAAGTTTGTTTGTTTGTTTGTTTTACGTCCCGTCGAGAATTTTTCACTCATATTGAGACGTTGTATGTTAAGGCAAATGAACCACAAAGAATAAAACTTATCTTAAAATATATGATTAAATTAAAAACAATCCTGAGAATCCCTTTATATACACAGTTTGAAGATTTAGATGACAAAAATAAGACACATAAATTGAATTGGTCTACGAACTAAGATAAACATATATACATAATTCTAACTTAATTTGAACATTGTAAAGCCCTCAACACGTTCTTAAATACCACCATAGACAAAAACCAAAATACACTGTCGTATATACGCGTTCAGTATTTGGATGAGGTGAAAATGATGAGAAATGTGGAACAGTGCATGGTATGTAATCCTTTTCAGGTTGAGAGTGCGGTAAGTATAATATTAAATACTCGGAATTTTCATCTCTTTTATATGCATTTTAATGAAATCTACGCGTGTTCACTTCGTAAAAAAACTCGTTGACGCAATAATTTTTCGATACACGTCATTCTTACCCGTTTACTAAGTTTTCATTTCTGATTATTAAAGTAATATTATGTATATAAAATATGAAGCGACAAACTTAAAAAAAAATTAAACAAATAAAATGAATAAAAAATAATGTGCTTCCCATACAATGTTTGAAAACACATATCAGTGTATGTACCCGTCAATGAATATAATCACAATCTTCCAGTTTGGATTCCTAATCAACTTTTTGGTTTGCATATTCTACAGTTTCAAATTTCTTTTTCTGGTCACGTCTCAATATGAATGAAAAATTCTCGACAGGACGTAAAACAAACAAACAACAAAAAAACAACTTTTTCTTAATCAGTTTCCGTGCTGCTAATGCCTTCCATGATGTTATAGAACAGGGCTGAAACGTACGCTATCGTGACTGTCTGCACGACAGTTTCATCACTTCTCATAAATATGCATGATGCGATTCGCAATCTCTGATCTTCCGAGCAAAACCTGTTGGTAGCTGCGGGAATGTTACAACGGTTGTTCTTCCACGCCAGGTATTCGGATACTAAGAACCGGGTCAAAGATTTCTGGGATAAGTACACAATATTCACTCTCATCTTAGCTATAATCGTGCTTTATTCTTATCAAATTTTGGATATTCAATGTACACGACCGTTTTATTTTCCGAAGTTTCTGAGGAATGAACGAGTGTTTAATTTTACTCGCCTATATCTTGTGAAGGAGATCGAGATTTGATTTGATTTTGATATTCATACATGGAAGATCAATCAGAAAAAATTGTTTTCTGCAAAAAAAAAAAAAAAAAAAAAAAAAAAAAAAAAATACTAACTTCTAGTTTTCCCTTATGAATAAAAATTCACCCACGTCGACTTTCCAGGTATACTTGGTCCGGTGATTTTGACGTAAAATAATCGCGATCAGCTTGATTATTCATAGGCTTTTAAATGAATCTCAATGTATGGCTACCAATAAAAAGAGGGTAGGACGGGAATCTAGCATATATATGAAACTTGAATCTACACTTGTATACAAGCTGCAAATGCTGAAATATTTGATGATTGAGTTAAAGATTAGGGTCGATTCTGTACAATGTGGTATTGTTCTGATTTACTTTATGAAGAATATTTCAATATACAACATGCATGGGATTAATACATAAACTTTAAGGATGTCAATACCTTAACATTGAATAGGGATTTATGAAGATTTTCTTTTTATCCTAGGCCTACTGTGCGATCTTCATTACACTACAGTTTTCCCATTGTTTTTCTTTTTAATCAGCAGCTTTATTTCTTTTCGAGCGAAATCCTACGCATTACGAATTTGTATCTGTATTTAGTGTTTTTCCTGCTTGTCAAAGATTAGAGTAAAATCGAACTGCAGTATTGACGAAATTTGTGAGATTCCGAGGTCTTCGCATGAGGTCTAAATATATGGGCCAAAACCTCTGGTAACCCAATTTTCTGCTTTAATGCCTCTTCAGACAGTTATAAAATCTACTGTCTGAAGAGACTTTAAAGCCGAAAGCGCTTACAGTGGAATGAAATTAATTCGAAATTTGTGTTTCTGACTATTTACGATTTTTAACTTTTAGGATGGGAAGTTAAAGGGTGCCCCGTATCAAGGATTACAACCCCGTAGCGTAGCGTGTTTTGTCAAAGTTGGGGATTGGGTTTGGATTACACTGAACCCTTCAAGGAAACCTAATATTTCCCCATTCGCTAAATCTGATGGAGGTGTCGAAGTAGGCAAGGTTCTCTTCATCGGTGCAATCTTACATTTTCACTATCATTTTATTAGTCATGAAAAATCAGAGAGAGAGAGAGAGAGGGGGGGGGGGCTGAGGTTAAGAAGACAAATTCTATTACATCGTACTCTAATTCACACACTCGTCAGGGTTAGGGTTGATGTACTTCGATGTATTTTTTCCGCGATAAAGAGACAAACAGTATTGATCCATCTCGATTAATCTTTTTTGTCTCTAAACCAATAGATGATAGTCTTTGCATACTTAGTAGGCAGTTTTTGGTATATGTCGCTTTCAGAAGCGCATTTTAAACTGCTATAAATATTGGCATAACTTAGTCGGACTAAATGACGCCCAGATATACGCCTTTTTGAGAAACGGGGTCCGTAAGTCGTCGAACTTCCTTTTTCGTATCCGGGGAGCAGTTGTAGCGAATGCAATGCCCTCTGGTGTAATATTAAGATATAAAATGACAAATGCAATGAAGCATAATAGGATTAGCAAGGAAAGCGAAACAACAGATTGAATCTCTATACAATTAAGAATGTTTGATCAGTAAAATCTTTATTAAAATTTAAAATGTAACGAATGCAAGAATGGAAAAAGGTAACATGGAATTAAGGATGTCATATTTATCATAATCAATTGATTGATTGATTGATTGATTATTTTACGTCCCGTCGAGAAATTTTCACTCATATTGAGACGTCACCAGCTGTACGTGAAGTACCACAAATGTAGACCTATGCTTAGCGCTCAGGGTCGTAGCAGTGAGTGTTCTTCAACGTGCCAACGCCTACCGTGACACAGGACCTCCGTTTTTAAGGTCATATCCGAAAGACCTGTGATTGTCACTTCTAAATGCCGAGTGTTTGGCGAAGGAGCAATCACTACCTATTTTTCGTCTTAGGTTTGACGTGGCCATGGCACGAGCGGGGCTCGAACTCACAACCTCCCGGTTACGAAGCGAACACTCTAACCACTGAGATACCGCTACCGGTTTCTATCATAATCAAAGATGTAAGAATGAAGCAAGACGATTAATTGATTATATATAAGTCCCTCACGAGAATTTTTCACACATATGGAGACGACACCGTTGCCGGTAAACAGCTGCAAAATTTAGGCTTATGCTCGGCGCTTATGTCCTTTAAGCAGAGAGGGATCTTTATCGTGCCACACCTGCTGTGACACGGTGTCTCGGTTTTTGTGGTTTCATCCGGAGGACCGCCCCTCTTACGATAAGCAAGGGGTACTGAAGATCTATTCTAACAACTCGGATCCCCACGGAGATAAGCAAGACGATAGCAAATGGAAAATTGAAATATAATAATGAGACAAGGAATTAAGGATGTCATGTAGCAAAACAAAATTTAGAAATTTAGAATTAAGAATGAAAATTGAAAAGTTATAAGGTAACTTGGAATTAAATATGCCTCGTAGTATAATCAAAGTTAGAATTAAGAATACAAGAAGGGTGCATAGAATTATAGCGGTAATTCCTTTCCATATAAGTATTACAGTCCTTTTTTTAAAAAGACAGCAGTCTTGTTATAATTGTTTGTATGTATGCTGTTTTAACATTCCATTTTACAGCGTTTCTCTTATATAGAGACCTCACCAACTGATGATAAAATTCCATCAATTTTGACATATGTATGGTATTCAAAGCTGCAGCAGGAAGTGTTCTTTGTCGTGCCAACGCCTTATGTGACATGGGACTTTTCCTTTCAAGATCATATCCATGCTTCAGCAGTAGAAGCGAAATGAATAGTCACCACCCCACGCTAAATGTCTGAGATTTGATACGTGCCGCCAGGAAAAATAATTGAACATGGGATATTCTATGCACTTTTCATTGGTATTTCTTTTACTTCTCATTCTACATTTTCCCACACATAGGGAGACGTCACCAGCTTTAGATGAGGTGTCACAATTTTAGGCCAAATGCATGCAAACAACTGGGCAACCGCGACCGGTTCATAGATAATTTATCTGTTATAATCTCCCAGATTCTAAACTAATGTAAAATTCGTTTATATTCGTTTATTCATTGAGATTATAACAAGACATACAATCTGGCAAGTAGAGGGACTCCACATATATAATTAATTATGCATTTCGAAGGGGAAAATACTACTACGAGCAAAGCAATTAGTTCTATCAATTTTCACAATATTGCCGGATAGCTTCTGCAAATGTTTTAATTTCATCTCCCCATCTTTGACACCCATTTTCTATTTGGATGACGCATTGGAAGTACAAAAACATTATAGGGCACAGCTTCGCAAGATAATGTGATATTTTAGAAATTACACTGAATAAAAAATAGAATTACGTAATTTGATTTTTGATCGAATACCATACATTCAATAATGGGTTAAATTAAAAGCATCTATGGAAAGATGCAAATCGACTTACATTATTTGCATTCACCATGTGTCAATGATGTTTATTATGAATAAAAAGCCCCATAAAACTAATAAAACACGTCATAAAGAAAACATTTGTAAGGATTCCGACTGAATGGCATTTTGTTCGAGAAAAGACTACTATGCAGTGTCGATGGATTTTAATGTGACGTAAGCAGTCCCGGCAATAGGCAGATGGTGAAAAGATCCACACGTTTTCGAAGTACGACATTCAGTGTTGTAGGCAAAACTGCTGATAACAAATATCAAACTTTCAAGATCGAATTAAAGTGACGTAACATTACTTCCCATTTGTAACAGGAATGTTCTATCTGAGTTGAAATCACCCATAATGAATTTTTATGGACAAAACATTGGAACATAAAAGTAACGAGTGAAAACAACAAATCGTTTTAGGGCTGTAAAGAGTGTTCTGTAATTTTGATAACTCTTGCTGTTTATTACAACACTGAAAAGGTAAAACAGTCATTTGTTTGAGAAGTAGTTGGCCCTTGTGAATATATGAAAATCATAGCAATTGCAGTACCGTACTAATTGGGTTCATATAGAACTTGCTTGATAAGGTACATTTGTGGTCAAGGCGCTCGAGATGCAAGTAGAAAGTCCAAATAAAGCCATTTAATTAACATGGGTAGTGATGTAAAACATAAACGGTGCCAATTTTGATGCACCAGATGTGCATTTCGACAAATAATGTCTCTTCAGTGATGCTCGGCAAAAATGTTGGAAATCCGAAATCCGAACAAACTTTGAAGAACTGAAAGAACCAAAAAATGCCAAATACTGGAGCCAAATCCGGCTAAGGATCAGAGGCATACTTGAGGGAGATAGTCCTTAATTTTTAAATATGACACATGTGGGATAACATTCAACCTAATGGTAGATAGTATTTGTAAATCAGATCATTTAACGACCATATAATTTGCGAAATGCTGACTTAAATGAGACCGTTGAAACCCCCGTAAAATCAACTTATTTGTCATTAGCCCGTCTCAAATTAAAAATTAATCACACATTGAACAAGCTCTCGTGTATTGAATCAGTTAAGAGACATAGACACCATATGCAAGTAATAGTGGGATAATGCTACACAACTGTTGGAAATTGGAGAAGCTGATGTCATCCCGTTTATCACAAGGTTGAGTTTTTTCTTTGTTCACTTAAATGAAAAAGATAACTAACACTACTCGATCTCATAATTCCTATAGAATATTCAAATCTGGGAAATTGGCAAACACGGACCCCTGGACATACCGGACGTGGGATCAGGTGCCTAGCAGGAGTAAGCATCCTCTGTCGACCAGTAACGCCCGCCGTAATACCTGTATTTTGATTTGATAAATGGAGTAATCCGCAGTCAGAATCAGTGTGTCAAGAACGGGCCTAACAATTTGTATGAAACACGTCAGACAGCATTTGACCTAAAGTTGTACTGGCAAATTAGATCGTTATTACGACCACAATTTGCGAAATGCTGACTTCAGACGAAATTGTACAAACCCCTGTACCATCAACGTTTTTGTCAGTAGCCCACCTCGATTTATGATTGATTGATTATTTATTGCTTTCCGCCACACTTAACAATTTTTCAGTTATCTGGTGGCGTCCAGTTTTTGTTGGTGGAGGAGAGAACCCAGATACAATGTACCTGGGAAGAGACCACCGACCTTCCGCAAGTAAACTGGCAAACTTGCTCACATAACGCCGCGGCCGAGATTCGAACACGCGCCGATAGAGGTGAGAGGCTTTGTGACTTTGAGCCCGATGCTCTAACCACTCGGCCAGGGAGGCCCCTCGCCTCGATTTAAAAAAATGATCATATGCAGAACAAGTTCTTGCGTATCGAATTAGTTATGAGATATGAACACCGTATACAGGTGATAATGGAATATTGCTACATAGATAAGGGAAATTGACGATGGAGAGATACAATGAATCGGCACATGAATGAAAGGGAATATTCAATTTGTTAATCAATAAAATGTCGATGTTTCTGAATGAGTTGATGGGGATTTTGAATTAATTCAGCTAGGAGAGGTGTACAATTTATGCCCACGAGAAGCCCTACAGATTGTTGGATTGCTTGATTGATTGTTTGTTTGTTTTACGTCCCGTCGAGACTTTTCACACATATTGAGACATCACCAGCTGTAGGTGAAGTACCACATATTTAGACCTATACTTAGCGCTCAGGGCCGTAGCAGTGAGGGTTTTCTAACGTGCCAACACCTACCGTAACACGGGACCTCCGTGATTAAGGTCATATCCGAAAGACCCGTGATTCTCACTTTTACATGCCGAGCGTTTGGCGAAGGAGCAATCACTAACTATTTTTGTGTCTTGGGTTTGACGAGGCCATGGCACGAGCGGGCCTCGAACTCACACCTCCCGGTTACGAAGCGAACGCTCTAACCACTTAGCTACAGCGACCGGTCAGACTGTTGGAAGACATTTGGGAACTATATCATATCCTTTTTTAAAATATTAACTTCAGAGTATTGGTATGTGGATCAGAATTGTTTTTGAATGTAATTTCCAGGATGACTGATCAGAAAATATAAATATTTCTGAATAGTTTTAGTAAAGCTTTGTTCTTAATTTTTCGCGAGGAATGGATTCTATTGTGCTAACTATCAATACAAGAAGTGCTGACAAATTGTTAAACATCACGTGTTTTTTGCGCACGAATGTCAAAAACTATTTTTTACAGTTTCTCGTTATCAAGCTGGATTACGAAAGTTACCGCTTCACTGTTCAAGTGCTATGTCTGAGCAATGTCATTTCCCTCTGGCATTATTAACATTTACTGAATATGCAACAAAGCTTGCAATACATTCTATAGTCAACGAGAAAAAAAACAATGGAATATAAAATATCCACCGTTGGCTAGCGGCGTGTGTAGAGATATTCCTATATTATATACTACTGGACATATTTATATTTTTATACACATAAAACATTAGAAAAATATTTCTAACTGGTATTGATGACCGCATTTTAAGAAAAACTGTCAATTTAAAGTACAAGATTATAATGGTTTCATACTGATGCTGAATACATGCAATACTGCACTGGCGATCATTAATACATCATATAAAAAAATCTCTCTATGAAGGTCAAATCCCAGGCTCAGGGAGCATGAATTTAGCTGTGATGGTGAATAGCTTATTGCTCGTCATAATCATGCAGATATTTCATCTATCTGAGGCCCTTCGGAACCCAGGTATAATAGGTCCCCAGTACCCTTGCTTATCGGAAGAGGCGACACTAAATGTGGCATTCCTTCGGATGACACCACAAAAACCGAGGCCCCGTGTTACAGTAGGTGTGACACGATTAAGACCCTTCTCTGCTAAAAGGCCGCTAGTCTGAATTTTGCAGCCCTTCACCGGCAATGGTGACGTTTCCATATGAGTGAAAAATTCTCGAGGAGGGCATTAAATAAATATACAACCAACATACCCATAAGATTTTAAGAGCCATTCTCTGTGAGCTTGAAAATGATGTGGAAAACCATCACCACAGATTTTGATGAAATTTTACACAAAGTATACATACTTTACTCTTTTAATAATGACACCTTTAAAAATTGCATTGACTCGTGTTTCCTTGGCAACAAGACATTCAATTTCGTGTAAATACGTGATCCTCGGTGAATGTTGAATTCTCATAATTGAAATGTGTACATTAATTTTTCATTAACTCTCCCCATTAGTATTTTACTAAGCTAGGTTGTGTGTAATTTTCAACAATAAAATTAATTTCCTGGAACGTCATAACACAAAATAAATGCCTTCAAATACCAAAAAATTCAACTGAAAATGAGAGAAAATTGTTTCAATTTTGTGCAGAAACGCAGGCACTGGTGGATTGCTCTAGTATGGATAAGTATATATCGTATCTATTAATATAACGTATCAAAAATTAAAAATGTCCTATTTAATTTAAGAAAATAAATTGATTTTAAAAATTGCAGTATTGCAAAAATATGCGAGTTTTCCTTTAATCTTGATCACCTTGACTCTTGACTGGAATGTGAATTCCAAGTATATTCATGATCAAGACAAATTACGTCCCTTTCCGCGTAATGAAAGTAGAATTGTGTGAAGAGTGTTTTGGATTATTTTCATAGTTTTGAGCTGGTTTACATATTTGAATAAACTAAAAAAAATTCATTTCACATTTAAGTGTTTGTCGGAGATCGTTTTGCTTTCGATGGTTAGCTCTCAGTGATGATGTATCAGTGGATTTACGCTGCGATCGTGTTGGATTAATCAATAAATAAATGAAATTGAGGGGTGGTGTAAGGAGATTATAACAAAAATAACATTAATATTTCTGGTATATTGCAGCTTTAGTTGATGCATAAAAAATATTAGAAAATTTATAGTACATTTGTAACACTGTTCAGAAATTCTAAATGTTGATTGATTATGAAAATCTGTGACAAAATGTTTAGGAAACATTAAGCTTAATATACTAGAGTTACATGTAGCACTTGAACAGTTCCTATTTAATGTTTCCATAGAGATAAAACAGTCAGATTACTAAAACTTTTGGACTAGTCGTCAGTTGTTAAAACTGATTCAGCTGAGTATAAGAAGGTAAAATACTTTTAATTAATGTTCATGAAAAGAAATATGATTAACCAACATCAGGTTTCCATGGAAACAGGTTTCTTTAGCAACCAAACTGCAAACTGAATGCTGTATAACTGTGTTAATTAGTATATTTAGCTAGTCTATGAATACTCAAATAAAGTTATGATATTATAGAATCAATCTACTGAAGTAGATTGATATGTTTAATACAAAGAAAATTCAAACACATTCATAAAATATTTTTAAAAGTATAATCTCCTAATAATGCTTTTGATTTCAAGATTTTATAGATGGTTGTTACATCAACTTATAAATAATCCATGGAAATATTACAATAATTATTAAGATTGGTATGATATGAAAGAATACTTTCACATAATAAACACACCTTTTGCTTTCACAAACAAGTTTAAATTTATAGCAAGCAATTTTCTTCAAAAATAAAACGAATCATTTCATGGTTGTTATGGTAAAAATAACAAAGTAATTAAAGTAACTATTTTTACATAAATTTATATGTTCAAAGATGATGTGACAATGAGATATAGTTTTAATTGTCACATGGTAAAAAACAAACCTGTACTGCTTTTGGGTACAAATAGCACACTAGTTGATCTATTACAACTTTATGACATGAAATACTGAAATATGGTTGCTATGGCAACCAAAATGTTTCTGAACTTTAAGAGTATTATATTTATGCCAAATTTAATAGATTAAGGATATTGCATTGAAAAAATACTGAAATTTGACTCGTACATCCAGATTGTGAATTTTTTTTATATTACCACGGAACCAACTTTGAAACCATATAATTTTATTTAGCAAAATATGACTTTAAAATATTTTACACATTAGGGGGTAGCTCAGTGGTTAGAGCGTTCGCTTCGTAACCGGGAGGTCGTCAGTTCGAGCCCCGCTCGTGCCAAGGCCGCATCAAACCTAAGATGAAAAATAGGTAGTGATTGCTCCTTCGCCAAACGCTCGGCATCTAGAAGTGAGAATCACGGGTCTTTCGGATATGACCTTAAAAACGGAGGTCTCGTGTCACGGTAGGCGTTGGCACGTTAAAGGACCCTCACTGCTACGGCCCTGAGCGCTAAGCATATGTCTAAATTTGTGGTACTTCACGTACAGCTGGTGACGTCTCAATATGAGTGAAAAATTCTCTACGGGACGTAAAGCAAACAAACAATCAATCAATCACATTAGGGGATGAATTAAATCATACATAACTTTCATAGATTTCTGCTGGTGCATTTTTCTGTTAATGATGTCATAAAATGACCTAAAATTGATTTCGAAAAATAGGCAAAATGTCAAAACATCCAATTTTCAACCTCCTCAAATCACTTAATAATCTAATATTAGTTTACTAATGTTTTATTTCGTATTTGTTATCATTAACCGAAATTTTTAAGTGAGTCATAAAGAAATTTGTACTCCAGTAAGATTAATTTGTTTTTTTAAATAGAAAACAAGCCAAAATAGCACCTTTTAAAGCATCTTTGGAGTCATTTTCAAGGTGTTCTTGTTACCATGGCAACGGCATCTCAACAACAAATTTTGGTACCAAAATCTCTGAGGGTATCAAATAATCACTATATGCCAAATTTCAGTAAAATCGGTGAGGTGACCTTTCCATCACTATTTTGAAAATTTTGATGCTTACAGAGAATGACTCTTAAGGATTCTTTGTATGCCCAGAAGCCCATAAGCCTATAGTACCATATAGGCTACCTGAACCCCTTGCCTGTATTGTACATGTATTATCCTATCATCAGTGATTGATATCCTCCAACATTCAGATATGTTAAGTTTTGGGCATAAAAGATTCCATAGATGTAAATCTAAATGTAGGACAATACCAATCACTGTATCCATAATAAACAGTAGCTTATAGCACCAGGAACTTCACAAATCATCATTATACCGTACTCTGAGGTTTACTATGGATGTATTGATGGTTCGTTTCTCGAGAACCAAAACATAACACTAGTATAAAGGAAGACCGGGAAAACCAGCAATCATCATCAACACCATCCCCTTAATGCATGCTGTCTGATGAATAATACGTCTCATTTACTTCCGCTCAGATATAAACCAATGATGCTGTTACTCTAAGTAATTAATATCTATCAGCATTCAGAACATGTTAAGATTTAGGCATGAAAGACTCCACAGATCATCTATCGTCCTGTCACATTTACTCAATAAATCGAAAAATGCCACAACCTTTTCCCAATACTCAAAATAGTAAGTGTAATAAAATTAATGTATTTTGATGTTTTTGGTTGTAGGCAACTGGATACTCTCTATTCAAGTATATAACTGTCTGCTGTTCTAATCTTTACACAGGGTTAAAACTAATCTTTACATAAGGTTGAAACCACAATTTGAATCTCAGGTCGGAACTTTCACGAAAGGCATACTGTCTGGAGTAAACTTTGCCGTCCTGCAAAATTATTATAATTATAAATGATAGTATTTTAAACACCGCAATGCAACCACCACCAATCATCCAATAGGGATCGGGGTTAGAATGGATCCTCAGTTCCCTTATTGTAAGATGCGACTAAATGAGACAGTCCTTCGGATAAGACCACAAAAACCGAGGAGACCCCTGTCAAAGCAGGTGTGGCTCCCAACTCAAAAGTCGGCAATGACGACGTCTCCGTTAGAGTGAAAAATTCTCGGGTGGGACGTTAACCAATACACAACCAAACAACTAGCAACCATCAATCACGGGGCATCCGTGGCCGAGTGGTTAGAGCAGTGCGCTCAAAATCACAAGGCCTCTCACCTCTAGTCGGCGCGGGTTCGTTTTTTGCTCGCGCGGACATATGAGAAAATTTGCCAGTTTACTTTCGGAAGGTCGATGGTCTCTTCCTGGGTATCTGGATTCTCTCCTTCACTTAAAAAAATGGACGCCACCAGGTAACTGAAACATTGTTGAGTGTGGCGTAAAACAAGAAACAAATCCACCAATCACATGTACATCCAAAGGAAGAATCTCTTTGCCCGCAATCCACGTGATAAATCACTAGGCCATCAGTGTCCATTGGACTGAAAGACAAAAAGAATTCATCCGACATACTAAATTTAGAAATGTTAACACAAAAAGCGTAATAACTCCATCAAGTCTCTGGTCGTAAATAATGCATCACCAAAGAACAACATAGTGAATCAAACAATGTTCCAATTGCTATAAATAACCGCGAGAGTTATTGCTAGCGCCTACGGACGATAGCATAGAAGTAAGCGATGTGGCAGCTAATGCGTATGCTTGGGTGCCATAGAGCGGTATTCTGGAAATATCTAGAACTTTAGTATTTTCTTATTTATTTTACATATTTGTGATATCATCGATAAAGCTTTTTAAAAATATAAATTGAATACTTTTTATTCATGATATCCACATTCTATAAATTAACCGTGATTTATTTATTAAATATTTCTATTGCCGTTTGTAATTTAAACTAGCCATGCAATAAAATTCCCAAATATTACTTACAGGAAATAAAGTAATAAAAATCTGTAAATTCTAAGTAATGTAAATTACAATGAAAGAAATTTTACAATTAATGTAAACAATTCTTATAATCTCTACATGCATAGTAAATAATACATGTTGATGTGGAGCTCGCATATTCATATTGTTTTAAAAGATAAGCTTGTTATTATATATAACAACCAGTAGGACCTGTTTAGTGAACGAAAGATCCACAAATGTCTTTTTCAAGTAAACTAGGCCCCATCGGGAAATACACATGCAGCTTGACGCCTCGAACACACTCAGATACTGAATACAATCCATTTCCCGCCACCAAGGCAAATTGGGTACCATTCAGCGCATCACCCTATGAGCGCAAATACGACACCGTCAGGGTATCAAGCATATCGGCCACCTAGGCCTTAACGGAACCACTAAGGTTCAGCCACCTACGCTATACGATCCCATCATATTTTTACATGGATGTTTAAAGAGCGATTATACGCCACATGTATGTCCGCGTGGATACTGACCAGCTAGGCTATCTGTACGTATACGTAGTGACGTGCAGGAAGGGATCTACACGTGGTCTTTACATGATAATCAGGCATACATTTACAAAGATTTTGCTGTCGGTTGTTGTGGATCTGCTTCGAGGTCAGGAGGTTGTGGTATCGAGCCCCGTTTGCTTAGGCCGTTTCAAACATAATAGTGAGTAAGTTCGATAAGAAACCATCACTGCAATGACCTTGAGCCCACCATTAGGTTTGAATTTGTGGCACTTCACATCTCGACATGGATAAAAGGATTCTTGAAGAGACGTAAAATAAATAAATAAAACGGACCGTTGGAACAAAATTTTCAAAATGGCTAGAATTCTATTAGGAGGGCTGTTAGATATGTAATGTGTATTGTATCACAGCGCGATTACGCTTTGCACGATTTCGTGGATGTCGATACTCTTGAATAGCTCTATTCAATACCTTTCCAACGATATAAACACGAGCCTTCAGCTCCACATAATTTAAACTTTTAGTCATTTCAACAGAGCCAGTTGTTGACCAGTTGTAAAAATGGTTGGGAAACGGGTTGAGAATATTGAAGAAATTAGAGCTTACATGTATATAAAAGTTCGCACAAAACTCCGTCATTCGGTAATGCAGATTTGTACTGAATTGGGGGAATGAAAAATTCTCGAGTGGGACGTTAAACAATTTACAATCAACCAACCAACCATGAATCACAATTATATTCCCTTAATTTTGCAATAATCTCCTTGATTCATTTTATAATAATAAAGTGATATATCATTAGTAAATTGAAAACACGTGTTTATACATGGTTTATGTTTTATTTCAATAATATATTCAATATACTCGTATAACAAAACAAATACCAAAATGCAATACAACAATGATCTCGTTATACACTTCGTGATTTTAGAAGACAGTAAAAGATATATTTCAACAATGAGCTATCGAGCATAACGGCTTCATACAATAACATCACAGTGCGGGGTGTAAAACGTAACAACGCCCATCAAACAAATACAATATATATTTGTACAAATTATTTCATGTACAGTGTACATGTATATACGTTAAACGTATGAACTGTATGTTTCATGGTAATACACAGTACTATACAGTCTGATCAAAATGAGCACTTTGAGGTGTGGCCGAGGGGGGGGGGGGGGCTTCCGTTGAACCACTACTAGAGGGTTTTTTGTCAGAAATGAACATTGAGAATTCGCTAGGATTTTTGTAAGAAAAAAAGGTGCTAGATTTTTCGAATTAAGGCGGTATCCATAACATTGGAACATTAGATATAGAAATACTGGTTAAAATTTAAAAATAGTAATAATTGCATTTTAAGTAATTTGAAGACGATTATCATTTTATACTGGGTTTGTCAATTTTTTTAAAAATAGAGTTAGAAAAGAAAATCTACTTAGAATATTTCTTTCAATATCCCTATGCTTTCAAACTATTCAACTGATGTCAACAACAGATATTAAAGAATACTGTAAACTGAGAAATGTTTAAAACAAAAGCAGAAAAATAATATATGAAATGATTTAGGAGATTGCTCTCACTATTATTATTGATTTTGTTTATTGGTTTTTTTTGGGGTTTTTTTTCATGATTAGAAAATTGATTTTTTCGTTTTGTTTTTATGCTGACTTTCCTGCTTTCGCTCGGAAAATGATTACGCATTTTTGTACAGATTATTTCGTTTATAAACTTTAAACCTACAGATATGAACTGTGTGGTTCATTGTAATAAAGAATACGATGCTTCACTAATAATGTTAAAAAAAACCAATGGGATATACACTGTAATGCTTTCTTTTGCAATAAAGATCACACTCCCAAACCCATCTTAATCTGTTTGTAAATTAATGAGGACATCTAATCACGCACCAAATTCTAAGTTTGTGACTAATACTAGAATACTGGTATTTCCCGATAATTATGATGCGAAGTTATACAAATTCTACAACGTAGGGTATGGTTATGGTGTCAGTTAGACACTGTTTTGGTGCTTTTTTCCTCAAATTATTATACTAACACGTAAAAGAAACGTAATACCGTATAATTACTATATGTAATTATACAAATCAAATATGATTGCACGATATTTGTTGGAAATTCTCAAAACGACGTTCCAGAGCAGTGCATATTCACAGGTGGATTATATTTCACGTCCGTACAAGCAATAACGTTTAATAGGATTCACTGATGACCACACCGCGTCTCCAGACCAGAAGACCGAAAGTTACTGCGTCGCGCAAGGATAGAGCAATTGCACTGCAGCAAAGGAGAGGACCGATTTGGAGCAGCATTGAAAACAGTATACGCCTTGTTTTATAGGACCTAAATACAATGTATGGTGTTCTGATAATTTTGTCAGTTGGCAAGTTGAAGTTAGACTGAAACGAAAAATCGTCCTAGACTAACATGGCTTCGACAGCATCATCCAAAGGTGATTTCTATGCAAATTTTAAGATATGTTCCATTTTCGAATAAATTACGTTTCACTCTTTACCGCTCCGATGTTTTCGAACGTCGAGAAGAATTCTACGCAGACCAGTACATCGTTGAATGTGAGAGGTTTGGAGGTGATGAAGTAATTATGGTGTAATGGACGGAATCCTACCTTTGTGGTCATCTCGAAATTTTTAACCGCTCAAAGTTATGAAGAAACCATTTCACAGGCTGCGATTATTCCATTGCGAAGCAGCTTACATAATGATTCAGCAAGTTAGAAATGTTGTTACTTGCATTAAACGCAGTGTCACAGTGGACTTTCTTCGTCAAATCAATATTAAATGCTGCTTTGGTCTCTCTACAAATCTTTTACCAATCGAACACGCTTGAGACATTTTAGACTAATATTCATATATTGAACACTAATGCATTACCATGTTTAATAGTGTAATGATTACTTGCAATGCTATCCGTTACGTTAGTAAACACTTTTACGTTAATAATTTGTTTTCGTTTCTTTTCCGTGTTAGAATATGTTATGTACTTGTTTGATTCGCAGATAATTGTTAAACATTTCCAACAAAGGTAATATCTTAATTTTACAACAGTGGGATGACATATTTCGCTATAATGAAGTTCGATGGCATCTTTATTATAACGCTGTTACTTGATTTGTAACACCTTCATTGTTGGAGGAGTCGGCCTCTTTGTTGTGGATACAACCTCCAGAAGCATTGCCGTTATATCCACCAGAGCAATAAATATGTTGGCTATGATCTGAAATGTTTGAAATCCTGCACACAATTCGTAGCACAATGGAACGGAATTTATGTCCTGTGGCACAGTACAAAAAGAAATTAATGGAATGGTTCAGATACATTAACAATTCTGCTGTTGTCCGAACCAGCCAAAGTTTGGCCATTTCTTTTGGGTTGTTACTCACTTCGTAGCTGGCAATCATAACGACATTCATCGGTAAAGTCGTCACACAGAAAGTGAACGAAATTGTTAACAACATGATGGTTAATTTCGAGCTCTTATTTTTCGAGCGCCTCTTCAGCTCGATTTTGTTTAGTGGAACTTGCTGCATGGATTTGCGACTGTGGGTGGCAATGAGCACTTGTCTTATGATTAGAATGTTAAAAAGTGAAATTGCGATCACTGGAATAGTAGAGTACAATACCGCATCGATCCAAGGCCACACTTTTCTAACTAGGAATTCATAATTGACCAGACCATCGCATTGTGGTTTTCCTTGACCAGTATCGGTTCGTATTCCAATGGTCCATATTAAATGCAAATTGATAAGGATGAAAATAATAGCCAATAGAATGACTGTTTTTCTGGCTCGTTCCCTGCTACACCAACGTGAGGCTTGAAGAGCATGGCACACGACAATATATCTTTCTGCAGTGACGGTCAGAACCAACCACGCAGAAAACTGACTAGAACTATATGTTAACAAATTTACAGTCTTACACATGAAATCTGATACATTTTGAAAATCATTGTCAAGAATTTCCCCTATCCATAATCGAAATAAACCAGCAAACAATACAATGAGATCTGCAATTGATAAAGCGGCAAGGAAGTGATTTGTTGAATGTCGCGCCATGGACTTGTGCCGTAATATGAAAAATGACATCACATTACCAACGAGACCGATGAGCATCAAGAAAGGAGGTACGTAACGTCGTAAGAAACGATGAATTTGAAATTCTTCATAATCTTCAATTGCATCCTGTGGCTGAACTGAATTAGAAATAATTCCAGATATTTGATTAAGGATTTCCTCCTCTGACTTGTTGTAAAGTTGGATGAACCTCTCTAGTCGAGATATAGCTATCGTCATATTTGGATTCTGGTTATTGAGCAAGTTCCACAACCAAGAAAGATTGCTAAAAGTCAATGAAGATTGAGTGATTAGAACTAGATAAAATCAACCCTATTATTTTGGTCAAGTACTATTTGGCTGTAACTTCTAAATTTCCCAGCCACAAATATTAGTTAATATACACACAGCCATCGAAGTGAAAATAAATCGCACGAAATATGCTAATTTACTCTTGCCTTAATTTGTTAATATTGGAATTTTGAACACTCTTCTCATTACGAAGTTTGTAAATAATACACTTTTTGAAAAGGTTTTAATTTGCTGTGTACTCTACATATGTATGCATAGGTGAGTTAATTCGTGTGTACGTACAAAATTTTCATTGCTGTTAGGATGTTTGAGAAAATGAAATTCATAAACAAGAAGAGGCCCACAGGCCTTATCGGTCATTTGAATGTTAGTTAAAAGTATCACTATCCCCATGGGCTACCAAATCTAGTATATTTTCCTCTTCTCCATATCTAAGCTGAACAAGAAAACATTGCCTCAACTGTCGCCCGTAGAAATTAAAGTGTCAACTTTTTGTTAACAGGAACATTCATTGAAATAACAAGAGGCCCATCGCTTACATGATTCACCTTTGTCCTGCTCTTGTACAGTGTTTTTAAAAGATTTTTTCAATGAAACACTGTGGCCCCAACTTAGCCCCGAAAAGTCATGACATAATTGAACTTCCAATTACACATCATGGGAATGCTTCGATATCAACATGATTAACATAACCTTTATTGCACGCATTACGTTAAATTTAATCATCCTAACCACATGGTTAATAACTTGAATTTGAAAAAGAACTTGAATCCATGCAATATAGATATGTTTGCATCTTAATTCGATTTACTCTGGCGCTGTTTTCTTGAGAATATTAAGTTTTAATTGATTTGCTGTATATTCCAATATAAAACTTTGAACCCCCCCCGTTGTGACCCCGCATTACCCCTGAATAGAATAAATTCGGAATTGCATCCCCATTCAAAACTTTGAACCCCAACTGTGGTCCCAGCCTACTTCCACGGGCTGCTTGCATGTTACAGTTACTGGTGGTCATGATCTTATTGGTCTTGAGAAAAGTTTTCCTATATATCTGCATGCAAAATCTGATCCCCAGTTATGGACTCATCCTAACTCTGGGGACCATAATTTGAACAAACTTGAATCTACACTATGTGATGGAGCTTTTATCCATTCTTAGCTGTTTAATTCTTTCAATTATGCAAGTTTAAAATATACTCTACTTCATATCTTAAGGCCTCCGTGGCCTAGTGGTTAGAGCATTGCGCTCAAAATCACAAGGCCTCTCACCTTTAGTCGGCGCGGGTTTGATTCTCGCTCGCGCCGATATATGTGAAAAAGTTGGCCAGTTTACTTTCGGAAGGTCGGTTGTCTCTTCCCAGGTACATTGTATCCGGGTTCTCTCTTCCACCAATAAAATTGGACAAGATGAATGAAAGAATTGTTTTGTGGCAAAAAACAACAAACAATCGATCAATACTTCTCATCTTCAGCTCTTTGGAATTTCAAATAAAACAACTCAGTTCTGTATGATGTTTTACGACTGTTTTAAAATTTAAAAATTGTGTTCTGCATTATACTTGTATAGCTATTGTACATCCGTATTATATTATCAAGATCCATATGCGCATTGTTTACACCTGTAAAGCATTCATGAGAAAATGGCTATCATTACAAATTGTAAAGATACCAAAAGCGAAAACACTGGATATGTAAATATACCACTTTTAATATTACTTTGTCTTTGAGTACTATATTATGTACACGACTTCTGATGGCTAATGCAAAGCACAATTTAAAAGAAGTTTAGTGCATGTATACTTACTAAAAATGCGAAAAGCAAATATTTATATAGGTAATTAAACATATTTCGTTGGAAATGAGAGATACCTAATGACAATGAGATATTATCAAAAATGTGAACAATAATCTTGATCTGCAAGAATGAACTACAGTAAATGACGGACTGTTAGGAAAAAATAAATTCGATATAAAAAACCTTCAGGTTTTAAAATGCTTTGCCTCAAATGATATGTTACATTTAATGGAAACTTTTATGCTTGCAAAATAGTCTTGATGGTTATCAAGAAGTTGCGGCAGAATTTAATGTTTTCTTGTTGTTCTTTGTAATACTTTGCCGCTAAATGCCTTCGGCAATTGCACGTGCAAAGGGATTCCGAGTAAAAATATTTAGATGATTAGTTTTTAACAAAAAGGAAATTAAAATACCACAGATAACTGAATTACTTCGGGGTTTTATCTTTTGATGTGCCACCTGTTTTTTGTATACATTATGTAGTTTGTATTTTTGTGCATATTGTACATCTGGAATTTTAGGGGATCAGCATACTGTAAGATCTTTGCATTGTTTAATTAGCTGGCAGTCTGATCCCCTATTGTGGTTTATATACTTTTCATCATTTCGCCATTTTTCAATAAATGACATTTTTCATTTAGACATTGGTGTTTATTTGGTTGATCCTTACTCAGCAAAAACAGAGCTGTGGTGGGATTGTACAGCATGAGAAAACATAAAACAATTTATTAATTTAAAAAACAAATGTTATGAAAAGTGATAAATTACCGCAACATATATACTCTTTCACATTTCGAGAGAAAAATAGAAACAAAAATCTTAAAAAGAGGGACATGTCATTTTAAGGACACATATCTTCAAATACCTAATATTATTACCCTTGACTTTTGATGATATACATATGTAAAAATACACTCATTTTCTGATCACGAAGCATCGATCTATATTTCTAGAAATAGCTTCAATACTCATTTACGACTTTTCAGACTCATGAAAAGGTGAAAATAACGAACAGTGATCAATCCCGTAAATCCTATAAGGAATACAATATAGAGTTAGGCAAACTTGGACCCCTGGGTATATCAGAGGTGGATTCACACACACACACACACACACACACACACACACACACACACACACACACATATATATATATATATATATATATGAGTGTGCGATATATATATATATATATAGAGAGAGAGAGAGAGAGAAGAGAGCAGCCTGATCTTCCGAACTGCAATTAAACTATTCAGCAGCAATATGAAATAAAATGCGTTCTTTTAAGAAACACAAATACCCACAAAAGTGCTTATACTGATGAAAGACTTGACTTAATGTCAAATCAACACTACAAGACTATTATTGAACCGCGCAAAGAGCCCTGGGATTGCAAAAATCACAATTTGGTACATCCCTTTTGCTTTTTCTGAACAACCGCGGTTCTAGAGATTTTTTTTTAAATGTCATTTTGTTGCCCCACCGCTAATACCCTAGGGGTGCATGAGTATAAATTTATAATTTATAACCCCTTGTCCCCAAATGTTTCATACCAAATTTGAAAAGAATTGGAATAGTTGTTATTAAGGAGTTGAAAATGTTCAAGTTTGAATTCACGCATTTAATCACTATGACCCCACCCTAGTACAAGCCCTATTCCTGTGATCATGGTAAAGGGTTACATCTTGCTATTGTATATCCATTTAATTTGAATTTAGTATCAACAACATTAAAAACGAGGTTATGTAAATGTTTTTCGCATAAACATTTTCTGTCCAGTTAAGCTCTGCACTGGAGACAAAATCTCTATTCCGTGAATCATGAAATTTACAATTTTGGTACAGGCCTTCCTGATTTACATGACTGTGTATTTGGTTAGTATGTAGTCGTCAGATCCCCGCTCCTGTCATGGCCGCGTCAAACCTAACACGTAAACATAAGTAGTGATTGCTCCTTTGCTAAACCCTCTGCATTCAGAAGTGAGAATCACGGGTCTTTCGGATATGACCTTAAAAACGGCGGTCTCATATAGCGGTAGGCATTGGCACTGCTACGGCCGTAATCGTTAAGCATTATAGCTCTGAAATTGTGCTACTTCACCTACAACTGGTGACGTCTCAATATGAGTGAAAAATTCTCGAAAGGACGTAAATTAAAAACAATGAAATCTTACAAATGTGGGGTTGTGGTGATATTTGAAATTTGGTCAAGTTTGTGCCCCGCCCCCAAGCCTCTAGGAGTGCAGGAGGCCTACAACTTACGTCGCACTTGCGTTATATCAAATTTAAAACAGTTAAAAAGGTTATCGAGAAAAATTAAAAATTAAAAACAAAATGTTCAATTGTTAACGAACGACGGACAAAGACAGACAGACGTAGACTAATACAACACCTGGGTGACTCAGGTGACTAAAAATGAAAATATGATATTTAATTTTTGTTTTCTTGCTCGTTGGCGAACACTGTTGGACATCGATTCTTGTAATATATGGTTTAAAGTTCAAGAAAGAATGGACAGGGAGCTAAATATAATAAATGGGGATATTGTGTACTATAATAATAAATCATTGGTGTCTCTTGACATACGATCAGAAGCAAAACTAATCTCAAAATAATTACAAATTATGGTAGGAACAGATCCACAATGATGCCGAACGGACAGGAATAAATTTGTTCATTGACGTTAATTAACACCAATCTTTCAGTGGGTAGGTACCTTTTAAAGGAGGCATTGGAAATGTATCATCTTTTACTGGATTTAATCATGACAGAATTCACCAGCTGTGATTATATATTAAGCCTAATCACACTGATTAGTCTAAATATACTGTGATGTTGCTTTATGCATTTGTTGGTCATCTTTATGTTATGTCCAATATGCAGTTTTGCGACTTCTTACAAACTAGAGTAGGGTTGTTTGGCTCAAAAACATGTTTCCTTGCTTTATGATTAAAAGTAGTTTGTTTCAAGGTGATTTTGAGCTTTATTTACAACTGGTGTCCTATGTTCGAGTCATACCATGTTAGATATTTAAGAAGCCCCTGACCGGTCGCGGTAGCTCAGTGGTTAGAGCGTTCGCTTCGTAACCGGGAGGTCGTGATTTCGAGCCCCGCTCCTGCCATCGCCGCGTCAAACCTAAGACGAAAAATAGGTAGTGATTGGTCCTTCGCTAAACGCTCGGCATTTACAAGTGAGAATCACGGGTCTTTCGGATATGACCTTAAAAACTGAGGTCCCGTGTCCCAACGCCTACTGTTGGCACGTTAAAGAACTCTCACTGCTACGGCCCTGAGCGCTAAGAATAGGTCTAAATTTGTGGTACTTCACCTACAGTTGATGACGTCTCATTATGAGTGAAAAATTCTCGACGGGACGTAAAACAAACAATCAATCAATAAATCATTAGAGGTCCCTGGGATTCAAGTATATGATGGATTGAAAATAAATACACCGTAGCGTGCGTTCGACGCTTCAAAACGAAACCAAAGGCAGTGGTTATTGCGTTTGTTTCGTTTGATTGATTGTTTTACGTCCCGTCGAGAATTTTTCATTCATATTGAGACCTATGCTTAGCGCTCTAAATGCCGAGCGTTTGGCAAAGGAGCAATCACTACCTATTTTTCGTCTTAGGTTTGCCAAACGCTCGGCATTTATAAGTGAGAATCACGGGTCTTTCGGATATGACCTTAAAAAGCCCATGTCACGGTAGGCGTTGGCACGTTAAAGAGCTCTCATTACTACGGCCCTGAGCGCTAAGCATAGGTCTGAATTTGTGGTACTTCACCTACAGCTGGTGACGTCTCAATATGAGTGAAATATTCTCGACGGGACGTAAAAACAAACAAACAATCAAAACAAAACGGCCCTGAGTGCTAAGCATAGGTCTAAATTTGTGGTACTTCAACTACAGTTTGTGACGTCTCAATATGAGTGACGAATTCTCGCTGGGACGTAAAAGAAATAAACGTCCGTTTTTATGGTCATATCCGAAAACTCGTGATTCTTTCTCTCTTAATCATGTAAACGGAGTAATCCACAGTCGGAACCAATGTGCCAACAACTACTTAGCAATGGGTGTGAAATACGTCAGACAACATTGGATTTAATGGAAGGTTGTAGTGGCGAACTGGATCGTTATAACGACCGTAGAATTTGTGAATTGCTGACTTTAGACGAGACTTTAAAAACCCCTTTAACATCAGCTGTTTTTTGTCAATAGCATGCCTCGATTTAATGATCATATGCAAAAGCCTCGATTAAATGATCATATGCAAAACAAGCTCTTGCGTATCGAATCATTTGAGATATAAACACCATATGCATGCGATGATGGAATAATCTACATAGAAAAGAGAAGAGAAGAGAAGCTGACGAAGGAGAAATTGAAATCATCCCGTCTGTCTTAAAATTGAATAGGTAGTTTGCCGTCAGCATCTGGTTTTTTTAAATATCCAAGTACGAAGCAGATGTGGAAGACTCTGTGGTGTCTTTTATTTCAAATTCACTAATGACAGATTGTATTTGCAAAGAAGGTCATTATAGAGAGGACAGAATTTGCGAAATGCTGATTTAAAACGAGACTTATGAAACCCCTGTAGCATTCAGTGTATTTGTCAGTACATTTATTAAACGCAGAATACCGTATAGCGGGGTGCTAATTTTGGTTTATTTTAGCGGTTTGATAGTAGTCCGATAAAATTTTAATCGCAAAGTTTGTACCTTTTAGTATAGTACTGACCGCAAGAAAGATATATTCGATTATTCGCAGTGGCTTTACATAGGAAAGGATTATAAACGTACTGAAAACTCATCTTGAAGATGAACTTCCCCAGTCTACCTTACCGACAATTGATGCCACACTAAAAGACTACTGCTGATATCAGGGTTACTCAAGATCTGAATTTTTTTTTATATTAAAAAATCATTATGATTTTTGGTATTGTGTTTCTTTACTTATCAAAGGTACATGAAACTCTCCTATTAAGGAGGTAAAAATCGGGTACCGTATGACATGTTTTGAAAATCGGTGGCCACCAAAATTATTGGCATACCTGTCACCAAGCAAAAAGCCAAATTTTACACTCGGTAAAAAAACAACCAAAAACACTATACGGTGTGCTTTCACTTATCGAATAAGTTGAACCGGTCGCGGTAGCTTAATGGTTAGAGTGTTCGCTTCATATCGGAAGGTCATGAGTTCGAGCCCCGTTCGTGCCATGGCCGCGTCAAACCTAAGACGAAAAATAGGTAGTGATTGCTTCTTCGCCAAACGCTCGGCATTTAGAAGTGAGAATCACGGGTCTTTCGGATATGACCTTAAAAACGGGGTCCCGTGTCAGGATCGGCGTTGCCACGGCCCTGAGCGCTAAGCATAGGTCTAAATTTGCAGTACTTCACCTACAGCTGGTGACGTCTCAATATGAGTGAAAAATTCTCGACGGGACGTAAAACAAACAAACAACAATCGAATAAGTTGAAAGACATAAACACCATATACAGGTGATAATGGAATATTGCTACATAATTATTGGAAGTTGACGATGAAGAGGCTGAAGTTATCCCGTTTGTCATCAAGTATAATTATCAATTTACCGTTAACGTCTATGTTCAATAAAATATCCAAATATCAAACAGATATGGAAGAATCTGTGGTACCTTGTATTTCGAGTTCACCAAGATCAGTCGAATCAACATATAAAGGATGTAAATATTGTTTTCAGATAAATTATCGTCAGTGTATCTAGAGTTCTTTTCATGTAGAAGCTTTTCAGTAAATTCTGCCTCACAAGAATACAAAAAGATCAGCTAATAAAGGGGCACAATCTGTCCTCATGGAAATTCCTGAAGACTTTTGGAAAACCTGAACAAGAATGACTACATAGATATTGTGAACGAGGAAACTCCAATACCTTTTTAGTATCAACTTCAGAGTAGGTTGGTTGGATGTACATTGGTTTAACATCATTTAAAGAGTTCTTCACTCGTATGGAGATATCACCATTGTCGGCAAAGAGCTGCAACATTTAGGCCTATGCTCGGCGTTCAAGACCCTTGAACAGGGAGGAATATTTATCGTGCCACACCTGCTGTAATACGCGACCTCGGATTTTGCGGTCTCATCCGAAGGACCGCCCCATTTAGTCGCCTCTTACGACAAGGAAGGAGTACTGAGGATCTATTCTAACAACCCGGATCCCCACTTCAGAGTAGGTATGCATAGAATCATTATGATGTTTTATGTAAAAATATTCATATTTGTGAAATGGGTTATTCTGAAATCATTATAATTTGTGATGGATAAACTTTTATGGGTCGCAAAAATGTGGCCCATTCAAAAGCAAAAGAGTTGCTGGATCCGTCCCTGGTTTCTACTTACGTAATTTTATGATTCTAGAGGAGAAAGTGATACTCGAATTGACTTGATTTACACCCACAAATAGAAAAAAAAATCAAACATGAAATAGTTCTTGCTAATAGTACATTGTTCCATATTGTCCCCAGTGGGTAAGTGGACTTTTGGCGTCGTGTAGTGCAGACCATTATTATAATTGCAAGATTAACAAAGTTGTTTAAAATACAGGAAGCTTAGAATATAAATCTATTTGTTTGTTACAAAAATGTGTAATTTAATCCTTCGCATTTGCAAGATTGCTTTTATAACTGGTGTAATTTACAAATTATGGATCGAAGCAAACATTATTATAAAAAAAACGTTAATAGTAAATATTACCTGGAAAACTAGGCCTAATTTGTTTTTTGAAAAAACATATAGCACTTGCTGTGAAGGTTTATCAGGTCGATGGTAAAGTATATTCCAAGAGGGAAAAGCTCGGTCCATTGCAGGTCAAGGCTAGTAGTAACTGAAGGCGAGGCATTACCAAAAATCAGAATCATTTCATTGTTTGGTAGTGTTTTGTACCTGTATATAATGAATACAAGTTTATATTCCCACCCCAGCATGGCGCAGTGGTTATGTGTAACCCCCCCCACTCCCACTAAAACTCTCAACATAAACAGCTGATCGCTAGATCGCGGAGGAATTTCAATGTAGGGGGAAGATTTGTGGATTCTAGTTCTTCCGAATGGACTGTTTCATTGTCTCATTGTAGTAGTGAAAAATGCCACTAAGTAGAGGCTGATTCTGGTATGATTGCGTGATAATCAACGATAATCATACATGCCAAGGACGCTATACATACATGCTTGTGAAAATAATATCATTTCAATGTCACACGAATGGCACCTGATAAATCAAAAATTCAGTGGAATGATTGAATCCAAAATTTTCATTGTGAATTTCTAGTTTTATTGAAGAGACTGGGAGATCAGAAATTGTGTGGTTTCTTTTCACGACACGCCATTTTGATTTGTGGGTAGGAAAATAAAACATGTAAATCATAACTGATCTAATTTTGAATGATGATGTACATTTTTAGTGATCATGAAATTTAGTCGCCTATTATACGATTTAGTGCTTTATTATGATAAGAAAGGCCATGAAAGAAATTGTAATGCATTTCTCTCGCTAGGGATGTGTTCCCGTTTCACTTTAAAGATGTAATCAACATTCATTTCACTCATATTTTATTTCCCTCCGTAGAGGATTATGACATAACATACATAACCATAACGGTAACGTGAGAACCGTTTTAACTTTTGTTTTTACACATACGTATAAATCTGGTAGTTAACCTGTGAACTGTCTCCCAGACAAACAATCTCTACTCGTTATCAGTTTATTACCCAATACACTTAAAAGATCTGGAACATTACTTGTATAAGTATCGAGAACAGGGTCATCGAGTAAATGAGAGTAAAAATTTTCGCCAGTATAGTTCACTCAGTTTCTAGATCCTGATTTCGATGTTTACGGTACTCTTTGATGAAACAAAAACATAAAACCAGCCAAAATGTTTATTGTTGGTTTGTGAAGACTCTGCAGTTAGACAATCCAAAACTATATCAATAACACAAAGTTAATTTTATATAATTGACTTTATATTACAGAAGAGTCCAAGAATTCATTTAACATGAAAGTGGGGCAAAAAAACCAAAAAAAACAAACAATGAGGTATCGATGTACAAAAAAGACGTTTTTCACATTTTAGATTCGTATTTACTAAAAATATATATCATTCCTTTGATAATATAGCAATTAATTAATTTTATTTAACATTAAAAATATTGATTTACTGTATTGACTTGTTAATTTATTGACATGGTAGGAAAAACGTTGACATTTTTATATAATATATAGATTAAAACTTTGATACTATATATTGTTCACTATGTTATATATATATATATATATATATATATATATATATATATATATATATATACATATATATATATGGATGTTTTGTTTGTTTGTTTTTTGTTTTATTTAGGTTTATTTATTTGGTGTTTTGTATTTTGTTTGTTTTGTTTTGGGGTTTCTTTGGGGGGTGGGGGGTATTTATTTTGTTCGTTTATTTTTGTTAAGGTTCAATCAAAATTCAAATTACGTAAGTCTCAAACAAAATGTATTTGTTTTTATTATTTTCATTCTTACATGGCAAATCATGAGTATTTACTACCAATTTCAGATCATCTCTTGTTATTTGGGGGCCTCCGTGGCCGAGTGGTTAGAGCATCGGGCTCAAAATCACAAAGCCTCTCACCTCTGTCGGCGCTTGTTCGAATCTCGGCCGCGGCGTTATGTGAGCACGTTTGCCAGTTTGCCAGTTTACTTGCGGAAGGTCGGTGGTCTCTTCCCAGGTACATTGTATCTGGGTTCTCTCCTCCACCAACAAAAACTGGACGCCACCAGATAACTGAAAAATTGTTGAGTGTGGCGAAAAGCAATAAATAATCAATCAATAATCTCTTGTTATTTGACGTCAGAAATGAATCATTGTATCGGCTGTCGTCGTTTTTTCTTTATCATTGAAATTTTAAGGGTTTTTTTTTTACTTAAAATGCAGATCCACATCGTGGATAATAAAAATGTGATGTATCTTTAAAATACACACGAAAATGTGAAGATAACGAACAGTGATCAATCTCGTAATTCCTACAAAGAATAAGGCAAACACAGACCCCCGGATACACCAAAATCGATGGTTGATTGATTGTTTGTTTGTTTGTTTTACGTCCCGTTGAGAATTTTTCACTCCTACTGAGACGTCACCAAAATCGAATCAGTTGAGAGACATGAACACCAGGTGATAATGAAATTTTGATACACAAACGTGGGATGAAGTTGAAATCTTCTCGTTTGTCATAAGGTTATGTTGTTATTTGGCATTGACGGCTATGTTCAATGAAATACCTAAATATGAAGCAGATTGGGGAGACCTGTGGTGTGTTTTATTTCGAGTTCACTGGGATATATCGAATCGTCATATAAATGAAATTGAACATTATTAATGTATAAAACGTTGTCAATATATTTATATATCGAATTGAAGGCCACAGCAAGATATTATTTCTTTTCACATAGAAACGTTCAAATAAACTCTGCCTTACAAAAATACAAAAAATATTTGCTATTTATATTATAACACAGATAGATGTAATTCTGAGATTCCCTGATCACCGTTTTTATTGTGAAGAAGTTGATTTAGAGACAAACATCCCGACGGGACTTTGCTGACCAATGGTGGTTTCTGCTTGTGTCAATATTTGTCCACCTGTGATAAAGCGAATCACCGATTAAACTGAAGTATGCATTTAGAAACTTGAAATCTTTGTCAATATTTAGAAATGGGTAATTTCTATTGCCAGATAGCAGAAAAGCGACATGATTTACAATTAAATCAATGCCAATATTCTTTGATAGGAGGAACGAACATTCTGTTAAAACAATCATGATAGTCTAGTAATTAGACCACTCGTTTTGCAACCGGAAGTTCCCGGGTTCAATTTTCCCCCTGACGCCTTGTGAGACCTGAAACGTTTAACATAGCAGTGACTGTTCTTTCGCCAAGTAGCCAGCGCCATTTAAAGTGAAAATCATGGGTCTCATTGCTGCGGCCTTCATCGTACTGCTAATAGATCAAACTTTGTGGCACTTCACATACAGGGTCCATGTTTGCCCTTCTCGTAGTTTTGTATTCTTTACAAGAATCATGAGATTGATCACTGTTCGTTATCTTCAGTTTTTCATACAACCAGTGACGTCTCTTTATGAGTGAAAATTTCTCACGTTAAGCAACATACAGACAATAATTCTAAACCTATAAACCAGTAAGAATGGAATGTGCACCCTGAATAGCTAGTAAGCCCAGTGCATTTAGAAATACAGAGGGGTTGAAATGAATTGCTCATGTATTGTAATAAGTGAAACTTGATGGCTGTAAATATTTGTAGAATACATGATAAGATACAATCTTACTTTATCAAGAAGCTTTCAACAGCAATCATGCAGATGGACTATAAATTAAACTTACCTAAATGTACCAAGATGATTAATATGAAGCCTTGTATTAGTTTGAAACACAATCATAAAAACAATATTGTCAATGATACAATATCTCTTTTAGTTTTGTTTTATTCAAAACTCTTTTTAAAAAAGAAACTGTTTTTATATTAGAAAAAGTCTGTTTTTTCTAAGTCGTATGTCACCATTAATCAAAGTAATTGCAAAAATATTCTATACAGACAACGAACAAAACAACCCATTTGCTGTAATCAAGTTCTATTGACTTGTGTATCGTGAGAAATGTGGAGAGATCTATTCCAGTAATATTCACTATGTCGTGATCCTATTAATGTCCATTCTTTATTGTCGAAACTGCTGGCTCATGGACATTCATAAAAGTAATTATTGAACTTCATTGTACGACAAACGATTTGCATTATCTTTCTGAATATATAATGTGGAGTCATTTTGAGTGTATATTGAAAATTATGCATTGCATCATTTGCCTTTCCTATTGTTCTTTGTATAATTAAATACGTTGTGTCAATAAGACTTTTGTATGTATTTCGACGTATTTGTATTTAATGTTACAACATATGTATATTGAAATACCAAGAGAATTCACAAAATGGATATTCAATTATCAACAATCTTAAGCAAAATTGGCATAATTTTATCAGATTATTTAAGTTTATTTTACACATGTACATTACTTTTCCATTATCGCAACTTCCGAATGTATAAGTATATAGATTGTAGGATCATCCATTATGTCTCTGCTCACGCTAGGAAGAATAGGGATCAATCTGGGCTTACATGTACCTACAATACTATTTTCTTTAGAGGCATAGCCTCGTCCACTTTCGTCCACAAGCATTCATGTTTTGGTGCTGGAAAATGTGTAAATGCAAGAATTGATGACGATTTACGCTTTGACTCCAATTTGCCTGTATTTACGAAAGAGACACGTATTTTCCCATAACGTTAACGTAAACAAATACACCTATCAATAGGAATCATCACTTACTCGCTGTTAATCCATTTTCATATGTTCCCTGAACCGGGTTTAAATCTACTGACTGTAGAACAAAATCCACGGTCGGCAAATTTGGGAAAATTATTAAGTAAATATACGCATTTTGGTTCACGGGGGACTTTTTAAGATAGTTTTTAAAAATATTGTTGTTAATGTCAAAAAGCTTTCCAAAAAACAAAATGTGTATTAACTATAACTATTTATTCCTAACTTTTCTACTTTTAAATTATAGTTTCGAATGTTTTCTTCCGCCAATAGTGATGAACAATTGAAATACTCACAATTTTAACCCGGGAAGAAAACAAAATGGATAAACAAAATGGATAAACAGTGAGCAGATGTTGATTTCATAATGACAGATATATGCATTAATGTTAAAGTTATGGAAATAACCAGTCTATTACGGAAATTCAGGCATATTTGAGGTGATACGTAGGTCAAAATGTAAACCGTCACCGGTTCCGGCATTTACGTCTTCCTGAATCAAAACATGAAGGTTTGCGAAGAGAAATAGGCAATGTCTGTTCACGTCTCTAAAGAAAATAAATAAAATACCAACTAATATCTTCTGACCGGGAAAGAATGGATGAGAGACATCATACAGTATTCCTAAATTCACTGATTCTAAACTATGAAGTCCTTCCCTAATATCTGCATTGCAATAGCAATGACATAGGTCATTCCTTGTTGGCTTTACACATTTATTGTGATACAATTACATTATCTAATCGCAGATTCTAACAAGAAGCAACTGGTGTAATTGAAGAGATAATAGTGATCTTAGTAGAGCCAGGAACAGTTTTGTTATTACAGTAGTTTTGACTTAAAGGGGGTATATTTATTACCCAGAGCTCCAGCTTGCAGTTCAAGTATTATCTGAGGCGGAAGGGGTTATTTGTCAGATCAGGAGAACAACATTTTTTTCAATGCGTCGCTTTAGGCATTGATAAAAAATATTTTATGTGATTTCATGTGATATTTGTTTACACTTCGCAGACCAATAATGGTCCCGACAACCAAGAATTCAATCTGGTTGGCCTTTCTGTACCATAAGAATCAATTCAACAATCCATTTTCATACACTCTGCACATTTCTTGAATTTTTTCTCTGTGAATGGTTTGAGGTTCATCTACCGTCAAGATAACCGTAGCGATATCCTTTCGACGGCGGGAGAATTTGAATGTTCATCTGAAAGGGTTGGTAGGAAAAACAATAAAAAAAATATGAGTCACTTCATCAATACACTTTCTACACCAAGGACAAATACGTTTAATGTTCTAGTGAATGAGCCTCAATTGTCTAAAGGTCACGATGCAGGTGCCACTTCGACAAAAAAAAATGCGCGAAATACTTTTTTTTTCTTTTGGAGTGTATTTTTTTTTTACCTTTCTTCCTTCCTTTTCTTTTGTCACCTTCGATAGAATTTACGCTCTCTTTTGACGCCTAGATGGTGTGCTTGCGTATTGAGCGGAATCTATACTGTTCAAAGTTTGAAGGGTAAGGGATCTGGAACAATGCAGGAAATCATGAAATTCCAATGCTTGTCGCGTATTTAAGGATCTTTAGAATTAGAGAGAATGAATACAAAAATTTTGAAGTTTAACAACCGATAGAATGTAACGTCCTCTTGGGATACATTCCAAATATGTCATGATATCCTCCCATGGAATCCAGTGCAGGGGGTCACAATCTCTAATTTTGGCCATTACGCATTTTTTACACTAACTAAGGCTGTTAAAAAGAACTAGTGTCCTCATGTCGCATTTTTTTTTTAGATGAACTGCAATGTATGCACCTTTCATATTCAAAATGATATAAAGTTATATTTTCAATTTGTGACAGATTTTCTACAGACAGTGTAACTGTGACAGTATTTGCAATTAATGTTTTCCATTTGCTATTTGAGTTGCCAAAATTGCCCAAAATGACAATTTATCGTTTGGGTTGACAGTCTTGGTTACGGACGACCAGTGTAAATAGCTTCGTATAATTCACAGGATAGGAAATAATCCCATTGTTAATCGCATGTCATGTTCATTTTTTAGCAAATAAACATTGATAATAATTTTGTAATAAATCGACTCAACTGTTCGAAATTAAATCGTATTATTTAATACTATTGCTCAAACGTGTTAATTTCTGCAATTAATAATGAATTGATAGAAACTGCTGATGATAGTGATAAGATTCGGACTGTAACTACAACTCGAGAAAGTCGGCTCAAGTAAAGAAATTAACCCTAAATCTACACCTAACCCAAAAGAATATCTCTCTCTCTCTCTCTCTCTCTCTCTCTCTCTCTCTCTCTCTCTCTCTATATATATATATATATATATATATATATATATATATATATATATATATTCAGTTAGGTTTGATTGTTTGTTGTTTTCCACCACACTCAACAATTTTTCATTCAGTTATCTGGTGGCGTCAAGTTTTTTTGCAGGTGGAGGAGAGAACCCAGATACAATGTACCCGGGAAGAGACCACCAACCTTCCGAAAGTAAACTGGCAAACTCTCTCACATTATCGGCGCGAGCGAGAATCGAACCCGCGCCGACTAGAGGTGAGAGGCCTTGTAATTGTGAGCGCAATATTTTTTTTTTAGAGCGCAATGCTCTAACCACTCGACCACGGAGGGCCCTATATTCAGTTAGGAAATATCACAAAATTTGTCAATGAAATGAATGGTACAAACTTTACACGTAATGATCAATAATTCGTCTTGATGAGTACTAATCATAACCCGCAGTGACGTAATATTGATCTGGTTTTCAAGGGGGAAAAATCTAATCATTCTCCATCAGGACTCAACTATAATCATTGCAACATGTATACATTTTCTGTATTATAGTTCAAGGAATGTGATTAAACAGTGGCTTGAAATTGCATTGGCTCAAATAAGACGTTTGCTATTGTTAGATGTAAAATCAATCCTAACACGGCGGGCTATCATTCTTCCCACACCAAGTAATTAAGTCGCTCCACGTAGGCGGTTTGAACTAGATGCTTCATTGACTTATACAGTCATTGTTGTGAGAATTTCAGTGAAGTGAGCATATTCTATAGATCGAATACAAGCAGGAAATAACAAATTTCATGATAAGAAAATCGGCAGCCTTAATCGATTAATACGTGGTAAAAAAAGTAATATTGAATAAAATTGCAAAATTGTAAAAAATGAAAGGCTACAAATCGATACATTCATAACATCTCCTAATCTCAGTATTGCATTACATTGTATTTTATCTATCAAATTAAATTATAATGCAAGTTTTTGTATTTTATTCCATAATGAAAATGAGAGTTTTATTGTTTCTGCTTCAGTCACTTCATTTGAGAAACACTGCACTGATAATCACAAAGCAGAGTTCCTCCATGTTTTATATTTAAAAGAATGAAAATGCTGGAGTCCTATAGGAATCACGTTATCAGTCCCTCCATCTTGTTGTTTTGCGACAGCACACATATTTTTCCCCCGTAACGTTTTAAAAATGTGTACAGAAATACTTCACAATACAAGAAAGGCACCTTTAAATATTGGGATGATGTTGCTATGTCTGTATGTCCATCGTGACACAATAACTCTAACAATTTTCATTGTATTAATTTCAAATTTTATACAGGATTTTATGGTAAGACAAAGACACCTATTCATTAGCATCACGCATTGAAAATCAGGAATCACATCGTCCGTACGTTCATCTGTCCATCATCACTTTCGTTGGGGAACGATATGTTGATCAGTTTTCAAAATCAAACTTTCATATTCTGTACCAATGTAGTTCATCACTAAAGAAGGATGAACCCATAGGAGGTCAAAGGTCAACGTTAGAACATACCTTTCGACAAAGTTTACTACACTTGGGACATTTGTATTTTTATACAAACATAGAAATGCAGACCTAAGAAAAGAAATTATCATTTCTCTCTGCCATTACATACATTAAAGAATTCTACATTGTTAACATTAATACGTGTACATGAATTAAGTTGTTGAGGAACCTTTCTTACGGGGATGGAGGTGGGGGTAGTATTCACCATTGGTACAAAAATGAATGAATGATATCAAAATTATACGCATCTGAAAATTGAACTTCATCTTTTGAGAATACATGAGGGCACGAATCGCGATGCTTCACCCGCCATTCTTCATAAAAATATTCCGGCTTGAAGCTTTGCAGTTAACACCATCAAGTATAATCCAAAATCATATTTATTTTCTTTTTAATATTTACATTTCACTTTCATTCCTGTCTGAATTCCCAGCCGTTAAAATACACATACTGTATTTATCAAGATGCATACGCACATTGTTCACAACTGCATTACATTCATGAGAAAATGACAATTGGTAAATCGAAAGCAAAAGAATTGAAAATGTAAATAATGTTACGCAGAAATCTCTTTCGTTGCTTGTTAGGTTTGCTTTCTGTGAAATTTCTGCACATAAATGTGTAAATATCATTGATGGATCATTAAATGATATCAAGAATGTGGTCCGGTGATCTACATTTCCACTACCACCACTTGTAAGCAATAAAATGTGCTAAGTATGGATGGACTTAGGTCAAAAAAAAAATAGTTCATCACGATTATGTCTTTTACGTCATTCTTTAAAACCAAATTGTAAGAGGAAAAAAAAACAAACCTCTGTCAAAACATCGGACTTAGCTATTCTATGATAGAGGAATATTTACTGGACTGGTGATGTAGAAGACGATAAAAGTTAGGGGAAAATTGTTTTTATATTTGGCAGCTATGCTCAGTAAAATGGTCATAACAAGAAAATTTTTTAAATAAAGCTGTTTGATTAAGTTTGCAATTAATATATCCACATAATCAATAATTTTTTAACTAAGAGAGACAAAGAAGGTCGATAACTGTCTAGGTATTTATCGTTGAGTACTAATGTACTTTATGAATTTCTTTTTGCACACTGATCAGGAAATTGTATAACAGCTGATCCCCTTTCTCTGTACCCTTATAAGCTTTTGTACCCGCTGTGTGTGTACATAAATATCTGGACAATGAAGGGTTTAACAACGTAATAACTATCGGGGTATTTGGCAACTCGAAAATTGCGTATTGATGGCAGTACATTAAACCAATACCATCAATTTTGAGAGCTGGAATGGATGCCTGTTTACACCAACACAGTTTATAATATACAGTAACTGTTTACTCGCGCCGATTTAATTTTTGAGAGGTCAGTAAGTACAATATAGGAGTTCTAGGGACCATATCTGGCCTCAACATTTTTTCAGAAACCTATCGTTAATAAATAACCCCCCCCCCCCCCCCCCCCCCCCCCCCATTTTGACAACGTTTGGTGACTTTATAGAAAAATGCGGGAAAAATAATTCTACTCTGTATACTATATAGTGTTTTAGGTTTCTTTTCTATTATTTCCGTTATTCAAACGGTACTTACATGTATATCTTACAAAACATGCGCTCTATATTTTCAATGTATACAATATACATCTTAAAACCACTCAAGGATGTGTCAATATTTTGATAATGCAACCCATGTGCAGCTATAAGGAAACGGATTTGTACAGTTTACCAGTTTTTTTTAGCCTACACTCTTAATTATCTCTTGGTTACACAAATGTGATTTCAAAATGAAATATGGTCAATAAAGTAAATTAAATTACAATTTGTGTGGCAGCTTCTGAAATTGAAATAATAAAGTAGTTTGTGTAGACCTGATAGCTAACAGGTTTTTTATAAATTGAACACTTAAGTGCATTAAAAGTTCCGGTAAATTACTAATTAATAGACACATTTAGGTATTCATCATGCTCAAAGAATTGAATTGATTAATGAAAATACCTCTTATGCCCAAAGGCAAATTTCATATAGTGCTTTTATGGATTCTATGATGTGCAAAACAACAAGAGGTGATTAACTGTCTTACTTCCACACACCTAAGAACTGAAGGTCTATAGCGCTGTTGCATTTTCAAAGCATTGAATGATTTTTTTTAAAAGTATAGAATTATATGTACAGCTCACGGGCAATTATATCGCTTCGGTTCGAATTTGCTATTAAAGAGTAAAGGTACAGAACTCGAAATATAGGGTACCTAAGTTTGCCTATGAAAAATCAGTAAACCAAATAATATAAAATTTTACTTTGGTTTTGTGTGATCATATTAGAATACAATCTACATTACTGCCAAAGTTAATTGCGAAATTCCTTATACGTCCCACTATATGCAAAAACACTCTATGTAATTGCTTGTTGCAATGCACAAACGCTTTGTTTAGTCGTACAGTGCCAGGGGCCCAGATAAAACTCCTCCAAAAAATAATAGGCATTTTTCTGAATTCATTTCTGCATATCTTGGGAAGTATACGGGATTTCGGGATCATCTTTAATAGTAATGTAGATGAGTTATGTGTGATCATATTAGAATACAAAGTAGAATTTTATGGCACTTGGTTTACTGATTTTTCATAGGCAAACTTAGGTACCCTATATTTCGAGTTCTGTACCTTTACTCTTTATTAGTACATTCGAACCCAAGCGATATAATCGCGTGTGGGACAACTTTACACGCACAACGTGGTAGGCATACAGAATGAATTAAGCATGTTAACGATTTAATGGTTATAGCTTTGTATTTATACAAATATTTATTACAAGTGATTTATCATTTATGTTTACATCACTCTGACTATAAATCTCATCTTAGATAATCTAATTTTTATTTTTAACAATTTCCACGGATTATGTACCCATGCACGCAATGGATAGTTGTTTAAAGTCGGTTTTAACCAGTTCTTCCTAAAGGAGCCCTACTGACAGATCGTATGAGAAATGTAGTCCTAAATTCTAGACATTTATCACTAAATAATCAATTGATTAATTAACAGACCGAAAGACAATTTTCTATATGGAACACATTAGTTAAAATTAGTGTTATTTGTCATTATGAAACTTTGGTTGAGTTCTAACTGTGAATTTACAGTTTGAATAGTTATTATACGCCAGGATTAGGTCACCATATAAATATGGTTACATAAAATGAAACTTGGGAATAGAGATGATAAGGAAAATAAATGCAAGTACGGTGAAACACTGCATAAATCTAGAAGTACATCCGAACATTCCCCAAATCTTTTAAAATTATCACCTGATCATATTTACTAATGTCTATGTCGATTTGTAGATTGATTGATTATTTCTTGTTTTATGCCACACTCAACAATTTTTCAGTTATCTGGTGGCGTCCAGTTTTTGTAGGTGGAGGAGAGAATCCAGATACCCGGAAAGAGACCACCGACCTTCCGAAAGTAAATGGCAAACTTTCTCACATATGTTGGCGCGAGCGAGAATCGAACCCGCGCCGACTAGAGGTGATAGGCCTTGTGATTTTGAGCGCAATGCTCAAACCACTCGGCCACGGAGGCACCTCGATTTGTAAGAGGTAATCTTAAGTGATGATTTTTGAACGTCTATCTATGCACCCACTAAAACCAGCAACGGCCAAGCATGGTCTTTTTGTTTTTATTCGCAGGTAGTTCAGAAGAGAACGTGTCAAGAAGTAATTCTCCGCCTCTTGAGTTTCATTTCTGTGTGTTTCATAATACTCTCTCATGAATTTGGGACCTGGTCAATTTCATCGTCATGCACTACAGGGTGCAAAGCCGAATGTCTCAGAATGACTCAATAGTTTGATAGACTTACCTCTGTGCCACTAACGACATCTGTTTGGAATGGGAAAACTAAACCCCTTGATGCGTAACCTGGACGCAGTTTACCCAAGATTGAGCGGAGGTACAAATGTTTAGGTGTAGCGTGATTGGCTAATATCAAGAGTGAAATTATTTGAAATTGAGAGAAATAGTATAGAAGTTTAAATTAATTATCGGGATGAAAAATTATCGCACAAAATTGAGAAATGACTGTGGAAATTGCCATGGTAGGGGTGTGTTTGAAATGAAAGGTGTAATTTACTGCAGATTGCTATGCGGTGTAAAAAAGTACAAATATGACCTATGAAAGCAACGAGACCCTATATGAATTTTGTCGTTTTTTAATTAGCACTTGGAATGAACTTTGAAATCATGGCGGTCATTTATCTAAAATTAATTTTGTTACTTAGTGAGAGGACCAAATGTTAGTATTGAAGTATATGGAGAATGAATTGATACTTTTTTCACGTTTGGAGTAGCTACAGACCTATAGTTCTCTGGGACAGATCATTGAGCTATAGATCCACCCTTTATGAAAAATGCTCGATTTACAGCGCAATAAACCAAAGGTTTTCATAAGGGGTGGAACGGTAGCTCTCTAATCTCTCTCGATTTTCAGGTCACTCGGGTGATCTATTGCTATCCATTTTTGTCCATCGTACGTAATGCGTAAATGCTTTACTTTTTGAACTTCTCCAGATCCTCTGAACCAATATGAGCCAAACAGCCACAAATCATCCTTGGCTGAAGGCAATTTTAGTTAGTTCAAATGAAGGTCAATGCTTCCTTCTGATGTGTGAGATAAGCATATGCAAGAAAAGATAAATATGGGATGGGGTCATTTAAAAATCATCTCAAGAACCAATGGGCCAGAAAAATTGAAATTTACATGAAAATGTCCTGATACAGTGTAAATTAATATATGTACAAAACATGCCCCCGGGAGGGGAGTAGGGTGAGGCAATAATAGGAAACCTTTTCAAGATCAACAGTGCTATGATGAATCATACTAATTAGCAAGCATCTCTAGGTAGTCTAGATTCAAATATATTAAAATTGTGGCCTCCAGTGGCAGAATGGAACCATAATATAGGAAATAAAATATATTTTACCTCAGATTCGCTTTTACGATTTGACTTACACTCGATTTGGACATTTCAAGTGGTGACCGTAGCAAAACGTAGTCTGTGTTGTGTATAGAGTTGTTTCAGTGCAATTAATTTTATATAGGTTGTATTTTCTTCCATACTGGTCAAGGGCAATTAAATAAAATCTATGAGAAAGCGCTTAGTCATGTTAGTGATAGACTGGCGACGGGAAATGTTTTCGTACATAGCCATTTGTAAACAGGAAACGTCGCCATATTGTTCGACCGCTCTTCCACTTATAATAACGTCAGCGTTGAATGGTGAATTGATAATAAGTTGGTAATATGATATTTTAATTAAGAATTTAAATAATTTCGATCTGTTACTTTTTCTGGTAGAATGAATTACTTCTTGATATCGAACAAATATGGTACATAGTATTGATATACGGACAGAATACTGCATACCCTACAGCGGGGTTTTCCGCTGGGTGATAATTTTGGTTTACTTTAGAGGTTTGGTATTAGACCGCCAAATTTTAATAGCTAAATTTGCACCTAAAAATGTTGGCAACCACAATACGTATTTTTGCAAGAAAGATAACTCTGCATAGAAGTTTTTTATGTAAAAGATACACATGTAGCACTCTTCAGCTTGGGAGGTAAATAAACTACAGTTTTTATGTTAGTTTTTTCTGGCGACACTAAAACGTTTTACAGATAAGTTATTAACACTACAATGTTATCAAGATTATGATTTGGAACACCATATCTGTCAAAATACATTCCGGTAGAATTATTTGTATACCTTAGTTAGAAAATTGCCAAATTTTACATCCGCGAAAAAAACCGCTATACGGAATCTGTGGATTACAGGACATGATCAAAGCTGAAATTTTATTTTTCCATTTTTGATGTCTACAGTGTTTAACTAAGATATTTCTAATGGTCAGCAAATATTTAAGCGCCGAGTATATTCCTAAATTTTGCAGCTATTCACTGGCAATGGTGCTCAAGCGACTGTAAAGGCAATTTGGTCTCTTGTTTTCAGAGAGAACTAGTTTTGCTGCTTGTCTGGAGAGACAGCCTCCAAGCAATTAAAGTCATCATCATCAGCGAGCACCTCCAAAGTCAATTCGTGTGCATTTAAATTACTCGTAGATGCCTGAGGTGAAAAAAATGTTGAATATAGCAAGCTAACCATTTTATCATCTAAGGCTGGGAATCTTTTGTCGAATTGTGAATGGACGTCCCACGTCATGATAGTGAATTTTGAAAGAAAAAAAAACATCAGTTCAATATCGAGGATGGTTTCAGATTACAGTTTTCGAAGAACTCGGGTTCTTACCAGAACCCCGTGACAACGGTTGCTCACCGGGAACCTTTGATCCATTCCATCTTATTAGAAGGCAAGTTGCAAACAAAAGACTCTCTACGAGTAGTCTTGGAAGACTGCTTTTCGTTTTTTCTCAACAAAGAATTTACAATTATAAAGGGGCTGATTCACGATTTTTCCCAAAATTGGGTTTTTAACTTTTGATGATCAGAATCTGCTGTCTAATGTATTTAAAAGGTTACCGTGACACGTGGCCTCCGTTTTTAAAGTCATATCCGAAAGACCAGTGACTCTCACTTCTAAATGCCAAGCGTTTAGCGAAGAAGCATTCACAATAGAAACTCATTGCCTCCCGGTTACGAAGCGAACACCCCGTCCTTTGAAGGAAACGTTGAGTCAATGTTGCTGCACGTGCTCACGAATTGTCCTTTTGGAAAGTTAATTCATTTCCTGCCAATGCTGCTGCATTTATGGTATAATACAGGCTGCAGGTTTTCGACTATATACTGCCTCATTCAAATTTAAATAAAATTAGCGAAATGTGTTAATCGAACCCCAGATCATGACACTATCTCCGCCGAATCTGTCAGGTTCAATGACACAATTTGCATACATAACGTTCACGTATACGACGATAAATTCGATGACAGTTGTCAGTATTTTACTAACGTTAGACCTGGACTTGTGGGAAAACAGGCATTGTGGCCAGTTTTACACTCCGTGTGGTACAGATTAAGTTGTAACCCTTTGTAAGGTCTTCTACAGCCGATCCCATGACGTTTTAATATTCTGGTAACTGTTCTAGGATGAATAAACCTACCATGACTTCCAATCGTTTACCTCTCCTTAGTCGCAGCAGCCATAAATATATCCCACAAGTTACGTTGTCTTACTTACGTTTCTTGACGTAGCTTTATCACACAAGCTCGACCAAGACTTTGGCGATCATTTATTTATGAACAAGTGAAGATAACGAACAGTGATCAATATAACAAATATTATAAACAATGCAGGTAAAAAAATGGTAAACACAGAGTAATTCGTAGACAAAATCAGTACATAAAAACCGTCAAACATTTGATATGAAACACGTCATACAACATTTGACCCAGGGATAACCTATATTTGCTAATTAGATCATTACAACGACCATCCATGTAGAATTTTGCAAAATGTTGACTTTAAACGAGACTGATGAAATCTCCGTAACATCGACGTATTTGTCAGTCTGCCTTGATTTAAAAACTGATCATACGCAGACCATGTTCTCAAGTATCGAATCAGATGAGATTGATTGATTGATTATTTATTGCTTTCCGCCACACTCAACAATTTTTCAGTTATCTGGTGGCGTCCAGTTTTTGTTGGTGGAGGAGAGAACCCAGATACAATGTACCTGGGAAGAGACCACCGACCTTCCGCAAGTAAACTGGCAAACTTGCTCACATAACGCCGCTGCCGAGATTTGAACACGCGCCGACAGAGGTGAGAGGCTTTGTGATTTTGAGCCGGTTGCTCTAAGCACTCGGCCACGGAGGCCCCGAATCAGATGAGACATAAACACCATATGCAGTTGGTAATGTAATAGTGCGACAAAGATGTGAGATGTTGATGATGGAGAAGTTGAAGTAATCTCGTTTGTCATGAAGTGGTGTTGTTTGTTTTGGTGGTACTCTTAGTTTGGCGTTGTCAAATAAAATATCCAAATATGTAAGTAAATATAAAAGACACTGTGGTGTCTTTTATTTCAAGGTCATTGGAATATTTCGAGTTAACATATGAATGAAAATGGGTACAGTAATAAAATAAAACGTCATCGACTTTGTCTGATGATGCCATCGCAACAACCATATGGTGGTATAAGGATGAACATTAAAGCATCTTGCTACCTGCAGCACGATGTGTGGTAAGTGAAACTTGCAATTATATTATGAAAATATTATTAAGAATATCTGGAAAACAGATTTGTTGCGTTTTTTAAAGTCAGCCAGAATATAAATTTACATAAAATATTAGGCTAAATATAATTCATACATGAAGTGACCGTTTGTTTGTCATATGTAATCAAAAGTTCTACAATGAAAGTTGCAGATATTTATAATAAGTTGGATATTTGGAATCATTACCTATAATTCTTAGTAATGTTGCAGGTGTGGGATTCGCACAAATTAAATTGAATTTTTTGTTATATATTGAATCCCACGCATGTCAATATGGCACACTGTTTTCACAAATTTAATAAAAAAGGATCAAATATCTATTGTAAACTATAGAGTTCGAAGCGTAAAAGAGTTTACGTCGTCAAATTCTGAACCTCTAAACTTTACATTAAACCTAATGTTGCCTATTTTGCCATTTTATATTATTTCTGTACCAATTGCACACTGGGAGACTATTTCTATAGCACTTATGTTTTACATACAACTGTCCCCCTAGTACCGCCATTTCATGACATTTATAATCAATAGTGTTTTATTTTTTAGCTCTCTTTTATAGTTTCGAGTTCATATGTCAATGATGTGTAAAGCTGTTGGAAGTACTTGGCAAGATACCAAACGACAGACCGGGGAAGGCCACGTGTCGAAAACGACAACTGTCACAGATGAATACTATGGTGTACAAATCGTTAACTAGAGTTTCAATTTATTAAACGATAGTCTACATTGATAAATTTAGTTTCTTAAATGTAATATCATTTTGTCATTCTCATGTGCCATACATATGTTTGAGAATATCACACACCGATCACGGTGGCTCAGTGGTAGAGCTCTCGCCTCGTGAACGGAAGGTCGTGAGTTCGAGCCCCGCTCGGGCTGGCCGCGTCAAACCTAAGACGTTAAAATAGGTAGTGATTGCTCCTTTGCCAAGAGCTCGGCATTACGAAGTGAGAGTCACAGGTCTTTCGGATGGGACCTTATAAACGGAGGTCCCGTGTCGCAACAGGTGTGGCACGTAAAAGAACCCTCACTGCTAAAAGCCATTAGTGCTAAGCATAGGTCTAAATTTGCAGCCCCGTCACCGGTAATAGTGACAGTCGCCGGATAGCTGAAAAATTGCTCAGGCGACTATAAATAAAAAACAAACAAACAAACAGAAATATTACATTCACCTACATATGTTTTCTAATTTTTGGTTTTCAGAGTATAAGATTTGACAAACCGAGAATTATTTGCACTCTTGGAATGTATTACACCCCCTATTCCTTCTATTCACAAACACACATTTTTCTAAAAAAAAGTGCATTAGATGTATTTTATAAAAATTGTGAATCTAACATCGATTATAATTATATCGCAAGATTTATTTATTCTTTAACCTCTGAATGGAAGAAAAAGATATCCTTGTTTGGCAAAAACAACAAGCAGGAAATAAAATTCCCATAAAACACTCCTTAGCAATTATATTACGCTTTTCAGATCAGATTTCCTTAACGTAATTAAGACTTAATTTTCACCAACTTCTAAATTACATTATCACACAGTTCTCCGCAACGTCAACCTTTATTTAGGAATTTGGCTTAAACAAACAAGTATTTTACTTGGGTGATATTTATAGTAGGTGTCAAAGCAGTTACAACTTGGTTATTATTAAAATAATTATCAAAATAAGTCTTGCTATTGCGTTACAGTTCAATAAATCATTTATATCACACACACACATATATTATATTTGGGTGTGTTTGTATTTTCTGTTTTTGCTTCCAAATTGTAACGGCAGTCATCTCCCCTTATATGTGTTGCAGCTGTGAACAATGCGCGTATGAATCTTGATAAATATCTATGTACGTCTATATTAAAGTCTGGAAATTTCAACAGAAATGAAGGTAGAATGTAAATATAAATAAAGTGAATTTTATTTCCGGAAATACGAGGGTTGTCGCAAAAAGTCGTAGACAATTTTAATAAGTAATTTATTTGTTAGAAAAAAAATAAGGATTTTCTCGTTATCTAATAGGATCATTTTGTTATTTTTTGTACAAATTTCACATTAATATCACTTTCCATAATGACAGAGGACAAAAATGAAATACATATGTTCATAGATGTCGGTGTAAAGACTTCATCTTTATCCATAATGTTCAATACCTTCGGGATTTGGCGGTCATTATTTTCTTTCTCTCTTTTTTTCGCCTTTCTATCTTCGGATCTAATGTAATTCTCTCCACAAATCTCTTGTGCCATTTTTATACTAGTGTCTTGCTAAAATTCCGGTAATCTTATGTGCTTTCCGTCTCCCATTTTGTTTTAGTGGGGGTAAAACCATGATCTACACAATATTTTATGATTTCTCGGTGCGCCAAGAATGCCGTTGTCGTCGCCATAATGAGCAAATTTCACTTCAAGTTCGTTTAAAAGTGACGTTACATCTCTGCCGTTTATGACGCCCTGGGGTTGTAAACTTGAATGTTGCGCAGAAAATAGCAGATTCCAATGATATAAACTTGATTGAGATATATTTAATATGAAACTACATGTATTTGCTTTTATCGAATTGAGAGGTACAAAGAAAATATCTACTTATTTTTGGCCTAGTGGTTAGAGCATTGCGCTCAAAATCACAAGGCCTCTCACCTCTAGTCGGCGCGGGTTTGATTCTCGCTCGCGCCGATATATGTGAGGAAGTTTGCCAGTTTACTTTTGGAAGGTCGGTGGTCTCTTCCCGGTTACGTTGTATCTAGATTCTCTCCTCCACCAATAAAATAACTAGACGCCACCAGATAACTGAAAAATTGTTGAGTGTGGCGGAAAACAATAAATAATCAATCAATCTACTTATTTTTGTACGTGCGCCAACAACGCACGTGGAACATGTTTTACTCAGTAACATCTATATTAGTTCCTTTATTACTTTTTTTTTCAAATTTTACATTTTTGTTTAGAATGAGTAAAGATTTCTCATGTAAAGAATCTTCTGGATTTTAAAAATTATTAACATTGCCAACGACGTTTTGGGACAACCCTCGTACATAAGGGCATACACCGCAACGCTTCAAACCGGGATACTTTTCATTGGTCATGTTGGTGTGAAGGGTTGCAGATTATACTCTCATGTATTTCAAAAATATATAGAGTGCAAAACAGAAAGAGGAGTGATTTGTGCATTTATTCACAAACCAGATCGCTTTGAATTTTTGCACTTGTATTTCAACACTTAGCTTAAATATATAATTTTCAATAAATGTTCTTTGAAATATGTTAAAGTAGTATATAATAATCTTAATGACAAAAATATCAAGAATATTTTTCGTATCAGTTGCGACATCTTTAGGTCACCTGATTAAACTGACCTATTGCAATTTGTCTGCGTCCGTCGTTGTCTCTTGTACGTTAAGAATTGAATATTTTTTAACTTCTTGATAACTACCATTCCAATTCTTTTCAAATATGGAATTTAACATCTTTGGGACACATTGGACAAAAATTGTAAATTTCAGGTCTACTAGGACCCTAGGGGCAAGGCAAAATACTGTAAATAATAATAATAATAAATAAAAAAAAATTGACCAGTTTTCAAAACTCTACAACCGCACATGTGCAAAGAAAAACTATAACTATTAATTCCCTAGAGGTGCAGAGCAGAAAGACCTCTGCGTAAATTATAAATTTCCTGACCCCCGGGATAACGCTTCTGGCCCCAGTGTATATGTGTAAAACCCTTAAATAACATCTTCTTAGGTGATATATTGATGCTAAATTAAAACTAAATGGATACTTAGAAAGAACAGATAGTACTTTACCAAACTTGTAAATTTAATTATCCCAGGGGTAAGGATTTTCGTAACAGGGTGAGGCCAAAAAATGGTCAGTTATTAAATGTGTGAACAATTGCAGATTTTTAACTTCTTGAGAACTACCATTCCAATTCTTTTCAAGTTTGGTATGTGGCATCTTTGGGACAAGCGGAATATAAATTGTATATTTCAGGACTCCTTTACCCATGCATGGGGCCTTAGGTGCGAGGTAAAAACTGCCAAAAATTGACCATATTCATAAATCTTCTTCTCTACAACCACGCATGTGTAAGAAACACTAAATACTTACCAAAAGTGGGAAGGCCTCTACCTAAACTGTAAATTTGATAATCTCCAGGCGTATGGTTCTGACCCCAGGGCGGGGCCAAACTTGGTATATAGTGTATATGTGTAAAACACTGAAATAACGTCTTTTTAGTGCTATTGATACTAAATTGAAACTAATGGATATTTATAAAGAACAGAAAATCCTTTACCAAATTTGTAAATTTAATGATCCCAGAGGTAGGGATTTTGGTATCAGGGTGGGACCAAAGTGGTCAGTTATCAAATATGTAAACAATGTAAATAAAATTTCAGTATTGTTCATATTAAATTGAACCTAAATGGATACTTAGAAAGAACAGGTAGCCCTTAATAAAAATTATAAATTTTATGATGGGAGGGGGAGGCAAAATGGTCAGTTATTAATTGTGTGAACAACAGAACATTTTTAACTTTCTCTTGATAACTACCATCCCAATTCTTTTCAAATTTGGAATGAAGCATCTTTTGGACAAAAAGACCTCAATTATAAATTTCAGGATTCCTGCACCACTGGGGCAAAACAAATCTTCTCTACAACTGCACACGTGCAAGAAAAACTGAATGCTTAGAGGTGTAGAGCAGGAGGTCTCTACAAAAATTGCAAATGCCTTCCGTGGCCGAGTGGTAAGAGAATCGCGCTCAAAATCACAAGGCCTTTCACCTCTAGTTGGCGCGAGTTCGATTCTCGCTTGCGCCGATATACAGCTGTATGTGAGAAAGTTTGAGAAAGACGCATTGTACTTCCATGGGTTTCCGTGGCCGAGTGCTTAGAGCATCGCGCTCAGAATCACAAGGGCTCTCACCTGCAGTCGGCGCGGGATCAATTCTCGCTCGCGCCCATATATGTGAGAAAGTTTGCCGGTTTGCTTTCGGAAGGTCAGTGGTCTCTTCACGGGTACATTTTATCTGGGTTCTCTCCTCCACCAATAAAAACTGAACGCCACCAGATAACTGAAAAATTGTTGAGTGTGGCGGAAAACAACAATCATCAGTTAGGGGCATTTAAGTTTTAAAAGCACATCTTGTTTTCTACTGTTGCTGAATATTAGAGTTTAGCTTAGATATGCAGAACAGCAAATTTTTTCTAGATTTCAAAGCCCTTGACACTAGTGATACTTTTGACTAATGCGCACGAGACCGATAAGGCCTGTGGACCTCTTGTTTCTCTTATTGTAACAATTTCTGCTGTTCTTTACTTACTTTCATATGATCGATATATCCTAGAATTCAAATTCACGAAAGAAGTTATGAGGGTCTTATGTTAGTATTGCCGAGTTAAAGAGGAAAATTCATATGTGAAAATTTTATGAAACTAACCAAAACGTTTTTTAAAAGAAATAAATATATGAACTCCGTACATGTACTGTAACCAACAACCTTCTTTAAAATAAAAAAAAATCTTTTACCTACAAGTGTCGGTTATTAAATAAAATTTCTGGCACCAGTCCTATAAGTTTAAAATTTTGTGATGAAAAATTTAAATTGTAATGCGTTACCATCCTTTCCTTTGAAGCCCCCCCCCCCCCCCCAGCAAAATATAACCCCTTTCAGATTTTACATGCAATAAACTTACAAGTGTTTGAAACAGAAATCATACAGTAGAATTTATAAGAGGTGCGCGAGATATTGCGCAAATCATACGAGCGTATACCATACACACATTTGGGGCAAGGTGAAACATTTTTCCTTCGTATACACAAAAACGTAAATGGACATATTAATTTCTTTTTTGCAAATATATAATAATTTATTTTATATGAACAATTTTATTGTTCCTATTAAAAATGCTTATTGTATGACACTATACTGAAGCCTTGTAAGCAGGATCTGTCTTTCATGAAAGAAAAAATTAAAACCATTCGTCAGTTTTACGTTAGGGTTTGGTAATAACAGTAAATCTATCCTACCTTAAATGATCATCCATGATTTTTAATTAAGCAATCCGTCAGTGATTTTACGTATAGTTTCAGATGAACATTTCACTGATAGGTGAGCTAAACTCTCAGGAGTAGTGTTCCACGTAAGTATGTCCAATGGTCTCTCCCCATCATCCTTATTCTCTTGTTGACGAGACATAAAGAGTGTCGTTTGTTCTTAACCAGTAATATACATCACGGTTTTCATGGATCGATTTGAAGCATTTCCTCACCTATCTTACATTAATAACTTAGACCAGTGAACTATCAATATTTCTCTAAAGTGTTTTGTTTTCGATCAAGTTCCTATAAAAGACCATTATATTGATCGAATCGATTTAACAAATCCTGTGAAGAATAAAACTTTTTATAAATTCGTTGTATTATTTTAAAAAGCAAATAGTCGCGATAAAACGGGATACATCTGTAAGAGATAGTGAATACGGGCTTCCGAAACCCTTTTGATAAAGCTGTTGACTTGTCTTGAAAGCTAAACAAACGTGGTATTCTATTCCGTATGGCGATTAAAGTACCGACACACAAGTGAAGATTACAAAGTTGGTTAATTCGTTATTCACGACCTTTTCTATCTGATACCACTCGAGAATTAGAAATGTATCATTTTTATGATTTGAATGTGCATAACATGCTTTGTAGATTAATCTCATTTTTCATTAGGTTGGAAGCGAAAACTACATTGGGTATTGAAAGAGGAGCATTCCCATGTGTAGGAGAGGACTGTATAAAACGTAACTATCATTAACTTCGAACAATATCATAGTGCGTTTGCTTGGATTAAGCCCATTAACTACAAGACAACCGTGAATTTAGACTAAAACCTTTTATCGCTATTTTCTCAAGACTTTCCCATCAACTATACGATTGTTCTCCCTAACATCGAAAAGCAGATTATGTTTCAATACACAATCTCTTTTACGTACATTTTATGTAATAACTGCGATAAAAGACACTAGAAAATTACTGTAAAACCTTACGAAGTCTGCTAATTGTCTGATACGGTAAATATGATATGCATTTGTATGGCAATTATTTTTGCACTCTACGTTACACATAGTGCATGTTACTTAGTTTATGCTAGAAATTAACACCAATCATTTATCATGATATATACCATATTGTACAAACAAAAATGTGATGGGATTTTTGGGTGTTTAGAAGAAAATACCGTACAATGCCATCGTATGATTCCTTATGATTTGTAATGAGGTGCCATTCTTATGTCGCATCGTACCTCGTTAGCACCCATACATTGATGTCTTGAGGCGTCATTCTTATGTCGTATCGTAACTTGTGAGCACGAATACAGACCGAGTTTTTGTTTGACTGCTCTTAACCTGTTGCATAAGTCATATTTTGATTAAAAGTAGGTCAAATTTCCAGGTCAAGGTCACAACACCGAAGTTTATCAAGGTTTTACCATAAAGAATCTATATACAAAACATAAAAGCTTTACCTTAAATAGTTCAGGCGATATTATCAGGCCAGGTTTTTATGAAAGCAGGTCAAGGTGACAGTCAAGATCAAATACTATTGCATCACAAGGTCTTGTCATAAAGAATCTATATATAAAATATAAAAGCCCTACCTTGAATAGTTTTAAAGATATATAACAAGTTACGTTTTCTTAAAAGTAGGTCAAATTTCAAGGTCCAAGACCATAGTACAAAATCAAAGGTCTTACAATAACAAAACAATCTATATATAAATATGGAAGCTTTACCTTAAAGAGTTCAGGAGATATTGAATGGGTCAGAGATTTAAAAAAAATAGATCCAACGTCAAGGGCACAAGGTTAAGAACCTATACACAAAATTGAAAGCCTTGCCTTATTTAGTAAAAGAGATATTGAAGAGATCAGGGATTTTTTTAAAAAGTAGGTCAAAGTCCAAGGTAAAAAGATCAAACACCACTGTGTTCTCGTCATAACGAATCTATATACAAAATAACAATATACAAAATAACATGAGAGCCTCAGCCTCGCCTAAAATAGTTCTGGATACATTAAATAGGATGTTTTATTTCAAGTAGGTCAAAGTCCGAGTACAAGGTCAAAATACGAAATACACACACACACACACACACACACACACACACACACACACACACACACACACATATATATATATATATATATATATATATATATATTACAGACCTACCTTAAATACATACACCTACAAATTGTTAATACGTTCTTTGCACACCGATTCTGACTGCTGAATACTCCGTTTACCTGATCAAGATATACAGCTTACGGCGGGAGTGACCGGTCGACAGGGGATGCTTATTCCTCCTGGGCACCGGATCCCACCTCTGGTATGTTCAGAGATCCGTGTTTGCCAATCTCTTTGATTGGTATTTTATATAGGAATTACGAGATTGAATACCGTTCGTTATCGTAGCCTTTTCGTGAGAGGTTTTTCTGTAAAGAATGAGTATACAAAATATGAAAGCTCCACCTTACTCCTCTTTAGGTATATGTTGCAGACACTGGTAGACAGCACTGCCTATATGACAACGGGATTCAAAACGGTGCTCTACCAGCATTTCCGTTAGTCTTGAGAACAACCAAAAGTCACAGGGGGACAGGTCAGGGCTCTATGGGGGATGATCTAAGACATCGAGCCCAGATTCTTTCAGATATTCCTGTATCGTAGCCATTTATGGGCCGGTGCGTTATCATGGAGTAATTTGATGCCGCGGACACCGGTGCGCGGTCTGCGTTTCTGATAGAAATCAACATGTTGAGCAAGAACACTTTCTCTGTAAAACTTTCCAGTGACAGAACTACTTTTCGTGACTGGAATTTGAAGGACTGGACCTTTCGAATCAAAGAATTTCGCATATAACATGGGATGATTTGATGTTTTGCAACGGCGCGCAATGACAGGTCTGTCGCCCTCAGATGAAACACAAACCTTATTTTTAGCCTTAGAATCGGGTTGAAAATGATAGATCCAGGTTTCATCACCTGTAACTATCTCTTCCAAACGACGTGGGTCACATTTATCACATTTTCAAAACTTGCGATGCAAGTCTAACCCGACTTTGTTTCTGCTCGTCAGTGTGCAAATGGGGCACCTAGCGCGCAGATCTTACGTGGCCCAAGTCGTTCACGTAAGATCTTCAAAACGCTTGACGAATGAATGCCACTTAATTCTTCTATCTCTTGCACGGTATAACGTGCGTCTTCCTCAATTAACGTTTTCACAGTAACAACGTTCTTTTCCGTCAAAACGGAAACTCATTCTAGGGTCATTTTCATTAGACTTCCGACCATGAATTGCTAAACTTTAGATCTACTGTATGTCTGAAAACTGCCATGTAAATTTCCACTTCTTTGACCCAGTGGTTCGTGAGAAGATTTTCCCTATATATTCGCATGTAAAACATTGATCCCCCTATTGCGGTCCCACCCTACCCCCAGGGGACATGAATTTAACAAACTTGGATCTGCATTAAGTCAGGAAGCTGGCATGTAAATTTCAACTTTTCTGGCCCAGAGGTTCTTGAAAAGGTTTTTAAATGACGGCACCCTATTTTGGAAATTTTTATCCCCTTTAAGTTAGGTCATGACCATTTATTTGAAAAAAATTTAATCATCTTCCTCATGGATGATTTGTACCAAGTTCTAGAGAAGATGAAAATGTGAAAAGTTGACGGACAAAAGGTGATTACAATAGCTCACTTGAGCTTGAGCATTAAATGTTTTAATGCATTTTATTTTGCGTACATGCAATAACGTCATTAATAATACTGTTAACGGTCGGTGAACGCAATGGATCGTCTTTTTGATTTCATTACATTCTATATAACTAACGGATTGATGAAAAAATAGCTTAAACCTTCATAACTATTGTTATGATGCGATTTCAGTTCAACAGATGCATCCGAGTCACAAAATTACTTCTTAAATTTTAGTTAGATATAGTTATAGTATATAACACCATAGCTTATCATGTAGATACGTCACCAGCCAGCTTTAGGTGAATAACCGTATACATGGTGTTCAGGGCCGTAGCAGTATGGAGATCTTATTGCACTAACGCTTACCAGTAACATACCAGTCTCTGAGATTAAGGTGGAGTAATGCTCCAAACTCAAGTTCATTAATTTTGCTTTCTGTCGAATCTCAACTCAACCAAAGCCTATTTCTATTTCACAATCGCGCATATATTAAATCAATAGCTGACAGATTTTGACTAGTTCGGATGATACTTTTGCGGTGTCTACATGTATAACAGTGCGTATATGGAATCAGAACTATCACTTACATGGTTACATGACATTGGATTTAATGGAATAAGACTGTGATGAGCAACACTGCTTCACCCATGTCATGACTACAATAGATAAGATCTTTTTGTAGCTTGCCCATTGAACAAAACTACTGAATTTTACCCAATTTTGTGGACGACTTGATCCTAATATACATTAAAAGAATCAATATCTAATCGGGTTAATTGGGGGATTATGAGATTGATATTCTCTTTTGCAGTCCCCAAAGGCACACGGTGATCTTGACAAATTTAAATGTAAATTTCAAAAGCGAGCTGCTAGAGTGACTTGAATATAATTTTTTATACACTTACAACAGAAATGGTGCAGCAATTTAAGTGTATGCCTCTATCCGACTACTTTGTATACAGAACTATCATTTTTGTTTTCAAAGTTTGATTGTGATTCAAATCTCGATTATGTAGATACGTTTAGTATGTTCACGAAATTAAGAGGAAATAACTCACTATATATCCAGGGGGCAAAGGCCCAATACTTAATATATCCAGAGAGCAAGGACACAATACTCTAAAACATATTTTACAATTTACGGTTCACAGTTATGGAATAACACGCCTGAATTTTTAAAATATCTACTATTCAAAAAAGGTAGGGGATGTTGAAATGCAGATCGTGAAGTCAGGAAGGAAACAAATGACAGAAAAATATTAAGGAAACATTTATCAATTTATTCGAAACTCTTTGTACAGTCAGAACAGGTTAGAGTCTCCAGAATAAGGGTCGACATCAACATAGGGTCACACAGCAAATTTACCACCATTGTGAAACAGAGTCAGTTGCGGGTTAAACACCTTCGGTTGGCCAGACAATCTCGAATTCGGAGTGGTATACTTCTAACGAGATGTCCCAGGTCATTTTTGGGAAGGTTATTCCATTCCTGTTGCAATGCTGCAGCAAGTTCTTGGACATTGGCAGGAGGTTGTTGACGTTGGCGTAGCCGCTGCCCAAGCATATCCCAGACATGCTCTATGGGGGAAAGGTCCGGACTGAGTGCGGGCCATGGTGATGTGGTGATATTCTGCTGTTGGAGATAATCTGTAATGATCCTGGCCCTATGGCATCTGACATTGTCATCTTGAAAAATGAAATGGCGGCCATAACGACGTGCAAACGGCACAACATGGGGTGCCAAGATGTTGCCCCGGTAGTATTGCCCTGTGATACGTCCAGCAAGAACATGCAAGTCTGTTCTGCCGGCAACAGTGATGCCTCCCCACACCATTACAGATCAACCCCCATACCGATCATGTCTAATGACGTTAATGTCATGGAAACGTTCGTTACGTCAGCGCCAAATCCTCCTGCGTCTGTCCAAGAAGTCCACATTGAACCTCGACTCATCTAAGAACATTACATTGTTCCATCGGCCATTATCCCAGCGTTGATGGTGATGACACCATTGGAGTCGGGTCCTAATGTGACGATCCCTCAAACAGGGAATGACACGAAGACGTCGGACGTGTAAGCGAAATCTGTACAGTCGATTCCTGATGGTCGGTCCACTCACTACCAAGCCAGTATCCCTTTGAAGTTGAGACTTTATCTGATTTGCTGTTACCAGACAATTTCTCAAGGCAATAGTGCGGATGAATCTGCCCTGAGCCTAAGTTGTTGCCCTTGGTCGACCGGATCGTGGTCTATCCTGAACAGACTCTGTATCACGATGTTTTGACCATGATCTGCTGATAACAGACCGGGAAACATTCATTGCCCTTGCCACAGCGACCTGTCTTGTGCCAACCTGTAGCATGCCAAGGGCACGTAACCTCTCATCCTGTGTTAGACAACGCATGGTCTCTGTTTAATTAACGACTTCAACAACCGATAATCTGATGCTTTCACTTCAAAATCTTCATTTAGAGTGGCACTAACCTTCCAATTCAGATGGGACTTCCGTGACCGAGTGGCTAGATCATCGCGCTCAAAATCACAAGGCCTTTCGCCTCTAGTCGGCGCGGGTTCGAATCTCGCTAGCGCCGATATATTTGAGAAAGTTTGCCAGTTTACTTTCAAAAGGTCGATGATCTCTTCCCAGGTACATTGTATCTGGTTTTTCTCCTCCAACAATAAAAAACTGGACGCCACCAGATAACTGAAAAATTGTTGAGTGTGGCGGAAAACAACAAATAATCAATCAATCCAATTCAGAGGTATGCATATTTAGGGCACAACACCCTTGATCATCGTGAGGGTGTGATTGATGTCTTTGGGTGATGAATTTCTTTGGAAATGCTTCCTCGTTAAGGAACTATATATATTGTCAGGACTACAACGCGAACTAGTTCTGAATCTAATTGTACTATCCTGTATGAATAAAGGACATTATTGTTAAGGTCTTACGTTTCTAACATTCCAATTGTCATTGTAAGTTACCTCTATTACTTGTTTTGTCTTAAAAATTTTGTGCAGACGATTTCTTGGATATGTTTGTTTGTTTGTTTGTTTGTTTTACGTCCCGTCGAGAATTGTTCACTCATATTGAGACGTCACCAGCTGTAGGTGTGTCGACCAATTTTCAGGGATGATAAATATTCATTTGAATTCGCTATTTTTTCCGAGTTTATTCCACAAGATATTGACGTTTTTCCGACTTACAGAGGGTCACTTTATCCTTAAGTGATCTTTCAAATTATTAAAAATATCAACATGAAACGTTCAGAGATTGTTGAGGAGAATTGTTATATGTGACACCGGGTATTGCGATTTCCCCACTTTCAAATGCGTTGGAGCTCTAAATTTAAGAAGCTCTACCCCGGGGATCAGGAAATTTAAAATTGTGATAGAGGCCTTCCATTACTATGCATTTAATTTTTTATAGACATATGCAGTTGTAGAAAATACTTTTGAAAATTGGTCAAGTTTGTCCAGCCCCTAAGGCCCCAGTGGTGCAAGAGTCCAGAAATTTAGAATTTAATGTTTATTTGTTAATGCATGGCGACGGACGCTGACAAACTGAAATAGGTCACCTCAGGTGACCTAACAGAATCTGTAAATTATGTCGAGATCATTTGAAAACACCAAATTTTAGGGATCATTCCCTTAAATAAAGGGTCAAACTGAGTCAAACGTATTTCCTGAATATCTCAAAACTTTAAAATAATTTGTTAAGTATTATTATCATATATATTTATATATTATCAAGATCACTTTCCAGTTTTTAACACATTCAATATCCCAGTCAATGGGATGGATGAATATGAGTTGCCGTACCTATACTGGATTCCCAAACTTCACAAAAATGCTTGCAAAGATACATTGCTGGATCCAGTAAATATTCTACCAAGACCCTATCTTGCTCCTCATGAAAATATGAACAGTTGTGACGGACAAACTTCAAACGTATTGTGCCACAACATATGCTAGAAGTGGTGTAAATCAAATGTGGATTTTAAATAATCTGGAAGAACTTACAGTCAATTTGAAATCGCAAAACGTTTTTCAAATCAACATCAAAACGTAAGACGTTTCAACATTTTACACGACCATTCGTCACGATAAATCTAAGACTAGACATTTTGATTTAATAGACAGTTGCTTCTTTAACAAAACTGGAAAAAAGGAAATATTCATATCAAAATTAACATGTAGTTATCAGTCGTCCAAAAACGTACTTTATTAAACACCACTCTGATTCCACGCACATGTACTCTAAAGTTGAAATTAGAAATATGCTGGAATTCCTCAATGACATTATCTTAGTAGTCTTTAATGATCAGATCTTCCAACAATTTGTTGGAATTCCCATGGGCACGAATTGTGCTCCATTGTTAGCTGACATGTTTTTATATTCTTGTGAGGCAGAATTTATTCAAAAGCTTCAACATGAGAAGAATAAAATCTTTTGTTGTGTCCTTCAATTCGAAATTTAGATATATCTATTCTGACGGACTTTAAAACCGCAAACTTGATAATTTTATATATTATAAATTTGTTCATATACCTAATAAAGAAATTCATAGTGGTATATTATAACCATGTTAACTGAACACTATTCTTTGATTTTGAACATCATTTCATTCACAAATAGACTACAGTTGAAATGAACGTCAATAAGGGGTGCGTCAAAAATGTGGTTTTGTTCACTAGTACCGGGTATGACCTCCATTAGCAGTGATGACGGCGCGAAGGCAACGTGACATTGATTGACAAACATTTCGGATGGTCTTCTGAGGAATATTTTGCCATTCCTCCAACAAGGCTCTCCCTAATTCTTGCGGATTCTGAGGCTAGCGGCTCCCCAGCTCGTCCCACAAATGCTTGATTAGATTCAAGTCTAGGGACAGAGTGGGTCAATCAAGGACGTCAGTGGCATTCGTTTGAAAAAAAAACTCTGTGTCAATCTTGCCGTATGTGCGCGCGCATTGTCCTAATGGAAAATTAACCCATTTCCTTGCCTATGCTGCTTCATTAGTGTTGCTAAAACAAGCTGCAGAATTCCGTCCACATACCTCTCAGCAGTGAGGATTCCATTTAAAACAATCAGTTGTGATCGAAAATTGTGGTTAATCGCATCCCAGACCATGACGATTCCTCCTCTAAACCTGTCGCGCTCGAGGACACAATTGTCTGCATAACGATGGTAACCTCGATACCTGCCGTCTGCGTTGCTAACGTTAAATCTGGACTCATCTGAGAACACAACATGTGACCAACTTTGACGTTGATTCAGATGTCGCCTTGCCCATTGTAATCTGTACCGTCGGTGATGCAGTTTAAGCTGTAGACCCTTATAATGTCTTCTGCAGCGGATCCCATGACGCTTTAAAATTCTGGAAACGGTTCTAGGATGAATATGCCTTCTTGACGTCCAATGATTTCTCTCGCCGTGGTCGCAGCGGCCGTAAATCTTTTGCGAAGATGACTTTGCCGTATGAACGCTTGTTTCCGTGACAAACATTTGACCAGGTCTTGGGCGATCATTTAGGGATCCTGTCTGATGGAAACGTGACAACAACCGGCTAACTGTACAAGGATGGACATTAAAATGCCTTGCAACCTCATGCTGACTAACGCCTGCTTGGAGCATACTAAGTGTCTGATTGCACATTTCACTGCTTAAGCACGGCATAGTCTTGGTTTTGATTTTTTTCTGTTAGTGGTGTCTATGCTTTCACCAGCAAAGTTGTTTTATCGCGAAAATCTCCTCTATTACCACGTGTATGAAAAAAGACCTGATAATTTCGCGCGATGCTACTCACAACGCGCAAACAATGAACACAGGTGAATCGAGAGATGGGTTTTAAAAATCAATACGATGTATGTGGGTAAACTTTGCAATAAAAGTTTTATATGTAATGTTTGCAATGAATAAATTCAAAAAACGTGTGTTGCGACTTTAAAGTCCGTCAGTATATTAGCAATGATCAATTTCATTCATATGACGATTCGAGATAAAAAAAAAAACCAAACCAAAACAACACCGTAGGGTCTTTCACACCTGCTTCGTATTTTTACTGAAAATAGAAAACAACTCAACCTCAACTTTATGACAAATTTCCCATATCTATGTAGCAATATTCCAGTATCATCTGCATATGATGTTTTCTCCGTCAACTGATTCGATACGCAAGAGTTTGTTCTGCGTATGATCAGATTCTAAATCGATGCAGGCTACAGAAAAGCATGTTGATGTTACGGGGGTTTCAACACGCTCGTTAAAAGTCAGCATTTCGCAAATTCTTTGGTCGTTATAACGATCTAGTTTCCCAGTACATCCTCTCATCAACCAAAGGCTCGAATCTATTGTAGTCATGACATGGGTGACGCAGTGTTGCTCATCACTGTCTTATTCCATTAAATCCAATGTCATATAGCCGTGTAAGTGATAGTTCTGATTCCATATACGATCACTGTTATACATGTAGACACCGCAAAAGTATCATCCGAACTAGTCAAAATCTGTCAGTTATTAATTTAATACATGTACGATTGTGAAATAGAAATAGGCTTTGGTTGAGTTGAGATTCGACATAAAGCAAAATTAATGAACCTGAGTTTGGAGTAAATAAGCATTACTCCACCTTAATCTCTGAGACTCGTATGTTACTGGTAAGCGTTAGTGCAATAAGACGTCCACACTGCTACGGCCCTGAACACCATGTATAGGTCGAAAATTACGGCTATTCACCTAAAGCTGGCTGGTGACGTATCTACATAGTGGATTGATTGATTGAATGATTGTGTATTGTTTAACGTCCCGCTCGAGAATTTTTCACTTATATGGAGACGTCACCATTGGCGGTGAAGGATTGCAAAATTTAGGCCTATGCTCGGCACTTATGGCCTTTGAGCAGGGAGGGATCTTTATCTTGCCACACCTGCTGCGACACGCGACCTCGTTTTTTGCGATCTCATCCGAAGGACCGCCCCCATTCAGTCGCCTCGTACGACAACCAAGGGGTACTGAGTATCTATTCTATGAACCCGCATCTCCACGGGGTTCTACCTAGTGGAAAATCATAAAACATACATGAAAATATCATAAGCTATGGTGTTATATACTATAACTATATCTAACTAAGATTTAAGAAGTAATTTTGTGACTCGGATGCATCTGTTCACCTGAAATCGCATCATAACAATAGTTGAAGGTTTAAGATATTTGTTTTCATAATCCGTACCTTACATACCCTGCAATGAAATCAAAAAGATAATCCATTGCGTTCACCGACCGTTAACAGTATTACTAATGACGTTATTGCATGCACGCACGCAAAATAAAACTGCATTAAAACATTTAATGCTCAAGCTCAAGTGAGCTATTCTAATCACTTTGTCCGTCAACTTTTCACATTTTTAACTTCTCTAGAAGAACCAAGCCAATTTCAATCAAACTTGGTACAAATCATTCATGAGGAAGAGGATTCAAATTTGTTCAAATAAATGGTCACAACCTCCTTTAAAGGGGAGATAATTTCCAAAATAGGATGGGGTCATTTAAAAACCTTCTCAAGAACTATTGGGCCAGAGAAAACTTGAAATGTACATGCCAGCTTCCTGACATAATGCAGACCTCGATTTGTCCGGTCTCATCCGAAGGACCGCCCCATTTAGTCGCCTCTTACGACAAGCAAGAGATACCAAGGTTCTTTTCTAATAACTCGAATCCACACGGGGCTCCTATTTAAGATAAAGCTTTCATATTTTGTAAAATTTATATAGATTTCTAATGGCAAGGTCTTTCGTACCATTACCAAACCATGATGAAAAGGCCAAGATTACTAACAGTATTCAATCTTGTAATTCCTATAGAAAATACAAATCAAAGAGATGGGCAAAGACGGACCACTGGTCATACCTGAGGTGGGATCAGGTGCTAGGAGGAGTAAGCATCCTATGTCGACCGTTCACACCTGCCGTGAGCCCTATATTCCGATTAGGTAAACGGAGCAATCCGTAGTCAGAAGCAGTGTGCCATGAACGACCTAACAATTGATATGAAACACATCAGACAGCATTTGACTAAATGGTAAGTTGTATTGGCAAACTAGATCGTTAAAACGACCATAAAATTTGCAAATTGGTTACTTTAGACGAGACTGTACAACCCTTGTATGACCTTGGTCTTATCCAGAACAGCAAGATCATATTCATATTAATGTTGAGGCATCTCTGTGTTATGTGAATTCATTTTCAGTTATTGATGCTACAGTTGATAGTGTGTTAAAATCACTATTCTCTGAAAAGGCGACGATAGCGAACGTTGATCAATCTCGTAAATCCCACACAGAATACAAGTTAGAAAGCTTGGATGAAGTGCCTAGGAGCAGTAAGCATCCCCTGTCGACCGGTTACACCCGCCGTGAGCTTTACATCGTAATCAGGTAAACGGAGTAATCTGCAGTGATAATCAGTGTGCTAAGAGTGGCCTAACAACTCGTATGAAACACGTCAGACAGCAGTTGACCCAATGAGGGATTGTATTGGCAAGCCAGAGCGTTATAAAGACTATAGAATTTGTTAAATACTTACTTAAACGAGACTGTTGAAACCCCTGTAACATTAATTTGTTTGTCAGTGGCCTGTCACGATTTTTTAAAAAAGAACAAGCCCTTGAGTATCGAATCAGTTGAGAGATATAAATACCAGATGCAAGTGATAATGGAATATTGCTACATACATGTTGATATGGGAAGATGACGATGAAGAAGCTAAAATCATCCCGTTTGTCATACAGTTGAGTTGTTAATTTGCCGTCAACGTCTATTTTCAATAAAATATCTAAGTACGAAGCAGATGTGGAGGACTACTGTGTCTTTTATTTCGAGTTCACTGGGATATATCGAATCGACATATGAATGAAAATGATTATTACCAGATAAAACGTCGGCAATGTCTAAGTGTCAAGTTGAAGGTCACAACAAGAGATTTTTTTCTTCTCATGTAGAAGTTTTTGAATAAGTTCTACCTCACAAGAATATAAAATAACCAAGTCAGCTAACAGTGGGGACGTAATATCCAGAACGCGAGTTTCATTGTCGCTGACGATAGTGCTCTTTTTCTACATGGCAAGTGTATATGCTAGTTTGCTTAGCGTACAGTATGTCTAAGTATTATTCCCAATATGTCTTATTATTTCTTGCGACAATTCTTTCTTTATCGCCGCTGACAGACAAGAGAATGGAATCCATAGCCTTTTACTACTGTCAGTCATCACATTAATATCATGAAGCTCAGCATTAGTTGTTATATCGCCCTATTTTCAATTACAACTTTTCAGTCATCTTTGTCTGTTGATGTCTGGAGAACTGACTTATTTGAATTGATTTCGTAAGTTTGTATTATCGCTTTCTCATGTTTTGTATCTTTCTCTTTTACTTTGTATCTTATGTCCGTGTTTACGTTGTCTAATGGCGATTTCCTTTATGTTCAGTGTCTGGTTTTTGTTTTATGAGATCTGCTATTGTTCAAGTCGTTTCGCAAAATTTCGTTTTCTGTGCCATTCTAGTGAAGTGAAAAATAGCAAAATTAATGGGTTTTTTTTTACAATTCAAACTATTCAATATCCATCCTTGATACGCGAAATGAATAAACAAAAAAGATGGATTTACGATAAATGATAATCACCCACTGAAGGAAATCTCTCTCTTAAGAAGAGAGAAAGAGAGAGATATCAAATACATATCTGTATAAACAATCCATTTTCGTGAATCTTTTATTCATTATAGGATGGGACACTGTTCTCCAATTTGTCTGCATTTGTAGATAATTCATCGTGATACTTTTAACTTCCTATTTTTGTAAGCATCTGAAATTAAAAAAAATCACAGGGGAAAATATACTTACTTGCTTCCCCCTCTCCCCCCCCCCCCCCCCCCCCCCGATATTTACGTGGATATTGTGTAACACGGAACACAGTAAAAGTAATGCCAAAGGCAATACTTCACCCAAAAAAATTGATTGTTGATTTATAATAGACAGGATACTGATTAGGTGATTGAAAATGTGACCAGCCATGAGATTATGGGCACAACGATAAAAAAGGTAAAAAAAATAAAAATACGATACTGCACATTGAAAATTTTATAGTTGTATCTTGCCTCATTACGGAGATTTGATGTCAGGAATATCACGCATTTTAGTGTAAATAGAGTTTATTTACAAACATTCAAACCCATTAATGCATATAATAGAAATTCCATTGCTAATGCAATTTTAATATTTGACTGTGCCCACGACAAAAGGGCCCTTATGGCAGTTTTACCCATTTTCACTTTTTGGTAGATTCAGAAAGAAAATAGGTAGAATATTCAAAATATGAACTTTTATGGCTCTCCTTCATTTCTAAGTCGTATTTTTCTGCATTTGAAAAACTGATGTAAATGTGTTCATTTCTTTATTTGTTCATATGTGTATTATTTGAGAAAAAAGGTCAAATTTTAGTCACCTTTAATAGTTTTAATTAGAAATAAATATCACTACTATAAATTTTATATTCATAGCTTAAATGAAAAAGTAGCTTATCACAGTTTTAGTTAAACATAAAAGATACTGCATTTTGTCGAGTACGATACACATTGGTACTTAAAATCCCCCCTTTCTTTTTTTTTTGGGGGGGGGGGGCTAAAATTATGGGAAAATTGCAGTTTGTGTGTATAATACGCGGCAAAAATTCTGATCAAGCGATAATCTTGTCTTTATTCTTCCTGATTAATTTCACTAGCATACAGTGCAACTATTTCTTGTTTAAATAAAACGCAAATTTTGTCTTTATACACTGTAGATTTTCAATAATTATCATTTGGAAAATAATTTCAATTTTAGCAAAGCACGAGATTTTGTAGCATTTTCGAAGTTTTAACAGACTTGATATTTTCTTTGTTTAAACTTCAAATCAATGGCCGCCGTTTCAAAAGTAAATTCAAAATATTGAAGAAGAGTTCAGTGTGTGGTAATCAACACACCACCTTCGCTGCGAAATACGATGTACAAAGGCGTAATACATCGACCCCTCTCGGTAATTATAAAATAATAATAATAATCAAAACCAATAATTTATTGATGCCATAAATAATCGGTATTCTGTCTGTAAACGTAATGGCAGTGAAACGAATTCAAACATAACCCTCCGAAACCTTGCTGGGTAAAATACGTCAGTCGTGTACTGTGAAGGAAAAGTTAAAAGTAATCGCAGATGTCCAGACCTATGGAAATCATGCAGCACGCAGAAAGCCACACAGAGAAAGCTTAACAGGACCAAGTGACAAAGCACATGCACGCAACAATCTCTCTCTCTCTCTCTTAGTGCATGCCAAATGAACACGTCAACTTCTCATCTGCAACTGAACACGTCTAAATATACTGATAAATTTACTACTTGGTAATCAAAACAGCATTGGAGACATAGCTGAATTTTAAAAAAGTATATAACTTCATTCACTTCTTAAGTTTTAGTTTATCAAGTGAGCACCCATACATATCCAAGTCAACACTTTTAGTTACACACGGACAATTAAACACTCTGAAACACACGATCATTTAAACACTCGGAGACAAAATACTTTGACACATAAAGTCCCGTCGAGAATTTTTCACTCATATTGAGACGTCACCAGCTGTAAGTGAAGTACCACAAATTTAGACCTATGCTTAGCGCTCAGGGCCGTAGCAGTGAGAGTTCTTTAACGTGCCAACGCCTACCGTAACACGGGACCTCGGTTTTTAAGGTCATATCCGACAGACCCGTGATTCTCACTTCTAAATGCCGAGCGTTTGGCGAAGGAGCAATATACCTATTTTTCGTCTTAGGTTTGACACGGCCATGGCACGAGCGGGGCTCGAACTCACGACCTCCCGGTTACGAAGCGAACGCTCTAACACTGAGCTAAACATAAAGTCAATTAAACACTGATACACACGGTCAAATAAAACCTTGACACACGCCTGTCAATTAAACACTCTGACATACAAGATGAATTAAAGGTTGTCTGGGATCGGAAGAGTTGGATTTGATTGGTTAAATTGGTTCGGACCGGAAAAATCGACATTGCATTCAATTATTCCAGCCGATGAAAATCTTTAAGTGTTTGATACCACAGAACTAGATTCCAAGAACTCTGGTCAATCAAACACTCTGAAACACCTAATCAACTTAACATTCTAACACACGCTGTTAACAAACCACTCTTATGTACCAACAGGAAACCCTACTCCCATCCCCGAAAATACTTAATCAAACGTGACCGACCTATAGAGAAACGAGAACCACATGAAAACAATCAAACATTGTCAATGCATGTTTATTATTGTATCGCGTTTAGTCAAATAGGGAACAGTCAGCAAAAGGAGGTTGTTGTCTGACTTGTACCAAAACTCGGGTTTATTTGTTGTTGCTCTTGCAGTATTTTTCTTATTTTCAATGAGTATTTGTTTTCGATATCCTATTTTTCCCCCAGCAGGAATTATGAGGGGCGCATTTTCCTTTGTTTTTACTTGCAAACATATCGTTATTTTCAAATGCAAAGTAAGACATATTGGCTACCTAGCCCTCTACTTTTGAGGAGTAAGAATATAAGCTAGGGCTGATGAATCTAACCTATTTAACGAAGGACGAATTAATGTAACCCCCCTCTAAAAAAAATAAATAAATAAATAAGATTTTGAATTCGAAGTTAGGGAATGATATCATCATTAAGGTTTAAATTTTTCTCTTAATCTTACGACAACCTTTAATTTTGGCTTCAAAGGAATTCATAACCCTAAATATTCGTCGATATCAACACATTACAGAGATCTGCACATTATGATTTCAAGTCTGCTGATGAATAATTGTTTGATATACTGTGACAAGCAAGTTCACAATCTTTTCGTATTTGGTTAAATTAACATATCACATCTTGCCCTGTGGGGATCCGGATTAATAGAATAGATCCTCAGTACCCCTTGCTTGTCGTAGGAGGCAACCAAATGGGGCGGTCCTTCGGATGAGACCGCAAAAACCGACATCCCGTGTCACAGCAGGTGTTGTACGATAAAGATCCCTCCCTGCTCAAAGGCCCTGAGCGCCGAGCATAGGCCTAAATTTTGCAGCCCTTCACCGCCAATGGTGACGTCTCCATATGAGTGAAATATTCTCGAGCGAGACGTGAAACAGTATATAATCAATCAATCAATCATATTAGACCTTCCCCTTTGGGTACCCCAGCAACTAAAGTTATCTCGCTTGGATTTATAAATAGATTACCAAATGTATAAAATTATCATACAGAATCTACTAAACCCAAAAATGTCCAAGTTTTTCATGACGTTTTACTACCTTGTAAATTCTGTATAATAAATAATGAATTATGATGTGTATAATCTAATAAACTGGAGACATATAACAAATCGTCTGTTTGACATTGCATTGATTTGACAGTGTAAACGCTGCGGGGAAAAAACGAGGCGGATCTTGAATCTTTAAAAATTGGATTCAACTTTTGTATTCATAATAATGAATTGTATTGACCTTAGACTTAGCCATGATTAAATGTTCAAAGAAATAAATATAATATTTGATGGGCCTTCATTGGGTTGATATTTACCTGCTTTATTTTTTTTTTTAAATACTTTTCCCCCGTATCTATAGGCCTAGTCTATAGAAAAGAAACGGACGCGGAATATTCAAATTTTGTGTATCATAAAAAATCATTGAATAATTCTATTAATAAATCCTTTAAACATATTGCTTCCAAATTGACTTTCTGGGTTGGTTTACAGCGTAGAAATTGTTCTGCATTATTAGATCTAACACGTGGTTTTGAATCATGGGTGCATGCGTCTTTACGGCGCTATGTAACGTCAAATCTTTGTGACGTTATTTCTCTGTTCTATTGAATATGCCATAAGGACCTTTTGTCATGGGCGCAATCATTTATTAATAATAATTACTATGTTTTATAAATATTTCCTCTGAAGTATATCATAAAGGCATTCTATTTACCAACGTTACCATCGAAAACGTTTTCTTAGAATGTTTGGTTTCTTAGAATGTTTGGTTTCTTAGAATGTTTGTTATCATAGGAATCGTTACAAAATATAACTTAAATAAAAACAATTTTGGTTTATATTCGAAGGTAGAAAAAACACTAATTAGCAAAATGATATAAACTACATTTACTAATATCCATCTAGACTACTCTGTTAAAAAACAAGTTATTTATTATGGAGAAATATGACCGCTTAAAAGTAAAACTAATTTCAGTTAACTGATCATTTTAAATACATGTAAGAATACATAAACCACAAAAGGTTACAAAATATTAATGTCATATATCAGAACTGTCGTGATCATATATCAGAAATTTAGTGATTGACTTATATTTTTTATGACCCTGGAATGGAAGATTCGTGAGCATTTAGTTTTTGTTTTTACCTCTCCGTCTGTCTGCAGCAATAAACTTTAACTTTGCTCATATCTTTTACAACACAAGAATTAGAGCTTTCATATTTAGTACGTGCATTCCTTGTAAAGGTCTGCCACCTTTCCATCGACACCAAATGTTTCCACCCGTTGACCTAAGCATTGACTTTGGACTTACTTTTAGAAAAATCTAATGTAAGCGATGATAGCCATTGAGCTAACAATAGAGTTTAAACATTACCGCTCCACTGACCACAGATCGAAGTTGCATCCGCTCCTCTACCGTCTTAGTTCGTAAATTTACCAATCCCCATCCCATTCCCTGCAAAACTATTGCCCCGGCGCTCCTGTTCCAACGCATGTAGCGGCAAATATCCTCGATAACACTATATATCGCGTTTCATAATTCATTCTATAAATATTTGTTCGGATGAAACAGCAAAAATCGGAAGGCATCGAATTTATATTGGACAATTTTCCATTCCAAATAATGCACCCCGTGGGGATCCGGGTAGTTAGAATAGATCCTCAGTACACCTTGCTTGTCGTAAGAGGCGACTAAATGGGGCGGTCCTTCGGATGAGACCGCAAAAGCCGAGGCCCCGTGTCACAGCACGTGTGGCACGTAAAAGATCCCTCCCTGCTCAAAGGCCATAAACGCCGAGCATAGTCCTAAATTTTGCAGCCCTTCACCGCCAATGGTGACGTCTCCATATGAGTGAAAGATTCTCGAGCGGGACGTTAACCAATATTTAATCAATCAATCAACCAAATAAAGCTTACTGCATGTATCGTCTGTACCGGAAGTATCGAGGACTAGCAAAACCGACTATAGCGTGTAAATTCAGAATAAACGGTGTTTGGCAAGAACTCGAAACTCCTGTTTGAAGAGAAAGGAAGGATAATTGTGACATAGATAAGTGGCAAGCTTTATGGTGAGGATGGGTGGACCTTAAGAAGACAAACAAATACGATAGGGAGTCAAATTTTGAACGAAAGATTCAGTGATTGGTTTTATTTTGGGATTTACATACTTAAACGGTGAGCTATGCAACACTGCTAGTGATCGAGAGTTAGTTTAATAGTTACATCACATATTTGAAGTCACCTAAGTGCTAAAGGCGGCCAAAGCCCAGTGTAAATTTCCAGACATGAATTATGAAGGACTGCTCCGAGGTTCGGTAAAGGCGTCAGTTCAGATATCCAGCCGAGTCGAATCTCAGCTGAGATTAGGTGGACACTGGTCTAACCAAATACTGCGAAAGAGAAATTTTGAGGCATGAAACTTCATCTGTCACGTTACATGTTCTTAGTGAATTTCTGCCACAGTTTTGTCTGAAGATAGCGAATTGGTTTCTGTTTATTTCTGAAGTTAAAAATCACAACGGTAGGGACAATCCGGATTTATTCGCATATAGTAACTGTAGATAAGATAATCCTAAGTCACTGGATAAGGATACATCATAGTTAGGACTCATGACAGTAAAGGAAAATCTTCAAAGTATGCACTAAGTCTGTCAAATGTACTGAAAGTTCCTTCTGAATTATCTGCAAACACCATGTTTTCTCGACACACGTGGTCACCATTAAAGGAGTAAGCCTGTCTCTACTTTTCATTCCAGTGTGGAGCCAAATTTAGTATTACATAGCGTATATGTGTAAAACATTTCAATATGTTTGTAATGCTAATGACACTAAATTGAAACTAAATAGATATTTAGAAGGAGTAGGTTGTCCTTTACCAAATTTGTAAATTTCATGTTTCCAGGGAGTAACGGTTTTGGTTTCAGAGTGAGGCCAAAATTAATATAGCGTTTATTGTCTTTATCTTTTGAAAGATTTCTCTAAGTTTGCTGATACGGTATAATAACTAGATGCAAATTAGGAAAAACAAGAAAGAATGTACCAAAATTATGAATTCTGCAACCTTAGTGTTTTGACTAATTCTGATGCACATTTCGACAAATAATGTCAGTGATGCTAAGTAAAAAATTTTGGACATCCGAAATTTGAGTGAACTTGGAAGAACTGAAAGAAGCAAAAAATAAAAAAAAATAAATAAATAAAAAAAAAAGGTTATGACGGAGATAATCCTTAATTTTGAAATGAAGTACCGAAGTACTTAGCTACTGGGCTGGTGAAGCCCTCGGAGACTAACAGTTCACCAGCAGCGGCATCACCAGTGGTTATAATATAAAATATAAACGTTACCAATATTGATGCACCAGTAATGTAAAGTCTTTCAAAAGTCTAGGCACTTTCTGGGGCATTTTAAGTTTTAAGACCAAATCTTGTTTTATACTGTTGCTAAACATTAGAATTTAGTTTAGATATGCAGAAAAGGATTTTTTTTCTAGATTTCTTAGCCCTTCGCACTAGTGATACTTTTGACTCTGGTGATCGATATGACCTGTGAGCCTCTTGTTCAAAAGTAGGACAAATGTGAAGGTCGTGAGGTAAAAAAAAGTTACCATAAAGAGATCTTATCAAAAGAAATACAGGTGTGAAATATGAAAGCCACATCACTACCATTCAAAAGTTATGACCAACGTTAAAGTGTTTCAAAAGTAGCTCAAACTCCAAAGTGAAGGTCACAAGGCCAAACACTTTAGTACCGAAAGACAGGTCTTGTCAGAATACACCTGTGAAATAAGAAAGTTCTATCATCATCGATTTAAAAATTTTGGCCAAGGTATTTTACGGACTAGCAGACAAACCGAGAATTATATGGCCCCCGTATCTCCGAATACGTGAGCATACAATTGGTTCAGCAAACCTGAAAAAAAAAAGAATCTTTAGTGCATGGCAACAATATATTTAAAAATTGTGGTATATATTTGTAGGCTTAATGGAATTACTTGCATATCCAGCAATTATGATTGATTGATTGATTGTTGTTTGTTTTACGTCCCGTCGAGAATTTTTCACTCATATTGAGACGTCACCAGCTGTAGGTGAAGTAACACAAATTTAGACCTATGCTTAGCGCTCAGGGCCGTAGCAGTGAGGGTTCTTTAACGTGCCAACGCCTACCATGACACGGGACCTCCGTTTTTAAGGTCATATCCGAAAGACCCGTGATTCTCACTTCTTAATGCCGAGCGTTTGGCGAAGGAGCAATCACTACCTATTTTTCGTCTTAGGTTTGACGCGGCCATGGCACGAGCGGGGCTCGAACTCACGACCTCCCGGTTACGAAGCGAACACTCTAACCACTGAGCTACCGCGACCGGTCTCCAGCAATTAAGGAACCAGTTCCTAAGAGTAGTAGCATGCGGTAACCATTTAATGTGTTTGGGTTTTTACAACCTTGATTTAATAATTGTATTTCCTACATATTTATATGAATACAATTTCCAAGTGACTATTATAGCGAACAAAATTCAACTCATGTAATGTACAGTAGAATTCATGTTAATAACAACAAAAGGCCCATGAGTCTTAGGGGACCTCCGTGGCCGAGTGGTTAAAGCATTGCGCTCAAAATCACAAGGCCTCTCACCTCTAGACGGCGCGGGTTCGAATCCCGCTCGTGCCGGTATATGTGAGAAAGTTTGCCAGTTTACTTTCGGAAGGTCGGTGGTCTCTTTCCGGATACATTGTATCTGGGTTCTCTCCTCCACCTACAAAAACTGGACGCCACCAGATAACTGAAAAATTGAGTGTGGCGGAAAACAATCAGTATTATTAGTATCATTAGTCCCAATGGCTACGAAATCTAGAAAAAAAATCCTGTTCTGTATATCTAAGCCAAATTCTAATATTCAGCAAAAATATAAAACAAAACATGTTCTTCAAACTTAATGCCCTCGAAAGTGCCTGGTGAAAAGCTTTGCATGGTGTACATGCATGTAACATTAACACAATATAACTAATTTGGACCTATCCGGCCCCGTGGGGATCCGGGTTGTTAGAATGATCCTCAGTACCTCCTGCTTGTCGTAAGAGGCGACTAAATGGGGCGGTCCTTCGGATGACACCGTAAAAGCAAGGTCCCGTGTCACAGCAGGTGTGGCACGAAAAAGATCCCTCCCTGCTCAAAACTTCAGCCCTTCACCGGCAATGGTGACCTCTCCATATGAAAAATTCTCGAGCAGGACGTTAAACAATATTTAATCGATCAATCAATGGACCTATCCTAGAGTCAAATACCCGGGGTTGCAAAATTCACCATTTGGTACATCATTTTCTGGTTTTCCTAAATATGCATTTAGTTTTATATTGTGCCAGCAAACGTCAAGAACTCTTTCAAATGATGAAGACAATAATCAACATGATGATTTTGGCTCCATCCTGAAGCCAAACCCTTACCTCCTAGGATCATGAAAATTACTATTTTAGTAAAGAACTACCTACTCCTTTTCAATACCTATTTACATATTTCAATTTAGCATAAATAGCATTGAAGATTAACTGACTGTTTGACGTCCCTCTCGAGAATATTTCACTCGTATGGAGACGTCACCACTGCCGGTGAAGGGCTGCAAAATTTAGGCCTTTGAGCTACACCTGCTGTGACAAGGGGCCTCTTTTATGCGGTCTCAGCCGAAGGACCGCCCCATATAGCCGTCTCTTATGACACGCAAGGGGTATTGAGGATCTATTCTATTCTAACCCGGATCCCTATGGGGTCATTAAAGAAGCTATTATTTAATGTTTTACACTATATATATCACGTTTCGTCCCGCCCTGGAGTCATAACCTTCACCCTGAGGATCAGAAAAATTACAATTTTGGTAGGAGTCTCCCTGCTTTGCATCACTATGCATTTAGAGTTTCTTAGAAATATGCAGTTGTAGAGAGGAAGAAGTTTGAAAAGTTTTGCCCTACACCTAAGGCCCAGCGGGTGCAGGAGTTATGAAGTTACAATTTATATCACCCTTGTCCCAAAGCAAGAAGTTAAACATGTTCAGTTGAAGTTGTTAAAACATTTAATCACTGACCATTTTGGCCCCATTTTCATATTTTAAAAAAGTGCTTAACTAAGGTATTTCTAATGATCAACGAAAATTTTAATATCATTTGTTGAGTTGCAAGTGAGATACAACACTCACAATTCTTTGTTATATAAACTAAACAAAAATACTCCAAGAAGAAAGAGATTTGTTTGAACGTCACAAGTAAATTAAAATACTTTTTGTATATGTACATCAAATCATAAAACTTAAAAGTACGTACGCGTTGCAAGTACTTTTGTGTTCGTGTGAATGTTTTCTCGTTTAACTCCTCCTAAACCGCTATTATATTTCTATCTCTGTGAGTGTGATTGGAACAGAATTATAGCTCAAAGGGTTTCCAATCCCCTTTACGTTATTGTAAAGTAGAAGTGAATTATGAATTCACTTGCAAATCTTATATGATTTAATCACCTTCTGCATTCAGAAAATCTCTGGAAAAGAGATTAATTTTCATTGCAAGACATTTCAGCTGTGTTAGAGGTTTATCAGACCCTCAACTTACACTCCATCCGTCACAGTTTGTTTTCCATACACAACAAAGGCGGACACCTGCTGCTGTAAAACTAATTATTTTTGTGGAATCGAATTTTTTGTTGTTGTTTTTTTTTTTTGATTTAAATTCAGGGACATCTACAAACCTATCTGTATATAAATTTGGACAGATTTAATTTCCCCTTCCTACTCCATATTCCATGATTTCCGCGTCTGGAACTTAAACTTATGTTGGTCTTAGAATACTGTATAGAATGCTTAATTATTTATTTTTTATTTTTATTAACATGATTCAGATGTAGTAGAGTGATAGCTTTACTGAAATGTGCATCCACTTCACATCTAATGGTTAAATTTGATGACGTTTTGTTCAATTATTGTGTGAAAGTTAGTTTTTGGTTGTTTTTTGGGGGTTTTTTTGCAGCAGCAGCATGCTGATGTTACCTAGTATGTGTACTTTTAATGTGTAAATGCAAGTATTCATTCAAAGTAATTCAAACTTTACACAGCAATTTTTATTATTATGTTCACTCTATACGGAACTTTCTAATAATTTTGTCGGGGATGTAGATCTTGAGATACCTAGGCTAATAGTTTGTATGGAACAGCTCCAAGTAAAATTTTGCACATTTATAATTGTAGAGATATTACAAACGTTCAATTCAGGATAACAAAAGAAGCTATTATAGGAGAACAATTTCCCGGAAAAAGTAACATTGTTATCAAGTTTCTTTATTTTTTTTTTCCTGTCGTACATATGTAGGAATGTTTCATATTTCCATTTGGAAACTAAATTTTTATAATTTTTTATCTACACTGTTGAAATTTACCTTCAACGTTAGCCTTAACAGCATTTTTCCTATTTAAGCACCAGTTTGTACGCTTTGAAGTTCTTTACCAGATTGTTTTGTTGTTGTTATTTTGATTGCTTACAATCTTAAAGAACAATTTACAGTTAGTATTATTTTAGGGGACCCCTACTTTGGGGTCGAAATTCACCCACCCCCCTCCAAAAAAAACCAAAAACAAAACAAATAACCGACAAAAAATTAGGGTACCTGTTTTGAAAACCTATTATTTACCGGGTATTACTTGTGCTTAGAACAACTCAGTCAGTTGTACCACTGGCATTTTATGCTATGAATGATTTTTGTCATGGTTCGAATCCGCCTCACGCAACACTTTTATTTTAATGTTTTAATTTCGCATTTTCAACACTTTTTTTATATTTTATATAATTATGTGTGCATTTTCCTTTAATAATCTAGTTAAAATGCATATCCATTCTTACATAAAGGCATTAAAAGAGATTATACACAGTCAATACAAATGGAACTATCCTCGCGGTGGTCGATTTCATTCCTTGGACAATAATCATTCATTCTGCGTTACTGGACGGAAGTACATTTGCGACGAGAAAAAAAGCATGCCGTACAAGACTATTTCACATTCTTGCTCAATATTGACACTTGCAATTCTTACATGGAAATAAACCAAAACTTGTTTTAAATACCAATAATCCTTATCATCATAATATACCATATTTCTCACAATATACTAGTAGTCTATTAATTACCTATTACCCATAGAAGATCAAATCCAGAAAATTGAACGTTCGCTAAGCTCACTGTTTCAGGGAACCGGTCTGATTCTTTAACATGTAACACCTCAATTTGATTGATTATATATTGTTTAACGTCCCGCTCGAGAATCTTTCACTCATATGGAGACGTCACCATTGGCGGTGACACCTCAATTTGAAGGTCGTATCTGTACTTTCACATTTAATGCCGTCTGACGATGGAACAGTTACTGCTGATTTTAACGACATGCATGTAGTACTATACCTGTATGTACTTCTTCGGATTTCCAGAAATAAATATCTTGTAAAATAAATGCGTATCATGTAGGGAGTTAACCCGAAAGTAATTTATTATGATTGATTATGTTATTTAAAGTCCAGCTGGAGAATTTTTCATTTATATGGAGACGTCACTATTGCCGGTGTAGGGCTGCAAATTTAGGCCTATGCTCGGCGCTTAATGGCCTTTGAGCAGGGGGAGGGATCTTTTACGTGCCACACCTGCTGTGATACGGGACTTCGGTTTTTACGGTCTCATCCGAAGGACCGCCCCATTTAGTCGCCTCTTACGACAAACAAGGGGTATTGAGGATCTATTCTAACCGAAGCGTTAACACATGTATCATGCTAGAACATCGTTGTATGGTATCTATTGAAATTTAAATCTCTGCCCACATACTAAAGACATTGCGAAAATCATTTGTATTTACTCAGCCTTCGGTGGCAATCTAGAATGGTTATGGGTGAACTTTTTGTATAGACTAAAACCAGGTCCAGATTGATATTTTTTCCTTTTGTTACCCTGAATTGATCCTTTGAACAGAACTGACTATTTCCTTCAAATATTTTACCATGACATGCTGTAGAAGGTATTGCGTAATATGTTGCTATTTTCACTTCACCTCACTTATCTCTTTGTCTAGATGACCATTGGGCACCAAGGATGACAGGACAAGCACTTTTATCCACCCTTCACTATTTGCAGTCTTTCGAAGACTTCACCCAAATTTAAACCTGTCCATTCCGTTATGTTGTCATCCCATCTCTTTCTGTCTACCTTTCCTTCTTCCTCCTTGTACAGTGAGATTGCCTTTGCAAGTCCTATTGATTTTCTGATGTGTCCATACCATTTCAGTTTGCGTTTTGTTTTTCACAGTGGTGAGATATTCATAGGATTGCTACTTTACATGTTGTTAAAGTCATTTGCACACTTTAACAACACAAAATTCATATGCATTAATTAAATGCATTTCATGTATAATGGTATTCCAGATTTTCCCTCCACAATACAAATATACTGTACTGTATACCTAGGCCTGTCACTATGACATCTAATTTATTCATTTGTACGTGGAACCTTAATTCACATGACAATACATTCATCTCAGCAACCCTCAACAAAAGAAGTAATAATATATTGTTCACATCTTCAAATGGACAGCAGTTCTGAAGCTGTATTCTTGACACATTGATTCTGAATACGGGTTGTCCCATTTACCTAATGAAAGTATAGATCTCGTGGCGGGTGTGACAGGGGATGCTTACTCCTCTTTGGCACCCGATCCTACCACTGGTATGTCCAGGGGTCAGTGTTTGCCCATCTCTTTGATTTGTATTTTCTATAGAAATTGCGGGATTGAGTACAGTTCTTTATCTTGGACTTTCATTGAGGTTTTGAAACGGCATCCAGTCTTGAGAGATTTATATCATTCAGTGGCGGATCTATTACAATGGTCTAACAAACGTGGTTGAAAATTAATTCACCAAGCCAAGCTATAAATTATATCACTGTTGTAGTTGTGGAAGTAAAATTCAACCTATTTTATTAGAGGCCATGGACTTAAAAATTTTGATAGCAGCTTGTTGTGTGGTACAGTATGTGTTAAAAAGGTAAACTATATATATTAAATAACAGTACTTAAACATCCTTTAAATATTACTGTTTGATATACTGATGATGGCAAATTCCTTGTAGTTCTTATGGAAATAAAGGAAAACGTTTTGCAATAGAATTGGAGAAATCACTGTAAGAAGAAATAAGTCGCTGAGAATCTGAGGATGGTATAAACATACAGTGTATATCATGGAAGAATAGAGGTCACCCCGAGAGGACATAAGAAAAGAAAGAATGCCAGATCACATAAGGTCACCGGTAAAATGGGTTGAAGAGAGTAAAATACCTACAAAGCACTTTCGCAACTTAGAACCTCGTAATGTTGTTAATAAACAATAAAGAGGATTGATATCGAACGATGAAAATAATTTATAAGCAGTTTGAAATTTTAAAGCAGGTTAAATTACTTTCTTGCTGTGGTATTCAACTTAACATCTAGATATAGCAATGCTCATCTTCATTCATATGTTGATTTGATATATCTCAGTGAACGCAAAACATGAAGTTTCCTTCATGCCTTTTAGCATGTAATAAATGGCTGATAAATAGAATTTGGTCATTTTGAGATGTATGCATTGTTTTTATTTTATTTTTTAAGATAGGAAGTAGTTTTATTGAAACTTGATTGAATATCGCCTTTTATTACAATACAGTGAATACTTCAAATTTTAATCATTCTACATTGTCATGGTCAGGAGTTAAAAGGTATGCGAGTGTAATGGGGGACTGCATATAAAGTAAATTGCAAAATTCTAGTTGGCAAGAGATTTGGTGAACTAGACATTTTACACACTGTAGCCACTTATTTTAATTTTCGATGATGAAATCTGAATATTTTGTAACAAATGGAACATATACACATCTATAAAACCCACCCCCAGTTGATGCAGGACGTGTATCAATTGTGATTTTCCTTTAGCCTTGTTCTCTACATGTTTGTTTGAAGGCTAGTTTAATTTAATGCATTTCTAAAAAGAAATTCAACTCGTCAGGGTATGTTTACGGACTCTTTTATATACACAGCGATGTAATTCAAATAATGTTTAATTGTAAGAGCAGCATATAGATCTAGATAGACATCTACCCTACTCAACACTGAAAACTATGTATAGAAAATGATTGATTGATTGATTATTTATTGCTTTCCGCCACACTCAACAATTTTTCAGTTATCTGGTGGAGTCCAGTTTTTGTTGGTGGAGGAGAGAACCCAGATACAATGTACCCGGGAAGAGACCACCGACCTTCCGCAAGTAAACTGGCAAACTTGCTCACATAACGCCGCGGCCGAGATTCAAACACACGCCATGTATAGACCTTATTACGCGCCCAAAATATTTAAAAAATTCCGTCCCGGAATTCACCGCGGTCGCGCATGCGCAGTGTTGCGTAGGGCAAGAATACACATGTCTCATAATAGAAGTTCACCTGTATGGTAGCCATTTTGTCTGTTAACCTGGATTACTATCGTAATTGATGTCATGCTTGGGTTCATTGGTATGCAGACAACATAATGCCCGCCCATTGTTGTGCGTATGACTGTAAAAACAGACAGAGACCTGGCGTAGAAGTGAAGTTTTTCAGAATACCCAAGGACCCTCACCTGAGAGTTGAAACTTCAAGGATGATGTCGAGGGCTAGGATTCACATCGAGAGAGTAATTGGACGTCTTAAGGATTTCGAAATTATCAAGGGATCCTTACCAATAAACCTCGTGAGCAAACGATTCAACTCTTGGATTCCTGCAGGAGACAAGATCGTACGTGTGGTTGCGGCAGTAGTAAATACCAATGGAGCCATTCTTTGAGACATCAATGACAGATAACCCATTCTATGGAAAGTGTTATTAAAACAACAATTTGTTAATTATGCAAGCTCCTAAATAACCCCCCCCCCCCCCGTCTTACATAATTCCACCAAAGCCTTTGTGACTTTCACTTTGCTGTTTATTATCTAAACTACTTTTGATCATGTTTGCATTATTGTTTGGTAACATTTGCATTCCGAATAAAATTTTCTCCTTCCAATTTACTTCTCAGTGTGTGTGTATTCCATCTTGAGGCCATCATTGAAAATACTTTCGTTTGATGTACTCCGACACACATTTTTTAAGGTGAGTCGGTAGGCTGATTTTTTTTTCTATATATATCGTGAAATTAAAATGTACAAAATTTTCTTTAAATTAATATTAAAGGAAATTGCTGGAAAAAAATATTGGGTACCAAGGACAAACTTGATGGGTCAGAGTATATCAAACAAATATTTTTTTAATTCATGGCCAAAGAACTAGCATCAAGTAGTAATATAATGAAATAAGCTAATACATAATGATTTTATGTTTAATTCTGCAACTATGGATTTCAATGACAATTTTTCACTGTATCACAAACTGCTCACTTAAATTTTAAAAAGAATCATACATGTAATGCATGCTCATGTGGGTCATATTGATAGTCCAAATCGAAATTACAAGAATTGCTCAATTCTAAACATTCACCGTTCAAACTTTGGCACGCAGAAAACAATTTGTTTTTAAATCACACAACAACACCGTTTGCACCCACCCGCTGTGAAAATAATTGTAAGCTTCTAACGATCTGTATGCCTTCAAAGTCTCACGTGTAAACTGCCCAGGGCTATCAACGAGGTAACAATAAATTTGTCCAAACTCCACGTCTGGCCATTTTGACACATTGTTTATCCAATTATCATTGTCTATGAAAGGATCCAAACACAAATCGCTCACTCCCAGCTGTAGTAGTTTATCTGCGTAATCCACCTGACAAGCCTCCGGCAGTGATTTATAATATAAACTCATCCTGAACAGTTAATCCGCTGTTAAACAAACAAGCCTATGGCCTTATTTCTTTACATGGCGAGAATTTTCTTGCCCTACGCAACTTGCGCATGCGCGAGGTCAAGGGTCAAATTTTAAAAATAAAAGGCGCTTAATAAGGTCTATAGAAAAAAAAGATAGATATACGGTACATGTTTTGTATATATGTTGCATGTTTGAACCCAGAAGAAAAAACAGGGTTTGACTTCCGGATTAATTCCTGGATCAGCGCATGATTTGCACCTAGAAATTTCCATTATAAATTATGCAAGAAATCAATTTGACGCAAACGTCAAAGGTATCTGGCCGTAGAGGACATGAAGAAATCATTCGATCAGGTTTTTTTAATTATTTCTTTTTATTAAATTCGACCACACTGGCAATATGCATTTTGTACATCCCTACAGGAGGAAGAGTTAATTGAAAAGTCATACTTTAATTAAGATATTTTTAGTCAGCAAAATTAATTAGAAGAGACAATTTTACGCAGAAGGTAAAAAACTTTAAAAGGCATTGTATGTTTAGAGTTTTTATTTGTCTAGACTCCGACTCCCCTTTCACCTCAAGACCAGTTAAATATATTACTAGTTGTGTGAATCCACAAATATAGTCTCAAATCCACAACACACTGCACACCCTTTTGTATTTCATGAACGAATAGTAATATAAATGAAATACATATTAAACCCGAAACAAACGCAGTTCAAATTGACAACTATAATATGAAATTTTAAATATCCTTGATTCATATCTTAGTATTATACAAATCAAACACTAAAATTAATAGTAACTTCAACTCTCAATTGAATAGATACATTATATTAATTTTTGAAAGAAATCATAAAAAATACATATACGTTAATCTCGCAGAAACTCGTGTACAGTTTGAAAACCCTTATCAGTACAGACCACGCTCTTGCGCGGTCTGTAATGAGTCGGTGTGTTATTAGGCTCAGCACAATAATAACTTGCGAGAGTACAAACGCCTAAGTATTTGAATATACCATTTTGAACTTGCTGAATTAGACTAAAAAAATTTCTTAGTTTACAATGATAATAATTATGAGGTAGGTGGAATTAGAAGGTGATGACGGGTAGAAGGTATTCGAATAGCACATGTATTTAACAAATCATTCTTGCTATTCTGGACGACGCGAGAAAGTCGTATTAATTTAAAAGTCCATAACCTCTACTAGTCGAGACCTTCCATTTGATATATCACACGCTACTCTTCGGGTAACTTTGATTTTGCACTTGACCACCGGAAGACTATATCAGGTACTCCTAAATAGATCAAATTCAAATACTGTACTCTCATTGGTTGAAAGTTTAATGACGTCAATCCGCGCGAAATTCAAATCCTGGCCTATATGGGCACCCTCCACTACTCTCTCTCTCCTGAAAAGCTGAGAATACAACCTGACTATTTTTTTTTTTTTACATATGTGATTATATCGCTTTAGTGTATCAAAAGGATTTGATTTATCTGTATAGATACACATCATTACATGCGGAGCGCTGAGATCGGTTTCAGCGACGTTATTTTTCTCTTAATTTAAAGAAAACCGCACAACATGCCCCCAATTCAATTATTCGTAGAATAAAAACTACTGAGAATTAGAACACGAATAAGAGTATCAAAACGGAAATGTCTTCTACTTCTACAGGCTGCTTTTACTTTTCCCTATTTCTACATATAAAGATATGTAAATTGCCGATCTGTTAAAACAATTAGAAATGAAAGCGTTAAAAACGTACTCGTATAGAAAATTGCTATTTTCTTACAATATTGCCAGACATTGAAAATAATGTTTATATACACTAAAAGTAGGGGAAAATATGATTTTCAAAAATATAAAAATAACTGCATTTAACTAGAAAATAAAAATAATAGCATCGAGGGAGAACATGGCTTTGTGACAATGCGTTGCGTTGCATTTGAACAAAGACATCTTTCACTTTAAATGTTCATTATAGTTAAATGCTTCTATTTACACCATCTGTTTTTATATAGTTAAAAAATAGAAGAAAGTCTTAAAATATCATATATAAATCATATATTTTATTCCCATGGTTTCAAAGATTTAGACCCAGTGGAGATCCTGGTTAGAATAGATTCTCAGTAACCCTTGCTTGTCGTATGAGGCGACTAAATGGGGCGGTCTTTCGGATGAGACCACAAAAACCGAGGTCCCGTGTCACAACAAGTATGGTACGATAAAGATTCCTCCCTGCTGAATGACCCTGAGCGCCGAGCATAGGCTTAAATTTTGCAGCCCTTCAAAATAATTTTTGTAAAAATTTGTGTAAAATTTAGACTAGTTAAATTTTAAACTAGTCCTTATGAAAACTCATTTCTGATATACGAAGTCAATCAAAATGTGATTTCCAAAGAAACCTCATGGTGAAAAGGTTCGTATTACCATGGTCTTTCAAAATATGCAAAGAAAAGTAAAGGCCGCCATACAAAGTATGAATATATTTCATTTTTTCTCAATTTTACACGGGGAGATATCGCCGATAAAAATCTAAATAACTATAAATCATCTACTCTCGCTGCCAACTCTATCACACTAAACATAAGGCATTTTGTTTTTTCAAGAGTTTTAATGGTACAGATACTGTATTTTTGTGGGGAAAGTGCTTTTATGAATGTTGACTACAGCATATGAGAGTCACCTTCGTAATTCTAATTGTAATACTTGCTACAGAGAGAGAGCAGCTTTCAACATATTCTTGGGTCAAGTAGCTTGCTATAGTCAGTAGCTTAACGCACTAAACGAAAAAAAAAATTGTATGATAAAAAATATTGTTTGATCTTTAAGCGTATTCATGTCTAAATAAATGGTCGAGGACAAGTAAAAAAAAAATCATGAAGCTTTGATTTGCAGATTTGTATTGTACCTATTAAATGGCGCCGTATTGCATGGTTTGCCCGTTTAGTGGGTTCCCTGTTTATTCATGTTCGAATTAAGGATACTGTTTGATATGAAGTGCCACATCATTCATACTTGTTTGTCAAATGCACATACTTATCGATTGACGAGGCTGGTCCACATCTAGATTGTGCTTCCTTACAAAAAGTTAAAGCTATAATTCAAAAATATTTTAGCGTATGTGTTTCAACGACTAGAAACTATTTCTTGTTCAATTACTACACGTAAAAATGATGTAACGCGTTACTTTTGTTTTTAGCACTTAATTCGGAACAATAATTACTGTTTAGCTTTCCTGTGTTCCCAAACATTCAGACCAACTAGAGGACGGACGTCGATTGTAATACATGCTTTTATCTTTATGGGAACGCTCTAATACTCAATCTTGAAGATAATTGTTATCTGCGTTTCATCGCAGACAATGTACACTACGAACGTTAGTCGATTTGCACTTACATCAAGACGAGGTGAATGTTTATCTTCAAATAAACCCCACGTCCATAACTGAATTATGGAATTGTGTGACAATTTCAAAATGTTTCACTTTCCTAAATTTTCCTTTTTCTTTTAATTATGCCATTTTATGACTACGTGTCCTCAGTTGCAATGTAAATCGAATTATGAACAATTCATTGAAAATACTACTAGTAATTTTTTTTCGGTGCAAGAATAGCAAATTATGTAATAATAGAAAAGGATCGTTTCTTTGAAATCAACATTTGATGATTCCTTCGTTTGTTTGTGTACTAGTATATGACAACTGTCTGCATGATAACTGTCTGTCTGCATGCATGACAATTATCTCTCTGCATGATAACCGTCTGTCTAAGAAATGTCTTCATGATAACTGTCTGATAGCTGTTTGTCTGTATGATAAATGTCTGTATGATAACTGTCTGTCTGCATGATAACTATCCGCCTGATAATTATCCGTCTGAGACTGTCTGTCTGTCTGCATGATAACCGTCAGTCTGTCTGCATGGTAACTATCCGCCTGATAATTATCCGTCTGAGACTGTCTGTCTGCATGATAACCGTCAGTCCGTCTGCATGGTAACTGTCTGTCTCTGCGATAATTGGCTGCCTTTATGATAACTGTCTGTCTGCATGATAACAGTGTGTCTGACAATTGTCTGTATGGGTAATAACTGTCTATCTGATGACTGCCTGCATAATAACTGTTGTGTGATAACTGTTCATCTGATGACTTTCAGTCTGAATGATAACTGTCTGTGTGAAAACTGATAACAGTCTGTCTGCATAACTTCTGTATAACTGATAACAGTCTGTCTGCATAACTTCTGTATAACTGATAACTGTCTGTCGGCATGATAACTTTCAGTCTGTATGATAACTATCTGTCTACATGATAACTGTCCGCCTGTTGACTGTCTGTGCATGATAACTATCCGTCTGTCTGCATGATAGCTGTCAGTATGATAACTGTTTGTCTGTATGATAACTGTCTCTCTGCGTGATAACTGTCTGTATGATAACTGACGTCTGCATGATAACTGTCTGTTTGTCTGTCTAATAACTGGCTCTCTGTCTGCATTATGACTGTCTGTATGATAGATGTGGGACTGTCTGCATGCATGATAATTCTATATATTATATACTACTCAAAGTTTGATAAGGATCATATTTTTCAGCACTTGTAAAACTTTCAACAAAGGTGAATGAGAACCAACACAGAGTGATTTATGTTCAGAAATGTTTACTTCAAGAAATTGTGACAGAAAAATTTGGCAAACATGACATTTCATCGCATACTCCTAAGGTAAAGGGAGAGTACCCTGAAAAGCATGGTAATTTCATGATCACGGAATTGTTTAAACTCTGCACATTCCATTTCACACTGCACAAACAAGTGTCAATAGCGGGTATGGCCTCCGTTAGCTCCAATGACAGCTTGGCAACGTCGTCTCATGCTTCCAACGAGGTTTTGAATGGACGCAAGAGAGATATTGTTCCATTCTTGGATCAGAACATTTTCAAGTTCCTGGAGGGTGGCTGGTTGTACAGGACGACGTGAAATCGCTACCTGAAGCATATTCCAGACATGCTCGATAAAGTTGAGGTCTGGAGAACGAGCTGGCCAGTCCATACGAACAATTGTCTCACGTTCCAGGTACTCGTCCACCACCCTAGCACGATGTGGACGTGCATTATCGTCCATGAGGATGAAGTCAGGACCAACAGCACCAGCATATAGTCTCACGTACACATCCAGGACTTCATCCCTGTAGCGCACTCCGGTCATCGTGCCTCGCCTTAGGACATGGAGATCAGTTTGTCCAGCTCGACTGATTCCTCCCCAAATCATCAACGACCCACCACCATATCTGTCATGTTCAGCAACATTAGCGTCCTGATATCGTTCTCCTGCCCTTCTCCACACTCGTGCACGACGATCTGTGAAGTCAACACAAAACCTCGACTTGTCTGTGAAAAGTACAGGGGCCCAATCAGCAACCTTCCAATTCACATGAGCCCTGGCCCAATTCAAACGATCTTGTCTGTGTCGCTGAGTAAGAGGGATGCGAATACAGGCTCTCCGGGAACGAAGACCACCTTCATGAAGACGATTACGCACAGTTTGCGTGGAAATGTTAACTCCAGTTGCATTCAGAAGATCATTTCTAAGCGCAGTCGCCGTTGCAAACCGATGACGTCGCGCTGAAATCAAGAGAAAACGGTCATCTTGCTGCGTGGTGGACCTTTCTCTGCCGCCTCCATGTCGATGAGAAGCTGAACCATGAGCTTGATACCGGTTCCAAGCTCTGCAAACAACGCTCTGACTGACACCCAATAGCTCTGCAACGTGACGTTGTCTTGCACCATTTTCGAGCATTCCTATGCATCTGGCCAATTCTTCAATAGTCAAACGACGTCTTTGACGTTGTGGAGGCATTTTCATAGAGTAACAGTGACTTAAACGAGGTCAGATGTAAAGACAATGGCCAAATTCAAATCAACGACAAGCACTCAGAAATGTGAATAATGTGGGTACCATGCTTCACGTGCTACTCATGATCACTGCAGCATGCATTTCCCTACCTAACCTGTGTTTTGAGGCTCAAGAGGGGTCAGTCCAACACTATGATGAAATTTGCGTGTCTTATCAATTCATATATTGATTTTATAATGTAAGAACTATATGATCCTTATCAAACTTTGAGTAGTATATAACTTTGTGAAATCCAGAAATTTGATTGGTTCGTTGCAAGTCATTATTTTTCTATAAAGACCGCTGAAAGCGAATGTTGAATATCACGAGCTGTCTCGTTTTCAATTTCGCTTCAATTGTCAACAATGTCGTTAAAAGCTTGTAAGTTTGCAAACTGTAGTGTAGACAATTTTTAAAGATATAGTGGGGGCCTCCGTGGCCGAGTGGTTAGAGCATCGGGCTCAAAATCACAAAGCCTCTCACCTCTGTCGGCGCGTGTTCGAATCTCGGCGTTATGTGAGCAAGTTTGCCAGTTTACTTGCGGAAGGTCGGTAGTCTCTTCCTAGGTACATTGTATCTGGGTTATCTCCTCCTCCTACAAAAACTGGACGCCACCAGATAACTGAAAAATTGTTGAGTGTGGCGGAAAGCAATTAATAATAATAATAATAAGATATTGTGGAAAACTCAGAGGCTGATAATACGAAGCTGTTAACATTTTTAGGGAATACCTTGCTTCTAAGCAAATCAGAGCAGAATTTGAAGGGTTTACCATTGAAGAACGCAATCGTCTTCTGGGCATAGTTTACATAAAACTTAAAAATAACAACGGGGAAATTTACAAAAAAACTACCCTTTTATCATATCATCAGGGGATTCAAAGACATATGCAGTGTATTCGGCCTGATATTGACATAATCAAGGGATCATTATTCCGAGAGTCCAACAAATTTTTCAAAGGTAGGAGTCCCCCCTTTGGTAATATTAACGGTATCCCCACGGATATTTGTTTATTTGTTTTCGCGTTTGTTTACAAATTGAGTTTCATTTTATTCAAAGGTTTGCCAATTTAATTTTTGAACAAAATTAGAGATGACAATGGAATTCAAGAGCCAGGGGCAAGCTAGCATAAATCACCACCCTCCAAAACACCGATCCACAGAAGCTCGTGACCTTGACACGTTAAAGAACTCTCGCCACTGCTACATTTGCCTATATTTGTGGTACTTAACCTACAGCCAGTGACGTCTCAGTATAAGTGAACAATTCTCCACGGGACATAAAACAAACAACCAAGCAATAAAAATGGAACATGGAAATATTCATATCTAGTGAATCCAAAAAATTGCATCGCTAAATACCACTCTTGTTTCTACGCACAAGTACTCAGAAGTTGATGCATGTATCATGCCGGAATTCCTTTGTCAATATTTATGTAGTCTTTGGTGATCAGATCTTCCAACAGTCTGTTGAAATTTTCATGGGCATGAATTGTGCTCCATTATTAGCTGACTTGTTCTGTATTCTTATACGACAGAACTTACTCAAACACTTCTACATGAGAAATAAAACCTCTTGCTGTAGTGAATCCCAGTGAATTCGAAATTAAAAAAACCAGTCTTCCACATCTGCTTTATATTTTGAAATTTTAATGAACATAGATGCGAACGGTAAATTAATAACACAAATGTATGTTAAACGAACTGACTTCAGCTTTTCCATCGTCAACTTTCAAAACTGTGTAGCAATGATCTCGTATTGCGCCCCGTGGGTATCCGGGTTGGAATAGGTCCTCAATATCCCTTGCTGGTCGTTAGAGGCGACTAATTGGGGCCGTCCGTCGGATGATACCGCAAAAACGGAGACCCCGTGTCGCACGATAAAGATCCCTCCATGCTGAAAGGCCGTAAGCGCCAAGGATAGGCCTAAATTTTGCAGCCCTTCACCGGTAATGGTGACGTCTCCATATGAGTGAAAAATTCTCGAGTGGGACATTAAACAACATACAACCAACCAATTAAAGAGTCCTGGAATTCTAATAGAGCAGATTGATTGTTTATTGTGTTCAACACTGTTTCTGTTATTTGGTGGCGTCCAGTTTTTTATTGGAGGAGGAGAGAACCCAGATATAATGTACCCTGGAAGAGACCACCGACCTTCCGAAAGTAAACTAGCTAACATATATTGGCGCAAGTGAGAATCCAACTATTAGAGCAAACATAAATTGTATGTTACTTAGTAATTTATTACAAATTATGTTTTAATTTTGAGCATAAACACTACATGTATATATGAATATATATCCGTCCTTATGCAAAACAGAACTAATAAACACTGATAAAGTTCATACCACCGAGTGTATAGTCCACTAAAATTGAGGATCCCAGAGCTAGCTGTTACAAAAGAATATCATATTGGTTTCATGGATTTAGATTATTTGATAAAACAGTGTGGAACTCTGTACACATACTTTCTAATACTTATTGTAACTGTTGAGTTTTCCTTTCACAATAACAATGTGTTGTTACCATAGGAATATTTCACTTTCCATTATCTTTATGTCACGATATCCGAGATATTGAAATCAATACAAGAATAAATGTGGTTATGTTACATTACAAGTACGGAAATTGGACTGAGGGAATAGAGTGTTTTATAGTGTCTTAGTGGAGCGTCAGGAAACTAGATAAATTTGTTTGTACTTCGGACCATTCAGTTATCAGATGTAATTATCTTAGGTGATTTGGAGTATGGAAAACGTAGCCTGTTCTATTACATGCTAGAGATCACCCTCAATGCATTTTCTAATGATTTCATCAGGAACCCTGCTCTACAACTTGGTCAAAAGGCAATGAAGTATAAGTTCTCCAATACAATGAGTAATACATATAGATATACACATTTGGTCAACGAGAACGGTTTTTAAAACAGTTCGACGTTAATGTGATCAAAAGGCCTTTTCAAGAACATGTACCGGTATTACTTCATCAAGACTGAGTTGTAAAAGAAATACTGGTACAAAACAATAAACTGGTATACAATATTGGGAAAAGCTGGGTGCGTTACGTTTCACTGACCATATCAGAACTCCTTATTGGTAGATATACGCGGGGAGATTGAATTATGACAAGATACGATTACAAGTGTGGGATAATCAGGTGGAAAACATATTTCATGATTTGCATTGATTTGGTGGTATCGGAATTCCAAAATGTATTCCCCGAAATGTGGGAGTAGGGGAAAAACGAGGATTCTAGCGCAGTAGCCTCCCATAGAGTTACTTTAGGGTAGCCTCCCAGGGTGTGAGGCTACCCATGACGTCATTGAATGACTTTGATTCATTAACAAATTAATTAATTTAATTAAAATTCAATCATTAATGAACAAGATTAATTAAAATTCAAGAGTCCATGAATTTAATTAGCAATTATTAATTACATAATTCCAGATTATGATTCAGAAACGTATTTGGAAGAACCAAATACGCAGTGCTTAATATGGATATCAATATTTGGATAATTTTATTGATTTCGCTTTACTTTTAATTTTCAATTACTCTTAATTTCATAATGTATACATATCACTCCTTAGAATTAATTGAATTAAAATCAAAATGATTTTATATATCGTTTTCCTGGTGGTTACTCCAAAGATAGAGTTGTATTTAACTCGTTTCTGAATTGTAATCTGGAATTATGTAATTAATAATTACTAATTAAATTCATGGACTCTTGAATTTTAATTAATCTTGTTCATTAATGATTGAATTTTAATTAAATTAATTAAAGTCATTCAATGACGTCATAGGTAGCCTCACACCCTGGGAGGCTACCCTATAGTAACTCTATGGGAGGCTACTGCGCTAGAATCCTCGTTTTTCCCCTACTTGTGAGTTTCACCCCCCCCCCCCCCCCCAAGGCAATGTTTTAAGACGAGGGACTAACATTTAATATTTATTTATCAATTACAACTGAAAGTGCATAAGAAAGCTAATATTTTATTTCTGATCAAGCTCAGAGAGAGGTGTATTCAGACCCTAAAATTACCCCCCCCCCCCCCTATATGCACCTACCAGTATTATTAAGACATTTAATTTAAAAGTAAACTGGATAAATCTGTAACGTACTAAAAATCGTCCAAAAGAATGACAAAAATCTGTTTAATGGCAAGGGTTGTGATTATCTTGAAAATTTGTATAATCCCCATGTACCAATTACAATTTTTTATTGCGAACATTAAAACAATATTATAATGTTCAGAATACTAATTGATCAAATATTTCAGCATTCGCTTATAGTATAATTCTTGACACACAAATTATAAAAAATCAAAGCTTTAAATATCAAACTGTGGGAGAAAGGGGTAAAGGTTGATCTGTCAATTCAATTCATCGGTCTACTGTAATTCTTAAAAACAAAAGAGGGGGGGGGGGCAACCAGCCCATCTATAGATTGAAATATGAACGTAAAAATAACTAACTTTGAGTATGATACTATAGGGGGCAGATCCCTCGTTGCTATGTGTCTGATGATTAGTTTTGTACACATTTCGTTAATTGCAGTCAAAAAAGAGCTATAAGTTGATTTCATCACGTGTGAAATGATAAATTAGTAATGTATATGCACCCGCGTTGGTTTCCACGTGCAATTGCAGGCATATCTAATTGGGTTTTGTGTTTTGGTTGTTAAAAATTGAAATAAAAATTAGTGATGAAGAATATCGGGTATACCAAAGACATCCTGATCCTGTTCTAAAGAAGCCAAAGACTAGTTTATATAAATACTTTGTTACATCATGACCCAACATTACTTGCGACAAAATCACGCAGGGGATACTTCAAATTAAATCAGTGACTAAACTGTTATTGTTCAGTCATACTGTTTTTAATCATTACACTTGATTCTTAAAAGAAGCACCTTAACTAGTGATTAATTAGAATCAGAAATAGTAAATTTTCTAATTATTCCTTACATGACTCCATCAACCGAGAACCGCAATGTGCTGCGCGCCCCTGCAACTCGCGCAGCAGTGTGAAATATGTATCTTAATGGTTATCAAACAAAAGCCCAGTATCAACTTTGTCGGAAAAATGAATCTGGTATCTGGAATCTGAAAAGCGGTAAACTATTACTACAAGTACCAGAAAATTCGCAAGTGAATAGCACTGCATCCTTTGACATAATACAAATCCCAATTCATAAACGTACACACTTTAAACAAGTACTCCGAAAGTAAACAAAGAAAGATGGAAACCATTACTGTAAGCAAGGAACCAGTCCAGCCCGGTGGACCATACATAGAGGGCCCAGCATTCAACAGGCTTCATCTCTCTATTTTGGACCCATTCTAGACATAACAATTATGAGCATATTATTCACTCATCAAAGTGTCTCGCAGGAAATCCTATTCTCTCCCTCCAATTAAGACAAAAATACACGCACGTGAAAATTGAACTGAAACCCCCCCCAAAAAACAAAAATCCCAGTAATTCCAATATCAAACATATTGTTCACTAAAAACCCTGTTCCAGTTTTATTATTTGTGGTCATTGATCGTTAATGTGATTTCAAGAAGTCTCAACGAAATTTTTTTTTTCAAGTGTACGTCAATGATGCATTCTAAATCAAATTTCATTCATAGGCATGGATAAAACTGTTTGTGGCCTTATTATATTTATTCCAATACGTGTATTTTTCTCGCGTAAGATCAGAACAAGCATGTTGTTGTTGAAAATGATGCCAATAATGATTTTCATCAAAAGTAGTGATGGATGGTTGGTTTTACACTATTTAACGTCCCACTCAGGAATTTTGTTCTCTCATATGGAAACATTAGCATTTCTCGTGAATGGCTGCAAAATGTTGGCCTATTCTAACAAAATCGAGGAGGCTGGTAAAGATCAGAGACAGTTGTTTCGCTTGGCCAATAAACTATTGGGTATCAAGGCAGAGGCAGTACTGCCAGATCATCAGGAAGAAGATGCGCTAGCTAACTCCTTCGGCGACTTCTTCCAATCAAAAATACAAAAAATCCGGAGGGAATTGTGTATTGGCATACAGTCTGACATCGACCCACTGTGTGTCGATCAGGAATTTACTGGAGTGCGTTTGTGTACGTTTGAGCCAGCATCACAGGAAGAGATCCTTGAGGTCATTATGTCAGCATCACCTAAATCCTGTGAATTGGATCCGATGCCAACATCCTTACTGAAACCATGCATGGATAGTACTAGTATACTTACCTTCGTAACAAACCTTATTAACCAGTCTCTTAATCAGTCTGTATTCCCATCATCTTTCAAACAAACCATAGTGCGTCCCCTCATCAAAAAAGCTGGCCTAGATTCTCAGGAATATCGAAATTACAGACCTGTTTCGAATCTTTCATTCATCTCAAAGATTCTTGAAAAGATAGTCGCAAGACGCTTGGATCATCACATAAAATTGAATCATCTTCATAACAACGTACAGTCGGCATACCGAGCCTGTCATTCTACAGAAACGGCCTTACTTCGCGTTCATCACGACATTGTCGCAGCATTAGACGCGGGTTCCAGCGTCGCATTAATTATGTTAGACCTTTCCGCTGCCTTCGATGTCATTGATCATTCTATTCTAATAAGACGTCTTGAATTTGCTTTCGGTATTTCTGGCTCAGCACTTGAGTGGATTAAGTCATATCTTTCAGATAGGACCCAAAAAGTGGCCATTGGATCCACTTTCTCCAATGATTTCCTTCTCAAATGTGGCGTACCTCAGGGATCTGTCCTTGGACCTCGGCTCTATGCAATTTTCTCCAAACCAATTGGCGAAATTTGTCGGCGTAACAACGTCTTACATCATCTTTACGCCGATGACACACAAGCCTATCTGGTTTTCAAACCAGGAGAGGAGTGGCGAAATACTGCCAGCCGCCTTGAGTCATGCATGGATGAGATTAAAATGTGGATGTCAGCCAACCTGTTAAAACTTAATCAGGACAAAACAGAGTTTCTTGTTTTCTCTCCGAAACATCTAGCCATTGACTCATCATCATACCATCTTAACTTTGGTGACACCATCATCCGTGAAACACCGTTTGTGAAGAACTTGGGTGTTTGGTTTGATAAATCTTTATGTATGCAAAAACAAATATCATCTTTATCCCGTGCATGCTATCACCAGCTTCGTAATATCGGACGAATACGGTCACTCATTACAGAAGATGCGTGTAAGACCTTAGTCTGTGCCCTTGTGACATCTAGGCTCGACTATGCCAATGCTCTTCTGTTCGGCATTAACGCATCTGACCTGGCAAAACTGCAGAGAGTGCAAAACATGGCGGCAAGAATTATCACGCGAACTAAGAAAAATGACCACATTACCCCAGTGCTGACCTCCCTACACTGGCTTCCCATAGACAGTCGTATCAAGTACAAGATTCTTGTGTACTCGTACAAGGTGGTTTACAAGATGGCGCCACAATACCTGGAAGAGGTGATTACCGTTTATAAACCTCAACGTTCTTTAAGATCGGAAAATTCCCTGACACTGATGACACCTAGATGTCGAACTTCCACATATGGGAAAAGGCGGTTAGACGTGGCAGCTGCGACACTATGGAATGCATTGCCTGATAACCTTCGTCGGTGTCAGACTTTGAACAGTTTTAAAACGCAATTAAAAACATATCTTTTTAGACTCGCTTATTATTAAATGTCTCAATTTTAATCATTTTCACTTTTACTTAATTTCAAAAAAAAAAAAAAAATCAAAAAAAAAATCATTTACTTCTAGTACTATGTAACCTGTCTTTTAAAAATTAGTATTTATGTAACCTGTCTTATGATTTATGATGTACAGCGCTTTAGAGCGATTATTTTGATCGAATAGGGCGCTATATAAAATGATTATTATTATTATTATTACGGCCTATAAGCATGGAGGGATCTTTATCGTGCCACACCTGCTGTGACCTCGGTTTTTGCGGTCTCATCCAAAGAACCGTCCCATTTAGTCGCTTCTTACGACAAACAAGGGTACTGAGGACCTATATTCTACCCGGTAGTGATAGAAAGAGCAAATGAGACATACAGAACATCCGTAATTCCATGATTTGATACATTTATTTGCTCTGATTAGTACTCGTGGATTCACTCGGCAAACCTCGCAAATAAATACACCATTCAATTCGTTGGATAGACAAATTGATTGATTGATTAAATATTGTTTAACGTCCCGCTCGAGAGTTTTTCGCTCATATGGAGATATCACCATTGCCGGTGAAGGGCTGCAAATTTAGGCCTACGCACGGCGCTTATGGCCTCAGAGCAGGGAGGGATCTTTTACGTGCCACACCTGCTGTGACACGGGAACTCGGTTTTTGCGGTCTTATCCGAAGGACCGCCCCATTTAGTCGCCTCTTACGACAAGCAAGGGGTACTGAGAATCTATCCTAACAACCCGGATCCCCACGGGGATCGTTGGATAGATCAAATAGGTATCCTATATATAGTATAGTGATATAGTAGTAAGTTTGTTTGTTTGTTTATAGCCGCCTGAGCAATAGTAGTAAGTGACATACATGTAATTATCATTTATTGTAATGGCAAAGCAATTAAATATAATTGCATACTGATTTAAAGAAACAGAAGGAAACAAAACACATAGTGAAATATAAAATGAACTTTGCTTCGGATATGATTGATATTACATTTCGTTATACATCCATGTCTTCAGGCCTACTCATTTCCAATGCACCGGGAATCATGATTGATATATTGTTTGTTTTACGTCCCGTCGAGAATTTTTCACTCATATTGAGACGTCACCAGCTGTAGGTGAAGTACCACAAATTTAAACCTATGCTTAGCGCTCAGGGCCGTAGCAGTGAGGGTTCTTTAACGTGCCAACGCCTACCGTGACATGGGACCTCCGTTTTTAAGGTCATATCCGAAAGACCCGTGATTCTCACTTCTACATGCCGAGCGTGGATGCGTTGTGAAGAATGCGCGTATGGCCCTTGAGAATTATAATACGTCTATTAACAACTGGAATTGCGCCAGAAATGATTGATTATGTATTGTTTAACGTCCCGCTCGAGAATTTTTTACTCATATGGAGTCGTCAACAATGCCAGTGAAGGGCTGCAAAATATAGGCCTATGCTCGGCGCTTCTGGCCTTTGAGCAGGGAGGGACCTTTAACGTACCACACCTGCTGTGACACGGGGCCTCGGTTTTTGCGGTCTCATCCGAAGGACCGCCCCATTTAGTCACCTCTTGCGACAAGCTTGGGGTGCGGAGGATCTATTCTAATAACCCGGATCTCACTTCTTAATGCCGAGCGTTTGGCGAAAGAGCAATCACTTCCTATTTTTTCGTCCCGAACTCACGACCTCCCGGTCACGAAGCGAACGCTCTAACCACTGAGCTACCGCGACCGGGAATCATAAGACTTGATTAAAATTAAGGTATAGTAATCAACGCATTTATGTAATTTCAGGTGAACGAGATGTTGCAATGCAAGATGAAAAAGGATGGTTGTTAGGATTATAGGAAAATTTTCTTTCGATGCTAAATATTCTGTCGACATATATGTATATTTAACTTGAATTTTCTCTGTTCCAATATTCTGAACTGGCTACGCTTGCTATTATAACAGAATTACAGCAATGTACATACAGATTAGTGTTAGTTTCTTACATACGCATAAGAAAATGACGATTTAAATTTTGTTTCTTGTAATTTTAAAGTAATGGATGAAACTGATATTCGCCCATTTCAAATTCACCCATATAGAGGAAATAAAATTGGGGAAAATATTTCGGGGGATCGAAATTAATTTTATTAACTATTAGCAAATTTTACCTAACAGATGTTTTCAATGAAGTGAAATTGAATTTTTCCTGGAATATTTCAAGTTGATTATTTTCAGCGTTTTGTTTTCTTCACCGAGTAATTTATCATTTTATACTTGCATGTACATGTATGCAGAAAATAAATTACAATAATAAGAATGAAATTATTATTTTATTTGAAATATGCCGAAAACAGGCACTGTATGGACTATTGGGACATCACTGGACACAGGGGCCATAGATAAACAGTACATTGTTCTGTCTAGAGCTTCACCACGGCACCACCTGTTCACAACATCCTGTGATTTAAAATATGACGAGCCATCAGATCCAGACATTTTGATGCGTTAGTAGTACATGTATCTAATTAAACAAACAGTGATACTGACACCATCCCCACCTTTTTCTGACAAAAACGGAACTTAATAATGATTGTAATTGTAAAGATATACCTAAACTTTGTTATTGTGGATTTCGTTTTTGACGTCGCCACGTTAGGACAGCCCTGTGCAATCTATTCCGAAATTGGTTTTCAAACTGTACATTTGCTTCTGTTTTCATTTTTTCTGGATTGATGTGAATGCATTTTTAATTTTTTTTCAAAATTAATTTAATACGCAATTAATTGGGGATTGAAATTATTGTTAATATTAAACTTCGAGTTGTATAATCTTTAGAAATAAATCAAGTATTGACAAACGTTTAAATTAACAATATATACTGAGTTTATTTCGAGTTCATTTTATTTATTACTTTATATCTGTATATCTATATATATACAAGTGTATATGCATGACTATATATATGCCCTTTAAAATCGTTATCCTTTTAGGTAAAAATTGGCTCTACTAACTAATTATGTTACATGTAAAATATCTTAATTAAAAACTTCACAATTAACTCTCCGTCCCGAAGATATGTACAAAATGAACATCGTCGTCAGAGATGTATTCCAATCTAAAGAGAAAAATAAATAAATAAATAGAGCAAAGAAAAATAAAATAATAAAATAAAAAATGATTTCTTTCATCTTCTGCTGTCTGTTATCTTAGACGCTTTCGCAAAGTTGATATTTGGCTTATTCTGATGCGTTTATATGTCTTGTGGTTGTAAAAGAAATAGGTCGAGATGGTTCGATAAATAGAGAATAATACAATCTCACCACATATCAACCCTAGACTCCAATTTCAGCCCGAGGGCCGTAGGCGCAAGGGCTGATACTGGTCGAGGGTTGATATAGGGTGTCATATAGATTTTTTCATGTATTGTTTTCATAATGTATTTGAAAATATACACACACACGCGCGCACACAATATATATGTATATATATATATATATATATATATATATATATAAAGCTAAATAAGTGTTTAATTCTGCCGAAAGAATATCAGAGATGTCAAACTTTTAATTTCAGTTTTGCTCTATAACCAGTATCGCTGCCTTGCTTACCTTTGTCATTGTTTTCTTTTTGGTATCTGAGTTGCGCATACTCATGAGGAAATTTTCTGTAGAATTTTCCAACTCTATCAATTCATCTAGTTCTACAATTCTCCTCGCTAAAGATTCCAATGTTTCCTCTAGTTTTGTTTTGATAAGCTGTGGTGAAAGGGGGAGGGGGTGGATCTCCGTTTAATCAGACAATAGTTTGTGAATTCTACGTGCATTTATTGTGCAATTATGATTACATTTCTATTGCATACCACATTTCAATGTTTTGTTCATTTACACAACAATGTATCACAATGTTTACTTTGCTGAAACTAAAATAATTAATGCTATATTCATAATTACCTACAGAAAATGCATTTTCCAGAGTACTCTGTTTACGTAACACAAAACACTTATATCCAGGGGTCCGTGTTTGCCCATCTCTCGGAACTGTATTTTCTTTTGGCATTTACTGTTTGTTGCTTAGTCGTTACATTCTTACCAGCTTTCCATCCAAGGAACTTATTAGAAATATTCTGAGTAAGCAGATCATTTTGCTATTATCGTTTTCCGTTTATCGTTCACCGTTCTGCGTTTATCGTTCACCGTTCTGCGTTTATCGTTCACCGTTTTCCGTTTATCGTTCTCCGTTTATCGTTCTCCGTTTATCGTTCACCGTTTTTCGTTCACTTTCCGTTTAGCGTTCAAGTGGGAAAGTAGAACGTTTCAGGGACTGTATCAAAAACGTTAAAGTCGGGTTGATAAACCGGGAAAATCCGGTAATTTAGGATAATATCACGTATTTCTCTACAGATATCAATGGAAAATGGAATATATTTTGTGAAACATAAATTCCATTTTACAGGTATTATAAATTGTCATTTTTGCTAAATCTTTTGTAGTTTCAAGGGGGAGGGAGGCAAACTCGTACGTGTACGGGCGAAAATGGTCTCTCCGTCGCGGTAGCTCAGTAGTCAGAGCGTTCGCTTCACAACCGGAAGGTCGTGAGTTCGATCCTTGCTCGTGCCATGGCCGCGTCAAACCCAAGTCATTAAAAACTAGGTAATGATTGCTCCTTCGCCAAACGCTCGGCATTTAGAAGTGAGAATCACGGGTCTTTCGATTATAACCTTAAAAACGGAGGTTCCGTGTCGCGGCAGGCGTTGCCACGGTAAAGAACCCTCATTGCTATGGCCCTGAGCGGAAAGCATCGGTCTAAATATGTGGTACTTCAACTATAACTGGTGACGTCTCAATGAGTGAAAAATTCTCGACGAGATGTCAAACAAACACTCTCTGAGATCAATTGCAAATGAAGTTAAACAATGAAAAATGAAGATTAACCATATTTTACTCAATAGTTTAATGTAATTCAATACATGGTGAAGGGGTGCAAAACCTAAGCCTATGCTCGGCGCTTGTGGCCTTTAAGCAGGGAGAGATCTTTATCGTGCCGCACCTGCTGTGACACGGACTCTCGGCTTTTGCGGTCTCATCCGAAGGACCGCCCCATTTAATCGCCTTTTACGACAAGCAAGGGGTACTGAGGATCTATTCTAACCCCGATCCCCACGGGGCCTGGGTCGAAAGCAGATCTCATTGAATGATTTACAGTTGCAACCAAATTTCTTCTGTCGGATCGATTAAATAAATGACAATCAATTCAACTGAACGTTTTTCAGTACAAACCAATTCTTAAATAAGCTTAAACGTAGTTTAGTTTGGATATATACGATATATCATAATTCTTTATAATAAATGGCTGAATTGCATAAGATGCAGACCGACACACCCCTCCCTCTCGAGAATTAATTAAATATATCCACAGGTTTCTGAATTTTTATTATTAAGCTGTTGAATGTGTAGTAAGTGAATATATAATTTCTCTGTAGAAAAGGTATATACATATCACTCGTGGCCCTTTACTTTTAACAGCTTATTTTATACCACTTAAGTGAGTGAATTGCTACGAGATTTTGTTCTGTAATTAAACAGTCTTTGCGCTTTACTTTTTTCCCTACTACAAATCCATAGGGCCAGTGAGAGCATTAAAATTAAATTATTGGCAGTTAAATAAAGTTTACTACCTCAAATGCTGTGCAAGAATGACTCAGAATAAATAGTTCTTACTGGGTTTTACAATCACAAATTTAATACATGAATTCATGCTCTCTTTCAACTTCTAATTCTAAATTCCTGTCTCCTTTAATTACCATACATGCAATTTTATGCTAGTATGCAGGGAAATGATGTACATATTTCGCTTGTGTTTGTACTTACATGTATAAAGATCCTCCATGCTTTTATGTACCATGACAATCCATGATATGAATAAATCAATATTAGAATACGTCACTCAACAAATGTATTATATTTTTCAATTAGGGTATTTATAGTTCAGATTGGAGTGAATATTGAAAAATCTCATGCAATGAACATCAATAAAGAATATGTGTAGTATTTAGTATAACCACACCATTCTATCTATGGCAGATCATGATAAATATATGGTACTTGTGTTTATATCAAACGAAAGAAGGTTAGTGCCTAAAATGTCGGAAATAATACACACTGATTTATCACAAAAAATAAATCCAAAGATTTGTATCAAATATTGAAAATTGCATTTACTTCACTTGAAGAAATTTACAGATTTATGAAATTGCATTCAATTTTGAGAAAAGTAGACACAATTTAATATTTATTTTAAAAAAAGTCAGAAATATGTTAATCTTATGAGATGAATTTTCCCCCTCGTTTTCGTAAACAGACAAATGTACGGTTAAATAGGTTCGGACAGGTGACCACTTGTTTGACGTCTACGACTGTACTTCCATGGGTCAGTTGATCAAGATGACAAAACAAAATAACCATGATAATGCAAACTTCGATTAAGTTATGAAAGTTTGACAGTCTCATGGCAGATCAATGTCATATGTATTGAAAGAATCCATACTCATTTTTCCTGAAGTGTAAATTCAACAATATTTAAAACATTTCTTTAATTATACAATTGTAGCAAACTTAACAATAAAAGTTAGTGTTGATACTAATTAACAATGCAGACATCAAAACCGAAAACAAGTTCTAAGAATGTTCACTGCCTTACACGTCCTATCTGTCCGAGTCTCATTTTTTCCTCCCCTAATTTTACAATCGGTTAACTTTAAAATTGATTTTTAAATTAAGTCAACAGTAAATATCTGTAAGAAATACCATATACCATTCATACTTTGATAACTCAAATATAATAGACGTAGATTAGAAAACGGGGCTGGAAAATTGATGTCATCAAATTTTAACATCGTTGATGACTACATTATTAAAAGTAATTAAAATTTTAGCATAACACACTCTCCACCTCTATTATATTTATGTATCTCAATTGTATCATAGCCAATATTGTTTAAATTCTAATTTATATATTTATGTACACCTCAATTTTCGTAATAGGTGATCGGTCGCGGTAGCTCATTGGTTAACGCGTTCGCTTCGTAACCGAGAGGTCGTGAGTTCGAGCCCCGCTTGTGCCATGACCGCGTCAAATCTAAGATATTAAAAAATAGGTAGTGATTGCTCCTTCGCCAAACCTTCGGTATTTAGACATGAGGAATCACTTTCGGATATGACCTTAAAAGCGGAGGTCCCGTGTCACGGTAGGCTTTGGCACGTTTAATAACGCGGCCTTGAGCGCTAAGCATAGGTCTAAATTTGCAGTTGTTGACGTCTCAATGTGAAAAATTCTCGACGGGACGTAAAACAAAGCAACAACAACCAAAAAAAAAAAACCCAACAAAAAACAACTACAAAAACCAACAAAAAAAAAACAAACAAAAAAAACCCCAGCAAACAAACAATCGTACTCGGTGGAAATTGTAAAGAAAACATAAGCCACGCTGTCTGATGGAACGAATACCCGTGTTCGTTTGGTTGTTGTACGTCCCGTCGAGAATTTTTCACTCATATTGAGACATTACCAGCTGTAGGTGAAGTAACACAAATTTAGACCTATGCTAAGCGCTCAGGGCCGTAGCAGTGAGGGTTCTTTAATGTGCCAACGCCTCCGTGACACGGGACCTCCGTTTATAAGGTCATATCCGAAAGACCCGCGATTCTCATTTCTGAATGCCGAGCGTTTGGCGAAGGAGCAATCACTACCTATTTTTCGTCTTAGGTTTGACGCGGCCAAGGCGCGAGCGGGGCTCGAACTCACGACCTCCCGGTTACGAAGCAAACGCTCTAACCACTGAGTTACCGCTACGGGTTCCCGTGTTCGTCAACATCTCCTATTGAAAGAGTTACATGTAGCTTCTCCCGGTAGTGAAGGTGTTGGTATTGCGAATTTTTGCACGTATTGTATGTAATCGTCTTTACCTATTAATAGATTGATTGATTGTTTGTTTTTCGTCCCGTCGATAATTTTTCACTCATATCAGTGAGGGTTCTTTAACGTGTCAACCCCTACCGTGACACGGGACCTCCGTTTTTAAGGTAATATCCGAAAGACCCGTGATTCTCACTTCTAAATGCCGAGCGTTTGGCGAAGGAGCAATCGCTACCTATTTTTTAATGTCTTAGGTTTGACGCGGCCATGGCACGAGCGGGGCTCGAACTCACGACCTCCCGGTTACGAAGCGAACACTCTAACCACTGAGCTACCGCAACCGGTATTAATAGATTGAACATCATGTCGTATTTTCTTAAACTCCTACACATAGTAGATGTACTTTGGTGTGTGCGTGTTTTTGTTTTGATTTTTTAAATCGGCATGTTGAAATATAATGCGAGATCTATTCTAGAATAGTTTTGAATGTGTATACCGTTGATTGAAAAGTGAAATCTATTTCAATAAGATTTGATTTTCATGTATAAAATGTCACGCACCCGCTCTCGTTACAATGTCGTAAACCTTTATTGTTTTAGATTTTAATCTTTGGATAGGAGTTAGAAAATCTCCGTTTTTAATAAGTATGATTATTCAGTGCGCTTGGCCAAACCAGATCAAAATAGCAGTGGTTTATTTGAATGGTTTTATCCCCCAAATATTACAGAATATAAAATATATCAGCATTTTCCAATTACATGAACTGTTTGAATGTTTGCTCCCGGTGCATGTGGTTTATAGCATTGAATATTTGTAGCCTCATTAATAATACAAGTAAATATCTACAAGTACAAGGGTATATCAATTTGATTGCTTTGAAATCGAAGAAGAAATTGTTATAATTTATCTAATAAAGCAAGTTATTAATGTTTATAATATGCATGGTGTAATAAGAAAGTTATGCATAAAACAGGCCGATATTTGTTTTCAGAATTGGCTATAAAGTAGCTTTAGATATTTGAATAATATTGTAAACGTAAATGGCACAAAACCAACGATATGGTTTGATGACAAACTTTTATGTAAGAAACCCAACTGGATTTGTGAATATATAATTATAAAAACAGTTATAACAAAATTTTTTAAAAACTATGAATTTTCAAATATACATTATGAAACCATTTTTTATGGGAACACAACATATGAATTACTCTGTAAACAATACGTTAAAATACGAAATATAAAGTTGATTTATGATATTTTCTGTCATGAAAAATTTACACCTCTACTACATCAAACATATTAGGAAAATGTTCTTGAAATTCCAAAAACGACTTAGAAATCATTTTTATGAATATCTTATCCATTGGAGACAGATTGTTATTTGTTTTGTTTTTTTTACGTCCTGTCGAGAATTTGTCACTCATATGGAGACGTAGGTGAAGTACCACAAATTTAGATCTATGCTTAGCGCTCAGGGCCGTAGCAGTGAGGGTTCTCTAACGTGCCAACGCCTACCGTGACACGGTACCTCCGTTTTTAAGATAATATCCGAAAGACTCGTGATTTTCACTTCTAAATGCCGAGCGTTTGGCGAATCACTACCTATTTTTCGTCTTAGGTTTGACCCGGCCATGGCACAAGCGGGGCTCGAAAACACGACCTCCCGGTTACGAAGCGAACGCGGTAGCTCAGTGGTTAGAGCGTTCGCTCCGTAACCGGGAGGTCGTGAGTTCGAGCCCCGCTCGTGCCATGGCCGCGTCAAACCTAAGACGAAAAATAGGTAGTGATTGTTCCTTCGCCAAACGCTCGGCTTTTAGAAGTGAGAATCACGGGTCTTTCGGATATGACCTTAAAAACGGAGGTCCCGTGTCACGGTAGGCGTTGACACGTTAAAGAACCCTCACTGCTACGGCCCTCAGCGCTAAGCATAGGTCTAAATTTGTGGTACTTCACCTACAGCTGGTGACGTCTCAATATGAGTGAAAAATTCTCGACGGGACGTAAAACAAACAAATAAACAAAGGAAGCGAACGCTCTAACAACCGAGCTACCGCGACCGGTTGACAATAACAACAAAATGTACGAAGGTATGAGAAAGCTTGTTGGGAATTTAAATACGTTTGTGGTTCTTTCCAAAACTGTTTATTTGTTTTATCTACGGGGTTGCTCATGTTCGGCGACATCTTTCCAGAAGTATCTTTTTTTCCCCCAGTTGATGAATAGACGGTTCACGGTAACTGCCGAGCTGAACTCCGCGCATGCGCATAAATACTTCCGCAGGGCAGGTTTCATTTTATGGAGAACGTTTCTTTCGCTGTGATCAACACATTGATCCCGCAATAGCACGTAGTAGCAGAGTATACCGGCGTACTAATTAAGACGATGCGAGAGGAAAAGTGAAGGAGATATAAGTTTTTCAGGTGAATTGAAGGATATTTGCTTCATTTTTATTCGAAATTCATATCGGAAGCGATGCCATATCAAAGAGGCCTATATGGCAATGTGATCGTAAAATTAATATCCCTTTGTAAATAAGTCTCAGATGACATTTTCACAGTTGTCAAACAAAAATAGATCTCAAATATAAGAAATTCTATATAGGGGGGATTGCTTCATATTTTATAATGCATACAGAGGCAAAGTATACACTGTTTACTCATATATAGATGTAGTAATTTTGACTTTGTATATATATTCAATCTTAGTATTCCCTAAAGATGAATATAAACGTTGAGGGCACTGAATCGAGATGTATTTGTATCCAGTAAACATTCCTCTTTGTTCTGAGCAGTTTGTGTTTGGTTGGCACAATGATGATCCCTCAGATGAGAATATTCTCATTATGAGATGCCTGTTGATGCAGAGAGACATAACCGAGGACCAGAAGGAATATTCAATTTATTAAAAAAAAATATTTAATTTAATTGTTAATACATGTATCTTAAAAATAGCATGATTTAAATCAGCATCTGATTATAATAATGATAATTAGTCTTGTCTGCTTATTATCTTAATCCTTTGCTTAACAAATACTGAAACATCTTAAAGATGACCCTATTGATTTTGAAGTAAAATGATCAAAGGCCAATTTACTCTGGATAAACGAAGATATTGTCTGCTCAATATCTTGAAGTGTTTTAGCACTACTATCAATTAAATGATGCATGTGTAGAATGTATAACCCTTTTCAATTTTGAATTGGGAAGGAGGATCATACATATTTCTGAAACACATCTTGTTGAATTTATATCTGCAGCTACTTTGTACCAAGTGAGAGAAGATTGTGTACTGGAGAGGTGCTTTGCTACCCCTGGTGAGAGGGCACAACATAGATGTCTGATGTCACTGAAGCCTATAGATCAGTTGCTAGCCACACTGATGAAAATAAAAGTTGGATTGTATGTTGAAGAGTTGACTGAATGCTTTGTTATGTGTTAAAGTTAGGAACATTGTAGTAATGAATTTTTATTTAATTATTTATTTTTGCAAAACGAATTACAAAATCATACATTAAATGTAGTAGGATTTCTGCATAACATTCGTATTGCTCAATTATGAAATGTTAGATTTGAGAATTTAGTATATAGATAAAGTAACTTCACAGAAATATAATAATTACTGTGTATGTTTTAGGAGTGTTGGACTACTTCACAACCTGAGTGTGCCTGCTGTTTCAGAAGCTGAGACCGTTGAACCGCTTTCATTCTCAGAACAGCATTCAAAGGAACAAACAGAATACACCTTCTTGTTTTCATTCTTTTCCCAAGTTGAAAGTTATTTTGGATTGTTCTGAAATATTTGTTCAGAAACCAAGCAATCTTGTTAATCAAAATCTATCTGTCTTTTCACATTTTAAACAGACTGTTCTTCAGACAAAACCAAAGCTCTTATCTTTTTTCCCCAAAGGATTCTCAGTCGCACTAACTTTCACTCCCATTTCCATGTCAGGATGTTCCACAACTGAAACATGAACGTCCATGAATTATTAATTTTGTGAGCATATGTTTTTCAATTTAAATGATTAAAAGTGTTAGATATGTTTTAATAAATAAGTTGTAAAGTGACATTTAAAATTTAATAATTATTATGAGATTTTTTTATATCAATGATACTGATGGGAATTCAAAAATATGGAAACAACTCTTTTAGCAACTTTAATTGCTGCATGGAGCTGGGCAGGTCAAAAGACCTCTGATCAGGATGACGTGGATCAAAGTTGATTTGTTTCCTCTCCAAACTCCACCTCACCTTTCTCGCTCAGTTTGGTCAAAACGTCCCTCATCTAAATAGTAAGCATAGGCCAAAATTTCAATCGTTGAGGGGTTTGGGTTCCATCTTCATAGGTCTTGGTACACGCCATTGGCATGCTTTGGAGCTGATGGAACACCTGACTGAGGTGGAGATGATGGGGGTACATAAGTAGCCCACTGAAATGGCTGCACGACTGTGCTAGTCTATACTGAATCAAAGGAGTTTTAAAATTTAAATGTATAGGTATATGCTGTTGGGTTTTAATACAAAATATGTTAAATAATATCCAAATCAAAACTTATCTCTTGCCCTTTGCCAAAAAAATTACATACTTTTTCCACTCCAACAAACAATGTACACGTTATATCTGGGTTGTTTGGTTTTTTTTATGGAAGCTGAACAGAAAGCTGTACATTAATTAGAAATATTTGACATCATAATGAACTCGTAGTGCGACTGATTTGGCTAATTACATAATTAACAAAGAATCTCTTTCTCTCTCCCTCCCTCTCTCTCTCTCTCTCTCTCTCTTTCCCCCGCTTGTAACATTTTCACACACTTCTTCTCATACGCAATACACATAATTTACTTTGATTTTAAAATCTACCGATGAGCCCAAAGGGCGAAAACGCTATAAATAAAAGTTTGAGCATTGGATTTAATCAATCCCGATACCAAGAAAAATAATTTTTATGTGTACTTAATCATCGTTAGAATTATTTATTTCTATTTATTACCTATCACCATGGACTTTTTTGTGCAATTATATATATATATATATATATATATATATATATATATATATATATGAATTCATCAAATATGACTTTTGTTATTCACTAATGCTTAAATATTGTAGGAGCCTATGCAGTTTTGCATAATATTGCAATCATGCAACGTGAACCTGTGCTTGACGAGGACCTGGTTATTCCTGACAGAAACGTCCCAGGGACGTACAATGGACCGGAGGACGGAAAGAACATTAGAAGCTACATCACCAGGAACAGCTTTTAACCATGCCACTGAGATAGATCTATGTAGCTGCATATCATTAAACATGGTTATGTTTTGATGAAACATATTTAGTAATATTATTATAATAGGATGGGATGATATATATGGCTTACACTTATTTAATATTTTGACTTTGGTATATTGAATCTGTATTTTCCATCTAGATGATTTATCATTTGGAATCTAAACTGGACTAGTATTAAAAAAAAATAATTTACATGTTCCTTAATAAATGTACCTATCGATCTTCCAATCTAATTAAACTTAGATCTGCTCACACACTATCTCTAGGATCTAATTCCAATAGATTAATTAATCTTCACTTGTCATATTTAATTCAAGTTGAAGTTTTTTGTTCATGAGTTGGTAGTAAAGTGTCTGTTCCTTTAGCTTCTTCTTCTGTTCAACGAGGACCTCATACTGCATACGGGTGACGTCTTCGGGCTTTATCTTCTTCGGATGATCGGTAGTAGGCCTCTCGGTACTTGCTCTTTTCGATGACGATGTTTCTGACCTGGGACAGAAACATAGAAAATACAGTAATATATGCATACCCATGCATTGAGAGAGAGAGAGAGAGAGAGAGCGTGCGTGTGTGTGTGCGCGCGCCCTTTTTTATTTTCTGGTTATGACACGTTTAAGGCAGTCTGACTTAAGTCGGACTCTATTCACTTGCTATTCGAAGTGTCTGTAAGAAACATGTGTTGAGATTAACAGGAGATAGATTGTACCTTTGGGCAGTAGGCGCTGGCTCTCCCAAACTCAGAGCAGAGACTGCATTAATATATATAGTGGGGGATCCGAACCCATCACCGCTGGGCTAGGTAGAAAATAAAAATATTTCCCTATTTTTATGCACTTTCAATTATACAGTACTAAAAGTTAGTCCATGAATTAACTGTTTTAATTATTTAAATGACCAATAAATGAACTGGAAAAAAAAAAACAAACAATGGTGGGCTGTATGGTTATCAGAAGATGTTTATACATAGTTTTGGGCATAGTGTGACTCAAGAAACAGATATTCTCCTGCTTCCATAATTACAGCTGTACATGTATTTGTAGGAATGGTGTAAAATATACTCTTTAACGAAATTATGCAGTTAATATTGACATATACTTTTGTTTATGTATACCAGGTGGCAGCATATATTTTTTTCTTTTGTTATTGATTAAATTAAACTATATTAAGTGAAATCAATAGTTTTTTTCTACCTTGAACCCATGATTTTGCAAAGTCATGGGAGGGTGAAGATACCTTAAAGGGCGTAACCTATTGCTCATTGCTGTGCACGATATGTAACGTGTAACACTATCTTCTAACTTTTACCAATAGGACAGGTGATTATGCTTTTCCACAAGTAAATGACATACCAAGGTTCGATCAATGCACTAATATATTTCATTCGTTTACAAATATTATTTTTTATCTTAGTACGAAAAGTGCATGTTTATTGTCTTCTACAAGACCATTACATTGTGATGGTAGTCACCGTAATAATCGTCATCCAGTTCGCTATAATAATTGTCATTATTATGATGGATGTTGTTACATATTTACTAACAAAGGGCAGTTGCAAATTAGAATTATTTGATAATAGATTGTTTGAAGAAATATGTATAATCCAAGGTATTTTTGGTGTAATATCTCGTGTTACATAGAGATGTGTTTGGCGTGTTCAAGGAGCTCTTGGTATGAGTCTAGCGCTGCCATAATAACATCTAGAGTACATACTTGAAATTTTCGACACTTCTGTACATTTTGACAATTTACGCATAATTAGATGTCGTTGATATCAATATGAACGTCATTTGTCTGAAATCGTAAGGATCGAGGTACCGTTTCAAAGTAGGTATTTTTGACACAATTAAAAAAAAAAAAACTACTCGCAACTAAATATTCCCGAGTACCTAGGATATGCTTAAAGGATGCGACAACAGTCAAATCCGGCTCTGAATTTTAAGGTTTAAATTCTCTCGAATTCAGTAAATTTTATGTTATAAACATTTTATAATATATATAAAAATATTTAAAACTATTCATTAAAAGTGAACCTCCACTCTTAATTCTCCTAGCATCGTCCTTGTTTACTACTATGGAGATGTCTGGGTGCCTGCCATCCTCAAAGTGCAAAACAATCGTCTCATAATACCTTAAAGAGAATTTGAAAGATACTTTTTGCCGTAAAGCATTCAACAAGTCATATAAAATGTATTTTTGTTTAAGTAAAACCAGATTACTGGACAACTATCAACACTGCTTGAATGTATAAACTTACTCTCCTCGCTTGGCGTTGGATGCCATGATTTCTGTTGGCAGACGACATCAAGGTGCGACAGACAAACCACAATTTTGTTACCCTGCTTCTAAATTTCAATAACAGAGACAAAACAGTGATGAAATTTGTCACATCTCGTGATACTAGCGCGTCTCACTTGAAACTAATACATACTAGGCTTTAAAAACTTTCTACTCGTACTTTCGTTTCCCAAAATAGATAAACTATGAGGAAAACCGACCGGGTCAACATAATCCGGATAAAATATTAATCGTAATAAACAAATTTCATATTTGTTTGCAAAAATGCGATCGCAGATTTAAAATATTACACCACAAGACGCCATATTGGATTCAGAGGCGAACTACCTCGCAAGTATGTACGCTCTCGCAAGCAAGCGCTCTCGCATGCACAACCGTTCAGAAGCGAACGCCCGCGATCGTACGCGAGCGCTCGCCTTATTGAACGCACCTCAGGTTTCAAAGAAAAAAAAATGCAGCTAATATGACGTCACAAGGCACTGTTTACATCAACCACGTTATATTTGCCGCGTAAAATGTATGATGTTATGGATCTTTGCTCATCTCAACGGTCACACCAACTTCGCAAGCTATGGGTTTTCGGTCGCTACGGGCGTATTTTTCTCGAGTTTTACTGACTCGGAATTTACATTAAGGATGGAAATATGATTTTACCCTGATTTAGGTCACAACCAGTATTAGATTCAACAACACCCTCTGAACCCATAAATTTTGAATTTCCTATTCTACCCTCCACCATTTTCTCTTACTGACCAGAAATGGTTATGTTATCTGCGATATAAACCCGTGCACAACCTAAACATTTTCACTTTCAAGGTATTTAACAAAACCAGTTAAATCAAATCTTTAGAAATAAGGGTTGCAGCAGACTCTGTGTCAATTAACATATTCACACAAAATGATTTTAAAACAACATTCGCAAACCAACATGATCCTGAGAATGACGAAAAACGAATTTATTTTTTTTGACCGTTCTGGAATGTTCCGTAACACTCCCGGGACTGGATTTCCGGTCGCAAGGATAGTCCTGCCTGGTTTGGGTGAATTTTAGGGTTTGTGCGCTTAACTAGTTTAGCATCGTTATGTTGCGAGCATATTTTGAGTTTTTCTTAACATTGACGGCTGGTATGACCTAACTGGTCACAGGTATAACACCTGATGTTAGACTTGCTACTATCTCTATTTATTGACTTTCGATTTTCGAACAAAATCAGTACGTCTATTGCAGTCTGAAGACCTTTTTTGTTATATCTGTGAAAATAATAAGTTCTCTTTCGTTTTGTGATGAGGACTGCATCTGATTAACACTATTAAAGCTGTCCTTTTGAAGTGCCCTAACAGATTGATTCAAGAATAAAATCTTGTTCGGTATTTCGTGGTTTCGAACGTACAGACCTATGAGCACTTTCAAAAGCTTCGTATTCGACAGCTAATGCTATTGCCTTATCCAAAGTTAAGGGATGGGCAAATTGAACATATTTGTAAAGCTCTAAATCACCGAGTCCACTGATGTACTGATGAACAACCAAATTTCCACGACTACTCATTGGAATGTTTGGGAAAACACGATTAGCTATGCGGTTTAAGGCGTAACCTTAGTCAGAAACTGATTCTCCCCTCATTTTTTTCTCTCACCCTAAACTCGCATCTACACGCAGTTTCTCTTTCTGAGAGACAAAACTTCTGAGAAAGCGAAACTGTGAGCACCGCACAATCGGAAAACTGTTCTGGTGATAATTCGCAAAGTATTCGTTGCGCTATACCACATAACGACATAGTTAATTGTAACGCTTTCTCTGACTCAGACCAGCGGTTCCATAGGGCTACTTGTTCAAAATGTCTCAGATAGTCTAGCCATTCTACATTTTTTCCATCGAACATATTGGGTTAACGCTCTTTTCTATTCCTTGACGACATAGAGCTTATGTTTACACAACGTTCAGCGCTCCTTAAACTGTTTACAATACTGTCATTTTCTAGAAACTGAACTTGGGGTTTTCTAAATGGGGTTGAATGAACTGGGGAATGAAATGGTATAACACCGGATTACGCAGCAGCGTCCGCTTTCCTCGGGAAACCCCTATCTATCACGTGATTGGAAGTTGTCGCGTTGGCATGTGTTTGAATACGGTGAAACAAGACACGTGCTTTTGATACAGGAGATATGCTTGAATAATTGGTATGTTGTGGAGAAACGTCGTTCTCTAGTGGTATATATTCACAATATACTGGAGAGGACTGGTGAATTTAATCGTGTTTCTGTGAGGAAAATCCTCTGTTTTGTGTGACATGAAATTCATTGTGCTGAGATGGAGGTATTGGAGCAAAATCTCCTTGTGAATTATGATTTATTTTGTTCTGTGTTGGAGATTGAAATACTTGTGAATTTTCCATGAATTTATGTGATTGTGGTAACTTTTTGTCAACGTGCGAGGATAAACCTGCATTGTTTGTATGAAATTCAACTGCGTCCTGAAATACGAGGTCATTTAGCCTGTTTTTATCGGACAAAGGTAAGGCGTTTTCTTCAGCTACACTGTTTTCTGAATTATTTGACAAGCCGTGACAACAATTTACAGTCCTGTCGGAATTTTGGCATAGTCGAGGTGAAAACTAATTACATAAACTGGCACTATGATTGTAAATCAACCGTTATACCATAACGGTTTTTAAAACACCGAATGCACAATAAATAATTTAACTGAAAATAATGAGTATAAAACTCGACGAATGTATTCAAAACAAATATATCATGATTATAGGATCCCGCGGATGAGCCCCCAGTAATTTCTGTAACAGGATGATGGTTAATTTGTGGAACAAGATTCCGAGTCATGTTATAAATAAATTCAAAATGTTTTATTCAAATTAGACACCATTTATTGATAATAAGAATCAACAACACAACGAATAGAAAAAGGTGACTAGTGGAAATTACCTGTAGCTGTGGGTAGACTGGTAGAATTAGAAAATGGTCCTAATTATATAATTTAGATTGATCTGGTTGCCAAAATAGAGGGAGTGGATACTGAAAATAATTTACTAATGAAATTATTTGGAGTCAGGCTTCTGTAAAAATTTGTACGTCTGAACTCAACTTGGGTCACAACTCGACTGCCGCGGATAACGGCGGGAACGCCCGGATCCCAGCGGAGAGGTACTGGTAACCAAAGACAACAGCACGATGCTTCTGGGAGCCAAGAACGACAACTCGCATCAACGCTAGGTGTCTCCACTACAGAATGAAAGCTATTATTTCATTGGTTCCAAGGTCGAGCCTCGGCATCATTATCAGAAAGACTTCAAAGGAGGTCTTTTAAGGGATTCATATTCTTATTTTTTATTTACCGATCCCGGTAGCTCAGTGGTTAGAACGTTCGCTTCGTAACCGGGAGGTCGTGAGTTCGAGCCCCGCTCGTGCCATGGCCGCGTCAAACGTAAGACGAAAAATAGGTAGTGATTCGCCAAACGCTCGGCATTTAGAAGTGAAAATCACGAGTCTTTCGGATATGACCTTAAAAACGGAGATCCCGGTAGGCGTTGGCACGTTAGAAAAACCCTCACTACTACGGCCCTGAGCGCTCAGCATAGGTCTAAATTTGTGGTACTTCACCTACAGCTAGTGACGTCTCAATATGAATGAAAAATTCTCGACGGGACGAAGAACAAACATTTTTGTTTTATTTTCCACAATCCGGAAGACAAGCCCATGTGGATGAAACAGATAATGATTTACACATTGTTTACGTCGCCATTCGATATTATAATCTACGCAAGTTTGTAATCGGAGATCAAAAGGAGTGATTGATTGATTGATTGATTGATTCGGGTTTTACGCCGTGTTGGCAATCTTTCAGCAATTTTACGACGATTAAACAACTGAAATATGGTTGGTTGTGAAAGTTGAAGTTTCCCTGACGGCCCCCAGTGAGCCTACTCTTTTTCAAAAGTCAAGGAAACGATCTTTAGTGTGCCAAGGGGGTTGTAATCTTTGACACGGGGCACCCGACGGACTTAAAAAAGTTAAAATTACGTAAACAGGTTTGTTTGTTTGTTTATAGCCGCCTGATGTTGATATTTTTTACCGGGATCTTTTCCTTTTATTTTCCTTATTGCATTCCAAACTTTATTTACAGGACTATGCGAATTTAGACTTGAAACAAATGTTTTCCAGGATTTTCGTTTACTTATATTTATGGTTCTACGAGCCTTTGCTCGATATATGCGAAAATTATTCAGATTTAAAGAAGAAGGTGATCTATTGAATAGTCTTTCTGCTTTTTTGCGAGCTTTAATTGCTGCATTGCATTCCTCTGTAAACCATGGCTTTTTTATTTTAGTAGAATTTGTCGAGGTCTTAGATATGCATTTATTTGCTATTTCTAATAAAGTTTTGGTAAAATTTTGAATGGGGTCTGGGTGGTTTTCAAATTTTCCAACGGAGATATCCCGAAGACACAGCGTTTCGAAATATGGCCGATCAGCTTTCTCAAGTTTCCAGTTTTTAACAGGACCGCCTCGAAGGATCATTTGTTTTAACAATAATAGGGAAATGATCGCTTTCGCACAAATCATCATGTACAGACCAGTTTAAATCCAACAGTTTTGTTTGTTTGATTATAGCCGCCGGAGCAATTTTTCAGCTATCCGGCGGCTGTCACCATTACCGGTGACAGGGCTGCAAATTTAGGCCTATGCTCGGCACTCAGGGCCTTTGAGCAGGGAGGGATCTTTATCGTGCCACACCTACTGCGACACGAGACCTCGGTGTATACGGTCTCATCCGAAAGACCGGCACCCACGTGGGATTCGAACCCCCGACTCAAGGATCATCAGATCTTTGAGCCCGACGCTCTAACCACTGCGCCACGCGGGCGGCTTACGTAAACAGGTAAATATACATATCATTTTGTGTATATGAATAGGTTATATTGTAAAGGATAAAAATTTTCTGTAAAAGTCTCATTCTGGTAAATATTTTATAATAAGATGATAGTCAATATTTGTAAAAAAGTTTATACATTGCTTGCACATTATTAAAAAGTCTATTTCGTGTGGGTGTAAAATCACTCCATTACAAAAGAATGTGATGTATAGTTAATGGACAGTCACAAAAAGGATCAAAAGGATGTGAGATCTCGCCATTTCTGATGAGGGACTTCTGGGAATCATTCGGATCATATTCGTCGTTTATTTGCAGTCACAAAAATAGCTGAGTAGTCACGATGCTGGTTCTAAGACAAAGCGCCCGGATATTTTAGATCTTCAAAATTTATAAGAAATCAATATGCTAATGTTTGGTTGATGTGTGATGTGTTATAACTTGAATTTTTTTTTTTTTGCAGTTTCAGTCCTTGTCATCAAAGTACACACACACAAATATCTCTCTCTCTCTCTCTCTCTCTCTCTCTCTCTCTCTCTCTCTCTCTCTCTATATATATATATATATATATATATATATAAGTATAGAAAATCTACACAAGTAGTAGTATAATAAAAATATCACAAAACCGATTGAGTATATACTGATATATATATATAAAAGCACTAGGAAACCAACAACACTAGAAATCCTAAAGTGTCGGATCTAACGAGTAGTATATATATATATATATATATATATACTTACATACATATATATGTATCGGTATTGTAATTCATTAATTTTATTGACATGATGTAGCAACAAAAACAAAAATAGATAAATGAAACGTGTATATCCAGAATCCAAAACTGCCATATAAGGAGTTAACATATACGGGGATATTTTTGCGAATGTTCAATTCACTACCCCCATGGTAGCACTCCTAGAGGACAGAACCTCTCTTTGTAGTGGGAATTTCTTATAAAAGGCTTGTATAGAAAATGTTTACTAAAAGTATAGTTGTTTCCTGTCAATTAATATTTTCAAAAAATAATATACATATGCATATACACATACAACTCTTTTTTTTTTAATTTTGCCTTTCTTTCTAAAGATTTCACAAAATACCTTTATAATATCTCAAGGCACAAAATTTTAAAGGTTCAAAAAATAGATTGGTATGAATTACAAGTTTCACAACCTTAGCAGAGCTTTTGGGATGGTTTGTTTTTTGGTATACTTCTGTATAGAAATTTAGTTTACTTTGAGAATTTTCGTTTTTCTTATTTAATCTACATACATTTTATATTTTTTATATTTTACAGGCAGTTAGATATATTATTTTATCCAAAAAAGTGCCTTTTTATTGTTTTCAAACTACAATCCTATCACAATTGTTTTCCATGATATATCAAACTTTAAAACTTGCTTAACAACATCCCATAAATGAGAAATATTTTGACATTTTAAGATAAGATGCTTAATATTTTCCTTAATATTTCAGCCATAGACACAAAAATCATGTTCTACAATTTTCCATTTATTCAACGTTTCTTTATTACATAGCAAGTTATTTTTTAACAATCTATAGTTAAAATCTTGTATGCTTCTGTCTCCAATGGATGAGATGTTCATAAAAATGATTTCTAAGCCGTTTTTGCAATTTCAAGAACGTTTTCCTTATATGTTTGATGTAGTAGAGGTGTAAATTTTTCATGACAGAAAATATCGTAAATCAACATTAAGTTTATACGTTATATTTTAACGTATTGAGTAATTAATATCTTGTGATCCCATGAAAAAGGTTTTCAAACTGTATATTTGAAAATTCATAGTTTTTAAAATTTTTTGTTATAACTGTTTTTATAATCATATATGCACAAATCCAATGGGGTTTCTTTCATAAAAGTTTGTCATCAAACCATATCATTGGTTTTGTGCCATTTACGTTTACAATATCATTCAAATATTTAAAGCCGCTTTATAGCCAATTCTGAAAACAAATATCGGCCTGTTTTTATGCATAACTTTCTTATCACACCATGCATATTATAAACATTAATAATCTGCTCTATTAGATAAATTATATCAATTTCTTCTTCGATTTCAAAGCAATAAAATTGATATACCCATGTACTTGTAGATATTTACTTGTATTATTAATGAGGCTACAAATATTCAATGCTATAAACCACATGCACCGGGAGCAAACATTCAAACAGTTCATGTAATTGGAAAATGCTGATATATTTTATATTCTGTAATATTTGGGGGATAAAACCATTCAAATAAAACACTGCTATTTTGATCTGGTTTGGCCAAGCGCACTGAATAATGATACTTATTAAAAACGGAGATTTTCTAACTTCTACCTAAAGATTAAAATCTAAAACAATAAAGTTTCGAATATTGTAACAAGAGCGAGTGCGTGACATTTTATACATGAAAATCAAAGCTTATTGAAATATATTTCACTTTTCAATCAACGGTATACACATTCACAACTATTTTAGAATAGATCTCACATTATATTTCAACATGCCGATAACCCAACCCCCCAAAAAACAAAAAAAAAAAAAACCCCAAAAAAAAGACAAAAAAAAAACCAAAACACGCACACACCCTAGTGAATCTAATATGTGTATGAATTTAATAAAATACGACATGTTCACTCTATTAATAGATAAAGACGATTACATACGGTACTGCAAATCTGTTTACAATAAAACACTACCTGTGTGCAAAAATTCGCAATACCAACACGTCGTTACCTAGAGGAGTTAATTGTACATTAGGAGATGTTGACGAACACAGGTATTCGTTCCATCAGACAGTGTGGCTTATTATATTTCTTTACAATTTCCACCTAGTACGAAAATTGAGGTATACGTAAATATATAAATTAGAATTTAAACAATATTGCCTAAGAAACAATTAAGATACAACCGGTCGCGTTCGCTTCTAACCGGGAGGTCGTGAGTTCGAGCCCCGCTCGTGCCATGGCCGCGTCAAACCTAAGACGAAAAGTAGGTAGTGATTGCTCCTTCGCCAAACGCTCGGCATTTAGAAGTGAGAATCACGGGTCTTTCGGACATGACCTTAAAAACGGAGGTCCCGTGTCACGGTAGGCGTTGGCACGTTAAAGAACCCCCACTGCTACGGCCCTGAGCGCTAGGTCTAAATTTGTGGTACTTCACCTACAATTGGTGACGTCTCTATATGAGTGAAAAATTCTCGAAGGGACGTAAAACAAACAATCACTCAATCAATTTCTCCATCGTCAACTTCCCTTATTTATGTGGCAATATTCCATCATCACCTGCATATGGTGTTTATATCTCCCAACTAATTCGATACGATGATCAAATGATCATTTTTTTAATCGAGGTTACTGACAAAGAAATTGATGTTATAGGGGTTTGTACAGTCTTGTTTAAAGTCAGCATTTTGCAAATTATATGGTCGTTATAACGATCTAGTTTGCCAGTACAACTTACCATTACCATTAAGTCAAATGATGTCTGATGTGTTTCATACCAATTGTTAGGCCGTCCTTGGCACACTGATTCTGAATACGGATTGCTCCGTTCACCTGATCGGAATATAGGGCTCACGGCGGGTGTGACCGGTCGACAGGGGATGTTTACTCCTCCTAGGCACCTGATCCCACCTCTGATATGACCAGGGGTCCGTGTTTGCCCATCCCTCTGAATTGTATTTTCTATAGGAATTACGAGATTGAATACTGTTAGTTATCTTAGCCTTTTCATTAAGGGTATTGTGATTAATGATAAAGAACACGAAATATCCCAATATGCGGACAGCACTAGTCTTGCCCTTGACTTTTCCGCTAGTTCATCGTATGTTGCCCTTGATACTTTAGAAATGTACGCAAAAATTTCTGGTTTGAAAATCAGCAGTGCTAAAACAAAAATAATTTGGATAGGTTAAAAAAATTCTCTGCGGAGGTCTTTCATCACTCCAGGTGGAATCTCGATTAGGGGAGAACAAAATTTTCTCTACTAGGAATAAATGTGTGAACTTAGATGAGGTTGTGAAGATAAATTTTGAAGAACAACTAAAAATTTCTGCAATGATTCAACAATGGGAACGGCGTGTTCTTACACCTATTGGAAGAGTTACCGTTGCAAAACATTAATCATTTCAAAACTTAATCATCTTTTTATATCTTACCAAACCCTAGTCAGGAAATAGTTTAACAACACAATTGTTTAACTTTATATGAGGGTCAATATGTGATAGAATTAAACGTGCAGTTGTCACACAGCATCAAACCTGTGGTGGTCTCAATATAGTAAATCTTAAAAATTGTATACTTTCGCTAAAATGTTCCAGGATTCAAAGGGTTAGAAAAGGTAACCAATTATGGTTAAATATTTTTGAAAACAGTTGCGAACAAGATGTAGATAAGCTGTTTGATAATGTAATGATTATGTGTTGAAACTTTTGAAATGTACTACAAACAGTTTTTGGAAAGATGTTTTATAGTCCTAGCGATTTATAATTTCTGATTGTTTGGACAAGACCAAGCTCACACATGTTGAAGTTCTATCCACCCTAGTGTGGTTCAATTCATGTATTAAAGTCAATAAAAAGAGTATTTTTATCAAAGAATGGTATGATAAAGGTGTGAAAATTATAGATAATGTTTTGGAAGCAATGGTTTTTTTATACTAGAAAAATCCAATATTCGTCGTGTTTGTTTTATGAAATATAATAGTATTATTCGTGCAACTTCAGAGTTTCTAAGAGACACAATTTTCCAGAGATGGTCTTATAAGGTTACAACGCCCGTATTTACCAATGTTATATAAAATTTTATTGTTGACTGATATATGCACAAAAACCTATCTATAACAATATCAATACAAACAATGTTGAACCGACTGCTTTTTCAAAATGGGATGCTGTACTGCGATTGAAAGGACATCCAGTGGAGTTACAAGATATATTTAAAGTGTGTTTTAAAGTATCTACCAACTCTTCCATCCAGTGGTTACAGTATAGAATTTTACATTTTTAATATTTATCTTAAAAAAAATGAAAATAATAGATAATGATATCTGTACCCTGTGTAATAAGGATTGTGAAACTATTTTGCATATATTCTTCATGTGCGAAAATGTACTGTATATTTGGAATGAACTAAGTTTACATATTTATAACACTACATCAATACGTGTAGGTTTTAACGCCAAAAAAACGTACATTTTGGAGAGGTACCATTTGTTCACAAAAATTTTGTTGTATACTTTATAATACCGTATGCCAAACAGTATATTTTGAGCTGTTTGAAAGGTGGGAAAATGCTAAATTTACTGGGATTGATAAACTTTTAAGAAATGAACTATAACGTTGAAAAATATATATCTGTTAAGAATGTATCTGTTGATATTGATTCTCTCAGGGAACAGTGGAAAGCTATAATGGAAATACAATAGCAATGTGTGTATAGTATGGGTTCAGAATCAAGGTCGCATTTATGTTACTTTTCCATAGCATGTAAAATTAAGACAAGTTTTTGAATATATGTACATGTATGTGTGAGGTAAGTGTGCACGTTGACATGTGAGGGCCTTTCTGTGCATAAATATATACAATTTAATGTTTATATAGTATAATGTAATATTTGATATGTAGTACAGAAATAAAGCATTGTAAAGAAAAAAAATCGTCAAATTATGAAAGAACACTGTTGCTGAGGCCAATCTGACCACTCTCTCCTTCTCCGTCGCCAGTACGACGACACCACTGTAGGAAGGGGGTGGCTGTAATCAGATTGAACATTACAGTACAGTAACTGTACGGCAGTGAACATTCCTGGAACTTGTTTTTGATTACTGCATTGTTTATTAATATCAACACTTAACTTTTATTGTTAAGTTTGCAACAATTGCATAATTAAAAAAAATGTTTTAAACATTGTGTTGAATTTACATTTTAGGGAAAATGAGTATGGATTCTTCCATACATATGACATAGATCAAAATATGCGATGAGACTGTCAAAATTTCATAACTTAATCAAAATTTACATTATCATGGTTATTTTGATTTGTCATCTTGATCAACTGACCCATGGATTGATTGATTGTTGATTTCCGCCACACTCAACAATTTTTCAGTTATCTGGTGGCATCCACTTTTTATTGGTGGAGGAGAGAACCCAGATACAATGTACCCGGGAAGAGACCACCGACCTTCCGAAAGCAAACCGGCAAACTTTCTCACATATATCGGCGCGAGCGAGAACTGATCCCGCGCCGACTGCAGGTGAGAGCCCTTGTGATTCTGAGCGCGATGCTCTAAGCACTCGGCCACGGAGACCCATGGAAGTACAATGCGCCAAAGAATTGGACACATGTCCGAACCTTTTTGACCGTACATTTGTCTGTTTACGAAAACGAGGGGGACAATTCATCTCATAAGATTAACATATTTTTTCCTCCCCCCCCCCCCCCTTTTTTTTTTTTTTTTTTTTTTTTTTTTTTTTTTTTTTTTTTTTTTTTTTTAGAAATAAAGATTAAATTGTTTCTACCTTTATCAAAATTAAATGCAATTTCATAAATCTGTAAATTTGTCCAAGTGAAGTAAATGCAATTTTTACTATTTGATACAGAACTTAGGGAAATCTTTGGATTTAATTTTTTTGTGATAAATCAGTGTGTGTTATTTCTGGCATATGCATTTTAGACACACTGAGTCTCTTTTCATTTGATGTAAACACAAGTCCCATACATTTATATTGATCTGTCATAGATACAATGGTTTGGTTATAATAAATACTACGCATATTCTTCATTGATGTTCATCTTAATATTAATTTATTCATATCATGGATTGTCATGGTACATAAAAGCATGGCGAGTCCTTATACATGTAAGTACAAACACAGGCCAAACATGTACGTCATTTCCCTGCATGCTAGCATAAAAATGGCATGGATGGTAATTAAAGGAGACAGGGATTTAGAATTAGAAGTTGAAAGAGAGCATGAATTCATGCCTTACACTTTTGATTGTAAAACTCAGTAAGAATTATTCTGAATCATTCTTGCACAGCATTTGGTGTAGTAAAATTTATTTTGCTGCCAATAATTTAATGTTTATACTCTCACTTGCCCTATGGATTTGTAGTAGGAAAAAAAGTAAAGCACAAGGATTGTTCAATTACAGTAACAAAATCTCGTAGCAATACTTAACTTAAGTGATATAAAATATCTACCGCCAATAAGCTGTTAAATGTAAAGTTAAGGGCCACGAGTGATATGTATATACCTTTTCTATAGTGTATTTATACAGAGAAATTATACATTCACTTACTACACATTCAACAGCCTAATGATAAAAATTCAGAAACCTGTGGATATATTTAATTCTCGAGAGGAAGGGGGTATCGGTCTGCATCGTATGCAATTCATTCATTTATTATAAAGAATTCTGATACATCGTATATTATATATCCAACCTAAACTACGTTTAAATTTATTTAAGAATTGGTTTGTACTGAAAAACGTTCAGTTGAATTGAATGTCATTTATTTAATCGATCCGACAGAATAACTTTGGTTGCAACTGTAAATCATTCAGACATCTCAATGAGATCTTTTTTTTCCACCCAGGCTCCGTGGGGGTCCGGGTTAGAATAGATCTTCAGTACCCCTTGCTTGTCGTAAGGGGCTACTAAATGGGGTGGTCCTTCGAATGAGACCGCAAAATACCGAGGCCCCGTGTCACAGAAGGTGTGGCACGATAAAGGCCATAAAAGCACCGAGCATAGGCCTAAATTTTGCAGCCATTCAGCAGCAAAGGTGATATCTCTATATGAGCAAAAGATTCTCGAGCGGGACGATAAACAATATGTAATCAATCAATCTTTTCCGCCCAGAAAGTTTTGCATAGCGTTTTCTAAGTTCACCTCTCAGTGGACATCCGGGATAGAATAGGTCCTTAGTACTCCTTGCTTGTCGTAAGAGGCGAATAAATTCTCGAACAGTATGCAACCAATACAACTTCGATGATAACGATTTACTACAACAAATGTAAAAGAATAACACTGTAAATACAAGTTATGTCAATCACACATGATAATACATCCTAGCAAATTAATTATGATGTAGTACATCTTCTATAAAAAGATGCATATATTACCAATAGAAATGGCTTCATATTGACTGCAGTTCCAATACCTTATAAGCACTGACATATATGTGCCACGAGGCATAACTCTTTCAACCAGAAAGAAAATATACATGGTGGAAATCACACAACTATTGAGTTTGCATAAATGAAGAATACCGACGCCTAAAACCCGAACTCATCGATGATATTATAACATACAGAGTTAACACTCAAAAATTTAGAAGTTTTCGTCATAGTAGATATTAGAACTCAGTACAAAGCTGACTATAAAATCGTCCATCTGCAGCTATCAACGATGACATTTTGGAGTTTTTGATTTATTTATCTACACAAAGAAGTCTGAACTTTACGTAACGCAGCAAACCAAAGACAAAGTAAGTATATTTTCCCGTTTCTTTATTTGCTTGATCATGAACACTGACATCAATGCTTCTGGCTTTGATTTTTGAAAAAAAAAAGATCATGAAATTTTTAATTATATAGATTACATGAAAAACCTGTGTTTGTTAAAACATGAAAAACTTATCGATATGTAGCAAATGTTCATTAGCTCGTTGGTTAGTGTGAAACTGACAACCTTGTTTTGATGGAGGGGTAGGGTAGTTGTATATTATTAACGTCCCACTCGAGAATTTTTCACTCATATGGAAACGTCACTATTGCTGGTGAAGGGCTGTAAAATCTAGGCCTATACTTTGCGCTTACGGCCTTTGAGCAGGGAGGAATCTTTATCGTGCCACACCTGCAATGACACGGGACCTCAGTTTATGCGGTCTCATCCGAAGGACCGCTCGACTTATTCGCCTCTTACGACAAACAAGGGATACTGTGAATCTATTCTAACCCGGATCTCCACGGGATGAAGGGGGTGATGGTGACCGAAACTATTCAATAAAGTACAAAAAAGAAAACTGTATCTAAACAATTTCAGTATCTTGAAATATTTATTTGTGATGAAACATGTTAACATATGTGGAAGAACGATGTTTTAATTCAGTTAGTTGAATAAACAGAAATCATCGAAATTCTCTAAATAAATCACTCCGGAATTATCACATGACAGAAGCGTAACAATTTCAAAATATGAGCGTAGGGATGTGGTGCATAAAATTTACGTGAACTCAAATTGTTAATGACATTTTTGATTATTTGAAGAAATCGTCAATTCATTTAATGCGAGCAAAATTTCAATTAAAAATATCTCCTTTTAATTAATGATATCTACAATTCTGAATTATTGCACGCATTGATTAATGCGAGCAATAATTGAATTATCGCGCTATTCAATTGAATTAATGATATCATTAATTCAGTTGATGTGCACAACAATAGAACTCAAAGCTGATGATACAATGAAGCGGTTTTGATGCAAGATGCGGCATACAACTCCTGACACGACAAAGTCCGAACTTTTAGATACCCTTTAAGCAAGATTTTGAGAATCAAAGTACTGAAAGTACTGAAACGAGGTGGCAAACGATACAAAATGCCACGAAGATACTAATGCTATATATACTGTATATCTTTACTGTTCAATTCCTATGCTGCTCCAAACTCTCCGAAATCAATCATATTTTATTTAGTTAACCTGGGTAAAATTGCTATAATACTGCCAATACAGCGCTAAATCCCCCAAATCTCCAAACAAACAACTAGTTAACTTATGCTGATAGGGAAGTTGAAAGATTGATTGAGTGTTTCTTTTACGTCCCGTCGAGAATTTTTCACTCATATTGAGACGTCACCAGCTGTAGGTGAAGTACTACAAATTTAGACCTATGCTTAGCGCTCAAGACCGTAGCAGTGAGGGTTCTTTAACGTGTCAACGCCTACCGTGACACGGGACCTCCGTTATTAAGGTCATATCCGAAAGACCCGTGATTCTCACTTCTAGATGCTGAGCGTTTGGCGAAGAAGCAATCACTACCTATTTTTCGTCTTAGGTTTGACGCGGCAAACAAAACACACAGAAAAACCAGGAGCAGATCTAAATCTAAGTCTATTATACTAACATTGAAACAGAGTTACAGTGTGGATTGGATTTATTTAGTTTCACTACGATACATATGATGATCAAATACATAAAATCTTTAATCTGCGGTAAATATAGCAGTTGAACTGCCCTTGCATGGAAAAGTGACTGATTTGCAAAAATTACAAAACAGAGAATTAAGGTAGAAACAAGAGAAAGTAAAATGTCATAGTCTTGAAAACCATCAATTATACCCCGTGTGAATCTTTGATATCGATACATGTATTAATTGATCTTGATTGACGGTAAAAATCATTTGTATGAAGGTACATGTATGGATAACTGCATGACAGTATGACATATGTACCCAACAATAACATTGGTGCAATCCACGTCCTGGTGATTATTTATTAACCACTTTATGAGCAATACATAGAAGTGAATTGGCTACACACAGTCTACCTCTGTTTCCAGTAAAATACATTATTCCCTGGTGAATGTTAGCAGTTACACATTCGAATTCTCAACAGAAATCACATTTTCTCATATATTTGTGTTGTTCTTTGGTCATACGTTTCGTACAATCAAGCTTCTTTTCACATCATTCATTCTTTGTTCTAAGGACAAAACAGAAAACCGCATTGTAGGAATCGAGTTATCACCATACCGGTATTGGTTTTCAATTAACGATTCTGAAAACAGGTTGAATTTGACTGTACTCATCAGGCACATCGATGGGATTTTTTAAACTCCCAATGATTTGTTTCCACACATGACTATCAAAGAAGAGATCCACAAACCTTACATGTATCAGTCACCGGAGTATTATTTAAAAGTATCACTAGTCCCAAGGGTTACGAATTATATTTTAATAATAATTTTACTCTTCTGCATATATAGGCTAGACTCTGATAATTGACAGCAGTATAAAATAATATGTGTTCTTTTAATACAACGAAGGCTCCCAAAAGTGTTCAAACTAATGAAATACTTTACACAATATATTATATCGTACAGTAACAATATATAACTATTTTGGATCTATCCTAGATTCAGAAGCCTTAGGTTGAGAAATTCACAACTTTGGTACAACACTCTCTGCTTTCACTAAATATCCTTCAGTTTTAGAACATCATCAGAAAAATTAAAGAAACATTTCAAATGAAACAGACATTTAATCACAATGACCATTCTGGCCCCACCCAGGTACCACAACCCTGGTCCTACCTCTAGGATCCCGAAGTTATAATTTTGATAAATTACTACCTCCTCCTTGAAAATATCTATTTAGTTTCAATTTAGTATCAATAATATCAAACAAAATATCATTTTTGCAGGTAGATATTTTACACATAAACATTATACGCCCAGTTTGGTCTCGCAATGGAATTAAAACCTCTACCCCGGGATTCGTGAAATTAATCAATTTGATAGAGGACTTCTTGTTCTACTTCACAATGCATTTGGTTTTTCTTACATACGTGCGGTTGTGGAGAATAAAGGTTTTGAACACTTGTCATATTTGGCAGTTTTTGCCTTGCCCCTAAGCCCGGGGGTAGGAGGTAGGAATTTTAAAATTTATAATGTCACTCTTGTTCCAAAGATGCTTCTTACCAAGTTTGAATCAAAAGGCAGTTATTAAGAAGGTGGTAAAAAAAATACACCTGAGATCACGACATTAACAATGTTTGGGAAAACTACTTCTTCTTTCTTAATATTCATTTTGTTTCACTTTAGAATCAACGACACTAAAGAAGTTGTTATTAAATGTTTACAAATAAATTAAACACTTTGTAACACGTTTGGCCCCTGGTTTGGAGTTTGAACCTTTACCCTGGGGGTAATGAAATTTAAAATTTTGGTAGAGGACTTCCTGCTCAACATCACAATGCAATTAAACTATCTTGTAGATGTGCCGTAGTAGAGAAGAATTTTGAAAATGTTCAATATTTGCCCTGCCGGTAAGACACAGGAGGTGCAAAACTCCATTTATGTCCTTGTTCAAAAGATGCCTCATACCAAATTTGGAAAGTATTGAAACGGTAGTCATAAAAAGTTCAAAATGTTCAGTGTTTAACACACGACGCCAGATGATGACCAACTGCAATACAAATTAACTACATGTTTCCAAAACAATTACTATTCAAAGGCTGTTAAGAATTACATGTATCGCCTCTTGCATCAAAGTGCCAGATGAATTATTGTCATAACTGGGCCCTGTTGAACAGAATAGTGTGTAAACGCGACGTAGAACAGAACATTGACTAATTGATTATATATTGTTTAACGTCGAAGGTTGTTCGATATGTAATGTATATTGTACGATATCTCAACAACATTCGATTCAAATAGTGAAATGAGCATTACATCCCTTCAAAGTATTCTCTGCGGTTTGAAATACATAAGTTCAGTCTCTGAATCCATTTCTGAAATGCGTCACGGTTTAATTCAAGTAGACCTCTGGGGCACTGACTGATGGCTGAGCCAAGGACTTGTCAGGACTTGTAACGACGATCAGATAAGAACTTTTTTAAGTTTCGGAAAAAGGGAAAAGTCGCATGAAGATAGACCTGGAGAGTATGATCGGTATGGCAAGACGGTAACCTTCGACGACTTCAAAAATTGCCTCACACGCTAAAACGTACGTGATGGAGCATTAAAGGGCATCGTTTATGATAATATTTCTGAGCCTTTTTAATATAACATCTCCGTGATACCAGCCTGTAACACGTTTGCTCTTCGGCACGGAATTTGTACGGCTATACCATCACATAATGATTAAGTGATTGTTGTTTTCCGCCACACTCAACAATTTTTCAGTTATCTGGTGGCGTCCAGTTTTTGTTGGTGGAGGAGAGACCACAGATACAATGTACCCGGGAAGAGACCACCGTCCTTACGAAAGTAAACTGGCAAACTTTCACACATATATCGGCGCGAGCGAGATTCGAACCCGCGCCTACTAGAGGTGAGAGGCCTCGTGATTTTGAGAGCGATGCTCTAACCACTCGGCCACGGAGGCCCCTACCATCTTTGTGCTAATGGTTCTTCTTGCAACTACAGTCGTTCTACCGTGTTTAATTACCCATATTTTGTTTCCAATTTTCTCTCTGCTTCGAAATAGTGAACTCATGTTTCGTCACCAGTAACAATGTTTGCAAATTGTCTTTGATTGAATTTGGGAAACATTTTAAGCAATTACTTAGCGGTTTGTACTCGTACCCGTTTTTGGTCATCTCTTAATATATGTGGTATCCATCTGGCAGAAATCTTTCGTACATTCAATATACACTTCAAAAAGAAATGCACCCGCGATAGAGATATGCCAATCATGTATCGTGTACCTGCCATCACTTTCAGTCATTTCTGACTTTTGCGGCAGTTGTCTTGCCTGTTACAGTCCCAGGTCGGCCAGATTTTGTTGCATCTTTGATGGACTCTGTGCTAGTCAGAAATGTCTTTATCCACCTACGATCTGTCTTATAAGATACCTTATCAGAGCCATCTTCCCCCAATTCAGTAAAAATCTGCATTACCGAATGATCGAGTTTTGTGCTAACTTTTATATAAGCTCTAATTTCTTCGATATTCTCAACCCGTTTCCCAACCATTTTTACAGCAGTGGTCAACGACTGACTCCATTGAAATTACTATAAGTTTAAAATTATGTGGAGCTGAAGGCTCATGTTTATACCGTTGAAAAGGTTTTGAATAGCGGTATTCAAGAGTATCATCATCCACGAAATCGTGCAAAACGTTATCGCGCTGTGGTTCAATACACATTGCATATCGAACAGCCCTCGTATCTGTTTAACACGATCTGCAATAGACGATATAGAATGTAAAATCTTATCGATGCCAAGCTGAGTTTTTTAGTTCTTGGACATTAAGGTACTGAACAGATTCTGTATTAAAGAGTCTATTTCGTATGGGCGTAAAATCACAACATTCTAAAAGAATGTGTATAGTTAATGGACAGTCACAAGATATACATTCAAGTTGGAAGTTCTCTGTTTAGTAAATAAGAATATATCAATTTAGAATGTCCAATACGTATTCATGAAATAATAACTTCGTCCTGGCGTTTCATTTCGATGTTATACGGTTTGTTTGGAATAGAATAATGCCAGGAAATCCCAATATAGTTTCCAAAGAGAATTTACATATGGTTTTATGATATAGTTTAAATCTGTGTAAGGAATTTTAAAGTGTACAATATTATTTTGAAGTGCATTTTTGTCGCTTTGATATTGCCATGGATATCAGTATGACTTGGAATCCAGCAGAACTCAACTATTTTACTTTGTTTAGTTAAAAGATAGTACTGGTTTAGAATGTATGGATGATCAATATTCATGTTGCTTATTGGCTGTAAGAGAGTCTGAGAATTTTGTGAAATGTTTGTCTTTGGAAATTTTAGTGTACTGAAATGCAAGCTGGACAGCCTTTGCTTCATTCGGGAGTCGTGGAGAGAAAACGTTGTTAAGTGATTACCGCTGCAGCAATGATTTTATTTTAGTCTTTTGTTCTAGCATTTAATGTGCGCCTAGGTGAGATTGCCACTCGCTTCAAATAAGGTAAATACGTCTGTGGATATAGCATATATCTTTTTTCAAAATTAAAACAGAGTATAGGAACTCTAGAATGTCAGGAGATAAAATATTGCGCCATGGAAGTCATCAATTGATCGGAAATGTAATGATAATTTTTATAATGGAATTTACGTACCTAGACGGTAAGTACTGCAGCATTAATAGTGATACAGAATTATTTTAATAGTCAAATAACTTTTCTGAAGCGAGCCCCAATGTCACCTAGGTGCACATTAATTGCAAGAACCGACCGAAGTTGAATGCAAATTTCCATACATGACTTATGGACTGCTCCAAGATTCGGTGAAGGCGTTAATCCAAATTCGCAGCCGAGATGAAGTGATCCTATAGAAGTAGTTACAATTGTTACTTTGGTTTCGTTACCTCCAGTTTGAAAAAAATGGAATATTCTGTAACTTGCATGGATTCAGTTAGAGTTTCAGGATTATCCAGAATTATCCCTCAAGTATTTTATATCCTCCGTTACAACACGTGCTTGAACTTAAGAATTGCTGGATACTACATTTAATATTCGAGGATTCTCCATTGAGTTGCCTTAGAGCTTCAGTCAAGGGGCCTCCGTGGCCGAGTGGTTAGAGCATCGGACTCAAAATCACAAGGCCTCTCACCTCTGTCGTCGCGTGTTGGAATCTCGGCCTCGGCGTTATGTGAGCAAGTTTGCCAGTTTACTTGCGGAAGGTCGGTAGTCTATTCCCAGTTACATTGTATCTGGGTTCTCTCCTCCACCAACAAAAACTGGACGCCACCAGATAACTGAAAAATTGTTAAGTGTGGCGGAAAGCAATAAATAATCAATAATAATCAATTCAATCATACAGAAAGGATGCGATATACTCTGCGTGAAAAAGTTTCAATATTACATTTCAATTATTATAAGCGTTAGCGCTTCGTGAAAGGTATGCCAGCGTAAAGCTCTGCTCCTCGTACCTTCATGTATTTTCAGAAAATATTTTTTAAATATATGTTTACGTATACACTCCACTTTCATTTCTGACGACCCTGTGAGGATCCGGATTAGAATAGATCCTCAGCACCCCAAGTTTGTCGTAAGAGGTGACTAAATGGGGCGGTCCTTCGGATGAGACCGCAAAAACCGAGGCCCCGTGTCACAGCAGGTATGGTACGTTAAAGATCCCTCCCTGCTCAAAGGCCAGAAGCGCCGAGCATAGATCTAAATTTTGCAGCCCTTCATAGCCAATGTTGACGTCTCCAAATGAGTGAAAAATTCTCGAGCAGGACGTTAAACAATACATAATCAATCAATCATTTCTGGCGTAATTCCATTTGTTAATAGATGTATTATATTTCTCAAGGGCCATACGCGCATTGTTCACAACGCATCCACGCTCGGCATTTAGAAGTGAGAATCACGGGTCTTTCGGATATGACCTTAAAAATGGAGGTCCCGTGTCATGGTAGGCGTTGGCACGTTAAAGAACCCTCACTGCTACGGCCCTGAGCGCTAAACATAGGTCTAAATTTGTGGTACTTCACCTACAGCTGGTGACGTCTCAATATGAGTGAAAAATTCTCGACGGGACGTAAAACAAACAAACAAGTGGGTATTCTTTGGGTATTCCCCGGTATCCTCCCAATTTATTCAGGGGACCCTCACCAGCCAACAAAACCAAACTTTGGACATAATTAAGTCTTATAATAAACGAACTTAAGAGACTTATTGTTTATTCCGTTCTTCTTCAGTCCAGAATGGTTCTCGAAAATGATCAGGTGCAAATTCAAAATAAGCATTGAAGTTTTGCAAAATGTGGGAGGAAAAATATTTGGATGGGTTTTCAAATTTTTACTATAGACTTCTATGGGAACATTGTAATAATGTATCAAACCTTTACATTGTCCGTTGACAATGAAATTGTTTCTAGAGGGTAATTGAGAATGGCGAATAAAATAGTAAACTCGAAATTTGCTAAATTTTCGCCACAGTCAGAATGTCACTCATTTGCTACCATGTTGAACTTTGAGGAATGTCTATTGGGAAGCCTGTGAAGAGTTAATAACACAAAGTAGGTACCATCTATCCAGAGTACGCAGAGAAACTGTTAAACTATTTGAAATTTGTTTAAAAAGTCTCAGCAAATTCAAAACGTTACTTGCAAATCTTCAATGTTTCTATAACAACTGTTCAAGGTCTGAAGGATGCCAAGTCAAAGCTGTTAGAGGAGTTGTTTTACATAAAATAGGTACCGTCTATTTAAAAGATGCTGTAAAAGTGACATGTAAATTCTTCGAAGAATATCTGAGCACTTCCAAAACGTCACGTGCACATCTTCAAAGTGTCAATAACAACTGTGCAAAGTTTGGGAAATGTGAGGCTAGAGGTGAGTGAGGAGTTGATTACACAAAGTATTAACCCTATATGAGGACGCCCGCACGCCTGACAGTCAATATAAGCCGGATGCATTGTTGTGCAACCCGGCCAAAAATACATTCATGTAAATCCATATTTTTAAAGAGATGCTATTTTCATAACAGGCGTTTGAAACATAATCCTCTGGGCTTTGCAAAATAAGTGCGTCTACAAACAAAATACAGCTTGTTAGTTATGCAGAAAGTGGACTTAAAACAATATATTCTTTTTCGGAAAGTGATTCAATATGTTCGTTTGGGAGGTTTCTTAATAACATTATGTTACAATTTTTACTTGTTAAAAACAGGATTTCGATCTTCATTGATTATCCTGTACCATCTAAGCCGTATTTTTTCAAGCTGTTTGTATTTCGGTTATAGTGAGAATTATTCAAAGAAAAACAAATATGTCGTATCCACGAAGGTAGAGAGGGCGGGAATAGGCCCTATTGATGTAAGGTTATTAAAAAAAGAGTCTCTCCCTCTAAAATGTTAAAATGTAAATTAGTCTTCGATTTTTATTACCGGCATGTCATTATTTGTCCCGACTGCACATGTCAATAATGTAACGCGTTGGAATTTCATTTATTTTATTTTTATGTCAACTGTTTCCAGTTTATTTTGGCTTTTACCCATCCCACTTCTCCTCTATTTTCTTTCTTCAGAAAATCTGTCAAAGGCTGAAAATACTTCTTGAAGGATTCCGTGCTGATTTTGGTCTGCCCTGTCATCAGCTGTAAAGCTTCCTTCCAATGTCTTCTGCTACCGAGTTTCAACATATTCCTAAAACGAGAAATTCGGTTGCGAAGGGTACTGGTCTAAAAATTAACATGCATAAATGTACTCGTAAACAACATTCTTAAAAGAATAGACTATGCGTTTAAGAAAATATTCAAACATAATTTGCTCCTAGACGGTGTATTTTGTATACCCCTATCCTACATACAGGTAATTACTTAAATTTTGTGCGTGGTCGGAGTTAGCAGTATAGACAACGATACATGCCATTACGCATAAAGTGGGATGTTATCTCAGCTTTACGTGTTTATTTTCCACATATCTTGTGCTGATATATATATATATATATATATATATATATATATATATGATCTCCCATGGTTTGTGGCTGGATATGATTATATTATCCAACGAGTTGTGTGTTTTCTATCACACAACTCGTTGGATAATAATCATATCCAGCCACAAACCATGGGAAATTCTTTTTATCACATATTTAATCCTTATCGACTATTAATTTACCGACTATTTAATTTACAATTCGAAATTTACCTTTGATTACCTCAAGCCGAACTACAATCGAAACGTTAACATTACGCCGCTACAAATAGTTCGCTCAGAAAATATAAAAGAAGATAAATATTGACCGCCACATTTAATTAATGAAAGAGTCTAATATGAGATAAGAATTTATTTTGTTGTGTTTCTTACAGCAGTATTAGTGGTTGAATTATTTTGTGTCAAATGGACTGATGCGTATCCCGGGATCATTTGGTGCGTGGAATTGGAGAGAATGCCGGAAATAATCCAGTGTTGATTTTCATTGATGCTGCTGTAATTGTTAATGGACTGGATGTTTTTATGACCGGTTATCTGCATGATCTAATTTGGAGGTACATTATTTTCGCTTAATTTTTGTACAAGGTCCATTTATCTATTTACATTACGTCACGCAGTGTAAGTTTGTTTGTTTTACGTCCCGTCGAGAATTTTTCACTCATATTGAAACATCACCAACTGTAGGTGAAGTACCAAGAATTTAGACCTATGCTTAGCGCTCAGGGCCGTAGCAGTGAGGGTTCTTTAACGTGCCAACGCCTACCGTGACACGGGACCTCCGTTTTTAAGGTCATATCCGAAAGACCCGTGATTCTCACTTCTAAATGCCGAGCGTTTGGCGAAGGAGCAATCACTACCTATTTTTCGTCTTAAGTTTGACGCGGCCATGGCACGAGCGGGGCTCGAACTCACGACCTCCCGGTTACGAAGCGAACGCTCTAACCACTGAGCTACCGCGACCGGTCGCAGTGTAAGAATACGCATTATGGATTACGAAAATATCCTATGAGTGGTATCCACAGGTAAAGGCATATATATATATATATATATATACATATATATATATATATATATATATATATATATATATATATATATGTGTGTGTGTGTGTGTGTGTGTGTGTGTGAAGGATAGTACATAGAGAAGATTTGACATTGCACATACTCTAAGATTTGTACATACAGAAGTTTTTGTCCTGCCTCCTTCGACCTGTAGAAATCGCATGTATAAAGCGGTCCTGTATGGCCGCTAACGTTACACATGGATTCATAAAATTGGAATTGAAGAAGAAAGCTGGTAAAATATCTGTCAAAAACAAAAAAGACCAAATAAATATATTTTAATCTTTATCTCTATAGGTAGAGAAGTTTTGAAATTTTTGTTGGTGATAAAATTTTACACATTAAAAAATGACTATGATTTATAAAATACATATACATACATAATATATTGCGAGTTCGCTGCAACATGAAATTTGGCCCCAGGATCGAAATCTGTACTTGTTCTCGGAACAGGTGATGTAATGCCTTGATACTCTAATCTGTTAACGACTGATACTAATAATACATGTAACATTGTTGCAATATACGTTCAAGTAGCATTTAGTTACTCTTTCGTTTCGATATGTATACACGTATCAACACTGCAAATTACGTCCCTTGCCCGCCAAACTCGTTTTAATACGTTGACCTTTGTAATCCTCTGATCTTTAGCTTTGGCATTTCCTGTTTTCCAACAATTACAGTCTACTACAGTTACCGTAGCAATAAACTTGTATGAAACTTAATATTGAGCTATAATTCACGGTAGTAAGTTCTTACATTTGGTAAGGTATAGAAGGAAATCTTTTTCTGATTTACCTTTGGCTGACCCCGCAAAGGGACGTAACTCGCGGAGAGGTGTCGATACATGTATTTATTAATAGAATCATTTTCTATATTACAATTAATATCAATCAGATGACCATTTGTATTGATAATAAGGTAGAAAATGAAGTATGTAAAATGATATGATATAGAAAATCAAAACGCTATTCTGTCTTTCCTGTACTTCTAGTTATGTGTTTTGCACGTACCTCATCTTCCACCATTCCTCATTGTATTTGTCTGGAGTGACCTCGCCACTGAAGACCCGCCATCTCCACTTGTCCAACAGGTAACTGAACGGCAGGAAGGCCAGTTTTGATAAAGCTTGTCTCATCAGGTAGTTTATATCAGATTCTAAAATGTCGAATTACATTTAGATATATCCAAATTCCTGAAACATCGACACGGGCCGCGTTTAACTGTATTATTTCATCAATTAATTTAAACACAATCTTTCAACCAACAGAAAAACGTCGCTTGCATGTATCACTGGTACATTTGTAAATACATTTTCAGACATATTTTCAAATTTATAGAGACAATTTGAAAAGGAAAACTTCCTGAAACACTTCTGTACCAGCACCCGATACGTTTAATCAAGTAAATGAAAAAACAATAGTAATCTACTAACGTTGATTAAGAGAATAAAAGTGGAAAAAGTACGAAGTGCGAATAAGATATCAAGAGTCTACACCACTATTGTCTGATGAGAATTGTTAAAGGTGAAACGTTTATAAATACTTCACTTTAGTTAAATGTGTACAGGGAAAAGTTTTGTTTTACAATGTGCGTCCCTTCGAGGATTATTCACTTATACTGGGAGGTCACCAGCTGTAAGTGAAGTATCCCAAATTTAGGCCTATACAACTGTAAAATATGAAAGCCCTAGCTTTAGAATCGTGAGAGGACTGAAATGGACAGGTCATGTACTCTCTATGTAATATTTCCTCAAAATTGACTAACGACAACATGTAATTTTCTCAAACATTGACTACAATAAAAATCCTTCCCATAGGCACATCTTTAATACCCATACAAACATTCTGTAAAAATTAAAAAGATCCTCGTTTGAAAACTAGAGGTTGATTGATTGTATATTGTTTAACGTCCTGCTCGAGAATATTTCACTCAAATGGAGAAGTCACCATTGCCAGTGGAGTGCTGCAAAATTTAGGCCTATGCTCGGCGCTTATGGCCTTTGAGCAGGGAGGGATCTTTATCGTGCCACACCTGCTGTGACACAGGGCCTCGGTTTTTGAGGTCTCATCCGAAGGACCGCCCCATTTAGTCGCCTCCTACGACAATCAAGGGGTACTGAGGATCTATTCTAACCCGGATCCCCAAGGGGCGAAAACTGAAGGAATTGGAGACACAAACCATGTAAAGTCCGTAAACATTAAATGCAAAACTCCTGCAAGAGAGCTTAGTGGAAATGGATCAAAATTGCAACATGATTTAAAGTGACCCACACAGATACACAGCAATTGTCAGTTTGCTATGCGACGTAGAAAGGAAAACCCCCAAAGGACGGATGTACGTGCATCACTGTAGTGTGATACGTCCCGTGTAGAGATGAGAGTACCCTAGTACAGCTTATATTTAGATAGTGTAAACACTTCCACCTACAGCTGGTGACGTCTCAATATGAGTGAAAAATTCTCGACGGGACGTAAAAAAAAATAAACAATCAATCCATATGAATACCTCGATACGATTGATATTTAGAATGTAAAAAGGTAAATGCTTAGAAATTGTACACTTCTATAAGACTATCCCATTACAGGTATATATCATAAATACACATCCTCAATTTATGGCTTACTAAGTTTATCTTCCTCTGAGAGAGTTGTATCCTCCACTAGGCCCAGTGTCTGGAGATGTTTTCGACTACTAACTGACAATGCTATTGTATCCCCGATGGCCTCGTGGAACCCGCCATTTGCCCCATCCCTGTACACGGAGGGTTGATTCCGATAGGCCATAAAGTATTCAATATGACCCATCTCATGATGTATCGTTTGAAAATAGCTCATTGTGACTTCTGTGCACATTTTTATTCTACAAATACATTATCCAAGTGGCTATTCAATTTTTTTCTACCAATTATCATAAATTATAATTTTGTTTTCCTTAATGAATTATAATGACTTTGAAATATCTCTGTTTTGCAAGAAATTCACTAAATCTAATCATTTTTACACATTTTCCTGATAATTTGATATTTTCTGTTTATACATGTATATTATACCTGAAAGTGTCGCCATTGTAGAAATCATACGCAGAAGCATGACATTGAACTTCCCTGTCTTTTGATGAAGGGCGGACAAGCATAGAATGTTTCCAGAAATCGGGTACCATTTTATACAGGCCTATTGAAGTATAAAACTCCTCTGCTCTCCGAAACATGTTTCCCACATTATATCCCGTATCCACCATCACTTTATCTAAGTCTGATTCCTTCACCTCAGGGTAGGGCTGGACTATATCAAAGATGTTTTCCCATCCTTGTGCCCACATATTTCCTGAAAGTTTTTGTATCAAATTACAATTCGTATCCCAGTTAAAAGATTTGCAATATAAAACAAATAAAGAGAATTTCACACAGAACATTATCATAAGATTATATATTCATGTATTTTATTTCATACATCTATCTTACCACAAAAGTATGAATATGTAGTTATATATACATACATTCACACACACACACACACACACACACACACACACACACACACACACACACACACACACACATCAAATGTAAATATATCCGACTAAAGGCTATATAATACATTTAATATGAATTAATTTTCTTCACCTAACAAGTGCGCTGGGATACTTCCATCGTTTGGAAAGTCGTAGGTTGGATGGAGCCTGGTGTAATAATCTTTCAACTTCCAGCGAACATAACTATGCAGCTGAACATACAAAGGTTTTATTTCCTGCCACAAATTATCAACAATTTCTACGAGTTCTGGGGTGTCAAAGAAATCTTTTTGTCGCCATGCGTCACCCAAATCTTCAAATCCTAAATAACATCAGATATCAAATTAATCGTTTGGGAAATCGATGACTGTATATGTGTAAATGTATCGTGAACAACCTCAACCATATTAATAATATATAACTGGTTCGGGGTTCATTGTTCCCCCATAATTCAATATATGAATCCTCTTAAATCATATCGCATACACATTCTGATAATAGATTTCGATAATTCAAGACATCAGTACTGTTACTTGTCACGATTAGTGTTTAGTACTACATGTAGTTTACTCTAGCTTTTCCAGTACATCCAGTGAACTTCTCTGAATAAGGTTATCGAATCTCATCTAATGATGTTAAACACCGAACAATTTCAACAGTATGCTGATGCTACATGTTTTGTACCGTGCTCTAGGGCTCCAGTATTTTGCAGCTCTACCCATTCTGTGTAAAGATTGCTCATCTTCTTCCCGGTGGCGTCTCTCCACTTTACCCATACCTCGGACAAAACGTTTGGATCACGAGACGTCTTGAATAAATTGGTGAGGCCAGGTTCCATTTGGAGAGTTGTGTCGTTATGCTGAATCGTTCCTTTCCCGTATATTTCTATCAATTTCGTCTGAAGATCATTCATCCTTCTGTTTTAAAAATGGTATTGCGCTATGAGAATTCGTCTCAGATTTTTTTTTTCATATGTACTGCTAACTATTGACATATATATTCACCTTTAATTTATATTACCCTTCTTATGAGTATCCTGATTCAAATGAAACACTACAACAAACAAATACTAATTGCAGGCGTAACTTCAATAATTCATCTTCAAATGGATTCATGATTGTAGGAAGGTACAGTTGAATTAAACTCCCTTTTAAAGGTCATTTGGTCAAACATTTTGGTACGAAATGTAAAACAAAGGTTTTGCCTATAGGATACTTCTATGAAATATTGAAGCCCTATCACTGAAGATTTGTAAGTTATGGGTTAGGTGAAAGTCTTTCAAGGGTCACGAGGTCTAAACGTTTTGGTGTCAAAGGAAAGGTACTGTCACAAGAAATATACATATGAAATCCCTATCACTTACCATTCAAAAGTTATGATTTATGTTCAAGTTTTTCGATAGGTCAAATGTCAGGGTAAAGATCTCAATGTCGAAGATTTTGATACCTAAAGAAAGGTCTTTTCACAAGAAATACACAGTTGAAATATGACAGCCCTCTCACCATCCATTCAAACGTTATGGTCAAGGTGAACGTTTTTGCGGACGGACAAACAGATAAACAGACAGACGGACATACCAAAAAAAAAATAAATGCCCCCAAAACTCCAATTATGAGTGTATAAAAATGTAAGCATAATTCCTAAAAGATCAAGTGAGAGTAGGAGGGGGTGTTTCAATCCTATGATTCCCTTTGAATCCGCATAGTTTATGCTACTAAACCACATACTGTTCATGTTGAATGTAACAAGCATCTTGTAATCAATGTAAAACATAAAATAGATATTATAATAATCTTATGAGATCTAATATTTTGAGTTTATGTTACTTGGCGAAAAATTGCAATTACATTGTAAAATTACCGGGGTAAAACAAATAACTTCCGCGGAACTCGAAACTCAAAATCTACAGATTGCCAACTAAGCACTTTAATCCACTTTGCAAACCCGACACATGAAAAGGCTAAGATAACTAATAGTATTTAATATCGCAATTCCTATAGAAAATTCAAATCAGAGAGATGGGCAAACACGGATCCCTAGTCATACCAGAGGTGGGATCAGGTGCCTTGAAGGAGTAAGCATCCCCTGTCGACCGGTCACACCCACCGTGAGCCCTATATTCCGATCAGGTATCATAAAGAATAAATTACTGATAATTCATTCAGCATTTAGACATATTTCCTGAAATATTGTGACCATATATTGGTTTTCCCATAAATTACATTCTTACCGCAATTGTTCTGGATCAGAGGGGTTGACGTCATAGGACAATAACCTGAGTTGATGCCGAGCGTCTTTTGTTAGATCTGGAAGTTTAAGCATCTCTGAAGCCTTTTTCACACAGTTTACCTTCCATGATGCATATCTTATGTTGGCTTCACTCAGCTGTTTGTTAATAAAAAGGTAGAGATAACGAACAGTCAATCTCTTCACTCCTATAAGGAATGCAAAACTAAGAGTTAGGCACACACTGACCCCTGGATATACCAGAAGTGGGATCAGGTGCCTAGGAGAAGTAAGCATTACCTGTCGACCGGTAACACCCATCGTGGGTCCTATATTTTGATCAGGTAAACGGAGTAATCCGTAATCACAATCAGTGTGCAAAGAACGGCCTAGCAATTGGTATGAAACACGCCAGACATCATTTGACCCAATGACAGGTTTGTATTAGCAAACTAAATCGTTATAAAGACAATAGAACTTGCGAAAAGCTGACATTAACGGAGACTGTTGATCCCCTGTAACATCAACTTGTTTGTCAGTAACCTGCCTCGATTTAGAATGGATCATACACAGAACAAGCTATTGCGTCAGTTGAGAGACATAAACATCATATGCAGATGATATTAAATGAGATATTTGCTACATAAATATGGAAAGTTGACGATGGAGACTGAAATCATCCCGTTTGTCATAAATCTGAGTTGTTAGTTTGCTGTTAACATTTAAATTCAATAAAAATATTTAAGTAATAAGCACATGTGAAAGATTCTGTACTGTCTATTTTTATTTCGAGTTCACTGGGATATATTGAATCGACATGTGAATGAAAAATGATTATTGTTAATAAATAAAACGTCGTCGATATATCTAAATATCGAGTTAAAGGCCACAGCAAGGGAGTTTTCCTTCTCGTGTAGAAGCTTTTAAATAATTTCTGCCTCATAAGAATATAAATAAAGAATAGTCTTAACACGACTTATACTCCAACGTGCCACACCTCAAACTGCGTATAAACGCCACGTTTTTCTAAACGCATTTGTGAGTAAGTCGATATTTCTATCATGATGCTTCCATTTAAAATAGACTCTTTGGTATTGTACACAGGTTAATGTTTGTTGCAGTCTTGTTTTACTGTGAAAATAAATAATTAGAGAAATCGACATCATTACCTTTGTTAGATTGATGATCATACAGCATTTGTGATTGGTTAAAAAAAATACTAATACCAATCTTGAAAAAAAATATACTAGGCCTATATCGTCAATCTATTGACTGTGACGTTGTTTTGAAAGTTGTAACGTCAAACTGGATGATAATAGTTCACAAATGAAGTAAATAAATATAATTTTTAAAGTAATTTCAGGGAATAAAATGATTGGTTTTTTTGTTTGTTTGTCCCGTCGAGAATTTTTCACTCATATTGAAAGGTCATCAGCTGTAGGTGAAGTACCACAAATTTAGACCTACGCTTAGCGCTAATGGCAGTAACATGCCAACGCCTACCGCGACAAGGGACCTTCGGGTTTTAAGGTCATATCCGAAAGACCCACGACTCTCGTTTCTAAATTCCGAGCGTTTGGCGAAGGAGCAATCACTACCTACTTTTACGTCTTAAGTTTCAGGCAGCCATGGCACGAGCGGAGCTCGAACTCACGACCTCCCAGTTAAGACGCGAACGCTCTAACCACTGATATACCGCAACCGGTAAAGCAATAACGTTAACTGTGACACTTTCCCCGGTTGATCAAGATATTAACCAAAACATTGAACGTGTAACTAATGCATTAACAGTTTCTCGTCCAATTTGTCGATTGATACCTCGATCAACTAAAAAAAACCAAAACACCACAACAAAAATATGGGAGGTGTTGATCTTCTGGATTCCCTTGTTTCTCTGTATAAGCAAAAATGAAATGAAGAAGATGGTACATGTATATATTTTGGCACACCATCATGATCGCAGCTGTGAATACATGGCTCTGGTACAAGAAACAAATACAGTATGAATACTGTCCTGGCTTTTCGCACGTCAGATGCATCAAATGTAGCACTCATTTGTGTCTAAACAAAGACAGAAATTGCTTCACTGTCTTCCACTTGAAAAGACAATGAACTTGGCAATTGTACAATTGTGCCGTTTTGTGTTCTTTCTTAACGTATTATGAACTGTTAATATTGAAGTTGATGCATGTGAATTCTATTTTTGTTAAGATGTAATTATGTTATTGTTGTTGATTTGCCAAAATTGTTCATCAATAAAATGTAATTTGAAACTGGGATATATTAAATTTTGTATCAAATTTGCTACATGAACCGGTAATGCCCTACGTAGTATATATGCTACACCCTGTAAAATGCTTTAGAAATAAGATATTTTGAATATTTTTCAGATTTCCTGTCCAAAATGATGGTTGATGCCATGTGTTAAAAATTCAGAATTTTCTGAGTGATGGAAATGGGCTTGGGCACTAGAGGGTTAAACCGCAAAAGTATACGTTTTCCTTCCAACTGAATTATTTCTGAGGAATATGGGGAAAATTCAATCGGAAAGAAATTTAAATGTGTACAGATTGATTGATTATATATTGTTTAACTTCCCGCTCGAGACTTTTTCACTCATAAGGAGACGTCACCATTGCCGGTGAATGGCTGCAAAATTTTGGCCTATGCTCGGTGTTTATGGCCTTTGAGCAGGGAGCGGTCTTTATCGTGCCACACCTGCTGTGACACGGGGCCTCTGTTTTTGCGGTCTCATCCGAAGGATGGCCCCATTTAGTCGCCTCCTACAACAAGCAAGGGGTCCTAAGGATCTATTCTAATCCGGATCCTCACGGGGTTAAACGTGTACAGAAAACGCGAAAATAAAAAAAAACCTGTATACAATACAACTGAAGTCATTATGTCTATATGTACCGGGTGTCGATGTGTATGTCAAAATACAATGTAACTACACATTTCTATCAGTGTTATACCTTTCTTGCATTCTCCTCAGAGAGATCAGTTTCATGGGCCCATGAAGCAAACGACACTGCCTCAAGTAATCTTCTATTTTCTTCATTTTTCAATGTTAGCCATTCGGACACCTTGGCTTCAGATTCTAGTGAGTGATGAAATAGAAAATGAAATATACTTATGTTATATTTGGGAAAATGTAACATGTGAATGCAGCTAAAATTTCAATACTACATATACCCCTCCAACATACATTTACAATGTAAACGTGGGTGCAACTGTGGATGTTTTTCAATGCATCTTCGATGCCTCGTTAAATAGGTTTTCAAGGAAGCCGGCAAGTACCAATGTAGAAGATGAAACATTTACTGGTGGTCGCCATTTATTAACCGGCGGCCGCTATTTAGTGTCAGGAGAATGCTACCTATTTCATTAGTGACTGCCACTTTAATTTATTTGGCGGTCAGTATTTAATTGGACTGACGGACGTGTTTTGGATTAACTGGTGGACTCCACTTAATGCGTTTGATGACCGCCACTTAATTTGGATTAAATTAGCCTCTCTCTCTCTCTCTCTCTCTCTCTCTCTCTCTCTCTCTCTCTCTCTCTCTTCCAAAATAAAGGATGAAAAAGTTTGTCTGCATACTAATCTAACCTCTTTATAAAAATAATATCTCAGCAGTACAAAGTGAATTACTTTTTGAATTGACAGTGATAAATTAAGTGGTGGTCGCCAGAAAACAAGTGGCATTCGCCAGTTACATTAGCATTAATTACATTAAACTCCGTGAGGAAACAGAGTGCAGAAATTGGTGAAATCAAGGATGCTGTGTTTGATCTCAAATACCGATTTATGAAAGAAAATCTTGTACTCACGGGACTCGGGGGGGGGGGGGGGGGGCGTTAAGGTTGAGAATACTGAATCAAATTATTTAACTTCCTATATCATGAAATTAGAATTGACAATGACACCCATATGGAAACAAACATAGATTCGGTAGATTTAAAAAGAAAATTCAATAGTTGCAAGATTTCTTTTCTATACTGATAACGCAATTGTGAAAAAGAATGCCTGCAAACTAAAAGGAAAGTCCTATGAAATTTAAAGAACAATTTCCCGCTGAAATCGACGGACAAAATAGACGGCTATATTCAGTTCAAAACCGGCTTAAGGGCGCTTGATGGAAGACCAAACAATTTACGTTGACAGGAAACTCTACCATGATCCACATGAGGAACCAATGGACATACCATGCAATAAATCGTATATGTATAGCGATGTTAATAAATCGGCAAGACCTGAATACCAGCAGTCTGGAATTACGCAATGTCCTAAGGCAGTCTGATTAAAATCAAACCTCTCACTTCGCTCGCTATTCGAACAATCGCTGCGTGGGAGGACTTTAATCTGACTGTCCCGAGGACTACTAGTAGTGCCACACCTACCACAGATATACATGTACGTAGTGATCCGCGATATCAAGATACTCGTGTGGTGCAAGTAACCAATGCCGTTTCATTGGGGTGAGTGGAGAGTGACATTAACATTCTGTCAAGGAACGTTTGTCAGTCTCTGGTTGATAAACTTACAAACAGTGAATTTGTATCTTTTATAAGTAGTTAGACCTTATTTATTTTAGTGAGTGTTGGATTAATATCGATGATGATTTTGTTCTTATTGTATTTGAAAAATATCTCTTTCCTATAAAAAAAAATGTCAAGGTGGAGGGATAGGTTTTTGTTTTTTTGTTTTGTTTTGTTTTATTTTTTTTGTAGAGTTCATCTGACAAGCTGCATTTCTGTTATCTAAAATATATTCGATAGTATTATCTAGTTAAAAATTGTTTAAAATAACAAAAATTTTTTTTTTAGACTTTTGCTATTTGCCCCCTGAAAACATTGTATTTTATGAAAAATGCGATATTGATATTTTCTAAGCTTTGGAAGACTATTTGTAAATATAAATATGATGGTCACATATATATAATGGGTAATATGTACTCTAGAACAGGTGAGATAAATAACTTCACTCATTATGAGAGATAGCCCATGTCGTGCCCAATGCACCCTCAGTGTTACCCAAGTATAATGAAACAAAATAATGCATCAGAAAAAGCACTGATAAATCTATTCACAATTTCGGAAGAAAATTATAATATTTGAATTATGTGACGCAACGAGGTTAAGAATCGTACACGGGAAGCACGTGGGTGAAAGTTTAGGTAATGCTACTTTTTTCTGTTCAAGGGGTAATGAATTATGAATTAAAGGAAAGCAGTTATTTTGATAGTATTATTGATATTTCGTCGGGTAAATTAAATATATTTTCGGACTATTTACATGTATGTTTTAAACTTATATAACGCATCGATTTTGGCATTATACTGTGAACATGACATGTGCAATGTACAGGTAGGAAGGACGCTTTATAAATCGATCAAGTGGAAAGAAAATAACTCAACATGTGTTGAATGAGCCGAGTTAAAAATGTAAAACACTGAAGAGTCGGTTAGACGTACCTTTTTCTAATACGTATGGTGTAAATAGTTGCATAAAAGATTTTTGTGACATTGTAAATGAATGTGTTTTTCTACTCCAGGTTAAATCTAGAGGCACTGAAGACCTCCATGAAAGGCAGAAAAAATAGGGTAAATAAACCATGATTTAACAAACAATGCAAGATGTTATTAAATATTTGTATCTTTTCAATTCTAATGAAGTCTAATGCAGATGAACATAGGGAAATGCTTGTCAGATCTAAATGTAATTGTAAAAGAGTACGACTATAAAGTGAGATGTCAGTATATAATACAAGAAGGTGGTATGTTGCAGTGTTTAAAGAAAAACTACCCCAAATATTTCCATAATTTATTTCCAAGGGAAAAATGAGTAAAAATGGAAACAGTAATTTGTCAAATACCGATTTTTATATGCATTTTAATAATCTAGCATCCGCCAGTGGTCTAACGGCAAATAACGAGATCCGTGTACATAATGTTGATATGTTAGGTCTCTGATGATACAGGTTTATAGTGTACAGAATTAGACAGCGATCATATCACACAACTATCCAAAATTGCATATTATAGTTACTCTCCAAATAACCTGTGCTACGAGTTCATATCGTTTTTTTTCGAACCTGCGTTATGAATCCGGAAACAGTACTGTTGTGTGATAAAACTTTTTAAAAGTATTACTGGAATGGGAGAAAGATCATAGTAACAGATGCACAGTATGGATTTAGATTAGGACTTTCGACTGTATAAGTAGTATTTTGTATTGCAATTTCTTATCAATATAGGGGGCCTCCGTGGCCGAGTGGTTAGAGCATCGGGCTCAAAATCACAAAGCCTCTCACCTCTGTCGAATCTCGGCCGCGGCGTTATGTGAGCAAGTTTGCCAGTTTACTTGCAGAAGGTCGGTGGTCTATTCCCAGGTACATTGTAATCTTATCAATAGAACATTGGATAACAAGAAAATATTATATTGTTATTTTGTAGACTACCAAAAGGCGTTTGATTCTGTAAATAGAACGAAACTTTAGTATAAAATGATACAACTCGGAATACAAGGATTTGTTAAAATTGTAAAGTCTCTTTATAATGTGAAGTCTTGTGTAACGTACGACTGCATTTTAAGTGAATACTTCTATAATGATATGGGTCTTATACAAGGGGAAGTGTTATCACTTATACTTTTCTCGATGTATGTTAACGATATTGAAAATAGTTTTATATGAGAAAATTGCCGTAAGATTGACACACACTTACTTTATAATTTTATTCTTGTGTACGCTGATGACGTGATTCTGATGCTTGAAAGCGCTGAAGTTTACAAAGGATGTTGAATACTTTATTTAATTACACGAAAGAATGGAATCTGAATGTTAATGAACAGAAAGCAAAAACAGTAATATTTAGAAATTGTGGTAAAGTCAAAGACAAAAAATGGCATTGTAATGACGTTACTTTGGATACTGTAAATGAATTTAATTATTTAGGTATGCTTATGTGTTACAACGGGAATATTTTTTTTTAATGCGTAGACATGCTGCAGAGCAAGGTAGAAAAGTGTAGTTTGTAATTAACAAAAAACTTAAAAATGATTGATTTAATGTGCATGCTAAATGTTCGGTTTTGACATGTAAATTAGTAGCATATTAACCTATGGATCCGAAATATAGGGATTCCATAAAGCCCAAGATGTTGAGAAAGTATGTCTTGATTTTTGTAAGAATGTTTTAGGTGTAAATAGAAGCACATGTAACTACATGGTTTATTTCGAATTTGGAAGATTGCCTTTATGTATTAAGACAAAATTGAATTTTTTTAAAACTGAAGAAAACTGCAGAACACAGATGCTTGCAGTTTAAAGGCTTGTTACGAAGATATGATCACTTATAATAATAATTGAGTGATTAACATAAAAGAAGACCTTTCAAATTTGGGCTAAAATTACTTGTAGGAGCACAGTAGAATGAAAATGTTTATAAAATTATTGAACACAAAGTGATAGATATATACAGACAAATTAACATGTCTAAATTCGAGAATTCATCAAAGTATACGCTATATCGACACCTTGTTGACAGTTTTTGTCTACAGTATTATCTAACAAAACCAACTGACTCGTGTAGTAAGCAGCTTATTGCATATAATAAAGGTCCCAGAAGTGTGAAGATTTGCAACCACTGTAATCTAAAATAATATTAAAGTGAGTTCCACTTTATGTTAAGATGCCCTATGCGTACCGACATTAGAAAAATTATATTAAAAAAACATTATGCAAAATAATTGATCATTAAAAGTTCCTGAGTGTAAATAACGTTAACTTAAAGAACTGAGTAATTTAGGTAAATATCTTAAATATTCCACGAAATTACGTAATAGTACTATCATCAATTAATACTAGACTTATTGATTTGAATATATATCCACACACACACACACACACCCACACACACACACACACATATATATATATATATATATATATATATATATTGGTGTCATCATTATTCATGAGGGCTTAATGTTCATGGATTTCGTGTGTACCTTTTCCACACTATTTTACGTCCCAGGAACCAGTTACTCTTTGTGTGTGTGTGTGTGTGTGTGTGTGTGTGTGTGTGTGTGTTTTGATTTTGATAAAAAAAAATCTTTAGAGCAACTGACCATAATCAGACGTACTAGTAATATGCAATGCAAGCACATGCAATGTAGTGCAAATTTATATATATCACTAAGTTTTTGTCTAAGTTTTTTTTATGCTACTGGGCTCTGTTACATAAATAGCTAATGGTAGTCTTTGCAATTATCGTGCAGATGTGTACCAGATGTCTTTTCAATAAGCCCTGATTCTTTATAAATGGTACCTTGCTTTCGCTGTTGGAGAACTTGCTTTAGCTCTAGATACTGCTTGTGGTGGTGCGTACAGTGTACACTTTTGCACACAATGCAGATGATAAGGAAACGCCAGATAACCGTCATCGCATCATGGATTGCTGCCCTGTAAATAAAAATTTCAGCATTTAAGCGTTTTATCTGAATGTCCAAATACGTTATATTTTATTCCACACTCCTCCTTGTAAACTGTTACCCTGTTGACCTTGCTTCTCTCGCGTACAAGGGGCCTCCGTGGCCGAGTGGTTAGAGCATCGGGCTCAAAATCACAAAGCCTCTCACCTCTGTCGGCGCGTGTTCGAATCTCGGCCGCGGCGTTATGTGAGCAAGTTTGCCAGTTTACTTGCGGAAGGTCGGTGGTCTCTTCCCAGGTACATTGTATCTGGGTTCTCTCCTCCACCAACAAAAACTGGACGCCACCAGATAACTGAAAAATTGTTGAGTGTGGCGGAAAGCAATAAATAATCAATCAATCTCTCGCGTACAACAGGCCAGCGCTAATTATAGACAGCAAGGATTCGGGCGGTATGTTTATTTCGCGCGTATTAACTGCTAATCCAGGAGTCCAATTCAACTCCCGGTATATTTGTGTTGTTTGCAAAGTAGTCAATACATGTCAAACGCCATTTGTTTTGTTCAATATTTTTTATTTTGTTGTCAAAATCCGTCATTTATAACTAATACGTTACAGCTATGACGTCACAGTCTAATTTATGATGGGGTGAAGCGCGAGCTTCGGGGAGGCGAACGACGCTATCATTTGGAATCTCGTTAGTACGACAAAAATATTAATTGACCAATGAGGTAGGCTCATTGTGTATGCGGGTTTTCGTTTGTTTGTTTTTGTGTTTTATTGTTGTTTTTTAAAAGTTATTTTGTTGTTATTTTTGTTTGTTTGTTTTGTTTTTGTTTAGCTTCAAGTTTCATTTCTCTCATTTGCTGTTAACACAACATATTTAAGAAGCATTGTGAAACAATATTCACGCATGCGCTAGTAATTCATATAAATATATATCACAATTTTGATATTTTATTTTTGGTTGCAAATAGATTATGAAATTTTATAACATTAGGTCTAGTATGAAATATTTCTGGTATATAATGTCGCCTAATATCATTTAAAGCAGGGCATATAAGAATGCAATGCATCTCGTCTCCAATATCAGAACTGCAAATATTACCTTTTCTTTTAATTTTATCTATAGCTAACCACCTTCCCGTTTGTATAGGTAATTTGTGATTTCCGGTTCTAAACCTTATTGATTGATTGATTAAATATTGTTTAACGTCCCGCTCGAGAATTTTTCGAAGGACCGCCCAATTTAGTCGCCTCTTACGACAAGCAAGGGGTACTGATGATCTATTCTAACAACCCGGATCCCCACGGGGACGTTCTAAACCTGGTTAATATACGTTGTTTATGTATTGAAATATTTCAAAATATATACTCGTATATACTCTATATAGCAGTGAAATTCACGTGGAGAAAACGGTGAAAATGACTATACATATACTATTAATTTCATTCATTTATATGATTATTCACATTTTGTAAATTCATAATTTGACATTTAATTTGTTAATTTTTTTTAAATGCATGCATGCAGGTTCTTATGCCATATAGAAAACGAAATTGAAAAATGAATTGTATGAAATATTCTACCACTATACAGCTTGTTGAATCTGGAGTTCAAAACACCGCGCGACGATTAGAATCACTGATAGGCAAACAGACAAGAAAACCCAAATCATACTCCCAATCTTTCAATCAGGGAAATATACTGAGAAGTGAGAATAATTTGTCATTTGCGCAAATGATTTAGGATTTACTCTGTAATTATAGAATAACTTTACTTTATACTTTGTGAATTACATAGAGTCGTGTGCGTTTCCATATTTAGAAAATGAATTTAGCCTGTACATTAGAATGTCAACAAACGCCCAATGTATTATACATGTACATTATGAAATTTTGGCTTGCTAAAGATCGACTTCAAATCAATGTCACATGGTACGGTCAAAAATTTATATAGACATGTAAAATTAAGAACATGTCATACCACACACAGAAAGAAAAATATCAACACTTTGTTAGAGGCCTAGTGTGATGAAAAAAAGTGCTCTATGGCGGAAAATGGTCAACTAAACACCGGAAATTGAAGTTGTGCATCAATTAATTACCAATGATATAAAAAGACGTGTGGTAGTTGACAAACTTACCTAAACCCGATGCCCGAGATGCAATTTTAAGATAAACAGCCAAAGTGTGCTGGGAGATGAAGTAATATGCCGGATATATGCATTCACTTTTTGTAAGTCAGTGAATGACGTATCCGGTACTTATTAGATCAATATATAAACAGATAAAACAACGACGGTGAAAGATTGACATGTTAAACACGTCAATTGTTGGTTTAACTATCAGAGATAGAAATTTATAGAGATAAAAATACAAATAAAAACTTTATTGTTTGATTGGTTGTTTTATGGCTCGTCAAGAGTTTTTCACTCACTAAGACGTCACAAGTTGTAGGTAAAGTACCAAAAATTAAGACCTATGCTTACCGCCTATGGCCGTAGCAGTGAGGGTTCTTTAACGTGCCAACACCTGCCGCGACACAGGTCTCGTGGTTATCACTTCGTTTGGCGAAGGAGCAATCATCACATTTGTTTACGTCTTAGGTTTGACACGGCCTTGACACGAGCAGAGCTCGAACTTACGATATCACGGTTACGAAGCGAATGCTCTACCACAGAGTAACATGAACTGGTCCAATACGTTTTGTAATAGGAGTCTTTGTAATATGATATATAGAATATTAATATTTGTAATATGGGATATAGGAAATTTAACTTTAAATATGAGGATTAATTACGATCATCTTTAAATCCGACACCAATAAACAAGGTATCCGTGTTGGCAACAGATGTGCATCAATTCATTGATCTTTAGTGTGTGATATTTTGTGGGAAAAATCAATAGGAACAGGATGCATCCATCTATATGTCTATAATTAACATACGTCTTTTTTCCCCCTTTATTTTCCGTACATACCGCCCAAGTTTGGTAGGTTATCCAAAATCTGTAATTCTCCTACTTTTGTTAACAACGTGTAAGACACATAAAATTACCCTGTAATAATGAAGTTCGGTGTACGTGTAAAGACAATTATTTGGTACAGACTGTGCCTGTCAATGAATAAATTGATTTGAGTTTGATTATCATGTAAAAAGGGATTATGAAATACCCATTTTTGGAATTCCAGGTGAAACTTGAATATAACAAGCATTAAATGAATGTTCTGTTCCTTTGTAACAGGCTTGCTTACACACTTCGAACCCTCACCCAGATTCGCCCCTAACGTGGTATCACTGTCTACACAATCTCATAATAATTCCCTCCACTCTACCAGTCAACAGTTGAAGAAGGGATGTAGTTAATTTACATTTTTACATTGTTAATTGTCATCTTGTGTCAAGCACACTGAAAATGATATACTTCACATAATGAGAACATCACAAAACATACTCGCTTATGCTTAAAACCTAGTAATTGTTTCTCTTAAGAGCTACAACATGAAAACTGGAAGTATTTGAAGTGTTTTGAAAAGACATGTACTTCTAACCTCTAGCTTATAACGAACATGAAAATAATGTGTCATATATATATATATATATATATATATATAGGATTATGCTACTCACGTACTCGTTCTATGTCCGGGTTGTTATATTCCATTAGAAGCTACATCTATACATGTACATGATCAAGGTGTACACATACGTGTTTAAAATCTTCTCAGCGACATTATATCTATTCAATCTGACTGTTCAGGCGAATCGTCATTGAAGCGTACTGTTATTAAGACTTTTAAACTTCCTACCCCTGATCTCTCTCTCTCTCTCTCTCTCTCTCTCTCTCTCTCTCTCCAACCAAACCTGTGAAGCCAGGACGTTTTCACAGTTTCTATAAGAGAATACACATCTATAAGAGAATACACACATGCGTTAATTTAAAGGCAAATAGTACTATGTTAGGTATAGCAACAGTGACACTAAAGAGTTTATTTAATATTCTCTTTTGAATTATGAAAATAAAGGTTTTGAGAGAGAATACCAGCAAGGATATGCCCTCACACCACTTATCCTCACCAAGCTAATATTTCGTATCTACATCTTTCACATGCTATTGGTCATATTTATGAGGATATAATTGTAAAAACTGGATTTTTGTCCTCACAGTGCACGTCTGTCCTCACAACTTCAGCAAATGGTGAAAATTTGCCCTCACTTTACACGTTTTACTGCCCCCTCTGTCTGAATTATGAGTCTGTCCCTATTGGCAGTAGAAAAAAATTCGAAAATCCGAAGTCGGAAAATTGGGAAAAATTAGCAAACACACATTTTACTTCTTGCGAAACATTTTTGACATTTTACTTTTAATTTAAACATACTTTTCTGTTGATATTAACAAGAACAAGCGACGCTTGGACCACATCGATCACCTGAGTCACCGTTATCCTATTGTTGTTCACCTGTTGTGAGTTTCAGAAGATGTCTTTTTTCAATTTTTCGTTCTTATGAAAAATTGTGACTCCATATCGTGTCCCAACCTAGTCCCAAATCATTGGGATGCCTCAATACCAATATGACGAGTTTAAGACTATTCTGGCTGTTCTGGACGACGTTTTAAACGATTTTCTTTCCTGTAAACGTAAAAAGGTAAAAAAAAAAATAAAAATTTGGTACTAAATGAAATGTCTCCACAAGGAATACACATATGAAATATGAGAGACCTATCACTCATCATTCAAACGTTTTGAGCAAGATTAAAGTTTTGGTTAAAGGTTTGAAATTTGGGTCCAACTCCGAGGTGAATGTCACAAAGTCAAACATCATGGTATGAAATGCAAAGTGTCGCCATAAAATCTATATACAATTTGTGAAAATCTTATCTTAGTTAGTTCAAGAGATATTGAGTAGGTCAGGTTTTCTCCAAGGCAAAAGTGCCGCATTAAACAGTATGTTATTCGATGTTAAAAAGACTGTATATTTTGTCAGCATGATAAACTTAGAAAAATAATATGATTGACAATCTCGACGTACACTGGACAAAAAGAGTTAAGGATCATAATTTCAGAATTATTTTATTCATTACAAAACCAAATAAATTATGTTAAATATATACTTAAAATGTTCAACGACAATCAAACAATACATTTTAAACCTGTTTTTACAAATTCATCAATACGTTAAACAGCCAGAGCAACCATTGTCAGGTAACCCCCCAAAACAGTTTGAAAATCGGTATGAGCAACAATAACAAATTTCATTACAAATGATTGAATCTTTATAAAGGCAATATCAATAGGGTGTATGTCCACCCTGAGCCTATATAACGGCACGACAACGCCTCTGCATACTTCTGATGAGCCTGCGGAACGCAATTTGTGGCAACCTTGCCCATTCCTGCTGTAAAGCTAACTTAAGCTCCTGGCGGTTTGTCGGAAGTACAGGGCGTCTGGAAACAGCTTGCTGCAACATGTCCCAGGCATGTTCTATTGGATTTAAATCCGGAGAACAACTCGGCCAATCCATACGTTCCATTGTCTCTGTAGCAAGGTAGTCTGTCACTATACGTGCTCTGTGGGAACGAGCATTATCATCCATTAACACAAAGTCGTTGCCTATAGCTCCCGCATAAGGTCTCACAATTGGATGCAGTATCTCGTCCCTGTAAATTGCACCGGTAAGATTGCCATTAATCACGTGCAAGTCAGTACATCCACCAATACTGATTCTGGTCCAAATCATCACAGAGCCACCTCCAAAACGATCATGCTCTGCTACACAGCAATCACCGCTCTCCACTCATGTGCCATACACGCCTACGACCGTCATGAAAGTCCACACAGAACCGTGACTCGTCTGTGAAAAGAACAGGCGTCCAATGACGCAGTTGCCAGTTTATGTGATTTTGAGCCCAATTGAGTCGTGCTACACGATGTCTTCTCAAAATGGGACGAACAGCAGGTCGATGAGCCCGAAGGTTAGCAGCATGAAGTCTCTGTCTGAGAGTTTGTGGTGTTATGCGCACCCCCTTGCTGCGTGAAAGTCAGTATTGAGTCGGACAGCACTTTGAAGCCTGTGTCTACGAGCCATAAGTGACATATAGCGATCCTGGCGAGCGGTTGTGGACCTTGGACGACCTGATCTCGGTCTCTCAGAAACATTACCTGTCTGCCTAAAACAATTCCACAACCTTGAAATCACACTTTGGGACACATTAAAATGTCTAGAGACAGTTCTCTGGACTTGGCCGCTTGAAGCATACCTACTGCCTGACCAGCTTCCAGAGCAGTTAAATGGCGCCTCGTGGCTTTTAATGTCAATAATTGTTCACCTAAGAGTCGATTAGAGCAATAAATACCCACAATAAAATGAAAATCACAATTTTTCAATTTCAATATACATGTTGGCACACTTTGATTTTGACCCCTTGCTTGTGTTTGGGCAAAAAAATCGTGTACTTATGACGTCAATATGAAACCAGGTAAATCTATTGTGTTAAAGACGCAGTGGAGAAACTATACATGTTAAAATTTGTCAAAATAATTATTTGGTTAATAAAAATTTTTGACGTCAAAATTGTGATCCTTAACTTTTTTTGTCTAGTATATTATATATACGAGTATTAAAGGAGTATTGGTCTACTCAATGCTTTAAAGGGGGGGGGGGGGGGGGGGGCGGTAATGTTTTAGTACATATTTATGAAGAAATGACGTTAAAGGTGGCGCAGGTGTGCGAGAAATATATCATAACAAACATCATGAGAGATGAGGATTTCCTTTACAGTATGCAGTCTACCTGTTTTTCATCTGTCTTTTATTGCTGAATGTGTCCCGTTAACAGCCTGCAGGCCGTCCATGTTTTCACGTCACCTTCGAAATTCGAAATGTTTTCGAAATTCCGCACGCAACGTCACGTGATCATGAATATTTCAAAATATTCCGACTCGAAGAATCATGGTTTAATAGGAATTAGCTTGATTACTTTTCAATCTGATCGGGTCAATTGCATAATTTGCATAAAGTGTAAATTAAATTTACATGTTTTTTTTTTTATTCCTACCGTAATATCCAAAGAATAAGGCATATTTAGCTTTAAAAGTAGGACAAATCCACGGTTCAGAAATATAGCGCAACTAGTATACATTTTAGACAAGATATATAGCTTTTTCTTGATTACTTTTTTTTTTTTTTTTAACACAAATATTCTGCTATTATACAACATAAAACATAAACGGTACCAATTTTGATGCACCAGATGCGCATTTCGACAAATAATGTCTCTTCAGTGATCTTCAGGTCAAAAATGTTGGAAATCCGAAATAAGAACAAACTTGAAAGAGCTGAAAGAACCAAAAAATATCAAATACTGTCGCCAAATCGGGCTAAGGATCAGAGATATGCATGAGGGAGATGGCCCTTAATTTTGATGTGTATACCTTAATTTTACAATGTAGGTTAAACCAAGTTACTCTAGAAGAACGATATCTATATGTTGATATCTTTATTTGATAAGCATAACATCACACTCTGATTGTATTGAGTATATAGTAGATGTAACATTATAAAGGGCCTAAAAAATTGCAAACTGTGGCAAAAGGCTACCTTACTCCAGATACAAAATAATTAACTTGTTTCATTTTAATATGACTGTACACAAGTCCAATTGAGAAAATTTGGTTAAAGGTGGCCTTGTTGAAAATGAATACGATATGAAAAAAAAATCGTTATAAATTTAGCAACCTGTCTGACGTAAAACCGTTAAATTTCCTGCATGACCTAATGAGGTGGTTAGTAATCTTACTTAAAGCATATATTTGTACATCCTATTTTTCAATCTATGGGATTTTTGAAAGCTTTTCAATTTTTTTTCTCTCTCCTTTTCTGAAGGATTTATAAATGTGATTAATTCTTTCTATCTATCTGTCTGCACCCACCTCTGACCTCTAGTCGGCGAGGGGTTCGATTCTCGTTCGCGCAGATATATGTGAGAAAGTTTGCCAGTTTACTTTTGGGAGGTCGCGGTCTTTTCGCGGGTACATCCGGGGTCCCCCTCTCAAAAATAAAAATCTGGACGCCACCAGATAACTTAAAAATTGTTGAGTGTGGCGGAAAACATATATATATATATATATATATATATATATATATCTATCTATCTATCGTTAAAATTTACAACTTCTATCTTTAAAAGGGAATTATTCTAAGATTTCTGTAGTTCTACATTAATAATTTGCTTACACTAACCTGTTCCTATGTGCATGGGATTTTCAATGCATAACGTGGCTGGCGAAAGGCTAATCGAAAACTACAAGAAAATATAAAATGCGGGGCGCAAATGTACTGCATATAATAGACAGGTAAAAAGAAACCACCTGTTAAACAGTTCGACATCCTTTATATTGAGTTTGTACAACACAATGAGACAATTAAAAGATCTGAATGGCAGTCTACCTAGAGCTGTTGCTGATAGATAATGAACCAACTGATACTAAAGTTTAATAAAAACAACCGAGGATCCGTGTCACAGCAGATGTAGCACGATAAAGATCCCTCCCTGCTCAAAGGCCGTAAGCGCCGAGAGGCCTAAATTTTTCAGCCCTTCACCGGCAATGGTGACGTCTCCTGATGAGTGAAAAAATCTCGAGAGGAACGATAAACAACACCCCCCCCCCCCCCTCTCTCTCTCACATACATATCCGCGGGTTATAATAGGTCCTCAATACCCTTTGCTTGTCGTACAAGCCCAGTGTCACAGCAGATGTGGCACGATAAAGATCCCTCCCTGCTCAAAGCCCGTAAGCACACAGACATATATATATATATATCGCTTTGATTACGCACTACTTAAATGTATATGCTTACTTCTTTGCGGTGATGTGTCACCAAATCCTGGAGCAGTCAAATTCCCTTGCAGTGCATAAAAACCTACTTAGAGAGCGATACAATGCGATTTCTGTTATATGTTTATTTTATCAAACTTTTGAAACCTAAACTTAATCGTGAATACTATACTCTGCAAAAAAAGAAACGCATAGCCCTTTTGAAATTTAAAAAATGCAAATTATGTATTTTACCAGGTAAACTGAAATGGTCAATTGAGTAATTGATTTTTTACAAGTAAGTATGAAACTTTAAAGGTCTGTTCATTTGATTTGGCTCTCTGCCAAATTAGCTCGGCGACTCTCTAAAATTGCACATCACCTCCATCGCCATGGAATTTGGCTTACGTTTTTCACGAGAACTTTGTGCTTAATTCAACCACTACATTAAAGCGTATAAAAGGACGAAGTTTGAAGCTTGAATTCATCATAACGTTAAAATGCTGCCATGCTAAGGTTGGACCCTGCTTCTCGAAATATCGTCATTGGCCGTCTCCAGGCCGGAGTATCCCAAAGTGAGATTGCACGAACTGAAAACGTAAATCAGAGCACAATTTCTCGGCTGTGGAACAGATTCCAGCAGACTGGCTCTACTAATGACCGACCGAGGAGTGGGCGACCTCGCATTACGACTCCTGGACAAGATCGCTACATCCGGGTCTTTCATCTACGGAATCGAACCGTTGCTGCAACAGCTACTGCAGTCGGAATACCTGGATTGAGAAGAATCAGCTCGCAGACAGTCCGCAACCGACTTCGACAATATGGCATTAGACCCAGAAGACCGTATTTTGAAGCAGTTTTGACACCGTTACACAGACGAGAAAGAGTCCGATGGTGCAAAAGATTGAGGGGCTGGACATTCCGCAACTGGCGTAGAATCTGGTTCAGCGATGAGTCCCGTTTTCTGCTACAGAAACGTGATGGAAGAATCCGTGTATACCGGCGCAGGAATGAACGTTTCTCTTCCTCGTGTGTCCAAGAAGTGGATAGCTTCGGTGGAGGTAGCGTCATGATGTGGGCGGCGATCTCTAATGACCGTAAAACAGAACTGGTACATGTCCCGGGCAATTTAACGGCTCAAAGGTACAGAGACGAAATTCTCCAACCTCACCTTATGCGCGTAATTGACCGACAGAGGGAGTTATTCCAACATGACAATGCTAGGCCTCACACAGCCCGCTTAACAATTGACTACCTTCAGCAGAACAACATTAATGTGCTACCATGGCCTTCCAAATCACCGGATTTGAATCCGATTGAACACTTATGGGACCAACTGGATAAACGTGTGCGCCTGCGCCAACCTCCGCCTCAGACCCTCGATCAGCTCTGTCAAAAGTTACAACAGGAATGGCGAACAATTCCACGCAATAACGTAAGAACATTGATTGACTCTATGCCAAAGAGATGCAGAACTGTGTTGGCAGCTCGAGGTGGTCATACACGGTACTAACTTAAACGTGACAGGAAGTGTTCTTAACTGTGATGATCTGACTTTTTTTCACCAATATCTAAGGTTTGGACTGTAATTTTTTTTCAATTGAAACAATTCTAGTGAATATCTACATTGATCACGTTTGCAAAAGAACTATTAACCCGTTAATAGTCATATGTGCTATTTATCTGCAAATGATCTATTTACCTAAATTAAAATCTGCATTGAAATCTATAAATAAATGAGTCTTCTTTCGAGTTAGGAAAATGGGAAAATCATAATCCAAAATACATCTACTAAAATCTCAAAAAATCCATTATGCGTTTCTTTTTTTGCAGAGTATATTTAATGCATTTATTCTACGTACATCAATGTGTTTTATACGTTGTGTATATACACCTATGCATTTCATTCTATGTATTTATATTATACCTTTCCTACTTAAACACTATATAAAAAGTGATGAATAGATTTTCTATTTTGATCACGTTTGCAAAAGAACTATTAACCCGTTAATAGTCATATGTGCTATTTATCTGCAAATGATCTATTTACCTAAATTAAAATCTGCATTGAAATCTATAAATAAACGAGTCTTCTTTCCAGTTAGGAAAATGGACGAGCGTGGTCCGAATGGAGGACCTATTCTAACCCGGATCCTCAAGGATTCTGTATACTATTATTTTAGCGTAATGAGAGCATGATTATGACGTTAAATCATCCACACCGCTATCCGACGTTATTATGATGTCACAATGAATGTTTGGTTTTTAACGTTACCATGTAAAATTTTGAAACGTTCAAGACAAACTGCCTGAAGAAACCTAAGGTGAAAATACTAGCCGGAACTGATCATTTATTATGTGATATATATATATATATATATACATAATTTATTTATTTGGACACCCACACCTACATCCGCGATCAAAGGTAACGCCGCCTCGTCAGGATCGTTTTATGACAATGAAACACTTATGAAAGTTAGTTCGGACTTTGTTATGTAGCTTGTACAAAGTAATAAATCATTAATAATGATTAATAATTAAAAAAAACATGAAAATAAAAAAAAGGAAATAAAATCAAACAAATTGACGGGTATACAAGGAATAAAGACTGGATTATAAAAACGATCTACTTACCCACTTCAAATACATGTAAAGGAAAGGAATAATTCCTTCTTTATATGGCAATATCCTGGTATCTCTTGTGGATCAGAATTTTCATGTTATCAACGAAATCTCTGATCACGAATTACTTTCAACCGGCAAGACAACTACGTCAAAATCAAAATATCCGCGAAATATAGCATGTATTTTGTACTTACAGGTTATAGATTTTGTATGGGAAAATATGATGACCGATTTTTTTTCCGGGTAGACGCACCGAGCTTGCGAAGTCATGTTCATGGGTCGGAAAGTTCCCGGGCATATATTAGCCTAATACCCGAGGCCTCGCATTCGGATGACCTCGGGTACTTGGCTAGTGTAATATATACCCAAGATACAGTCAGCTCAGTATTTCCGTTATGCTACAACTCCAATATCGTTATTCGGAGGAAGTAGTCCTGGAGAATCTGACGCTGTACGGAGTTTGATATATACCCGCAAACTATAAAAGGAAAATGAAGAGATGAAATTGAAAGTATATAATGATAATTATATTTCACACTTTTGAAATTTAGCCATTATAGGCCTACTCGTACATCGATGTGTGAATGTTATTGATCACCACATTATGTTGAGCGTTTATTCTTAATATAGTGTTGAGCAAATCAAAAGTAGTTATTATATTCTGCAAGTGTATGCAGTAACTAGTCAGATACAGGAACTAACTAAAATTGAATACTTAAAAATGAATATATAAAATCAAGGATTTAAAAAAGATACTTATATTGAATGAAAGACGATACAATATAGAATTGTTACCCTACTTCATTAATATTTTGTAAATACTTACGTAATATGCTGACAGACCTGCTATTAAGACGAACGCAGGTACGTATCCATAATCTTATTTTTATAGGGGTGTCACCACAGGCAATTGTTCCAATTCTGTTCTCGGGAGTGAAACTTACTATTGTACAACCGGACGTGCGTAAGAATAGGCTAACTAAAAAATATTTTTTCAACCAAACTCGGGGATGGGGTCAAGGTGAGTGGATGGGGGTCCAGTCCCTGTGTATATGCGCGCCTAATGTAGCCTCTACGAATGAAATAAAAATTTTATTAAAAAAAAAATACAAAGGAATGCAACTGAAATGTAATAGGGATTGCACAATACCATAAAACATTCTTTACATTTATAAATTAAATTTTTATTGAATGTTAAGGTTTGCATGACATATTCAAAATCTCCATGTTGCACTGACAATCTTAAGCGAGAAAATTAGAACAGTATCATATTGTACAGAATCTTACTCATCAAACATTTGATAATTTTGTAAATAAATTTAGATTCAAGTTTGTTATATGTTAGAATCCCCCCCCCCTTTTTTTTTAATCTGATCAAGATCATATATGATGCTAACAGTTGTAACTTCTCATAATCATAAATAAATACAATTTCGCACTCAGATGAAGTAAAGCGGCATGGTTTCCCCCCATGTTTATGCATGTACGAAACTAACCCTAAAACAAATCGGGGGGGGGGGGGGGTCTACCTGTCATAAGGTTTTACATCACCAGACCCGACATACCAAGGAATCGACGTGAGCGGTTACTATTTTTAGATGCAACCAAGAATAATATTAATAATAACTTTGAGCCCCCCCCCCCCCCTCCCACGCTGCACAAACCTTCAGATCCGCCACTGTTTCAGTTGCATAGACTGTGGCGTCACACATTTACCGTTTTGCGTCGGTTAATTTTGATTTATTGACTGTAGGATTTTTGCAACACATTGCTACGCAACAATTAATTCCTTTAAAGTAACGTACGAAGTGGTCAAATGGGTATGTGATCTATATTCTTATGGGTCTGCTCAAACTCTAAAGTACGCCTAGATATCTGTTTTCGCATTGTATTGTCTTCAAAAAAAAACAACAACGCGTTTTTTAAAGATTAACATTCTGGAGGTTTAGATAAAATACTGCGGTGTGTGGGTATATAAGAGAGGTTAGAGGTTAACTTTTAAAGTGGGAGTGAGTAGACAAAAAGTATGGTATAAAAAGGGACTGGACCCCCTATACATTTGGAGCAGGTTAGGATTTCCATTTTGCTGAGGCTTGTGAGGTCGTAGTAGCTTGTTCTCTTCGTTGTTGGAAAGTCGTGAGTTCGGTCCCGCTCGTACCATGGCTGTGCCAAACCGAAGACGTAAACATAGATAATGATTTCTTCTACGCCAAACGCTCGGCATCATGGGTCTTTTAGATATGACCTTAGAAACGGAGGTCGCGACAGGCGTCGACACATTGAAAATCCCTCATTGCTACGGCCCTGGCACACATGTAGGTCTAATGTGGTATTTTACACATATATCATTTTACATACAGTTGGTGACGTTTTAGTATGAATGAAAATTTCTTTACTAGACGTAAAAAAAAGAGCAAGCTCATTAATGTATGCAAGATAAACAAATGAATTTATTATATGAAGAGAACCCTCGCGTGTGCCTCTGATGTCTATCATATGTGGACAATTAATACTTTTGCGTATAAGCAACTTTGGAATTGCTATAATGTTTGTGTCTTGGTGTTTGTTTCACCACTGAATGTACAGCATAATATGTGCATGGAAATCAAAGCGTTCTCATGGGCGGATCCAGAAATATGGATTTCCATAAATATTACCGTGGAGTGAGGCGCGAATTTTTTCTAATTAAAATAACGTAAATTTAGATGCCCTTGTCCTAATAGGATACTTTTTTCCACAAGGGGAGACCATGTGGTCTTGATATCCAATTGAAATTGCATTGGAATTCATTTATTTCATTTTTAAACTTCTAGGTGACCTGTCTGTCTAAAAGTGAAATTAATCTAAATCCATTAATCCTTTTATCACATTCCAGGGTATCCTTGCCACGAACCAAATTTTATTTTGGCCAATTTAACACAAAAATGTAACTGAATATGCCGTACATTCAGGCCTACCTAGAGATGGAACAGCCATAATCTGTTTTAGTTTTTATTGCAAAAAAGTGGGGTCCATTATTTTCAGAGTAGGCTATATTCATTGTAAGAGTATTCTAAGAATGATTAGTATTGTGAGTTAAGCCAAAATGCATATAATGTCATTATTACCATTTATTAGTCTTTTATGTCTTTATCTATATTTATTTCTTTAGATTTACAATACGTTATATGCTGACTCTGTGTTAAGAGTAAATCTTAATTAATTTCTATGCCAGGTAAAGGTCACTCAAATAAATTGTTGAATCCACGACACCTTTTTTCAGCTCAGTTTTTCAGTAATTGCTTTTGTTTGTTCAGAATTATGCAGGACGCATTTTTCGTTAAGTTTTGAAGTTTTCAGTAATTCGTTACATTATGAAATTTCAATAAAACATTGGTAAAAATATAAAAGCATTTTGGTTTTATTGTCTGCATGCAGATTGGCAGTTTCCTAACTTTTGACAGTGGCAGAGCAGCTCAAATGATGTACTAGAACTTCTTACTGACAACAATCTAGTGGACTGGGTTGCACAGTTGGGAGAGCATTCGACTCCGGACCTGAGGGTTTTGGGTTCAACTCCTCACCGGGGCTATGCAATTGTCCTTGAGCAAGACATTTGTCCACTGCTCAATTGTTGCTACAATATCACGATTAAGTCCTACAATATACATATAACCAAATATATGTTGAAAAAGGACGTTAAATAAAACAACAGTTAATTCAGTTAACTAATAAATTATGAGCTATAATCTAAAACATTATTGTTTGTTTATTTGAAATGACCTTAAAATTATGTTATCGAAGATAGAAATCAGTTCCTCGTTGTTTTATGTGAAACATAAGTAAAAAATCAAAAGAGGGGGTCCAGGTGACCCCCCTCCTCCTGAGACGTCATTATATTTTCTTCGCCAAATAAAAAAATATAGGTGGATCCGCTAGTGGTTCTAGATATACTTTTGTCACTGGTGGAGCGATTAAGTGCCCAAGATCTATGGGTTGTCACTGACGTATATTTTTTCAACCCTTCCATTTCCCAGAAGTTTTTTTTCTCTCTCGCCTTATCCTCTAATCTTTTTATTAATTAAATCTCTCTAAAACAAGATTGGAGACTCGGTTCTTTTTATTCTTCTGCTTCTTTCTCGCGCCTAAAATGTCTGCAGTCGTTCACCGAAACCCGTTGATGAAAGTATTAAATTTCCAAGGATATGATCAGCCATTAAATCTGTTTTTGCAGACATGTTTCTTTTTTTTTTTTTAGATTGAAGGGGTTTAGGGTAATTCTTTGGGGTCAAATGGGGGTGGGGTCTAACAAAATTCTAAGAGGAAAAATTGTATAAAATTCAACAGATATAACTTGATATATACATGTATGATAGAGTCTTGAGATTGTCGGAAATGAGAAGAGAATGACAGGACCTACAAACTTGTATCTCTAATGACCTCTGACCATGAACACAAAAACTGGTATTTTAAAATTGGGACTAATAGTAATGAAATGATAAGATGATGATATGACCTAATAAATTAATATCAAGGTCAAGTGACTCCAGCCTTGACCTCTGACTTGTAACAGAAACGACATTTTCTCTACACGATTTCCGAATGAAGCAAAATTTTATAGTTCCGAAGCAAAGGCTATTCAACTTACCTTTGAGTACATTATTTTGTCTAATGGTAATCATTTTATTGTATTCTCAAATTCGCCATCTTGTCTATAGTAAATAAGTAAAGTGAATATATTATTCATCCATACATTTTTGATATTTTAAACCGGTAATATCTTCTGATTAGACAAGGTAAAATAGTTGAGTTCTGGTGGATTCCAAGTCATATTAGGATTATCCTTCGCAATGTTAAACATTTGTCATATGTACAGTCGTACGACAGTCAGCTATGGTACAGAAATGGAAATTCATTTGCTCAAATCAAAAATTGCCAGGTATCATTAAAAATATTTTTGAAGATTCCTATTTAGATCCCATGTGCTCCTTATCCAAATGATCTGTCAACAATTGTAAAACATGTGACGTATATATTGAACTCCAGTAATTCATTCATTAGTAACCTCACCGGACGTAGTTTCTGTACCAAAACGTTTGAAAATGTGACCTGTAAAACCTCTAACGTTGTTTTCATTATTAAATGTAACCTCTGTGGATAATTTATGTCGGGGAAACTAAGAGGTCACTCAATAAAGGAATATCGACTCACAGGTTTCAAATTAATAATAGTGGTAATTAACTTCTCTACAAGCATTTTAATTCCCCAGACCATTCCATCTTGTCCACGAGGGTCAGGAATCTGGAAAAAAAATTACCATCATACAAACAATTCTACTTTAAGTACCCCTTTCGGTAGACAACAAGAGGATCAATGGATTAGAACTCCAGACACTGCTTTTCCATATGGATGCAATGATAATATATACAATGTCGGAAATTTTACTAGTCCACTAGGAAATAGCGTGAATGTAATGATACTTTTTCCTAATACACATAGACGCAAACGCAGCCATGGACATCGTTCATATAGAAGACCTAGTATACGCGATGTCACACTTGACTTCGCTTTCACTTTACGTCAACAGGCAATTAGGTCCACATCATATTCGCACAAAACTTTTCTCTGTTCCATTGAGAGTTTTGAATGTTATTTGAAGAAACCAAAACTAGTCCATATGTGGAGTTTTCCACACCAGAATATAGACTGAATTCTTTGATTATGGATGTTGCCCATCACACTCTTTAAACCACCACGGGTTGTCGATGATTTTTCTTCCGAATCTAGCCGCCAGTTCCTTAAATTCAAATTTACTAACAAATGAATTGATGCCGTCAATATGTGCAACATTCTTCGTCTTAAAAAATTTCAGTCTTGTATTCCAAGTATTTCAAGTTGAAGTCTACACCTTGTATTTCCTACAGATATACTTCCACTATTGCATCCAAAATTTTTAACTACAAACAAACTTTGCAGTCCCTAGATATAGACCATCTTATACTCAAACCACCTACATGTTCTTGTTCTTCGTCTTCTTTTAATTATAGTCCAGCCAACTGGGTTTGTCATTACCGGTAATGTTGATATAGTTAAAAATGGAGACATAAAATCACTTATTTTAAAAGGTCCTAAATCAAGCTGGATCTAGTAAATGTTCTATCAAGCTCCTATCTCTGTTCCTCACGAAAATATTAACTGCTGTGAAGGAGAACTTCAAACGTACTGTGCCACTACATATGCCAGAAGTGGTGTGAATCAAATATGGATTCTTTAAAATTCTAAAGAACGTTTAGTGAATTTGAAATCACAAAACGTTTGTCAAATTAACAACATTAAAACGTATGGCTTTACAACACTTTACACGACCATACCTCACAATAAATTAAAGACTAGATTTTTGACACCATAGACACTTGTTTCGTGAACAAAAATGATAAAAGGAAATATTCATTTCTAGTGATCGGTCATCCCAAAAATATTTTGTTAAACACCATTCTGACTCCACGCACAAGCACTCTGAAGTTGATAGTAAAAGATGCTAGAGTTCCTCATTGACAATATCTTCGTAGTCTTTGGTGATCGGGTCTTCCAACAGTCTGTTGGAATTCCCACGGTACGAATTGTGCTCCTTTGTTAGCTGACCTGTTTGTATATTCTTATGAAGCAGAATTCATTCAAAACTTCTACAGTATAAGAAAAAATCTTCTGCTGTGGCCTTCAATTCGACATCTAGATATGTCGACGACGTCTTATCTATCAACAATAATCATTTTCATTCATATGTCGATTTAATATATCCCAGTGAACTTGAAATAAAACACACCACAGAGTCTTCCACATCTGCTTCGTACTTAGATATTTTACTGAAAATAGATGCTGACGGCAAACTAACACCTCAACTTTATGACAAACGAGATGACTTCAATTTCTCCTTTGTCAACTTCCCTTATCTATGTGGTAATATTCCATCATCACCTGCATATGGTATTTATACCTCCCAAATGATTCGATACGCAAGAGCTTGTTCTGCAAATGATCAGTTTTTAAATTGAGACAGGCTACTGACCATAATGTTGGTGTTACGGCTTTGTACAGTCTCGTCTAAAGTCAGCATTTCGTAAATTTTATGGTTGTTACAAGGATCTAGTTTGCCAGTACAACTTTTTATTAATCAAATGCTGTCTGAGGTGTTTCATACCAATTGTTAGGCCGTTCTTGGCACACTGATTCTGACTACGGATTGTTCCGTTTACCTGATTGGGATGTAGGTCTCACGTTGGGTGTGACCGGTCGACCGGCTTACTCCTCCTAGGCACCTGATCCCACCTCTGGTATGACCAGGGGTCCGTGTTTGCCCATCTCTCTGGTTTGTATTTTCTATGGGAGTTACGAGATTGAATACTGTTAGTTATCTTATCCTTTTCATTGGTATGCTTGGCAATACCAAAGCAGGGAAGCAGCAAAACCGCACCTCAATATGGTATTGTATACTTTAAAATTCCCTACACTGATTTAAAATATTTCGTAAAACTATAATATATATATATATTCTCTTTGGCAAATCTACTGGGATTTTTGTAAATAAACCGTGTAACGTCGTACCGAAACGCCAGGGCGAGGTTATTTTACGAATTCGCATCGGACATTCGAAATTTACTTAACGGAGAACTTCAGCTTGAATGTAAATCTTTTGACTGTCCATTAACTATATATTACTAAAATTCGTTTAGAAATGATACAACCTAGTATCAGGATTACCTTGACCTTGATCGTAGAAACTTGTATTAATTTATAACCGGGACCGATAGCGATGAAATAGGATGTTATGATATTACAGTAGCTCAGTGTTAGAGCGTTCGCTACGTAACCGGAAGGTCGTGAGTTCGAGCCCCGCTCGTACCATGTCAACCCTAAAACGTACACATAGTTGGTGACTGCTCCTTCGTAAAACGCTCTGTTGGTTCGTTGTGTATTGTTTAACGTCTTTCATTCATATCGAAACGTTACCATTGCCGGTGAAGGGCTGCAAAATTTAGGACTATGCTCGGCGCTTACGGCCTTACGCTTATCGTGCCACACCTTCTGTGATACGCTTCCTTAATTTTTGTGGTCTCATTTGAAGGACCGCTCCATTTAGTCACCTTTTACGACAAACGAGGGATACTGACGACCTATTCTAACCAGGATCCCCACGGAATGTGAGAATCACGAATCTTTCGAATATGACCTTTAACACGGAAGTCCGTGTCGCGGCAGACGTTGGCATGTCAAATCACTGCTACGGCTCTGATCGCTTAGCATAGGTCTAGATTAGTTTGTTCTATATTGTTATGTCCCCCCCCCCCCAACAAAGTTGTGTGGGAGTTTACTGGAATCGGGTTGTTTGTCCGTCCGTTTGTAAACGCAATGTTTTCCGGGCTTAAAGTGTTATCTTTTTCATTTAGAGTCAACATACCATACATACAGACTCCCCAATGGACGAAGATGATCCCTATTGATTCTGGGGTTAGAGGGTCAAAGGTCAAGTGTACTTGCCATTGAAATAGCAAAATGTTTTCTGAGCTCTTACATGTACACGTAATCCTTTTAACCAAATCACCATATCACACCGGTCGCGGTAGCTCAGTGGTTAGAGCGTTCGCTTCGTAACCGGAAGGTAGTGAGTTCGAGCCCCGCTCGTGCCATGGTCGCGTCAACCCTAAGACGAAAAACAGGTAGTGATTGCTCCTTCGCAAAACGCTCGGCATTTAGAAGTGAGAATCACGGGTCTTTCGGATATGACCTTAAAAACGGAGGTCCCGTGTCACGGTAGGCGTTGGCACGTTAAAGAACCCTCACTGCTACGGCCCTGAGCGCTAAGCATAGGTCTAAATTTGTGGTACTTCACCTACAGCTGGTGACGTCTCAATATGAGTGAAAAATTATCGATGGGGCGTAAAACAAACAAACAACAATCACATATATGTTCTACCTATGGGACGAAGATGATCCCTATCGATTTTGAGGTCAAAGGTGAAGTGTACTGGACTTTGAAATGGCAAATGATTTCCGTGCTCTCACGTGTTGTCCTTTTCATCTAGTCACCATATCACAGATATGGACTACCCATGGGACATCAATGAGACTTGTCGATTTGGGGATCAAACGGTCACCATTTGGATTTGGCTTATTTGGGTGAGCAGTGTTCACAGTACTTCCTTGTTTAGTGTGCCACTCAATTTTTTTCACACATATGTTTAAGAATTCAATAACATACAATGTTGCTTATCCTTGATAATCCTGCCATTAAATGTGATGCAATGTTTTTGTAAGTAATGGATAATGCAAAATTCCTTTGTAAATATGACAAGTGGATCAAACTGAATTCAACATTTTATCAAGCACAATCCTCTTTCAACATAATGTATATTAAGTATCCACGACGTAAATCATCACTGTCAAGCTCTGTGACATCTTATAAATGCAATGACCCTTCCAATCTCTCTAGACAACAACCTGATAAATATTTCGTCTTTCCTAGTGATAAGGAATTTTGCAAAATATAAACACTGATAGGACAAAACCCGTGAGCGGCCCTCTACGCGGTCGGACACTGTACACTGACGTAGCTGCCGCATTGGTAAGGATTAACCGAAGTAAAACGGACATGGCACCTGGACTTTCTTGTCAATTACCCAGATGGAAAACATGTCGTTATATCTTTAGTCTCGTTTGGAGCACTCGTAACATTCTGATCGTCATTTTCACCCCCATCATCCTGCTCCCGATGCCAATACTAGTGAAAGAAAACGTAAGTCTGTTTTAATATCAATATGTTACTTTAAAATGTCACGACCTTCCTCTACACAGGAGTGATGTCAGTCTTGAAGTCATTAAAAAGGTACGATAAATGTTTATATATTACCCTAGGGATGATTGTGAAATAAATAGCGTCAGGTTTACGTATCATTTGTTTAAAGACTATGCACGTACACGATCCCGTAAAGAGACTTGCAAACTGTTTTATTCGATTTCTTGCATTTGATAAATCTGTTTTCTGGTTGATATGCTTAAAAGTACATGTTGACAAAATGCTAAATGAACAAATACGGAGAGTCGTTCTATCCTCGTATACTTTTGGTGTTGACAACAGCTGTTAAGTTTACGAGCTCAAAACTAAGGATAACGTCTTCATTTGTGTATAAGAAGCCGTCCTACGCACCCTATTTGAATCCAATATGTAATTTGAATTTTTTTTTTAATTCCAAGTAGTAAGATATGAGACAGTTGATTGTAAATTCATATGGACAACCTGTATGTGGATTGGATATTAATAGAAGAGGATCCCTTTTGATTTACAGGTCAAAAGGTAACAAGTGTAATGCAGTACTCTGCACAACTGGTGTCTGCTCAGTGTCTTGAGAACCCTCTATTTGGTAGTTATGATATTTCTTACAAGGGTTGGGCATTGGTAGTAGATGACCCCCATTGATTTTCAGGTCAAAAGATCAAACATCACTAGGTGCAATGTAGTACTTGGTACAGTTGGTATCTTCCCAAATAGGTTCTGAACATTTTGCTTAATTGTTATGATATTTCAGTTGTGGGTTGGTTATGAGTAGTAGATAACCCTTATGATTTTCAGGTCAAAGGTCAGATGTTGCAATGCAGTACAATGGTATCTGAGCAATATCTTTGAGAAACATTTACTTGATAGTGATGATATTTCATGCATGGGTTTGCCATTGGTGTCAGATACCTCTGGTGATTTTCAGTTCAGTGATCACTGAGTGCAGTGATGTACTTCATGCATTTTGATGTCAGTTGAAAGAGTACACTAATGCAAGTTATGTCTGCTTGGCACTCAAGGAAATGGGGAATTTCACACCTTTGACCATTCACCAACATATGGTAAAATGTATTAACGAAGGAAAAGATTGACAGCTTACTAAAATTTTCAGAATTTTTAATTTTTTGTACATTGAGGTATATGGGAAGTGTATATTTTATTTAAAAAAAAAAATAAAAAGAATTGATATTTTCATACAAATCTCTTAGAGGAAAGTTACATACACTTTCTTTTTATAAAAATATAAAAATAAAATCAATCATTTACAACAAACAATTTTGAAGAAGTTTCACCAAGGGCAGATAACTTCAATCTGAAGTGCAAAAAGGTCGGTTTTTAATCCTCTATCTGTCATGTGAATATTTATCATTGAACAATAAACATTTATGTTCATTTATATCTTTCAAAATTGTTCATTATCATTTCTCAATACATTGCATACCTTGAGGCATGGTCCTGCACTTTCTTGCTTTGACTGTAGTGGTATAAACATTTTCACCAGTACAAAAGGCTTAAGGGGTGGGGGTGGGGGAGGGGGGTGATACATGTACACATGTTTTACAAACATTTCTTGTTATGATAGTCATGTATTTAATTCTAGTTCTTTTTATAGAAATCAATAATAGTTGACATAGGATTACAATATATAGCTTGTTTATGGAAATGATTGAAAAGCTATTTGGTGTTTGTCAGGAGAGGAGGGGGGGGGGGGGGGGGGGAGGCAGTTCATTCTACTGGACTGCAGTTCTTGCTTTTTTTTTTATCATAACTACTATTTATCAATATGTTAAGTTTCTCCATGTTGAGTTTGAAATATGAATTGCATATCTCATTCATTTTGACTGAAATTGCTGTTGATTTGTAATATAAGGCATTTTGGCAAAATGGCCAAACCTACAGTTTTCCTACTATAATAGATCAATTGCATTACGTTTCACCATTAATCTTATTATATGTATCAAGTATCTTTGATATGAACAATTTTTTTTATGACAGGTGATTATGCTGTATGTATTTTCCAAATAAGTTAAATTCATCTATCAAATGCAGCAAAAAATCACTTTTTGGCAAAGTGTCAAATGCAATACATTGGTATAAGGGTCAGTAATGCATTGTTCACCATGGATGGTTATAAGTATAATACATTATAAGGCAATCTTATGGGAAATAAAGATTTATGGTGAGAATTTATTTTCAATGTTAAATTTTTATATATTACATGGACAGGGTGTCAAGCCATTTTTGACCAATCCTATATAGGAAAATAGGATTTTTCACTATGAAAATATAGGGTATATATAGGATAAAATTTTGCAAATAATTGAAATTTCAAGCATAAATGTTTGGCCTCCTCCTCCCCTTTAGCCATACCTCACCTCACCTCCCTTTTACTTGAAACACAGAAACGTATTGTTACTACTTATAACACCTCTTTAACAACTAAAAAATAGCAGTTAGCTACATGTATTACAATTTACTTAATAATCAAACATCAGTTGACCATATGATATCTTTTTCACTTCTTTTTCAATTTCTTTTTAGGTGGCTGGTCACCAGTTAAAGTTTTGAAATCATTTATACCTCAAGAAATATAATAATGTTTTGACTTGTAGAAAGTTTTTTTATTTTGAAAGAAATATGTTTTAAAGATGACAGATTTTGTTATCAAAAGCAGATTATTATTAATTACTGTACAAATTAAAATGAAATATAGCTAGTACTGAGTGGGCATTCATGTCACTTATTCTTAAAATTCAAATTTATTTATTAATTGATACAAGTGCTCTGCGGTTGGTAACTTCTTTTTGACTGAAAGTAATTATTTTGTTAAGTAACAATTTATGAAATTATCAAATAGTTATTTACTAATTACCTGTATGTATCAAACTCATAAAAAATTTCGCTTGTATAATGCTCGATCATATCATTATATAAAAATATACTTAATTAAATTCTAATTTTAGTTTAAAAAGTATAAAAAATACAAAAGAAACAATATGACAGATTCCTAGTGTATTGCACATGTAGTTACATTGTAAAAAAATTGAATTTTAGATAGTAATATTCTTTTATCAATAACAATTGACTCAAGAAATGTAGAAGTTTTCATTAAATACTGTATGTCAAAATATAGAAAATATTTTTAAAATTTGTAAATCATTCATATAAACATCAACAAATATTATTTGACACTCCAAGAACACTGAAACCATATTGCTGCATTAGGTTAGCTCAATACTACAGACCAGTACAAGCATTAACACCATCTACAGCTTTCATTTCAAACTCTAATACTCTTATATATCAATACTGATAAATTTCACATATGAAAATCTCCACTTTCATTATTTTTTGTCCAAAGTTCTAAAAATATAGGAGTTAAAGTCAAAATATAGGAAAATTTAGTGAAATATAGGAATTATAGCAACATTCTGAAAAAATAGGAAAAATATAGGAATATAGGACCACTTGACACCCTGCATGGACAAAACATGGAAAAAGATGGGCTGAATTTTGCAGATCAATTAGTCTTCATAGATTGTTGTTTGTTTCCATGGCAACGGATAGTAGAAATTTGGTGATGGGGTTAAAATTGTGTAAGATAGTGCAAGTAAAGTTAATACTGTGAAAATCAAAGAAATTTGTGACATTGAGTCGCCAGACCCCATTTGATTTTTTTTATTCTTACAAAGAATAGATATTAAAATTTTCAAATTTTATTCCTCCATTTTTAATGCTTACAATGCTTAACTAATGTGTTTCTAATGAGCAGCAAAATTGTTAAGTTACAGAGCTCACAATTCTTTGTTATGTTAACAAGGTTCCCCTCATAAATTTGTTTACATGGTTTAAATATCTGGTAAAAGTATCGTTTAAAGCAGATTTGTTTTATTTACAAGTTAATTCTGAACATAATTAAACAGTTTCTAGTGTTTGTCACATTTCATTTTGTTTTAAACAATGTCATATTTTGTAGTCAACAATCTATACGTAAATAAAAAACATAGCACGGGATTTGGCTTGAGATTCAACAGCTGACATTCAAAATTTGATTGACCATTAGAAATACATTGTAAAACACTGTAAATATTAAAAAGGAAAAAACTAAAATTTGAAAATGTTCAGTTCAAATCGTGTCCACGCCCCTTTAAAAAATAATAAAAACAAAAAAAAAAGTAAGTCTCAAATTCTTCAAAATTGATCAGTGAACCAGCACACGCGTGTAGTTTATTTTAATTAACAAAGTAAATGAACCCTTAACCTGCCGTCCATGACCCCTTTGGCAGCTAAACTTATTAGACCAGTGAGACTATTCTGTGCGATTTGAGGCCATCTTTATCGCAATGTCCGTTAATCAATTCTAACATATTAGGAGTATTGCAGTACTCATATGGTGGACTAATATTTCACAAAAATTGATGTTTCATGTCTCTGCAAAATACAGGCACAACCTGCAACAAAAGTTGCGTTTTATGAGAATATTTCCTTAAAAGTCATTGTTTTGTGGATAAAATTTGATAGTACAGGTAGATGCAATCCAACAATTCGTGATGTCGCATCCTGCAGAAATTTAAATACTTACCGCTGACCTCATTAAATTTGATCATGATTCACGTTTACGAACTTTCCCATCTCTATAACAAAGTCCAATTTTTGTCGTGAACCTTTTCTAATTTTGATTAATTTCTTGGCTAAAGTATACTTTGATTAAGTTATGGAAATTTTTGTCACTTCGATGGAATCGGAAAATTGTGAAATAATGAACACCTTCATAAATCATATGGATCTTCATTTTCCTAAAAGAATGTTTCTATTTATGTACGTGAAGATATAACATAAAACTTCCAACATTAATTTATTTCGCGGAAGGTACGCGTTGCCTCGCTACATGTCCAGTCAGCGCTCGTTACAACGGCCAAATTTTCTTTCCAAGCATTTTGTCATTACAACGAATCCGCCGTTGTAACGGTATACCGATGTTACCGGTACGAGTTAGTCCCCTTTGTTTATTCATCACAATATAACAACGGCATTCTCCGTGCAAATTAATGCCCCTTTTCCCCTATTACTATTTGAAATAAAGAGAGAACTTCGTGATAAAATTAAATTTAAATTAAATTTCTGTTTGGTGATGACTTCCGACATTCTTATTTTTTTCCTACCTCACCTATCGCAATTCAGTATAAAAATGATAAAAGTGATTATAATTTTCTTTTTGGTTGATTTAATTAGGAGCACCTCTTCATTAGTATCCTTTTCGGGTTGAATGTTTATTTGATAGGAATCCATTAAACATACCCGTTCAATTACTTTTTAAAATAATTCTATTAAACACTATTTAGTGTATTGATAAACCCCGTTCATGCTTTCGGTAAACAAACATTACATGGCAGCTGTCTCGTGCGTAGGGGACGAGGAATTTAATCAGTTACATAATCTTGGTGAAGTGTGAAAATAGCTAATTATCTTACGTATACAAGTATTCACTCGACAATTTCGGGTAACCTGCCGTTACACTGAATTGTATATAATGTCAAAATGCACATTTGTTACCGATGCCGGAATATGAAATGCCGTCATATCAAGCGATATTAGTAGTGTGTAGATTTGTTACCAGCAATTTTTCGTCGTTAGACGAATTTGCCGGTAAATCCAGAACAAAAACAAAAAAATTTTGATTGGGATTATCTTTTCTAGATCGTCGGGACGGCTGTCTGGAAACCTACTGCCTTGATCCCAGTGGGCATCACACTTTTAAGGAAAAAAGACCCTTTATCATGGCTAAATATTTTGAATGAAGAGCGATAAGGTTTTGACTTTCCGCATATAGATGCCTCAAGAAGGGACCTTTTGAATCCAAAACTTTTGATCTAGTGACCTTGACCTTTGACTTCATTGATTGTTTAGAATTATACGTCGTGCTGGCAATATTTCAGCCATTTTACGGCTACTTGCTTTGGAAAAAACTTAAACCTGGGGTATATCTTTTGAATTAAATGGGAGAGGTTTTGATGCCTCATAAAGAGGTCTTTCTTTTGGTACCAATACTTTTGATCTCTAGACCTAGGAATTTGACCTACTTTTGAAAAACTTTAACCTGTATTATATCTTTTGAACTAATTGGGATAGGGTTTTAAGTTTTGAGATATAGATGCCTTCTAAAGAGACGTTTCTTTTTATACCAAGGCTTTTGACCTAGTGACCTTGACCTGCTTTGATAAACTTTAATAACCCTAGCTATATCCTTTCAACCAAAAAAAAAAGGGGGGGGGGCTCCGTGGCCGAGTGGTTAGAGCATCGGGCTAAAAATCACAAAGTCTCTCACCTCTGTCGGCGCGTGTTCGAATCTCGGCCGCGGCGTTATGTGAGCAAGTTTGCCAGTTTACTTGCGGAAGGTCGGTTGTCTCTTCCCAGGTACATTGTATCTGGGTTCTCTCCTCCACCAACAAAAACTGGACGCCACCAGATAACTGAAAAATTGTTGAGTGTGGGGAAAGCAATAAATAATCAATCAATTAATAATCAATTCAACCAAAGGGGACAGAGATTTGATATTTCACATTTAGATGCGTGATCAAGAATCCTTCCTTGGAAGAAATTTTTTTATATAGTACGTTGGGAGGAAAAAATGTTCCACGTATTCAATATTACTCCTAAGCAATATTAATACATGGAACATTTTTTCATACCAACGTGTATATGGATTTTTTTCAAACACACTTTATATACGATTAATTATCTTACTGAAATTATAGGAATGCTATGATTTTTTTATCCCAAAGGATTATGATAGGATTGTTGTAGAATTTAAAATCCTGCCATGCTTAGATAGGATTTAATGTCTTTGGAGGCTGATATATATTATTGTAGAAGGATGTGCGAGTCCAACCTTGGACTATGACATACTGCTAAAAATCTTACCACAGGCACTTTGAGTTTTCACAAAATCAAAAATTGAAATGTTGCACTGTTATTGGATTTGGTACCAAGACTTTTGAGCTATTACCCTTGGACTTTGACCTTCTTTTGTAAAACTTTAACCTTGGATATAACTCCTGGTGGATATGGTTGTGATATTTGATGCCTCATGAAGAATCCATTCTGTTGGTTTCAGGAATTTTGACTAATGACCCTGACATTGGAATTTGATAACTTTTGATAAACTACAACCTGGGCTATATCTTTTGAACCAGATTGGATAGCATTTTCATATTTCACATATAGATGCCTCATGAAAGACCTTTCTTTCGATACCAAGACTTTTGATCTATTGACATATAAAAATATGAGGTACATGTATGCATATATGAAATTTCAAGGCTTTTCACACTTGGTTCAAAAGTTATAAGTTAAAGTTTTACAACAGTAAGTCAAAATCCAGGTCAATGTCTTTAGAGGCGACTAAATGGGGACGTCCTTCGGATGAGACCGCAAAAACCGAGGTTCCTTGTTACAGAAGGTGTGGCACGATAAAGATCCATCCCTGCTCAAAGGTCATAAGCACCGAGCATAAACCTAAATGTTGCAGCCATTCACCGGAAATGGTGACGTTTCCATATGAGTGAAAAATTCATGAGGGGGATGTGAAACACTATACAATCAATCAATTCCCAGAGGACAGCTTGCGCTTAGTGATAGTATTAGGAATCAAACGCCAGCAGATCTAATTGCCAAGCAAACTCCGAAACATAATTCACATTTTACATATAATTAAAAGTTGACATTTATGACACATGAATGGTTTGTTGTAGGAAGCAAAATGTGCGTACTGTATTATTGTGATGGCGATATTTTGGGTAACAGAAGCTATTCCCATTGCTGTGACATCGCTATTGCCCATTATCCTGTTTCCAATGGTAGGGTTGTTGAGTGCAAAAGATGTCTCCAACAAATATCTTAATGTAAGTACATTTTAAAATACCATTAGGTACATCACACACACACAGATATATATATATATATATATAGTTCGGTTAGAAGTTTTCTTTTATAGGGGAATACCTTTGAAAATTGCCTCATTTATAGTAAGTTTTAAAAAAAAGATGTTTTTTTTCTCAGGATACCGCCATGTTGTTTGTTGGAGGTCTGATCGTGGCAGCAGCCATTGAGTACTGGAACATCCACAAACGTCTTGCCCTCAGAGTCCTCATGCTTGTTGGGTCCGAACCAAGATGGCAAGATCCTTTTTAACTTAAGATTGTTTTTCTAAATATAATATGAATTGCAATTTTTTCCTTAAGATCCTTTGTATAATCTAAAAAAAACAACCATCCATTTAACAAGCGTATCAAAATTTTCAATGCCCAACTCTTAACAAAAATGTTACATCTTTTGTGTATTGACCGTTAGAACTTTGAAAGGTATGGAAGGAACTGCGATCGTTTGTTTATGTGATATATTCTGCACTAATGTGTGCCAAATGTCGTAGTGTAATGAGTATTTTGACTTTCTTGTGGATGCATCACCTGTAGTTAGAAGTTTATGTCCAGTCAAGGATTATACTTAGAGGCACTGTACATTTTCCATTTCAAAATCACAGCGCATAGCATATCGAACTTGATGAGTATGAATAGTGTTAAATACATGTAGCTATCGCTTGATGAAAAAGGGTAAGAAATTTTAATAATCTACATGGTTATTTCAATAACTCTTTTTGTAACCAACAATATCAATTATAAGAGGGTATTTCCAGGTTGATGTTTGGGATGATGTTACCCACTTGGTTTCTGTCTATGTGGATCAGTAACACAGCCACCACGGCTATGATGATTCCTATCGCTAATGCTGTCTTGGTTCAGCTCAAAGAAACACGAAATATAGAAGAGGCTGAAGGTGGAGATATAGAAGACCTAGGTTTGAACAAAGGATTGTCTATGATACACATATTATTAATTCTAAAAGAGTCACACTGTAAAATTCACTCGCAGTGTATGATTCAGTTGTCAAATGGTTATATTTATCTACTCAGCTAAATTGTGGAAAAAATGTAATTTGCTACGTATATCTGTGTTTTGTACCTTTGCGAATTCTTTACCACTCATAAGTAGAGTGTCATGTATGGCTCTTGAGGGCCGTGGAAGTGAGGGTTCTTTATCGTATCTACCGCTACACAGAACCTCGGTATTTAAGATCCAAAAGACCCGCTACTCTCTTAAATTCCACGCATTTGGCGAAGGAGTAGTCTTGTTTACTATTACGCCTTGGGTTAACGCGATCAAGGCACAAACACGGCTCCAACCCACAATCTCCTGGCTCTTGAGTGATAAAACTGTCTTAAAATTATGTCAAAATTTTGACTTCAACTAAGATTTGGACCTCATTAAGATTACTAGCTTAAATGGATCACAAAGATTATCTTAACTTACATATTTGAGTAGAATCTTAAATTGCTTTGGAAATAAGGAACTCTTCTATGTAGAGATATAAACAAAGAAATAAAACACTGCCACATTCCAAAGTTAAAATTTAAAAACTCACACAAATTACTGTGATGTATTCACAAAAAGGCCTTTAGGTTTATTTTATAGCACTCTATGTAACTAAATACATTATTCATGTACAAGTGCATACACGTATATAAAACGAAGCGAATTGATGAAGTTTTATCAATACAAGAAATGTGGAACAAATCCGCAATTCTGTAGTTCCGCTTTCCTCGTGTCTGTTAGACTCGTCCATCACACGAACATGCGCGTCCCAGTCACAAACGCCCAGTACGAGTTTCTGTTCGTGTCTATTGTATACAAATTCACCACAGTACTGATGTGAACGAAGCAGCCTACATGTACAACTAATGATCCAACTTTGCAGTTGCATTACCAAGATGTTACATAATTATATTTATATATATTGTTACGGTAATATTAGTCAGACACGTATCATCGATCGTTTTTCAAAGTGTGGGGGTGGGGCCGAGTGGGTGGAGGTAGCAGCCGGAAGAAGAGTTAGTGGAAGTTGGCGTTTTAAGTCTTGACAAGAACAAAACACACGGCCACGGTGTTTTACCCATCTTTTAAATCCCCATTGGGGGAGGAGGGGTGTTAAGTCTAAGTATGCTGCCTAAATTACTTTCCCCAGAAAATCGAGGGTGGGAAATGGGGGTTACAGCCTTTTAACTATTTCAATACAATGCCCATATATCGTTAAATAAAATTTATAACAAACTTTCAGGCTTACTTTCTTGTCATTCACTACTACTGTGCAAGATAGCGGGAAGGAATTAGGGGTGGTCGTGGTGGATTCACTCAATGTTTTTTTTTTTACGGTAGTAGCAATACAAAGTGGCAAATAATGACCCTTTTTCAATAAGGCAACCCCGTCCCCTGATTGTATTGATTGATTGTTTGTTTGTTTGTTTTACGTCTCGTCGAGAATTTTTCACTCATATTGAGACGTCACCAGCTGTACGCGAAGTATCACAAATTTAGACCTATGCTTAGGGCCGTAGCAGTAAGGGTTCTTTAACATGCTAACGCCTACCGTGACACGGGACCCCCGTGTTTAGGGTCATATCCGAAAGACCCGTGATTCCCACTTCTAAATGCCGAGCGTTTGGCGAAGGAGCAATCACTACCTATTTTTCGTCTTAGGTTTGACGCAACCATGGCACAAGCGTGGCTCGAACTCACGACCTCCCGGTTACGAAGCGAACGCTCTAACCACTGAACTACCGGTGATTGTACGTGTCTGTATGGATTGATATAAAATATAAAGATTATATGCAGATGTGTACAGAAATGCTATCGGTGCTTATTGCATTTTAAGGTGGCTCATGACACTAAAATTTCATTTAATGGCGTTTTTCAGCACCTCGTGTAATGCATGATTTTACCATTGAAAGAGTGATACAAACTCTCAATTATTCAATATGAGTTTTTTGGGTTTTTTCCCCGGAATGATGAAAAGGGCGTTTTCTCTTTTATTTGATGCATGATATAAATATCTTATAAAACATGCCTAAAAGACTCAAGATTCGGATAGCTGTTCTAATGTTTAAAGTAAAAAATAGTAATGAAAATTAAAGACATTATTTGTATAAATGTACTTTAAGAACAAATTGAATTGGAATTATCAAAATTCAGAAATTCTGCAATTTGGTTTTTAGATTTAAACCAATCCAGCGAAAAAAGTACCGATCCTGATCAAAATTGATAGAACTTACTCAAATAATCATATTCTTGCTAATTTTATAAACTTTTCATTAAGAAAATATTTTCCTGTATAAATTCGTTTAATTTGTAAACCATTTTACATCAAGGGAATGTAATTTTCTGAATACAAACTTCTTTATGACTACATTTTAGCTCACCGGAGCCTAAGGCTCAAGTGAGCTTTCCTAATGAAAACTTTCCTTTGTCCGTCGTCGGTGTTGTTGTCGTCGGCGTAAACTTTTCACATTTTCATCCTTTTCTGCAGAACCACTGGGCCAATTTCAATCACACTTGGCAAAAATCATCCATGGATGCAGGGGATTCAAGTCTGTTTAAATAATGCACAGTGTCCAACCCCGTGGGGATCCGGGTTGTTAGAATAGATCCTCAGCACCCCTAGCTTGTTGTAAAGGCGACTAAATGGGGTGGTCCTTCGGATGAGACCGCAAAAACCGAGACCCCGTGTCACAGCAGGTATGGCACGTTAAAGATCCCTCCCTGCTCAAAGGCCATAAGCGCCGAGCATAGGCCTAAATTTTGCAGCCCTTCACCGGCAATGGTGACGTCTCCATATGAGTGAAAGATTCTCGAGCGGGACGTTAAACAATATATAATCAATCAATCAATCCTTGTCCAAGGGAAGATAATAGCAAAATAGTAAACAAATACTGAAAATGTTTGAAATCTTCTCCAGAACCAGCAGACCAATGTCAATCAAAATTGGTACAAATTACCCTTGGGTTAAGGGGATTCAAGGTTGTTCAAATAAAGGGCCAAAGGGGAAATAATCACAAAAATGCAAAAATAGGGGTCTTTCACAAGTCTTCTCAAGAACCAATGGGCAAGTAAAGTTCAAATTTACCTGGCATCTTACTTACATTGTGCAGATTCAAGTTTGTTAAAACCATGGTCCCCCGGGGGTAGGGTGGGGCTACAATATGGGATCAATATTTTATATTCAAAAATAAAGGGCAAACTCTTTAAAAATCATCCTCTCCAGAACAACAGGGCCAATTTGAATGTAACATGGCACAAATCATCTTGGGTGAAAGGAATTCAAGTTTGTTCTAATGAAGGGCCATGCCCCCTTCAATCACAAGTATTATTTAGAAAAATAGGCTGGGGTCTTTGAAAAATCTTCTTCTCAAGAGCCACTGAGCCAGATAAGTTCCAATTTACATTAGAGCTTCCTGGCATAGTGCAGATTCAAGTTTGTTAAAATCATTATCCCCGTGGGCAGGGTGGGGGCCACAATAGGAGGTCCAAATTACATGCAAATATACAGGGAAAATCTTTTAATATGGGTCAATGTGACTTAAGTGATCGATGTGGCCCAGGGGCGTCTTGTTTCTAAAACAAGTGACTTGTCCGCTTTTTCTTCGACAGACATCGCGCTCATTTTCTATTACTCTCCACAAAATTGCAATCGTGTGGCCTTTTTTGAACGAACTTCACGACAGTCTTAGAAAATTGAGACAACACAACTTATATGTAAGACAAACTACCAATATCAGCTCTAAGTGATTTCTTTTGTAACCCACTTTAAAACCAGCCTTAAAACTTAAAATTTAAGTGCAACTTTTTTTTAGTTTAAGACAATCGTCAACTTTTAGACAGTTTTATGATCCCGGAGCTTAGTCAAGAACCGAATGGTCTAACATTGAACCTCGATAGTCTGAACAAAAGTAACAAATATTAATGTATTTATTGTTGTTTTATGTCCTATCGAATAATTTTCACTCATATTGAGACACACCAGTTTTAGGTGAAATACCACAAATTTAGACCCATGCTTAACCATCAGGGCGGTAGCAGTGAAGGTGACACGGGACTTCCGTATTTAAGGTCATATCCGAAAGACCCGTGATTCTCACTTCTAAATGCCGAGCTTTTGGCAAAGGTGCAATCATTACCTATGTTTACGTCTTAGGTTTGACGCGGCCATGACACGACCTCCCGGTTGCAAAGCAAACGCTCTACCATATATTTGTTGTAGTTCAAGTAGAAATGACAGAGAAGAATGGTTCGCTGGGAAAAAATGAAGACAAAACGACTGAAAGGTAAGTTTTGAAGCAAATAGTATAGGCATATAAAAATGTTGTTTCTTTGTAATTGTATATTGTTATACGTCATACTCGCAAAATGAGAAGACACCAGCTGTAGGTGAAGTAGCACAATTTTTAGACCTATGCGTAGTGCTTACTTTTAAATAAATGCATGGTTCATTATTTTCCAGTGAAAAAACGGTTGAAAACGTGGAGGCAGATAACCCTGAATATTTACACATGTGCAAAGCCCTGTCCTTGGGTATTGCTTATGCAGCTAATTGTGGGGGTGTGGCCAGTCTTACGGGAACCAACCCTAATGTCATCATGAAAGGTGTGACTGACAAGTAAGGAGAATGTATTTCTTGTGCCCAAGTCAAAGCAAACCAGAAGATTGGCTCTTTCAGAAAGGATTAAAAGTCATGTGCATTTGTTAGCAGTACAGAATTTATTAACGTTTCTAATGACGAAGTTATTTTGTTATGTTCTATTCTCAGATCTGAATTTCCATGTTCAACAGCGTGACTAACTACGTTTGCATAATCTGTAAAAACGCTAAATGTTTTGAATTTTGTGGGGAGGCATGCTGTAACCTTGACCTTTCCGTCAGAAAAAGGTCTACAGGTGCTTTTCCTATTGACCAACTACTTAGTATAAAATATAAAAGCTTTTGTTGAACAAGATATGTTTTGTAAAACACTGACACCGCCGAATAACAACAAAGCGGAACTGTAAGACACTTTTTTTTAAGTTTCCAAAAACTAGATCAAGGCAAGAAATCTGGTGTCAATGTAAAGGTTTGGCCACAAGGAATACACATACCCAATATGAAAGGTTTATTTCTTGTGGCGTAAAAGATATGACCAAGATTTTATTTTTGAAAATTTCAAAAACTAGGCCAAAGATCAATAAATAGGTTACCGTTGGAAAGGTCTTCTCAAAAGAAATACATATGCTATATATAAAAACAGTACCTCTTAGGATTTGAAAAATATGGCTAATATTTAATTTTTCTAAAAGTCAAAGGTTAATGGTCACCAGGTCAAATATCTTGGTGCCAATGGAAAATTCTTGCCACAAGAAATACACATACCATGAATGAAAGCTTTCCCTCTTGTGGTGTAAAAGATACGACCAAGGTTAAAGTTGTTTGCCAAAAACTCTTCTAAATAGTATGTTGGTATGATAAAATGTTCCATGTATATAATATTACATAGGAGTAATATGAAATGCATGGGATATTTTATCCTACTAAGTATCAAATAGATTGTTTGTTTTACGTCCTGTGGAGAATTTTTCACTCATATTGAGAAGTCACCAGCTGTAGGTGAAGTACCACAAATTTAGACCTATGCTTAGCGCTCAGGGCCGTAGCAGTGAGGGTTCTTTAACGTGCCAATGTCTACCGTGACACGGGACCTCCGTTTTTAAGGTCATATCCAAAAGACCCGTGATTCTCACTTTTAAATGCCGAGCGTTTGGCGAAGGAGCAATCACTTCCTATTTTTCGCCTTAGGTTTGACGCGGCTATGGCACGAGCGGGACTCGAACTCACGACCTCAAATAGAAGATTTCTTCCAAATACACTTGACATAGAATTAATTAACCTACTGAAAATTATGGAACTATTAGTATTTTTTCTCCTATGAGATTGATAGGATTTTTGTAGGATTTAAATACTTGCCATTCTCCTATAGGATTTCATGTCTTTGGAGGCTGATATCTATAATTCTACATGGATGTGTGAGCTCAACCTTGGACTATGACATACTGCTAAAAAAAATACCACCACATATTCTTTGAGGTTTTACAAAACCTTTATCATAAAAAGGGTAGCAAAACGTCTGGACTTTGTCGCGTCTAGAGTTAAATGTCATACTTTCAATACTATTTCTGATTGGCTCATGAGACTGGGCCAATAACATGACCTCAAACAGAATGCTGTTGGATCTTAGCTTCTCCAGAGTAACGATTTGAGAAGATCTGATTTTAATTAGATTGACTATTTTTATATCAAGCTCTATAAGTTATACACTATGCAAGTATACAATTTAACTCAATCGGATTAAAACGTAATTTAGCTAATTTTCTATTTAAAGAAGCATTGCAGCTCATTTTGCACATTTTAATCGAGTGCTTTTGAAAACACGCATCGATAAAATAATAAAAATCATAACAATACTGACAATTTTGAACACTAGGGATGCATTAATTTGCTCTCAAATGCGCTTTGAAAATCATCCGGAATTCAATGGTTTCTTCATTCTGACTCGGACATTTTACATCACGTAATTCAATATGACAACACGCGTGTTTTGTAAAAACGTATTTAAATACCCCTTAAAAGGGTCCACACTCCTTTCTCGAGTATGCAATTATTTTTGCTTCTTATAATTAAGTAATTATACACCATTATCATAACAGGAAACCTTTTTTTTTGTAAAGCACGCCACGTGTTTTTATAAAAATGACACTTGCTTTTATAGCCCTGCGTGTGTGTCTCGTAGCTAGAGGGTTATGGCGTTATCCCCACGTAAATTCTAGTGTGCGTATGAGTTGTATCTCCTTCTATTTTAACCCTTTTCTCGCATATGCCAAAATTCTGTGTTTAGCCATTATACGCTAACTCTCGCTGGATTGTTTACCATTCGTGCGTATGCGTCCGAAGACCGAAAGAGGAAGTCTCAATGTTGTTAAAAATGGGCTTCAAAAACTATTATTTTTTGCATTGAAATGAGAATTTTCAACTTTAGAAATGTGTTATTTTTTGTAACGTTTATACATTCAACAAAATTAGAGAAAGCTCCGGAAAAATTGTCATTTTACGATTTTGGAGCAAAATGAGCTGTAGTGCCTCTTTAGTCATGTATTCTCCGAATGTGATAGTGAAAGCCTAATTTCGAAATTATTCATGATCACGTGACGTTGCAAACGGGATTTCAAAAGTAATCTATATATAGATGTGAAAGCGTGCACGGCCTGCATGCTGTTGGCGGTACACATGCAGTGATAAAAAAGTCAGACGGCAAACAGGTAGAGAGAGCCATTTTAAGCAATGGAAGGGGGTTGAGTTTCATGTTTAACATGAAATCATCATTCAGTACGAGTACATTTTGTAAACAAAATCCTCAACTCCCATGGTGTTTTTAACATTTTTTTCGGACGCTTGCGTACATCCACCATAAAAGTCGTTCCTTCATAAATAAGCATTAGGATTTTTTTCTCCTTACATTGAGTAGACCCGCAAGTAATTTGTTGAAATTGTCAAAATATATTATTAGGGCGTCGAGCTTGCTCGAGAGTCTTCTAGAAATCAGACACGATTTTGCCTTTTTTTGTTTTCGGTAATCCCGATCCCGATTTTCTGTTAAGCAAAAGCTGCATGCTTATCATGAAGAAACCCAGGTTAGATAGCATTCATTGGGAGTTGGATCTTGTTCAAATTTGCAATAACTTTCTCTTACGTTAAGTTTTTGAATTGTTAGATTTATTGTTGAAAACAGAGAGTTAATACTAACATTGTTCATTATATATAATCAGAAGTGAACCATTGGCCACGTGACGTTTATAAACTTGTAATCTCACTCTAAGTCAGTTATATTCTATTCAGCATTTTTTGTATGCATTTTTTAAGGTATTGATTATAACCTTTGTAAAGTAACTTGGCTTGAGGGGATACTGTTTAACAAGAGAATATGAACTTGTACGATAAACACAAGCTCTCCTCTTTATTTCTTTTCATGTAAATAAACATATTTTGCTGACATTTTACATATGATTTTAATGCTATATTTAAGTGTCAAAAAATAAAGAAATGCCTCCTGCGGCCTTCTCATCTATGAAACATTTCTGGGGAAGCAGATCCCCTAGCGGTACGCACCTTTCGCGCTCAGATATTTCTCTATTTACTTCTAGGTTTGTTTAGAACCCTGATGTATACTTTATTGCACTCGGCGCCTTTGTGGACATTCAGGCCTTTGATTTTCATAGTTTATCATACTAACAAAATACACGATGTACTCTTTAACATTAAACAAAATGCTGTTTAATATGGCACATATACCTTTAAAACTCCTTAAGAAAAAGAACAATAAAAGTACTGCATCGCCCAAGTACTTGTTTATACTGGGTCCGTGTTTGTTTATACTGGGTCCGTGTTTGCCCAGTTCTCCGAATTGCTTTATTATTATTAGTTATTAAAGTCATGGTTGGTTTTCTTCACCTTTTTACTACATATATTTACTTGTTTAATACAGTTTTCATTCATGGATATAATTCAAAATGGTCAGATGAATATAAATTATACATGTTCTAAATCAATACATAGAGGACAAAGTGCATTACATACTGTGTTTCCCTACTGAATCACTCTACAGGAAACAGGAACTTTAAAATAATTTATCGTTCCCTTACAGAATATTTCAAGAACGAAATGCTACATCTCCCGTGACCTTTGCGACCTGGATCCAGTTCTGTCTTCCAATCTCTGCAATCGTTGTAGCGTTTATATGGATATGGCTACAATTCATTTTCCTTCGATGCAGGTAAGATTTAGAAATACTCTTTAAAACATCATGGTTTATCATAGTTTGTATGGGCATTGATATGAAGTGTGGAGAAAAGCACTAAATAAAACGTTGCATAAAAATGCACGAATTCTCAATAGCAGCCCAGTCCTATATCCGGAAACAAAGACTGGTACAGTAACAGTGAACGAGTAAGTGTAGTTTACGTATGACCTTCAGAACATTGCGCATATCGGCTTTCGTATGACCGAACCATTTTCTGTTTGACCGAAAAAGTACTAAATAATAAATCGACTATTTAGGTTTATTTTTCTCTTCAGAAATATTCCACTAATAAAAGTCAAGGCCGATTTATCTGCAGTAATGAATTGGATTTGCTTTCGGATATCTTCATATTCTTTGGATTTCATTTTGGACCGCTTCTCTTGTTTCGGATTTTCGTTTCTTTCCGGGGATAGCACCCTATACATATCAAAGCTTGTCAAGCAACATCATCAAGCTCAAAACAGCTTAGTATTCTGTTTTGCTTAGTATTCTGTTTTGTGATAATGCATACTGTACTCTTTGTCAAATTTACGCCTGATTTTATTTCTTTGAGCGGGCTCCTATGAGTTGCAACGATTTAGATTAGACCTTTGTCGGACATCAGGTCGGAACTGCCCACGAATGAAATCGGATTGTGTAATTGCTTTTGTGGGGCGTATTAATTTTAATAATAACTTGGTAATATTAATAAATTCAAATGCAAAATTTACCAGGTTTGTTATTATTTAAAGAACTAAAAGAAACACTCCGGAACAAGCACAAAGAGTCAAAGACGTCATCAGAATGGAATATTCAAGACTTGGACCGATCAGGTAAGATGCAGAAAACAAGAATTCCCCAAAACGTGATGTCCACTTGCAGTGTCAACATTTCCGAAACTTATCATCAGTTACTAGAACCTTTTCATTTTTGAATTGATTGATTATTGTTTTTCGCCACACTCAACAATTTTCAGTTATCCGGTGGCGTCCAGTTTTTGTAGGTGGAGGAGAGAACCCAGATACAATGTACCCAAGAAGAGACCACCGACCTTCCGAAAGTAAACTGTCAAACCTTCTCACATATACCGGCGCGAACGAGAATCGAACCCGCTCAGACTTGAGGTGAGAGACCTTGTGATTTTGAGCGCAATGCTCTAACCACTCGGCCACCGAGGCCCCTATTATTAAATTGAAGACGAAACACAAATTATTCTACAAGGACGTTTTTTTTGCCACGTTGATAAAATGTTGGGATTTCCCTTCACGTGATCTTGTTTATTTGACCGATCACTTTGAAATGTTTGGTTTTTTTTGTTTGTTGTTTGTTTTACATCCCGTCGAGAATTTTTCACTCATATTGAGACGTCACCAGCTGTAGGTGAAGTGCCACAAATTTAGACCTATGCTTAGCGCTCAGGGCCGTAGCAGTGAGGTTTCTTCAACGTGCCAACGCCTACCGTGACACCGGACCTCCGTTTTTAATGTCATATCCGAAATCTTCGTGATTCTCACTTCTAAATGCCGAGCGTTTGGCGAAGGAGCAATCACTGCCTATTTTTCGTCTTGGGTTTGACGCGGCCATGGCTTGAGCGGGGCTCGAACTCACGACCTCCCGGTTACTAAGCGAACGCTCTAACCACTGAGCTACCGCGACCGGTGCACTAGAAATTCGGATATCTGCTAATGTAATTGAAGGTTAATACAAAACTACACTCAAAACTCTCTTAAACGAATTAATAGTGACTCACCATATTAATCGTAACAATTAGCACTTAGATCTTGGATGCATACTCATCCTAGGCACTTGATCCCACCTCTGGTACATCCAGAGGTCCGTGTTTGCCCAAGTCTTAATTTTGTATTTCTTAATAGGAATTATAAGATTGATCACTCTTCGTTATTTTCACTTTACATCTTTATCAAATGTTAAATTCCTGCAAGATTGAAATTGGATAAACATACGTGATTGAAGACTTCTACACAAGTTTTTCCACAAACAAACGAGTAACTTACTTTCCCCAGTAAGATTAATTAGTTGTATATTCTTAATATCCAGCTCGAGAATTTTTCACTCATTTAGAGACATTACCATTACCGGTGAAGGGCCGCCAATTTTAGGCCTTTGATTAGCGCTTACGGTCTTTGAACAGGGATCTTTATTGTGTCACACCTGTTGTGACACGGGGCCTTTGTTTTTGTGGTCTCATTTGATTGATTGATTTAGAAGTGATATGACCTTAGAAACGGGGTCCCGTGTCGCGGCATGCGTTGTCACGTTAAAGAACACTCACTGCTAGGGCCCTGAGGGCTAAGCATAGATCTAAATTTGTGGTACGTCACCTAGAATTGGTGACGTCTCAATATGGGTGACAATTTCTCAACGGGACGTAAAACAATCAATCATGTAATCAAAAATCGGGGTAGGGGGGATCAGAAGCGGTAACTGTAAGCATAAATGATTATAATGCAGAAAGTGATATTAAACAAACATTCTGAGAGTATTGCATAAGCTATACATGCACCCTATCGACGCCCCATTAACTGACGGATGTAATATTCGAGAAAATGTACATTTGATGTTGTTTGACCATGAACTGTGACCTAAAACATAGGTACCAAGTCATCATGTTTACCAATTATTCTCAAATTGGAACGATGATGATTTTTGGTCGTCCATCGAAAACTTCTGTTCCTCTTAATTACTTTTGACTAGGTCTTGCACTGTAGCTATAAACAAAACATGGCTGTACATGTATCATTTTTGCAAGCACTAGTAGCCGGTTTCGATGTGTCAAATGATTGTATCAATATAAATCGATTATTAACTATGATGTTCTAATTGGTTACAATGCTTTAGCTATCCTCAAAGTAGAATATTCACTTTGTTCCCCGTGGGGATCCGGGTTGTTAGAATAGATCCTCAGTACCTCTTGCTTGTCGTAAGAGGCGACTAAATGGGGGCGGTCCTTCGGATGAGACCGCAAAAACCGAGGCCCCGTTTCACAGCAGCCCTTCACCGGCAATGTTGACGTCTACATATGAGTGAAAGATTCTCGAGCGGTACGTTAAACAATATTTAATCAATCAACCAATCACTTTGTTCTGTATAAGTGAACATTTTACTTCTCAGGTAGCTAAAGCACTATATTTATTTGTTCCTCAAAAATGTGAATAATTATATCCAACTGTAACCAAGACCTACCTGAAGGTTCCCAATTTGCTTCAGCTTTGCCCAGGGAGCCGTTATTGTTCACTTTGTCTTATTGGCAGTATTATGGATCACAAGGGATTTAGGAGGTGTCGGTGGATGGGGTAACATTTTCCAACCTAAGTAAGTAAACTCAGCAACGTAAATTTTTGATATACATTATTCTATCTACGTTGTATGAGAAGAAACAAATATCAAATGATGAACACCTAACTTGCAGGACGGTGACGGATTCGACGCCATCCATTCTTATTTCAATCAGTCTATTTCTGTTTCCTGCAGTTCTGCCCTGGAGGTTCAGCGGTAAGACAGTGTTTCCCATCAGGCTTCCCCAATTTTTTTTTTCGGAGGAGTTGCGGTTGTGTGTGTGTCTATCTTTTAAACATTTCAGCGGCAATTGATCATTTTCCTTGGGACAGGGACTTTTGGCCCAAGGTCATTTTGGAAAAAGAAATGGCTTTCAGATTGATTGATTGTATACATGCATTGTTTAATGTCCCTCTCGAGAATAACCCCTTTATTTCAACCTCTCAAGTTATTGTCTAATATTTTAAACAAAGGTCACTCATAATAATGTACCGTACACAACGTTGGTTGGCTGTATTTTGTTTAACATCCCTGTCGAAAATCGTCGAGAATTTTTCACTCATATTGAGACGTCACCAGCTGTAGGTGAAGTACCACAAATTTAGACCTATGCTAGCGCTCAGGGCCGTAGCAGTGAGGGTTGTCTAACGTGCCGACGCCTACCGTGACACGGGACCTCCGTTTTTAAGGTCATATCCGAAATCTCCGTGATTCTCACTTCTAAATGCCGAGCGTTTGGCGAAGGAGCAATCACTACCTATTTTTCGTCTTAGGTTTGACGCGGCCATGGCACGAGCGGGGCTCGAACTCACGACCTCCCGGTTACGAAGCGAACGCACTAACCACTGAGCTACTGTGACCGGTGACGTCACCAATGCAGTGAAGGGCTGCCTATGTTTGGCACTTGCGGTCTTTGAACAGGAAGATATCTTAATCGGGCCACACCTGCTGTGTCATGGGGCCTCGGTTTTTGCGGACTCATCCGATTGATTGATTGTATATTGTTGAACGTCACTCTCGAGAATCTTTCACTCGGATCGAGACTTCACCATTGCCGGTAAAGGACTACAAATTCTAGGCCTATGCTCGGCGCTTATGGCCTTTGAGCAGGGGGGAATCTTAATCGTGCCACACTTGCTGTGAAACAGGACCTCGGTTTTTGGGGTATCATCCGAAGGACCGCCTCATTTAGGCGCCTCTTACGACAAGCAAGGGGTGCTGAGGAGCTATTTTAACTCGGATCTCCACAGGACCCTTATATAAGGAAAAGTTCCTTATTAAACATTTTTTGACCGGTAACTGTTGCTCAGAGGTTGAAAGTTCGATTCATAGTCGGGATGTCGTTTGATTCCCTCTCGTTCCCTAGTCTTAGGCGTAAACATAGGTACTGATTAGTGATTGCTCCTTCGCCAAACGTTCGGCATTTAAAAGTGAGAATCTCGGGTCTTTCGGATATTACCTTATAAATGGAGGTCCCATGTCACGGCAGGCTTGGCGCGTTAACTAACCCTCATTGCTACGACTTTAAGCCGAAGCATATGTTTAGATTTGTGGTACTTCGCTTGCAACTGGTGACGGATCAATTTGAGTGAAAAATTCTTGACGGGACATATAACATACAATCACGCCAACCAACAGTTTGTAAACAGGTATTGATGATACACAACTAAGTAATAGGTACATGGCTTTTTGGACAAAAATTTAAAAGGTCGAGATCACTCAACAAATACATTATAAATGAAAAAAAAACAACTCATTTGAACAATATTTCAAGTTATTGATCATTGTGCGAGTCATACGTCTGACAAGGTAGTTCATTGGTTCATGGATTTCGGGAAGAATCCATCAGTTTTACTGATATTCTTGTTGCATTTAACAAAAAAATTCAAATAATATGATATATGAATAAAATTGATAATTAATCTGTTATTTACATGTGCTGTGGAAAGATTAACATGCTAATACATTAAGTAGATCTTCATTTTGTGGGTATTCCTATCCCAGATTTCAAAATTGCAATAAAATAAACAAATCACACAATGATCTACAGGAATCATATGATTGTGTGAAATTACAATTTCAATAAAGTTCAAAATCGTGCTTAACCACACAAAAAATGATACCACAGTATTTTTTCAGAGAGAACAAACGGTAAAACTTTGCCTGCTCTTTTGCCTTGGAAAGCGGCAGAAAAGATGGTTCCTTGGGGAGTGGTACTGTTGCTTGGTGGTGGATTTGCCTTGGCTCATGCTAGCCAGGTATAAATTTGTACAACGCTAATAAATGATGACAAATGGTTGATTTTGCTGTTGCATTCCTTATAATATCGTTAATGACTTTTGTCCAGGCTTCCGGTTTATCGACTTGGCTTGGCTGTGAATTGAAAGTCTTCAAGGATTTTGAACCGTGGGTGATGAATCTTGTTCTGTGCTTCATAGTAGCAGCAGCCACTGAAGTGACCAGCAACACAGCTATTTGTTCTCTAATGATGCCAATCATGAGTGAATTGGTATTTTGTAATTACATTTATTTCTCGTAATGCATGTTCTTCATACATGTTCTTTATCAACCAAAACTGAATTCTTATACAGAAAATCCCTTTATCATGATCTTGCGATACATTTCCTAAATATCATCATTAGTTATGAAAATATTACAATGCAATTTCATTTTCCAGGCTATAACACTTGGTGTAAATCCTCTTTACTTTATGTTCCCAACCGCCATTGCCACCTCGTTTGCATTTATGCTTCCTGTCGCTACTCCTCCGAATGCTGTTGTGTTTTCCTATGGATATGTCAAAGTTGCAGACATGGTAATATTTCTTTTTTCTAAAATGTAGGACAACAGACCAGTAAAGAGTTATATGAATAACAAAAACATATCTACCTTCAGAGAATATTACGTGTGTTTACAATGTACCCCATCCACTTATCTTCATTCAAATCGGATCGGTATCAATTCAAAATATATCAGAGTTCGGTTTGCAAGATTGATTGACTGATTATATATTGTTTGTTTGTTTGTTTTACGTCCCGTCGATAATTTCTCACTCATACTGAGACGTCACCAGCTGTGGGTGAAGTACCACAAATTTAGACCTATGCTTAGCGTTCAGGGCCGTAGCAGTAAGGGTTCTTTAACGTGCCAACGCCTACCGTGACACGGCACCTCCGTTTTTAAGGTCATATCCGAAAGACCCATGATTCTCACTTCTAAATGCTGAGCGTTTGGCGAAGGAGCAATCACTACCTATTTTTCGTTTTGGCCATGGCACGAGCGGGACTCAAACTCACGACCTCCCGGTTACGAAGCGAACGCCCTAACCACTGAGCTATTTACGTCTCGCTGGAGAATTTTTCACTCATATGGAGACGTCACCATTACCGGTGAAGGGTAAACAGGACATAACTCTTTTATATATGCTGGTGACATGTGTGTCGCTGTCAGCACTTTAAACGCAACACAATGCTTTACAGGCAGTCAGTGTAGTTGTTGAAGTACTGGCGTAATATGGCGTCTGTAGCATGTTCTTGTGAGACATGTATGTTTTCAGACCGAGATACGGTGCTGGTTTCATCTTCCTGTGTTGTATATATTTATATTTCTATATTTAAAAAAAAACCATCATATAAGATTTCATAATGAGTTACTACGTATAGTGTAATACATTATGTACGTGAAACCGTTACATTACATTACAGAAGTATTTAAAAACGCTCTTCAAGAATTTATTCTTACAATTATAACTACTTATGGTGTTTAAAACATTGTTTCATGGTCTCAAACCATAAACTGTTCGTTCCCGCCTGATCAGTAGGAACTCGTTCGTCAGTCTATCATGGTAGGTCAACATGGCGCTTGGTCGAGGTGAAAGGAAACTTGTTCAAGGGTGGAAAGTTTCATGGTTCAAATCCGTAAATATTTACAGACAAATTACTAATACACCACGACACAACAGAGCTTTTTTTTTTATTTTGGAGTGAAGGGGATATTTACTTCCAACAAGATAGTGAACAGAAACTTACTAAAGAAAAAAATACGTGGAAATGGATTGTAACTTAAAGAATGTTTTGTTTATTGTAAATAGATTAAAGTTTAGTTGTGTCACAAAAATCCATGTAAATCAAGTTAACAAACCATGTAACATTGTAATGAAACGTTATTATTTCAAGAATATGCACCGGACATTCAAAATTAACACATTTATTAAATAAAGAACTTTAACCTGAATGTATATCTTGTGACTATCCATTAACTATACATCACATTCCTTTAGAATGCAGTGGTTTTACGCCCATACGAAATAGACTGTAACAATGCTTAATGCAAGAACTTTCCACAAATATTGACAGTCATATTCTTCAATATTTACAAGAATGCGATTTTTACAAACAACTTTTAATACTTTTATAATATAATCGTTTATATACACAAAATCATACGTTTTGTCGTACCTGTTTACGTGTCCGTGTCCGTCTGATTAGACGTTAAAGGGTATCCTGTGTCAAGGATAACAACTCCCTTGGCAAGCAAAAGTTTCCCTGTATTTCGAAAAAGGAGTAAGCTCATTAGGGTCCGTTAAGGAATTCAACTTTTACAACCAACATATTTCAGTTAATAACTGGTACTCCCAAGTACTTTAGTGTATTCTGTTTAGTAGTTGATTGATTGATTGTTGCTTTTCGCCACACTCAACAATTTTTCAGTTATCTGGTGGCGTCCAGTTATTATTGGTGGAGGAGAGAACCAAGATACAATGTACCCGGGAAGAGACCACCGACCTTCCGAAAGTAAACTGGCAAACTTTCTCACATATATCGGTGCGAGCGAGATTCGAACCCGCGCCGACTAGAGGTGAGAGGCTTTGTGATTTTGAGCGCGATGCTCTAACCACTCGGTCACGGAGTTTAGTAGTATCCGTCAAGAATTCTAAATATGATACTAAACACGCATTCCGTTTCTACTTTTACATGTACACATATATTTCTAAATGTAATACTGCTCACAATGTACATATGATTTTTGTTTGCGCACTGACGTAAAATTTACGATCACTTCATGAGAAATGTACATTCATTACTTGTACAAAAATGTAGTATGCTTTCTTAGACTGAATATTTTCAGAACTGTCGAACATGCAGTTCCTATTATTAATTCATTGAATAAATATAAGTATCATTTTTCTTACCTGATTATGAAATATTCCAAAGGAAAAAATCTGATATGTTCCGATAAATAGATCATTTTGCGTTTAGCTACGCTCACCGTTCACTATGCGTTCGTTCACCGTTTTCTCACCGTGCGTTCACCGTTTTCTCACCGTGCGTTCACCGTTGAAGTGAGTATAACGTGTCAGGGACTGTAAATGACCGTGTGACACCGATTTACGGCATCATCAATACGTACGTGCTATGATTTAACAGTATTTTTACAAGGTGGACAAACTTTGTCGAAATTCGGACCATACAACATTGATAATTAAAAAAATACTGAAAAATTATATATCATTTTATATTGCATTTTACAGGCTATGACAGGGTTTTTCATAAACATTTTTGCCGTGTTTGTGCTGGTTATGGGGACGGAAACTTGGGGAGAAGCAATATTTGGTTTTCATACACTGCCAGGTGTCTTTCACACTGCAAACATTACCACTTCCAGTTCCTCTCTAAAGTGCTGATGCTGATACCTTCTCTCCTGTAATGGTCAACATCACAATGTGACTCATAAAAAGTGAATGAAAGACCTGAAAATCAATATACATGTATGAATATATAGTTTTTTGTAATATTTGCTGCATCTGTATGATCGTTATCTTGTTTTTCTCCATATATAGTATAGGAATGTTGTTTAATCATTATTCTATGAACTTATGAATGAGTTTATAGCAGTAAAATATATCATGCATATAAAAAGGTTGTTGTAATGTTTATAGTAATAATTTAATTTGCATCTTTGTATGAAAATGTTTACCTAAATTAACTTACCTATCCACAAATATTAAAGTTGTTCATCGAAAAACAAACGTTGTGGGTTTTTTTTAGATTTGATGTCGGTTACTTCTACTCTCACACATCAATGAATCATATGACTTAGAGGGGCAACAAGCTTTGTTTGATTCCATGTAGACAACATTCAGATTTTTTATGCTTCCCGAATATTTTTCGGGAGAATATAAGATAATTTAAACAATATCTTAATATGATAAATCATAAAAGGATCGAACAGTTTGCATTGCCTATATAAGTCCTCTCCGATCATAGTATAGTTGCTGTCGTGTCCGCCCGCCCGTCCAAGCTCACATTTGCTTAACCTTTCATCAGAAATCGATCATGATCTCAAATATTCCTTGGGGAAAGGGACTTTTGGTCAAAGTAATTTTGAAAAGGTCATGATCGCTCAGAACACATTCCTTTTTATAACGAACGTTATTATTTCAAGAGTTTTTGAATATGTCACGATAAGTACAAAGCCAGCTGATATGAGGAAACAATTCCTTATTTCATCATTTTTTGAACAAACATTAATCATATACTAACGGGAAAAAAAGAAACTGTGCATTGGTAGATTTAGCATAAAACTCAGTGCTTATTGATGGCATTATAAGCGGTTAATAAGTTATACAGATAGTGATATTAATGACAATAGGCTTGAACTCGACTCTAATGCACAGGCTTTTCAAGGTCGGCAACCACGTGTTGTTTTTTGACGTAATCGTATTCGCATGGTATCTTGGGCAATAGTTTTGTGTCAAAGAGTGCGAGCCATTTTTAAAGACTGGGTTTGTTTCGAAAATAACTTTCGTATTATAAAACTCTGTAACTGTGCTATGCCAAGACTAAATGAACATCAACGTCTTCGTGCTGTTGGAATGTTGCAGGCTGGGATGGCCCAAAACGTTGTCGACAATTTGGTGTTCACAGAAACACTATCCGGTCATGATGGAGACGTCTCCAACAATTCATCAACAGTTTAGATCGACCACATTCAGGACGTCCCCGTGTGACGTTGGTTCGCCAGTATAACCATATCAGACTCGTGGATCGACGACTGGATCTACGAAAATCGTTTTCAGACAGCAAGTTTGATTGCTCGTAGCATCCCCAGTCTTAGACGCATAAGTGCAATAACTGTACGTAATCGCTTGTGTGAGCATACCATCAGACCCAGATGTCCTGCTTTACGCCCAATACTGCTTCAACGTCATCGAACTGCACGATTAGCGTGGTGTCGGAGGCATACGAGGTACCGAGTGCAAGACTATGCCAATGTTTTGTTCACTCATGGATCAAGATTTCATTTAAACAGCCGTGACGGTCGCCGGAAATAACCACAACATACTACACCGCACAGAACATAATAAAACTGATATGAAATTACTTCAGCAGCTAAATTCTGTGTAAATGCACAGGGGCTTGTCTTCCGGATTGTGGAAAATAAAAATAAAAACCTCCTTTGCAGTCGTTTTGATAACAATGCCAACACGTTTTGGTAATTCATATACCGTTTAAAATAACACCCCCTGCAGGTAGTAGCGTATCGATACAAGGGATGAAACTCGCCATGTTGAATAAAATACCCCTAGCCAGTTCATCACCCATTCTGTACTCTAACGATTTGTTAGATTATCGTGGCACGATTCGCTGCAGCGATGATTTTCGTAACAAATTATGTACTTCTCGCCAGTTGACACACGTTCTATCAAAGAAAAAGACACAAAATCTCTTCGATTTTAAGGGCCATCTTGTTAAATCGTTCTGAAAAGAACGGGAGTTTACAATATGATGCTTTGCTATAGAGAATATGCCAAAAATCGAAATATTGAAATATGTACATTTTAATGTCTTCGACTTTCTTAGTAAAAATGGGTTACATTGCAATTAAAAAGGTAGTAACCAGAAAATTTTAATCTTCAGTTGCTTGTGTATATTATTAGTGTGTGTGTGTGTGTGTGTGATGGAAATGTTTACGCATTGAAACTATTGCATGAATCATGAATAGAATAATGTCTTGATATATTTATTACCAATTTTTGTCCTTCTTGATGAGTAGGCAATAACGTTGATAGCCCGATATATACATTTAAACACAGACTTTGTGATATTTAGTTTAGCTTTAAGGGTAACGATTTTTTTTAGCTCACCTGAGTCGAAGGCTTAAGTGAGTTTTTCTGATCAAAACTTTCCGTTGTCCATCGTCATCGGCGTCGTAGGCGTAAACTTTTCACATTTTCATTTTCTCCTGAACCACTGGTCAATTTTAATCAAACTTGACAAAGGGCATCTTGAGTGAAGGGGATTCAAATTTATTTGACCTTAAAAACGGAGGTCCCGTGTCACAGTAGGCGTGGGCACGTTAAAGAACGTTAACTGCTACGGCCCTGAGCGCTAAACATAGGTCTAAATTTGTGGTACTTCACTTACAGCTGATGACGTCTCAATACGAGTGAAAAATTCTCAACGGGACGTAAAACAAACAATTAATCAATCTCCAGAACCACATGGCCAATTCCAATCAAAATTGATACAAATTATCCACGAGGTGAAGGGAATCCAAGCATGTTAAACAAAGGGCCATGCCTTCTTCAAATGGGAGATAATCACAAAATGCAAAAATAGGATGGGGTCATTTAAAAATCTTGTTCTCATGAACCACTGGCCAGAAAAGTTGCAATTTACATTGGAGGTGCCTGACATAGTGCAGATTCAAGTTTATGTTTTAATCATGACCCCCAGGGGTAGGGTGGGGCCACAATTGGGATCAAAGTTTTATTTGCGGAAATATAGGGAAAGCTCTTTAAGAGTCTTCATCTCAAGAAGCACAAAGTCAGAAAATTTCAAATATACATGACAGCTTACTAATTTGGCGCAGATTCAAATTAGTGAAAATCGTGGTCCCCAGAGGTAAGGTGGAGCCACATTAGAGGATCAATTTTTTACATGCGAATATACATGTATAAAGAAAATCTTTAATATGGGCCAAGGGGATTCAGTGAGCGATGTGGTCCATGGGCCTCTTGTTATAAAGTTTGTTATCCGAATTTATTTATTAACGTAATTGTAATTATTTAGTATTTTTTCATATTTCGAAATAATCACCATATTTAAACATTTGATGGCGTTCCCATTTAGATTATTTTTGGAACTACCATACAGTTTACGTTACCTTGTAAAGAAATTTTAAAAGGCGTGAATCTGCAAAGAATGAACTTTTATGCTAATCCCCATTTAGCCCTATCGCGGAGAAGGCGATTTTGTGATTTCCGTTCTTTACAAACAGATTTGACGAGATGGAAATCGAAGACACCGTATGATTTCCTTTGCTAGAACGACCGGCGTGAAGTGCATCTGGTTATCTTTTAGGACACTCATCGTTGCAGTGAATCATACAACGATAATCCAAGTGATAAATTCGTAGTTTAGAGTACAGAAACGGGTGCTGAACTGAGTAGGGGTATTTGTACCTAGATGACGATTTTCGTCTCTTGTATTGATATGATACTACTATACCTGCAAGGGATGTTTTTTAAATGGATATATAAATTACAAAAACTTGACGGCATCGTTATCAAAACGACGCCAAAGGGTTTTTTTTTAAAGGGATTCATATCTTTTATTCACCCTTCCCCCTCCATAGTTCGGAAGACAAGCCCCTATGTGTAAATGAGGTTTAATGGGAACTCGACAATAGATTTTCTTATTTATAAGTAATCTCAATGAAAAGGCCCAGATATCTAACAGTATTCAATCTCGTAATTCCTATAGAAAATACAAATCAGAGAGATGAGCAAACACAGATCCCAGGTCATACTAGAGGTGGGATCAGGTGTCTAGGAGGAGTAAACATCTCCTGTCGACCGGTCACACCCGCCGGGATGTAATTTAATATATTTATTTAATATTTTTCATTGATTCTGGTTTACGTCCTGTCAAAAAATTTTCATTCATGTAGACACTAACACGGAAGAGTACTTGTATGTATAAACATGCATTTCATTGAAGGGTGTATGAGTACAGACATCCTTTTACATGCAACATTTATGATTCATTGAAAATGTTTCTATTCTATTCACAATGACGTTGATTTTATTAAATTAATTTTAAACGATACTGTTGAAACCTCTGTAACAGCAACATATTTGTCTAGCCTACTTCGGTTTAAGAATTTGTTATATATAGGAGATATTATCGTGTTTCAAATCACCTGAGAGACATTAACACCATATGCAGATGAATTATATAAGGGTGTACCAATTGTTAGGAACAGATCGCGGTAGATCTGAGGTAGAGCGTTTTAATTTTAAATCTTTTATTTACCGTGAGGAATGGTGGTGTAAAGTTTTGATTTTGTAAAAAAAAGTTTTCGATTTCAAATTTACTAATTTATTAATTTTCTTTAGAAACCACATTGGTTTACACCACCTCTCGCATAGATTGTGACGCAATACGCCTGGAATTTGTCCTTGATTGTTATGTCATGTTTCATACCAATAGTTTGAATATGGATTACTCCGTTTACCTGATCATGATATAGGGATCACTGTGCTTGTGACCTATCAACAGGGATGCTGGTTCCTCTTAGGCACTTGATCCCACCTCTAGGGATCCGTGTTTGCTCTTCTATCAATTTGTCTTTTATAGAATTAATTATCTAAATTTATAAGATTGTTTATTATTTTCACTTGTTCATATTACAGTCCATGTGACCTAGAACCAGTAAATATTCCTCATGTAACATTAAATATAACTTGGTTTTATTAAAACAAATGCATACCCAGCTCCCTAAATTGAAAGTACTTCAAATTACACCCCCTCCTCTTAATGTACTGCATGGTTTGGAGGAGAAATCATGAGCAGAAACATTGAAATTATGAACTGCATTTTGTGCATTTAGGAAAACGATGGAGAAAATATTTAACATTGGTGTGACCAATGTCATTGTGATATATGCTACAAAAATAATTACTTACGCTGAAGTTCCAGTAGGAAAATGAATATATCCCTGTACATTGATTGTTTGTTTTACGTCCCGTTGAGAATGGCCCACTCATACTGAGACGTCACCAGTTATAGGCGAAGTACCACAAATTTAGACCTATGCTTAGCGCTCATAGTGAACCTCGCTTCTAAATGACGAGCGTTTGGCGAAGGACCAATCACTACCTATTTTTACATCTTAGGTTTGACGCGGCCATGGCACGAGCGGGGCTCGAACCACTGACCTACCGCGACCGGTTGTACATGATATACAAGATGTGTTTGTGAATCACTGATGTTTCAAATACAGAACTGTAGGATTGTAAAGGTCACCAGGTCAACGATTTTGGTGTAAAAAGAAAGGTTTCACCACAAGAAATACACATGCCCAAATATGAAGGTTTACCTCTCATGTTATAAAAGATATGAACAAGGGGTTGAAGTTTTTTAAAACGAAAATAGTTTCCAAACTAGCTCAAAGTCAACAAATATCGTTGGAAAGGTCTCACTAAAAATAGACATGCTAAATATAGAAGCAGTGCTCCTTATGTTTTAAAAATATGGCTTATGTTCATTATTTTAAAGTCAAAGGTCAATGTAAAGGCCATCGGGTCAAAGATCCTGGTGTCAATGGAAAGGCCTTGCCATAAGGAATACAGATACACAATATGAAGTCTTTTATGGTGTAAAATATATGATCAAGGTTAAATTCTTTGCCACAGACAGACAGCCCCAAAAGTATATGCCCAGAATCTTCGATTCCGGGGCATAAAAGCTGGAAAAAACACTCTTCTTTGATCAACTGTAAATTGTAGGAAAATATTAGATCTATGGGTCAGTTGGTTGTATATCATTTAACCGTAGTTTAACGTCCCTCTCGAGAATTTTTCATTTGTATGATGAAGGGCTGCAAAATTTAAACCTATGCTCGGCACTTGCGGTCTTTGGGCAGGGAGGGATCTATATTGAGCACATCTGCTGTGACACGGGGCCTGTTTTTGCGGTCTCATCCGAAGGATTGTCCCATTTAGTCGCCTCTTACGACATGCAATGGGCACTGAGGACTTATTTTAACCCGGATCCCCACGGGATAGATCCCTGGATCAGAACTATTTAGTATCATTAAATGATAACGAAGTATTGTACAAAATTTCGATAGCCGATAAGCCATGTAGGACAAGTGTTCACAAACAATTTTATATCCGTTTAATAAAAAGTAATGATAAAATTACTGATACGTGTGATGCTTGGCTTACCGGTAATTAAATTCTTGTGATCTTTTCATGTATTTGGAGATTATTCCTACCTACTGTATACATCACATTCTTTAAAATATAGTGACTTTTCGAACATACGAAATAGACGTTTTAATAATATGCAATCAGTGCAAGAAACTTTTACAAGTATTGACAATTAAATTGTACATTTTTTACAAGAATACTATTTTTACAGAAAAATCTGAATACAACTGCTTACTTGTTTACATAATTTTAACTTTTATATCCGTCTGACGTAAAAGGGTGCCCTGTGTCAAGGATCGCAACCCCCTTGTTACGCAAAAGATGGTCTGTCTCCCTGATTTTCAAGAATAAAAACCGGTCGCGGTAGCTCAGTGGTTAGAGTGTTCGCTTCGTAACCGGGAGGTCGTGAGTTCGAGCCCCGCTCGTGCCATGGCCGCGTCAAACCTAAGACGAGAAATAGGTAGTGATTGCTCCTTCGCCAAACGCTCGGCATTTAGAAGTAAGAATCATGGTTCTTTCGGATATGATCTTAAAAACGGAGGTCCCGTGTCACGGTAGGGTTTGCACGTTAAAGAACCCTCCCTGCTACGGCCCTGAGCGTTAAGCATAGGTCTAAATTTGTGGTACTTCACCTACAGCTAGTGACGTCTCAATATGAGTGAAAAATTCTCGACGGGACGTAAAACAAACAAACAAACAAGAATAAAAAGATCCGTCAGGGAAACTCTAAAATTCAATACGGATGTATCTCATTTCGTCAACCGTCGTAAAATGGCTGAAATATTGTCAAAACGGCGTAAACCATAAACTATCAATCATAATCATATTCCCACCTAGCCAACACCATTTCACATACTGACAGCTAAATGATAAATCACCACTATACAGGACAGTGCTGACTGTAAAATACATCTATTTCTAGTGAAATTTGTATTCGGTAGATGTTTTATGGCACTACTTTTGAAAAGGATTTTTAAAACCATTTAATGAAATGAACATCAGTTCACTTCAAGTAAACTGTTGTGTGTATTAATCTTTTTTACACAAAAAAAGTGACCTAAAGTGAGAGTAACCTGCTTGTTCAGCCGTGAATGCATATCGGCATTGTTCATCCTTATTACTCGAAGAGTAAATTTGCTTTAACTGTCGTCAATGTTATCATTCTTGTGTTTAGGATAGCTTATTCTTGACGTTGTAGTCTAGTAGAATGGGGCCTTCTTATGTCCGCATTTCTCAATGACAAGTCTGCTGTCTCTCTTGATCAATGAAGACTTTTCGGTGATAAAATCCTCGTCATGTGACCTGTATTTGGGTCAAACGTACGTTTACGGTTCTGAAGATGTGTTGTTCATGCATGTTTTTATCATTATAAAAAATTGAATTCTTTATTAGATTCGGTAAGTAAACTTTAGATACCATGGGATCAAGAGCGCAGGCATCTAAAAGACTACTGCTGACCATAAGAAATATAGTGATCGTCATTTTAACTCCGATTGTGTTGTTGCCGCTTATTCTTCTTGTTGATGGAAACGTAAGTATCAATATTGTCACTTCCGTTTTCATACTCTTTGTACAAATACAAGGTATTTCTTTACAACAAAAATAATAAGAGTATGAATTATTGGTATTAACTTCAAACACCATAAGATTTTGCATTTTGAAATTTTACTTTCAGAATGTTAAATACAGTTTATAATTTACCACTTATACTTGTTGAAAAAAAAATATTAAAACACAAACACATATCACTTTATAATCATCATTACTAGCATTCTCAGACAAAGAAATATGTCCCCTCGCCTGATTAACCTCGCCTCGTTTTAATCTACGCGTGCTTTGTAAATGGTTTATTGGGAAAAACTAGATTACGTCCTCATGAGTTCCAGAAATGAAAAATTTACCTGATTAATTAATGCATGCAAACCTGGACGTTCAGAAATGTCTTATTTAACATCAAACTGAACCAGTCATTTGAGACTAAGTAATGTAATGCGGTAATGTAGCACGTGTATGAAGTCATAGGGCATCAAAAATACGATATTTTACATATTCTCTCTATCTCTCTTTGATTTCACATTCCACTTTCGTTACGTTGCATAATGTCGCCGCAAGAACTTGTACATAATCTTATTTTGCATTAAGTTACGTTGCCGAAACAGGAATTCTTGTTTGTTTTGTACTTGAACGTGTATGTGCGTTACCAGACATGTATAATGCACAGAACGATTGATAAGACTGTCTGACATGTAAATTGAAGTGCTATTTTGATAAGATGGTAGTACATATGCAGAATATGTTGATGACTAAGTAATGATTTTTTATTTGTCTTTATTTTAGATGGGGGGAGTTGTAAGTGCTATTGTCAATAATATCGAATCATTTAAATATGTGGGGACCAATTTTAGTTTGTCAAGATATTACAGCTTCGTTGGGTTGAAATCTCGTGGATATGGTTTATGTTCTGTACAATAAAACGGTGTACCAGTTATGTATTTCCTTGATTGTATGACATTCCTGGGATGGGGAACTGAGCCTTGTGAAATCTAATGATTCCACAATAGTTGATAAAGGTAAATATATCTTGGGATAGTTTTTGGTTTGTACAATCAGATATCATCCTCGACCAGAACAGTTCCTTTATACTTTTAAGTACATTTCCTGGAATACACCCATTGTGTTGTACAGTTGACCATATATAACATCCCAAACGCCACAATTTATACCGCCGGAGCAAAGGTTATTCAACTTGCCTAGCCTTCGACTACATTGAAATTAGTAATGACAAACATGTCACTATATTCGCAGACTCCCTATCTTGTCTACAGTCAATAAGCAACTTGAGTATTAATGATTCATAAATATTAGATCTTTCAAACCAGCACTATCTCCTAACTAAACAAGGTGAAATAGCTTAGTGCTGCTGGATTCCAAGTCATAGTAGTATCCATGGCAACACCAAAGCAGATAAAGCTGCAAAAATCCACTTCAATAAATTAAAATTCTATACACAGGCCTAAAATATTCCATAAACCTAAATGTAAATTTTCTTTGACAAATTTATTTGGATTTTTGTGACACAAGAAAACTTTATTCAAAACCAGGTAAACAAATCGTATAATGTCGTACTAAGACGTCAGGAATACGTATCTTTCATTAAAAAATGACACATTTTTATTTATCAAACAGAGAACTTCAACCTCAATATATATATATCGTATGACTGACCGTTAACTATACATCACATTATTTTACCTTGTAGTGATTTTTCGCCCATATAAAATAGAACTTTTAATAATGTGCAATCAATGCAATAACTTTTTACAAATATTATTATACAATATTTACAAGAATGCGATATTTATAGAGAAATCTGAATACTTTTATATACGCTGCTTATATACACGAAATGAGACTGTTGTTACCTGTTTAAATTTTCTTAACTTCTTGTCTGACGGAAGTGATGTTAAAGGTTGTTCCTTGTCAAGAACTCCCTTGGCATGCAAAAGATCGTTTCCCTGATTTTCAAAAAAATAGGTTCACTGGGGGCCGTCAGGGTAACTGCAAAACTCACTACCGGAAACATTTCAGTTAGATGTAAAGTGGCTGAAACATTACCAAAACTGCGTAACAATAAATCTCTTGCTATTGACATTTTTCTGATAATGGTATGATTAAGGTATGCATACCGCTTAAAAACGTTTTGAACTGAACATTTTCAAATTTTATTTTCCCATTTTTAAATGTTTACAATGCTACAATCACATTTAGACTGCTTAATGGATTGATTGATTGGGGTTTTACGCCGACTTGGCAATATTTCAGCCATTTTACGGCGGTTAAACAACTGAAATATGGTTGGTGTTGAACGTTGAAGTTTCCCTGACGGCCCCCAGTGAGCCTACTCTTTTTTGAAAATCAAGGAAACGATCTTTTACGTGCCAGGGGGGTTGTAATCCTTGACACGGGGCACCCTTTAACGTCCCATCCGACGGACATAAAAGTTAAAAATACGTAAACAGGTAAAAATACATATCATTCTGTGTATACGAATAGGTTATTATAAAGTATCAAGTTTTTCTATGAAAGTCGCATTCTTGTAAATATTTTATGATAAGATGATAGTCAATATATGTAAAAAGTTCATGCATTGACTGCACATCATTAAAAAGTCTATTTCGTGTAGGCGTAAAATCACTACATTCCAAGAGAATGTGTTCTATAGTTACTGGACAGGCACAAGATATACATTGACTGCTTAGTGGAAAATATCATGCTTAAAACAGAATGAGATGTGACAAACACTAGAAACTGTTTAACTGTGTTCAGAATTAACTCGTAAACTGAAAAAATCTGCTTTAAACGAAACGTCAACTAGTATATTTAACCTATGTAAACAAAACATGGTACGAGTCTTGCTTCCATAACAAAGAATTTGTAAGTGCTCTCTCTCATTAGTAACTCGACAACCAACATTCAAATATTTGCTGACCATTAGAAATACTTTAGTTGGAAAAATAATATTTGAAATTCGTGACCATGTTCCTTAAGTTGTGAAATTCATATAGAATGCACATTGATTGGTTTGTTTAGTATCATATCCATCCATCCAGTCTTCACGCGATTAATGATAAAATTAATACAGTAAAATACCTGTATCTCGAATATGGTTTATCTCGAATACCCTACCGGTCGCGGTAGCTCAGTGGTTAGAGCGTTCGCTTCGTAACCGGGAGGTCGTGAGTTCGAGCCCCGCTCGTGCCATGGCCGCGTCAAACCTAAGACGAAAAATAGGTAGTGATTGCTCCTTTGCAAAACGCTCGGCATTTAGAGGTGAGAATCACGGGTCTTTTGGATATGACCTTAAAAACGGAGGTCACGGTAGGCGTTGGCACGTTAAAGAACCCTCACTGCTAAGGCCCTGGGGGCTAAGCATAGGTCTAAATTTGTGGTACTTCACCTACAGCTGGTGACGTCTCAATATGAGTGAAAAATTCTCGACGGGACGTAAAACAAACAAAACAATCAAACAAATAAGAAATAGTCCTACAATTGAAGGCCCTATGTATTTTTGCAAATCCCGATGCCAATTTGCACTCTATTTAAACTCATATGGTACACAGGATTACTGGATTAAATATATAAGAAAGTAAAAAACAAATCAGGGAGCCCTCACATTGAACGTAATTTTCCAAGTAAATGGGCTAAGCGGTCACCGGTAGATCGGGGATGTAACTTAATCTGTCATTACCTGATTCTCACAATCTATTTACCTTGTTTGTTTTTTATTTATAGTCGCCTGAGCAATTTTTCAGCTATCCGGCGACTGTCACTATTACCGGTGACGGGGCTGCAAATTTAGACCTATGCTTAGCACTAATGGCTTTTAGCAGTGAGGGTTCTTTTACGTGCCACACCTGCTGCGACACGGGACCTCCGTTTATAAGGTCCCATCCGAAAGACCCGTGACTCTCACTTCGTAATGCCGAGCTCTTGGCGAAGGAGCAATCACTACCTATTTTAACGTCTTAGGTTTGACGCGGCCGGCCCGAGCGGGGCTCGAACTCACGACCTTCCGTTCACGAGGCGAGAGCTCTACCACTGAGCCACCGTGATCGGTCTCTTTACCTTGACGTACCTTTTCTCTACTCAAAATATATAATATACAACTGATTATACAAATATTATTAGTTATAACTATGTTGCAGGAAACGAAATGTGCCTATTGTATTATCATTGTGGCGGTGTTCTGGATAACAGAGGCTCTACCAATAGCCGTGACGTCATTACTACCAATTATATTGTTCCCTATGGTCGGACTCTTGTACGCAAAACAGGTGTCGGAAAAATATATCAACGTATGTATCACACAAAGGAAATCTACGCTACATTAAAAAAAATATTATGTAATGGTTTATGATACATCATACCGCTTTTTCTTAATTTTAATTCATCTATTAAGTAAAATAAATTGCACAGTTTTATTGCCATTACTTCCAATTCCTTCATAGGACACGTCTGCACTTTTTCTCGGAGGTCTGATCGTGGCAGCAGCCATCGAGTACTGGAACATCCACAAACGTCTTGCCCTCAGAGTCCTCATGCTTGTTGGGTCCGAACCAAGATGGCAAGTAAAACGCATTACTTTACAACACTTAAGATATCCATGCTGTACTATATTTTTACAGACAGTTCTTCCACCAATCATTATAATAGATAAGGAGAGATTTATAAAATGGGGTTAGGTACTAATTTTGTTTATGCACGGGATATCTTCACACACAGTGTAAAATGATCCGTGTTACACCATGCATATGTGACACGGTGTATATGTATTTCGAATACTCAATAAATCCACCTTATCTAATTCGTAATACTCTCTATGTCACACAGTGTCTATATGAGATCGTATAGAAATGTTCCAATTTTAAAGCATATGAAGGTGTGGTTTATGATATTGAAACCTGAATTTTATGTTAAATGATGTAAATAAACCAGTCGGCTTTATTCTTGAATCCAAGATTTTCGATGAAGTAATAGTGGTTGTTATAAAGCTTAAAATCAGAGAAGCCGCAGGGCTTGATCTTTGTGTAAGTTAACATTTTTCATCGACTTTCTCTATGTAGAAAGTCCCCCCCCCCCCCTCCCAAGAAAAATTATTAACTTTGAACTGACAGTAAACGATATATGCAGCTACAAAACCTTTTCATATCTTTCAACAAAATTATACATTTTCTATTTTTCGGAAATCCATATCATGAATTACTTTCTTTTTCAACAAGGCAGTTTTGACTAATGGGAGTAATGTGTTCAATTTTGTGTACAAATAATGAAGAACGGAGACACGAGTTTTTATAAACGTTAGTCAGTCAAATGTTATGGAGATTAAACTTAATTGAACAAGTCTTTTATTACATATGAAGTCCACGTGTTTCAGTTGTCAACCAGCCGCTTGACAATTCGGTCACGGCCTCACAGCGAGCCGATTTAACACCTTTTATGCATGGAAATATAATGCAACATTGTGGTACATTGACCATACAATCATCAGTGCATTTTTGTTTTCGATTAAAAACAAACAAACAAAACTACTTGCAAAGCTATCAAATATTAAACAATGAATCTCTCTCTCTCTCTCTCTCTCTCTCTCTCTCTCTCTCTCTCTCTCTCTCTCTCTCTCTCTCTCTGTGTGTGTGTTACCCTCATTATTTTAAGGCATTTAACTTAAATGATTCTATATAGAAATTACAAAATGTGTTTATAATCGGTAGAGTATTATATGGATGGAAGCAAATGAAATGCAAACTATTAATTATTTTCGCTCACGCCGATATATGTGAGAAAGTTAGCTCCTCCCGGGTACATTGTATCTGGGTTCTCTCCTCCACCTATAAAAAGGTCGACGCCACCAGATAACTGTTTGCGGAAAACAACAAATAATTAATCAAACATTAAATTATTTTTGTCTTCATAAGAATCTTCCATTAACTAGTTGCATTTGACCGAGTTTTACATCCTACCTTATTGATTGCAGGCACGTAGAATCGACTAGGGGTTTGTCTCTATTTTTTTATGGGAGCATTATGCAAATATCTAAAAAAAATATTAGACACTCCCACCCACCTATTTTGATATTAGCAGTGATTGAGTGAAAGAATAATGTACATGTACTACGACTACAAGCTTAAGAGTTACAAATTCAATCCATGTAGCGACCCACTAACTTTATGATTTGAAATACTGAAGTCGGGAGAAGGATTTAAACAGTTTTAGTTGAAGACACATCCCTCTTTACACACACACACACACACTATCTTGGGCCTTTTAGTTCAGACAAAAGCACCATATTTTGTTTTATTTTTACTTTTCCTTGTCAGGAATTTTACACAAGTCAACATGCAACATGCCTGCTCACATACTTTGAAAAATATAAATAATGCTAGCATGGAGCTCTATAAAGTTCAATCTGCAGTTTGGTCATGTTTCGTCATTCAATAGCTTTCTTTAAAGAAAAAAAATGTCTGTATAATGCAATGGTATATATATATATATATAATTGAACAAGTCTTTTATTACATATGAAGTCCACGTGTTTCAGTTGTCAACCAGCTGCTTGACAATTCGGTCACGGCCTTACGTGAAGCCGATTTAACACCTTTTATGCATGGAAATATAATGCAACATTGTGGGACATAGACCATACAATCATCAGTGCATATATATATATATTAGCGGAATAAAGAAACTGCTTAGCTATCATGGTGAAAGTTGTTACTGTGATTTTAAGGTTGTTCAACTTAACCAGTTTTGTTGCAATATATGCTATTGAAATGTTTGTTTGGCATATTCAGCTTTTTATGAAATGTTGAATCTAGAGTTGTTTACCTTTAACCGAGATGTCTACAGTGACGCAATGCCAGGCATATAACCAGTCTAGTTTCATTAATGACAACTATTTCCCAGTGGTTTTCAGATAAATTTGGCGAGTTATCTGTAATTATGATGTGGTTCAAAAAAAAAAAAAAAAATAATAAAATCCAAATTCTCATATTTTCAAAAGCGATATTTTCCAGGTTGATGTTAGGGATGATGTTACCCACTTGGTTTCTGTCTATGTGGATCAGTAACACAGCCACCACGGCTATGATGATTCCTATCGCTAATGCTGTCCTGTCGCAGCTCAAGGAAACACAGGAGACAACGACAGATGATGTTACAGGTTTCATTTCTTTAAATTGCTGTTTCAACCTGACCTCTCTCTCTCTCTCTCGCTCTCTCTCTCTCTCTGTCTTTACTTTTATCCGTAATCTCAGACACAAGCCAAGGCCATCTGAGACATTAAGGGTCTGTTTGATTATCATAGAAAATTACTTAGAATATATAGATTTTCGGTACGCATGCATATAAGTTTGTGTAGTTTTCACTCATATGGCCGCGTCAAACCTAAGACGAAATATAGGTAGTGATTGCTCCTTCGCTAAAACGCTCGGCATTTAGAAGTGAGAATCACGGGTCTTTCGGATATGACCTTAAAAACGGAGGTCCCGTGTCACGGTAGGCGTTGGCACGTTAAAGACCCTCACTGATACGGCCCTGAGCGCTAAGCATTGGTCTAAATTTATGGTCCTTCGCCTACAGCTGGTGACGTCTCAATATGAGTGAACCGGTCGCGGTAGCTCAGTGGTTAGAGCGTTCGCTTTGTAACCGGGAGGGCGTGAGTTCGAGCCCCGCTTGTGCCATGGCCGCGTCAAACCTACAGCTGGTGACGTCTCAATATGAGTGAAAAATTCTCGACGGGATGTAAAACAAACAAACAATCAATCAATATGAGTGAAAAATTCTCGACGGGACGTAAATCAAACAATCAATCAATCACTCATATGGAGTGCCATGGCCTGTCAGGAGCTGCAAAATATGGGCCTATGTTCGGCCCCCACGGCCTTTGAATAGGGAGGGATCTTTGTCGTGCCACACCTACTATGACACGGGACTTAGGTATTTGCGGTCTTATCCAAAGGACCGCCCCATTTAGTCCCCTATTACATGTATGACAAGTAAAGAACACAGAGGACCTATTCTAACCCGGGTCCCCACGGGAATCGGAAAATGAAATTGTGTAGGTGAGCGAGATTGCTCATGGCCCTTATGTTGCTTACTATACAGCAGCGTTACGCATTCCATGGAATAATACTCATACTCTTATATCTTAATTGTATTTACAAAACATGCACTTCCTGTTTTCGACAGACTCGAGAAAAATTTATTCATGCATCCATTAATTGCTATTCCCATTGTAGCTCAAATTGTGTAAAATGTGATGAGTAAGGTGCAGTTGTTTATGTTTTGTTTAATGTGTCGTAACCTTAGCGCAGCTCCATAACGGATTCTGTTTCTTGAAAATCAAAATTGACATAGTTATAAACCTATCCTTTTCATACCATAAAACAGTTTACAAGGTACCGGTAGTCTCCCTAGAGATCAAACGCAAAAATACAATATCACTATTTTTCACTGGAATGTTTCAGCACAACTCAAAGGTCTATGATTGATATAAGGTTTAAGTAAATAAGATGCGGTTTTAATATGATTGGAATGAATGCGTTATGATTCTTAAAAATTGTCTTAATTGAAACCTGGTGAAAATGAAAGTGTGATAAATTTATATTTAGCACAACAACATGGATTTTCTTTTCAAATGAAGACTGAATTACAGTACGTGCTTTCCAGAACTTTATGCTGGCTCCATGATGAATTTTAAGGAATTTTATTTTATTTAGTCCTCGATGATATAGAATTGGAAGTGGACATAAACAACGTCACCAAACATAGCACCAACGGAAATTTAGCTGATGGTCAGGCAAAACAGGTGTGAGTATATATCAAAGTATCAATTAATTGAGCTTAAGTAAAGAATCCCGTGGGGATCCGGGAAAGAATAGGTCCTCAGTAAATGGGGTAGACGTAGACCTTCAGTTGATAACGAAAGTCCCGTGTCACAGCAGGTGCAGCATGATAAAGATCTCTCGCTGCTCAAAGGCCCTAAGCGCCGAACATAGGCTTAAATTTTGCAGCCCTTCACCGGCAATGGTGACGTCTCCATATGAGTGATATATTTTTTGTTTGTTTTACGTCCCGTCGAGAATTTTTCACTCATACTGAGACGTCACCAGCTGTAGGTGAAGTACCACAAATTTAGACCTATGCTTAGCGCTCAGGGCCGTAGCAGTGAGGGTTCTTTAACGTGCCAACGCCTACCGTGACGCGGGGCTTCCGTTTTTAAAGTCATATCCGAAAGACCCGTGATTCTCACATCTAAATGCCGAGCGAAGGAGCAATCACTACCTTTTTTTTCGTCTTAGGCTTGACGCGGTCATGGCGCGAGCGGGGCTCGAACGCACGACTTCCCGGTTACGAAGCGAACGCTCTAACCACTGAGCTACCGCGACCGGTTAAAAAGTTAAGAAAATCAAGCTCATTTGAGTGTGTATCATCACAGAGAAATTCTAACGTAAAACATTGACCACGATTGACGCGCGGATGCACAAATAGCCCTGAAATTGCAACAGGAGAAAATCAATGTAACATAAATGTGAGAAGTTTTCAGCTAATAGTAACAGGTGTTAATATAAACAGCAATGATTGTTGTAAATAATGTAACAGCCTACGTAATGATGTAAACATCTTCAATTTAGGGTACAGGATGCAGAGAAAAATGACGATACAAAAACGACTGATGATGCAGAGTATCTACGCCTATGCAAGGCTTTGTCCCTGGCCATAGCTTATTCTGCAAATTGTGGAGGCGTGGCGAGCCTTACTGGAACTGGGCCTAATGTTATTATGAAAGGTGCTGCGGACGCGTAAGTAGAGGATCATAGTTTTTAACTCATTCCACTTTAAGTAAAATAATTACAAATCAGATACACCAATCTGTATTACATCATCTGTCGCAGATTATATTTGTTTGACGTCCCGTAGCAGGTGTGGCACGATAAAGACCCCTCCCTGCTCAAAGGCCCTAAGCGCCGAGCATAGGCATAAATTTAACAGCCCTTCACCGGCAATGGTGTCGTCTCCATATGAGTGAAAAATTCTCGAGTGGGACGTTAAACAATATTCAACCAACCTACAATTGGTGACGTCTCAATATGAGTGAAAATTCTTGACGAGATTTAAAACATACAACAATCGAACATAACGAATATCGCGTCAACTTGTACATTATGTTTGTAAGATTACAACATAAGAAGTGACTGTCCTGCATTAGCAATGAAAGTGTTTGAGATATAACTTTAAAAATGAAGGTCCCGAGTATGTTGGCTCAACAAGAAGCCTCGCTGCTACAGCCATGCATCTTACAAAGTTTAATATTTGTAGCACATTACGGAATGCTGAATCTGAAAATTCTTGAATTGGAAGTTAGAGAACATGCATACAAATATACCTTGCAGAGAAGTGCAATGCACGTTGTTCGTTCTACACAAGACCCATTGTCATCTAACTTGATGCTTGTACAGTGTATATATGTAATTTCAATTGATGAAAAACACGTGGGATATGCTATATTCTGTTCTTTAGTGCTTTTCAAGAAAAAAATGCCACTTCCCCTATTACGTTTGCCACTTGGATGCAGTACTGTTTACCAATATCGGCTATCATCGTTATATTGGTCTGGATATGGCTTCAGATCTTGTTTTTACGCTGCAAGTAAGTACACTTTACGTCCATAATTATGACCTTAATCAAAGCTTTCGTAGTAATACGAAAACTTCAAGCAGATATCTAGAATTCTCTTCCCAGAATATGACAATGTGATTGCTTTACAACTTCTATATTTTCGTTATGAGAACTTACAACAGAAAATCCCCGGAACAAGCGAAGAGAGTGAGTAATATCATAAGGAAACAATATGAAGACCTGGGACCAATAACGTATGTAGCATTTAGTCCTATTTGTTTGTTGAATGTGTTAACATGTTGCTATATACTGAGGTTAATATGTAATTGTTATATAGGTTTGGTCAGGGAGCAGTGATTTTTCACTTTGTTCTGCTGGCAGTATTATGGGTCACCAGAGAGGTAGGAGGAGCTGGAGGATGGGGGAATATATTTCCTGAAAAGTAAGTCTCAATGTTGTTTTGTAAATTCAACTTTATTTTAAAATGCAATAACGTACTTGTTTTACAATTCATGCTATCGTATATATGGAATGATAACTGTTAATTGAGAAGCAAAATTACAATTAAGATGTATTGAATTTTGATGGACTGTTGTATTTGAGATTATGGTGTTTATATCAAAGAAACATTCACGTTGATAAAGAATCAATTCCGGATAACAAAGGGCAGACCTATAGGGGAGAAGAATTTTCTGGAAAAGATCACATTGTAATATGAAGTTTCTTTAGTTATTTTCCGTCGTACAAATACAGGGATTTTTCATATTTTCATTTTGAACCTATAATTTACTGTCTACAATGAAAACGCTAAGATAACTAACAGTACTCAATAAAGTAATTTCCCCGTGGGGATCAGGGTTCTTAGAGTGGTTCCTCAGTACCCCTTGCTTGTCGTAAGAGACGACTAAATGGGGCGGTCCTTCGGATGAGACCGCAAAAACCGAGCCCCGTGTTACAGCAGGTGTGACACGAAAAGGATCCCTCCCTGCTCAAAGGCCGTAAGCGCCGAGCATGGGCCTAAATTTTGCAGCCCTTCACCGGCAATGATGACGTCTCCATATGATTGAAAAATTCCCGAGCGGGAGGTTAAACATTATATAATCAATCAATCAATAAAGTCATTCCTGTAGAAAATACAAATCAGAGATATGGGCAAACACGGAACCCTGGACATACCAGAGGTGGGATCAGTTGCCAACAATATTGAAATTAACCTTCAAAGTTGGTCTAAATAGCATTTTCCTTATTTAAGGTTTTGACATGAAGTTTGGCTTTTAAATCCCTCGGTGCAGGCCTGCCCTAAACATTTTGTGTTTCTTTAAAGCAATTTACGCAGTATTTGTTTTTTGATAGGCACCCCTGCCTTGAGGTCGAAATTCATGAAAATAGTTCAGTTAACTGCACCGCTGGCAGTATATGCCTTGTTTAATTTTTGCCATGGTTCGAATCCGCCTCACGCTACACCTCTATTTTTATTTCGCATTTTTCATATCATATTTTCTAGTTGAATTTCACATCATCCGTTCTTTATATAAAGGGCAATCTCATATCCATTCATTATATAAAAAGCATTGAAAAAGAACAAATGCAGCCAAGTGGAATTGTCCTCGCCCTGGTCGATATTATTCCAAGGACAATAATTATCTGCGTCACTCGACGAAGGCACATGTGCGACATATAATATTAATAAAATAAAAAAAGGTATACAAAATTGCTGTGTACTGTATGTACTTCGGATTTCCATTTCTATAATTCAAATACATCCATCGGCTACATGTTTTATTGTTGCCAGAAATAAATGTGTTGTAAAATAATTGTATATCAAGTAGGGAGTTGAGTACAAAAGTAATTAAGACCGGATTTATGCCATTACAAAAATAGAGCTCAAAATGCGTGAACAAGAATTGTATCGTGCTAGTTCAGTGCACATCGTTGTAACATATACATCTATGTATTTTCGTAGCCTTAGGTGACAGTGTAGACATTTTCTGTGTTGTTTTTTTTCTTTTGTCACTCAGAATTGATCCTTATCTATTTTCAGAACTGTGACAGACTCTACACCAGCTATTCTTATTTCCATTAGTCTTTTTATATTTCCGTCAGTCCTGCCGCACAAATTCACAGGTTTTCTGCCTTTTTGTATTTATGCATGCCTTTTCGGAATGAGATTTGTTACATACATGTAAATATAATCTACTTGGAGAATATCAATGAACTATTTTTAAAAATAAACATTCAATTGTATGACTATTGTATTTTGAAAAACCTTTATCAATGTTGTTTTATCAACTCACTTTAACCAGGCTTTCAGATCCAAATTTGCCACTTTTTAATGTCATTATCTTTCAGTACTTTCAAACTGTTTCGGTCCCGTGGGGATCCGGGTAGGAATAGGTCCTCAGTACCCCTTGCTTGTAAAGAGGCGACTATATGGAGCGGTCCTTTTTGTGAGGCCGCAAAACCGAGGTCCTATGTCACAGCAGGTGTGGCACGATAAATAACCCCCCTCCCTGTTCAATGCCTGGAAGAGCCGAGCATAGGCCAAAATTTTGCAGCCCTTCACAGGCAATGGTGACGTCTGAGTAAAAAATGCTCGAACGGGACGTTAAACAATATACAAAAATCAAATTCAGCGCAGCTCAGTGATAGAGCGTTAGCAACCGGGAAGTTGTGATATCTAGACCCGCTCTTGTCATGACCGCGTCAAACCTTAGACGTAAACATGGGTATTCATCGCCCCTAAGAACGGTAATCGCGGGATTTTCGGATATGACCTTACAAACAGTGGTCTCGTTACACTGCAGACGTTGGCATGTTAAAGAACCTTCACTACTACGGATCTGAGTGCTATACATATGTGTAGATTTGTAATTCTTCACCTACAGAAGGTGACGTCTTAGTATGAGTGAACATTTCTCGACGGACGTAAAACAAATACCCCGGCCCCCAAATATTCAACGGAAACTGGCACAAATTAATCGGAGTAAGGGAATTTCAGGGATTACATCGTGTTACTCTTTGTATTACAAGAAGGTTATGACAGTAGATACTTTTCATGGGCTTCTTTTTAACAATATGCAACCGATTGGTTATTTTGTGATGCGGTTGTCCAACAAAAGGTCGCGCATCTAAATCATTTTCTAATTGTGTACAAAGATAGCTGATTAGATATCATTTTGCAGACTTTGGTGGCCGATTTCAATGCTTAGGTTTTCAATGATATAACATGTAATAAAACAATTTTGTATTATACATTATCAGAAAAGGGGAAACCTTTACCTGCTCTTCTTCCTTGGAAGACAGCAGAAAAGATGGTGCCATGGGGAGTCATTCTGCTGCTTGGAGGAGGTTTTGCTTTAGCCAAAGGAAGCGAGGTATGACAAAGATAATGGGAGAAAAAGATGCAAACTAGACAAATATACTGCAATTGCATGTTAGCACCTGGTAGTACATTTACACCCTGTTTACACGAAGAATTTAATTCGCATACAGCGTTAGTCGTTAGTTAATGCGCATTAAATCTGAACCGCTTTCACACGGAGGTTTTAATCTGCTTTAGCTTACTTCGAATTAAAATTTACATCGCGTTTTATCGCGCATCAAATATGCTATTTTTGAGCGAACACTAATGAAAGTGATAGTAATTACTAAGAAGCACACACACACACACACACACACACACACACACAGTGTGTCAAAAATGGGATAGAAATGTTAATTTAAATGATGAAAATGTGATATTTTTCTTTCTTGCATTTTAACAGATATGCCGTTCACTGGTTAAGGGGAAGTCCGGATTCCCACGATTTGACTTAAGAATTTTAAGATTTTCTTTCTCCATTTTTAATGTGTACAATGCTTAACTAAGGTATTTCTACTGGTCAGTAAAATCTGAATGTCAGTTGTCGAGTTACATATACAAGAGAGACGTCTTTGTTATATAAACAAGGCTTGTGTCATTTTTCTGTTACAAACGTCAAATATATTAGTAAAAGTTTCACGTGAAGCAGATTTTCATCAATTTACAAGTTGATTCTGAATACAAACAATTTCTAGTGTTTGTCACATCTCGTTTTCTTTTAAACATGATATTCCATATGTAAACATAAACATGGCACGAACCTTGTGTGCATAACAAAGAATTGTGAGTGCTCTATCTTATTTTAAACTCAATAACTGACATTAAAATTTTTCACTGACAATTAGAAATACCTTATTAAACATTGCAAATATTAAAAATGGAATTTTTTTTTTTTTATTTTTAGGTCATGAGGGAATCCGGACTTGCCCCTTGAACAATGAACGGCATATTTGTTAAAATGTAAAAAGAAAAAAAAAAATAATCACATTGTCATTATTTTAAATTAACAGTTTTATTGCAGTTATATGTCCATATTTTACGTTGATAATGGGCATCACTGCCTTTCCCAATTGTTCGTTTTGTATAGGAGTCAGGATTATCAAAATGGATTGGAGAACAGCTAACAGTGTTTAAAGATTTTGAGCCATGGGTAATGAATCTTGTCCTGTGTTTCATAGTAGCCGCTGCTACAGAAGTGACAAGCAACACCGCTATATGTACTCTGATGATGCCGATAATGAAGCAACTGGTATATATAACTTCATGCATTCTACGTACTATCGACTATAATTTTTGAATTTCATATTCATTTTTAATGAGTGCCGCCCTTGCATTAGTTACATTACGTAATGTAATAAAATGTATTTGTAGAATTCTGAGTCACTGAATAAATTTTATGCATTATTTTTCACCAGGCAATCACCTTGAAAGTTAATCCTTTGTACTTCATGTTCCCTACTGCCATTGCTACTTCGTTTGCATTTATGCTTCCGGTCGCCACTCCTCCGAATGCGGTTGTCTTCTCATATGGATATGTCAAAGTATTCGACATGGTAATCCACTATGATATTTAACAATTGAACTATATTATGTCTAGTGTACGCAGTACAAAGGTATAATGATAGAGAATGTTTATTATACTAACAGTTTCTTTCTGAACTGGACGTTTATAAAACATTTTAAAAACAATTTTGATACTTGATTTGAAGACACCAATATCATATACCTTGTAGATGCATGCTCCTGAGAATTGCCCAACAACTCGTACACGTTTTATCAATAATACTATGTTTTTTGTAATTTCATTTCAACACCACTAAGTAGATAAATTTTGTATACATTGCTGTGCATTTCTATAGTTTCAAATTAATGAAACTACTGCTTTACATTCAATATATGGAAGAGACTATCTTTTGCAGTTAGAGGTTTCGTTATAGAAGATACACCTTTAAATCAGTGATAATATTTTGTTCATAGTGTCACCCATTTGCGCTATAATGTGTACATGTTTGAAAACTTGACATTTCCAAATCTAGGAAAATTTGTCATAAAAAGAATATTCTTATTCGTAAGTTTGTTGTTATACAAATTTTGTAATAGCAGATATGAAACGGCTAACATGTTCAGTTATGAGTTCAAAAGAATGTAACTACTGATAAGTAAAAAGACCCCACCCCACTTTTATCGTATTTTTATCAAATTAGTCATAGATGAACGTGATAAATGCATCATTTGTAAATGTGTTTCATACTCAGGAGCCACCATCTTTACATCAAAGCATAATATTAATTCTTTGTTTATTCATATTTGTCACTTCATACCATAAACTTGACTATTTAGGTCAAGGCCGGATTCCTGTTAAATGTCATAGCCGTGTTTGTGTTGGTCTTTGGAACAGAGACGTGGGGAGAAGCGATCTTTGATTTCCACACCCTCCCGGATGTTTTCCGACTGCAACAGAATTTGACAGTCATTGCCAATAATACCACGACATTATGGCCATTGAATGGAACTACAATTTAACACATGTTTGAAGATATTTTTTTTTACAATATTCACATATTAGAGTTTTTATGTTATAATTGAGAATAGGACACAAATAGCTCAGTTTTGTTTTTATGCTTTTATGCCCCCCCCCCTCCCCCCTCGATTGAAGATTGAGTGTCATATTGTTTTTGTCCTGTCGGTCATTCTGTATGAAACTTTAACCTTCCTAATAACTTTTGAACCATAAATACTAGCGCGTTGATATTTCACATGAGTATTCCTTGTGACAAAACCTTTCCGTTGGTACCAAATTTTTTGACCTTTTGACCTAGACCTATTTTAACTTACTTTTCAACAACTTTAACCTTAGCCATACTTTTAAGTGGTAAGTACTAGGGCTTTCATATTTCACATGAGTATTTCCTGTGATAAGCCATTTCCGATAATACAACTTTGACCTTGGTGTTTGACCTTCTTTTCGAAAACTTGAACCTTTATCGTACCTTTTAAGTGCTATTCCACGTCAGAATCATACAAAGGGTGGCACATCGATCGTCAGGGATTGAGTTGATAATGATATATACTTTACCACTATACATATGAACTTTATATGTGGTATTATTTTTTTCATCTGATTCATTTCTACTGAAATACGTTACGAAACATAGATTGTCCCCATACTGAACCCAAAATGGCTAACAAAATGGGCAATACATTGTAAACCAATAATTAGAAATACATTGTTATCCAATAAAGATACACAATAGTTAGTAAAGTCTCTTTGTCCTTGACTCGTTGCCATAGTGACAATATCTCGCTCGTCTCCATGGCAACCATTGAATATACTGGATACCTATAATTCAATGAAAAAAAAAAAACATTCAATTTTTAAAACTACTTTTCTAAAAACAGCAAATACTGACAATCATATTATATTTTTAAATAAGACAAGGGGGTTTTGTTTAATTATTTTCCATTTTCAAAAGTGTGTAAAATTCACTTTTTTTCTCTGAAATGCCTCTTTGAATATATTGAAAAAATCCGGGGAAATGAAAAAAAGAATGTATTATTGTTTGTTGTTTTTCGCCACACTCAACATTTTTTCAGTTATCTGGTGGCGTCCAGTTTTTGTAGGTGGAGGATAGAACCCGAATACAATGTACCCGGGAAGAGACCACCGACCTTCCGAAAGTAAACTGGTAAACTTTCTCACGGAGGCCCCAAGAATGCATTATTGAATTTATTTTAATATAATAATTGTGCATTAATTTATCAAATTTATACCCATAATTAATGATAATATTAATGTATATTCATTTTTTATAATAAGATAACAAACTATCGTACATAATCATACAAAAAAGTAATATAAGATTTTAAAAAAAAAATTATATCGGGATCGAAGTTCCCATTATAACGAACCCATTTTTTCCACCACGAGTAAACAGACGATTTTTTTAATCACTTTTCTGTCGAATCTTGCAATATGAAGCGAAGATGCCATGTTGTTGTGATGTATGTGTGGTTTATCAACACTAACGGTGGATTGAACTGTATATACAACACCAAGTAAACAAGGTAGGTCCCAATATTTCGCTATTACAGGGGCTCAGTTTCGGGATGTTTTGCACAGGGTCTCGTCATACATGTTATGTGTAAAGAAAGAAGTTATTACTTTGGGAGAAGGAATGTTTATTACCACCTACACACCCTCGAAGATTGTTTTTTTTTCTATGTATGTCCAACTTGAAACTTCTCAAAAAAGTTTCAAATCCAAGATACGAGTTTATCCCTATGAATGTCAATATTACCAAAACGTAATGGTATTTCCATTAAAAACAAACAATAAATCTTTACCATCATTAAAGGAACGATGTTTTCATAAAATGAACCTCTGTAAATTTTGCATTATTGCTTTTTTGTATACTGTCTTGTATTAATTTTTGTTAAAAACAATTATTTTTAATACATATGATTTTTTTTATAAGTAAAAATGTTGTGTTCTGGGATTGGCATCAGCTAGATCTTGTTGAAGCTGACTTCTAAAAGAACTAGATGCACCTCTCATTGTGATCTGTAGAATCTTATTCATCTGCATTAAATATAATTCTTGGTCTTCACTACAGTTAGAGGTGATATTGGCAGAGAGTGGGACTCTCAACTGTCTCCACTGTCTGTAAATAAAAATGGGTATCTATATAAGCTATATAAGCACTTGTAAAATTTAAACAACCCCAAATCCAGCATATGATTTTTCCACTAATTCTTTGGTAATTGAATTATTCATCAAGTCCTTGACTGTAAGTTATTTTTACAATCATGTAATAATGTATATTTGAGATATGCTTTTATTTAAAAACAAACATGAGTTGGCATAAGACAGCATGGCTCACTATGTTGATTACTGGTTTTTGTAATGTAGGTCGAATTTCAAGGTCAAGAAAATGATATAAAATTGAAACACAATTAGAAGGGGCTTGTCACAATACATGTAGGCTTACATAATGTATAGTGTAACTAGTAATCAAAATAAATATACACACTATAACTACAACAGTCTGTCACACCACCACACACCTGAGTTCAGGTTATTTATCATATACCCAGTATATGTTTTTATTTATCAAATCAGTGACATAGATTTAGGATTTTATTATTAGTATATAGCTAATGTTCACTATTGTTATTTTTTTCCAACTTCGAAATGAAAGATCATTATCAAATTATAAACATTTTATTCATATATATATATATATATATATATATATATATATATATAAAGATATTTTTTCATACCTATATACAGATTCTACTTCAAAAATACTGTTATGTAAAGTGGCAGCGCATATTTTTAACACAGGGTGCCATGCGTGTATGCCTTTTAATTGTACAACTGTGAGCTGCAGGTAAAATTGTCAAATGAATTTAAAGGTAAATATAATATATGTAACTTGGAATTTACTTTCATGTTCAATGGGATGAACAAATTGTGGTTCAGTGTAATACTTGGCTTCATATATCAGTATATGTAATTACAATGTACCATGACATTCCATTCCTATATATTATTCTTTCAATTATTAATTGAAAAAAAAATATAATTAAAGAATTTCATTCAGTTATTGTGCATATTTGCATGTTGTGTCAAATTTAAAAATTTTCAAACGGGAGAATTTGGATTGGGGTTATCTCCTTAACGGTGTTAGCTTCTGCATGAAATCTGGCGTTACATTTTCAGAACACAACTAGCAATTTCCATATTCTGTTCTAAGTTCTGTGTTGATAACAAATATGACTTGTTTTTTACCCCACCCCTTATGCGGTATGTCAGAATTGTTTCCATACAATTTTATATACCCCCTCCCCTTCCGGACAAAGGTAAATGAATTGTCTAATTCTCTTCCCCCTCTCAAATCCACTAAATGCAACTTTCATATCTCGCCATATTTAGATCCGCTGATTTATTGCAATGTACAGATATGTTTATATTTCGTAGTGTTCTGCATCATTGCATCCACATGCATGTGTAGTGTACCAATGTTGATGATATAAATATTAGGATTACAGTTTAAATTTGTATCTTTCACTTTTAAACAATGATATGCATTCCATGCTAATGTAATTGTGTGATAATTATACCGAAATCATCCAATTCGACATGCAATGTGATATCTCTCTCTCTCCGTTGGCTGCTGCGTTAGCGTTTGGCCTGGTGTCCGGTGCTTAATTTCTGAGACTACAGAGGGTGTTCGATATTTGGTACACTATCCAAGTAAGGCCAACCCGTTTCCATTCGTATACGCATCATACAGCGCATATGTTTTTTTTTATTTGTTTAAACCCCAATGCCATTATACTGTAGAAGTTTTCCTTTTTTCTCAATTCAACAGGGTTCAGAGGCGATGGCCAGAACGCCCCCATCCCCGAACTTGGTAGACAATCAATATATTTCATTTACGAATGTATGTGTCAGGCGCGTATATAGAGGGTGGGGTACAGCGAGTCCAAATCCACAACTTCCAGAGCTTGGTAGAACTTCATATATTGGCCTATTTTCTATTGCAATTCCAGTTGTAAAATATTAAATGTTAGTCCAAAATATACGTAGGAATCCCTGGAAAATTGACATGGGGTAGAATTCACTATCTTGGAAAAAATGTTTGGATCCACGCTTGTAAACCCTAGCGATAACACCGTCAACATATTGTCACAGACGGGAAGACATTCATACCCGAAAGGCCCGCTTATCTCTCACTTCTAATGCCAAGCGTTAGGCGAAGGATCAAACACTACCAACATGTATGCTTACGTCGTAGGTTTGATGCGGCCATGGCACGGTCGCGGTAGCTCAGTGGTTAGAGCGTTCGCTTCGTAACCGGGAGGTCGCGAGTTCGAGCCCCGCTCGTGCCATGGCCGCGTCAAACCTAAGACGAAAAATAGGTAGTGATTGCTCCTTCGCCAAACGCTCGGCATTTAGAAGTGAGAATCACGGGTCTTTCGGATATGACCTTAAAACGGAGGTCCCGTGTCACGGTAGGCGTTGGCACGTTAAAGAACCCTCACTGCTACGGCCCTGAGCGCTAAGCATAGGTCTAAATTTGTGGTACTTCACCTACAGCTGATGACGTCTCAATATGAGTGAAAAATTCTCGACGGGACGTAAAACAATAAATCAATCAATCACGAACGAGGATGGAACTCGCGAACTCCCAGCATTGAGATAACGCCTCTCGCAACGAATGCATTTGACTGTTTTAAATTTTTAAAGAACATTTTACTTGTAACGAACAAAACAAAATTTACATGTATGTCAGCAGGTCAGACAAAATTGTAACCACAAGATAATTCATATGGTAGCAGTTTATTGAAATGTCTAGCAATAAGCTATTGTAACAGGATGTTCTGTAATCCGTAAATAATTGCTACAAAAAGCACTAACAGTGAAGAAGGGTGGTCAAAACACCCACTTGATGTACTTCTTCTCAGCATATTCACCACATTATTCCACGTTCCATTGTGTTTATTTGGCTTTATTCCAAGAACGTTACACATTATTTGGTAAAGCTCAATATTGGCCAAGGGTCCATGTGTGTAGTTCTTGTTAAATGCTAAAAAATTCAAATTATATCGAGAACAGTTGATAAAAAAATCGTGAGTTTGTCAGGTATGATAATGATATTTGGAGAACTTTAATGCGACAAAATTTACAGTAACTGTATTCCATATTCATTAGTCAGCTGTCCAAGATAAAGAAAATCAAATACTTTGTGCACAGAAAATCAATATGATGGGCTGTATACCTGGTCCAGTAGCTCGAAAAATTGCCCTCATTTCTGGAATCAAGTTATCATATCCATGTATACCTTTGTCTGCGATTCCTGGAGGTATAACCTATAATGAAAATGAACATTCTTCAACAGTATATAAAAAGCTATAAAATCATGATCATAAAAATATGGAGATGTTAATTAAAGTTTAAATATCATAGTTATGTTGCAGCAAAACGTTTTAACAGATTTCTATAAGATCATTAGAGGAATCCATTGACGAAAGGTAGACGGTCACTGGTTTTCTCTCGTCCATTGAAAGTCATGTCAAATTTCTGATATACATATATGTACTGAAGAAACATGTAACAAGTTTGGCAGGTAGCATTCATTCAACAGATCTAGATACGTTAAAAATGCTAGACGTTTGTGCCAACCTATTTGATCATGATTTACGTGGGGTCTTTGTTAAATTACGCTAGATAATGGAACATTTTCATATTCTTAATATTCAAGTCTACACGTCTTAACAAAAAGGCTAAGATGATGAACAGTGATTACTCTCGATAATAGGAGGAAAACGTATGCTTACAGAGCACTCACTACACTTCCAAGGGGAGGCCACTGCAACACCTCTGTCTGGTTCTATAACAATGGGAGGCGTTCGTTGGTGGCCTCGTATGTGATACCGATCAGGAAGGGAATCTTTTTTGTAGACTGTAATGTTGGGTTTGTGTGCACTCACTAAATCATTGTAGACCTTCAAAATAAAACTCTACAAACTACTTGAATTGCAGTTTTAGACATTGCAATAAGGAATTTAATAAAATTTGGATTTCTGCAACTAACTCGATATATTTTCCCTACTTTTTCACAACTGTAGTCTGTACATCATTGTTCTTCTGCATCTAGCACACATTGTTTATAGCTAATGTTTGTTGTTAGGTTTTTCCGGTCTCCGAAGGACCGCCCCATTTAGTCGCCTCCTGCGACAAGTAAGGGGGTACTGAGGATCTATTCTAACCCGGGTCCACACGGGGTTTTATATATATATATATATATATATATATATATATAATTACGTACCTTATCAGTATGCTCCACCATTGGCCAGATGGTTAAAAAGGACGGTTCTTGAAAGATGGTTTTGATATCCGAAATGTTTAAGATGTCGGTTATATTGACGATCTTTGTAATATTCACCATTCCATGATCAGAGAAAATCATAATATTTACATCGTCTTTGAGACCAACGGATGACAAATTTCTTCGGAAATCTAGCAAAGTCTTGTCAACTTCAACCAGCATATTGTTTAATTCGACTGAGTTTACTCCGTAACGATGACCAAACAAATCCAATACTTCTAAGTATATCCCTGAAGTCAATATGAAGGCAGTTATTAAAATGACTCTTTCAACTCTTAATTGACTTGTGAAATATGTCTTTCTGGAAGGAAGTATATAATGAATTATTTCAATATTTACCAATCATATCGGCTGAATTATTTCCGAGGAGTCCTAGAGTCTGTTGAAGAGAGTATTCAAAGTCTGGAAGAAGTGTAGCGCGAGTATACTTTTTACAGTATGTTGGAACAATTCCTCGTATTCTGACGTCACATCCCGGCCAATAAAACATGTATGACTTTTTCCCCTGCACCATTAAGTATTAATGAAATCAATGTTATTTCTTGAAAACAAGCTATATTTAACATTTTAAATCCGTTACGATATGCAAATGTACTCGTGCAAATCTTCTTGATTGATATTATAAGGCTATTTTAAGGAACAAGAGGCCCATGGACCTTATCGGTCACCCGAGTATTAGTTAAAAGTATCACTAGTTCCAATGGCTAAGAAATCCAGGGAAAAATTCATGTTTTGAATATCTACTTAAAGCTAAATTCCAATATTATATTCAGCAACATATATAACAAAATGTGTTCTTAATACTTAATTGCTCTTGAAAGTGCTTACACTGATGTGCAATATTAACACAATATAATTTAGACCCGTGCTAAAGTCAAAACCCAAAGATTGCGAAATTCATAATTTCTGCTTTCCTAAATATACATGTAGTGTTATACTTTATCAACAAACTTAAGGAAGTCTTTCAAATGATACGACAATTATCATTATGATAATTTTAGCTCCACCCTGGAACCAAAACCAAATCTTATAGGGTCATGAAATTTACAATATTTGTAAAAGATTGTACATAATCTTTTTCAACATCTATTTCGTACATGTATCTGTAGCAACAAAGGCGATACGAGGGCGAGTCAATAAGTAACCAGCTTAACCTATTTCCGGTTGAGATCCACCTCTTCTGTTTCGATATAATTGCCTTCAAGTGTGATGCACTTAGACCAACAGTGTTTAAGTGCCATCAGCGCAGAAGTGAAAAAGTTTGGGTCCGTTCCACTGACGCACTCTTGAACTGCCGTCACGAATTCGTCAGACGGGAAATGACGTCCACAGATATCCTTTTTCAAGTTTAGGAATAGAAAGAAGTTGCTAGGTCAGGCGAAGAGGCAGGATGTGAGATTAATTCACACCCGTTTTGCTCTACAGATCCATTGCAAATTTGCAAGTGTGGACTCTTGCGTTTCCTGTTGCAGCAAAACATCTTTAGAGAGATTACGTTTTTCACGGGTGGCGGTTCTCAGCTGGTCTAGCAAGTTTGCATAGTATATTCCAGTTTTTGTACTTCTCGTTGGTAAAATGTCCAACATAATAACATTTTTTGCGTCCCGAAATACTGTGGTTATCACCTTGCCAGCAGTTGGTTGTGTCTTGAACTTCTTTGGCCTCGGTGACCCCGGCCCTGACCACTGATGACTTTGAGCTTTTATTCTCTGGCTCATAATAAATAATGAACCCAAGTCCCATATACAGTCACCAGACGCAACAGAAAATCATCGTTTTACCCAAAACGCTTCAACAAGGCACTGCATATTTAATCTCTGATTGCCATTTGCTCATTGCGAAGGGATTTGATGACCCAGTGCGCTGTTAGCTTCCTCATACCTAAACGAGAAATACCTAATGCTTGCGCTATTTCTTCCACCTGAATTCTGAGTATACCAGACCCCGATCTTTGTTACACATTTCTACGTTGGTGGCATCCAGACGTTCTCCTGCGTTTGAATTCCCCGACCAAGAATTTAACCTGAGCATAAGATGGTGCAAAAGACCCATAAACATTGGCTAACTCGCCGTGTATTTTTTGTTTGTTTTACCATTTTAATACAAGTGCCAAATTACAGCACGGTACTCAACTTTAGATGAGCAACATACCTTTGCATCACAATCCATGTTTGACATTCAATGCCTTAGCAAAGATTGATTCGATTCGCGTGCAATTTTGCACCAGGTATAAAACATGTATTGGAACAAGGCATGGAAATCGTTACCGTCTCGGTCAATCGGAAATGGGATAAGGTGGATACCAATGGATTTGCCCTCGTATTTAAATGTGTACTCATACACACATATACACACACACACACACTCTCTCTCTCTCTCTATATATATATATATATATGAGAGGCCTCCGTGGCCGAGTGGTCAAAATCACCAGGCTTCTCACCTCTAGTCGGCGCGGGTTCGATTTTCGCTCGCGCTGATAAATGTGAGAATGTTTCCCAGTTTACTTTCAGAAGGTAGGTGGTCTCTTCCCGGGTACATTGTATCTGGGTTCTCTCCTCCACCAACATTAAACTGGACGCCACCAGATAACTGAAAAATTGTTGAGTGGCGAAAACCAAATATATATATATATATATATATATATATATATATATATATATTGAGCCTCTCACCTCTGTCGGTGCGTGTTCGAATCTCGGCCGCAGTGTTATGTGAGCAAGTTTGCCAGTTTACTTGTGGAAGGTCGGTGGTCTCTTTTGTTACAAGCACAATACGTTCGAAGTTTCTTTTTTCACAGCAGTTAATAATTTCGAAAGGAGCAAAGATAGATGCTTGATAGAACATTTACTGGATCCAGCACTGTATCTTTATTAAATAGATTTCCGCATGATAAGACTGATTTATTTTAATTGTGAACATCCCTCTACTAATATAAGTTTTGAAAAGCACATTGAAAGATTTGTATGTAGGCGTGCTTTCAATTATGGTTATTATGACCATGCCACATTACACACCTGTTTTTCAGCAGTTACCCATAATGGTTCTGCATCGTCCCACCAAAATGGTAGACTTTGGTCTGGATTCAGGCCAATCAAGAAGTTTTTATCTCTGGCAGTGTCATACATGAAATTCCCTACCATTCCATGAGATTCGCAGTGCAAACCTGTATTGTATAATTCAAGTTCATATGGTTTTGTATCTCAGTCATTGTTATCTTGTATATGTTTTAATGGTATGGATGTAATTTACAATAGCTTTCGATCTCCTATTCATTTGCGGACGCTACCAGATTACGTGAAATGTACATGCATATGTAATAATAGAAAACAATGAATATCATGTAGAGAGCAACATACCTGTCATGATAGAGTAAAAATTTGGATAGGATATCGATGGATAATCAGGTACGATATATTCTGCCTTGACACCATCTTTAGCCATGTCAGCGAATCCAGGCATGTCGATGTTATCAAAATAATCCCATCGGAATCCGTCCATCAGAATAACTACCAGCTTAGAACAATACCCGAAGTAGAAACTACACAACACCAACAGCAGTCTCGTTGTGACGAACATACTTTTGAGAAGTCGTCAGAAATAAGTTGCTAATTTAAAGAAAATGGGAAAAAAAATTGTTCAAGTTTGGTTATCTTTATAGAAGATAGTATCTAACTTCGTTTCTCAGCGTAATGAACAATATACATTTTTCCATTAGAGGGATACAGAACTATGCAAACATTGATTGCGACATTACCACATGATACTGCCTGTCCTAGTTTAGTATTATTGCTGCTCCAACAAAACATTCATGTTATCAGATTACTTGTATTTACATACCAGAGGTAGAATCAGGTGTCCAGGAGGAGTAAGCATCCCCTGTCGACCGGCCACACCCTCCATGGACCCTAAATTTTGATCAGGTAAACAGAGTAATCCACAGTCAAAATTAGTGTGCCAAGAACGGCCAGACAATTGGTATGAAAAGCGTTAGACAACATTTTACTTAATGGAATGTTGTACTAGCAACCTAGATCGTTAAAACGAGCATAGAATTTGCAAAATGCTCACTTTAGACCAGACTGTGTAAACCCCTATAACATCAACTTGTTCGTCAAAAGCCGGCCTTGATTTAAAAACTGACCATATGCAGAAATAGCTCTTGCGCATCGAATCAGTTGAGAGTTATTAGCATGGGATATTAAATAAGGGAAGTTGACAATGGAAAAATTGAAATCATCCCATTTGTCATACAGTTAAGTGGTTAAGTTGCCGTCAGTATCTATTTTCAATTTAAGTACGAAGCAGATGTGGTATCTTTTATTTCAATTTCAGGGGGCCTCTGTGGCCGAGTGGTTAAAGCATTGCGCTGAAAATCACAAGGCCTCTCACCTTAGTCGGCACGGGTTCGAATCCCGCTCGCGCCGATATATGTGAGAAAGTTTGCCAGTTTACTTTCGGAAGGTCGGTGGTCTCTTCCCGGATACATTGTATCTGGGTTCTCTCCTCCACCTACAAAAACTGGAATACACCAGATAACTGAAAAATTGTTGAGTGTGGCGGAAAACAATCAATCAATCATTTCAATTTTTCATTGGGATAAAACGTCGTCGAAATATCTAAATGTCGATTAGAAGGCCACAGCAAGAGAGTTTTTTTTTCTTGTCACGTAGAAGCTATTGAATGAATTATGCTTCATGAGAATATAAAAATAGGTCAGTTAACAAAGGAGCACAGTTTGTGCCTATGGGAATTCCAAAACTGTTGGAGTGTTATTGTTTGTTGTTTTCCGCCACACTGAAGAATTTTCCAGTTATCTGGTGGCTTCCAGGTTTTTTTTTATTGATGGAGGAGAGAACCCAGATACAATGTACCCGGGAAGAGACCACTGACCTTCCGAAAGTAAACTGGCAAACTTTCTCGCATGCGAGAATCGAACCCGCGCCGACTAGAGGTGAAAAGCCTTGTGATTTTGAGCGCGATGCTCTAACCACACAGACTGTTGAAAGACCCGATCACCAAAGTCTACGAAGATATTGTCAATGATGAACTCTGGAATCTTTTTAATATCAACTTCAGAGTATTTTTCGTGGAGTCAGAGTGGTGTTTAACAAACTTATTTCTTTTTACAAATGTTGTTGAAGATGCAAAAATCAAAATGTTGGTTATGTGGAAAAATGATCTCTCAAAATGTTGCTTAAATGGGAATAAACCAACCCAGATGGCACTACTTTGAATTATGCCAAACCACGACCCAGGAGTATATAACGTGTCGTCTACCAATACATTGGAAACGATGTGTAAATTTTTCTTGATCTAAAATATCTTTACGTACATGACGATAGAAAAAATAACGATAAATAAAAACTATTATAAATATAGACAAAACATAAAAAATTACTGTGGATTTTCATATGTGTATTATCACACGAACCCAGTAGAAAACAAATTTTGGAGAAACTTTCCCGTCAATCAAAACCACGTAACTACCAGTCTTTGCTGCTAGTCTTTTCACTTTATATGGTCGTAAGTGAGTATATCAAAGTCCTAAAACGTGTTCTGCAGTCAGTTCATTCTGTGGCTTTACATGTTTCGACATTACAGTTTGTCTCAAATGATTTTTTTCAGAAGTGAAAATATGGAAAATCATTTTCTGTTTCTACGAAATAATTACATTTTTGAATATGCATACGGGTATGAATTGCGATGCTTCCCGCTGGTATATGTCATGAAGCACAAACGTGTATTACGTCGTTAAACGCCGCAGTTTATACCCTCCTGTATTTTCTAAATGAAAATTATTAATTATATTCTACTTTCATTTCTGTTGGAATTCTCAGCCAATAAAAAGATGTACTACTGTATATATATTATCAAGTAATTCTGCATTCATGCGCGCAATGTTTACAACTGCATCGCGTTCTTGAGGAAATCACTCTCATTACAATAGATAAAAATATCAAACGCAAAAAGTATTTGAAATGTATATATATTGAGTTGTACGTACATGTCCTGGACTTGAACACCTACACACAGTAGAATATCAACTGTAATTAAACGAATTTCGAAAGAATTGCGTATCCTTCATAAAATTAAGTATGTTCAAATCACAAATCAATAAAGTCATAGAAGGTATACTAAAGGATGGATAAATCAACAACCATAGTTGCTTCAGCACAAGGTGAACCCTTCTAATTTACATTCATGATTCTACATGCAAATTAGATGCCTAGTATTTTATGCAGTAGAATTTAAGTGGCTGCACGAAATAGAATGCGTTAATTTACAAAGTACAACCGATTACTCACGATTGAAGCCTTTTAGATGCGATGACTTGTCAAATTCATCCACTATTTACAATATACTTGACATGTAACTAGTTACATGTACGTGTATTTGTCCACGTTGAACATGTTCAATGTCCGTTCAAGTATGATTTCCTGAATTTTAATTCCATTATGTTATTACGGTTGGTTATGTATTGTTCCACGCATATGGAGATGTCACCTCTGCCGGTGAAGGACTGCAAAATTCAGGCCTGTGTTCGACGCTTACGGCCTTTGAGCATGGTGGGATCTTTATCGTACTACATCTCGGTTTGGCGGTCTCGTCCGAAGGACCGCCCCATTTATCGCCTCTTGTTATTGTTTACAAAGTTTTGAAACACGTGGTTATCGATCTAAGTTGATGATATATATCATATTTTAAATATCCTTTCGGTAAAAGGTGCAGTTCAAGAGTTAAGTTTGTCTTTGCAAAACTAGGATGCCTAAAATTACAAAATCAACATTTCACTGGTTTATTTATAAACATAAAAAGATTCGAGTCTCTGTTTACATAATACAGAGTTAAGGCTAAAATATTACTCATCCTTGTGTTAAGATTGATTGATTGATTAAATATTGTTTAACGTCCCGCTTGAGAATCTTTCACTCATATGGAGACATCGCCTTTGCCGGTGAAGGCCTATGCTCGGCGCTTATGGCTTTTGAGCAGGGAGGAATCTTTTACGTGCCACTCAAACAACAATCCCTTGTTTATCTTGCTGAATATTTCTTCAGAACTTTGAGAATTTTATAACTTATACCGATAGGAGTCAACTGGTGCATAACTGTATAGTTGAAAAATGCCGTCAGTTACAGATTGTATTGCTTTAAAGATAGTATTGACATACTTATTGCTGCGCTCTATGCGATTGATTAATTATTGTTTAACGTTCCGCTCGAGAATCTTTCACTTATATGAAAAATTGTTGAGTGTGGCGGAAAGCAATAAATAATCAATCAATCACTTATATGGAGACGTCACCACTGCCGGTGAATGTCTGCAAAATATAGGCCTATGATGGGCGCTTATGGCCTTTAAGCAGGGAGGGATCTTTAATGTGCCACACCTGCTGTGACACGGGGCCTCGGCTTTTGCGATCACATCCGAAGGACCACCCCTTTTAGTCGCCTCTTTACGACAAGCATGGGGTACTGAGGATCTATTCTAACCCGGATCCCCACGGGAGGCCATTTAAGGTAAAAAATTTACAATTCGCTCTATATAAATATCGATAGCTTAAACAAGAGTGGAGAGTCATGCACATTATTTTTATGAGATAATTAAAACTTTGAAAGTATTTCAACATCGTTTTTTCATTTAATTTCTAATCACAGACTTGAAGTATTCAATCCTAAGAATATTTATCGATATCCAAATAATTTTTGTGGAGATATTTCCATGTTTAAACGTTAGAGAAATTGAGACAATATGAAAACGCGAAGATGACTAATAGTATTCAATCTCGTAATTCCTATAGAAAATACAATTCAAAGATGGACAAACAAGGACCCCTGAACATACCAGAAGTGGGAATAGGTACCTAGGAGGAGTAATCATCCCCTATCGACCGGTCACACCCACCGAGCCCTACATCCAGATCAGGTAAACGGAGCGATCCGTAGTCAAAATCAGTGTACCAAGAACGGCTTAACAATTGGTATGAAAACGTCACATAGCATTTGACATAATGAAAAGTTGTGGTAGCAAACTAGATCGTTATAACGACCATAAAATTGCGATCTGCTGACTTAAGACGATACTTTACAAACCCCTGTAACATCAACTTCTTTGTCAGTAGCCTGCCTCGATTTAAAATCTGGTTATATGCAGAACAAGCTCTCGTGTATCGAATCAATTGGGAGATATAAACACCAAATGCAGGTGATGAAATATTGCCACGTAGACAAGGGAAGCTGACGATGAAGAAACAGAAATCATCCAGTTTGTCATAGAGTTGAGTTGTTAGTTTGCCGCCATGGTCTATTTTCTGTAAACTATGCAAGTACGAAGCAGATGTGGCAGACTCTGTGGTGTCTTTTATTTCAAGTCCACTGGGATATATTGATTCGACATATGAATGAAAGTGATAATTGTTAATAGATTAAACGTCGATATATCTAAATGTCGAATTGAAAGCCACAACAAGAAATTTTTTCTTCTCATGTAGAAGTTTTTAAATGAATTCTGCTTCATAAGAATATAAAAGAGGTCAACTAACAAAGGAGCACAATGGGAATTCCAACTGACTTGGAAAACCTGATCAACAAAGACTACGAAGATATTGTCGCGGTAGCTCAGTGGTTAGAGCGTTCACTTCGTACCCTGGAGGTCGTGTCGTGGCCGCGTCAAACCTAAGACGCAAAAATAGGTAGTAATTGCTCCTTCGGCAAACGCTCGGCATGTAGAAGTGAGAATCACGTGTCTTTCGGATATGACCTTAAAAACGGAGGTCCTGTGTCACGGTAGGCGTTGGCACATTAAAGAACCCTCACTGCTACGGCCCTGAGCGCTAAGCATAGGTCTAAATTTGTGGTACTTCACCTGCAGCTGGTGACGTCTCAATATGTTTTTGTTTGTTTGTTTATAGCCGCCTGAGCAATTTTTCGGCTATCCGGCGGCCGTCTCAATATGAGAGAGAAATCCCCAATGGGACGTAAGTAAACAAACAATCAATCGATGGTGGTATTTCAGAACATTATAAGGGTCATATGATGTCCAAAGGTAAGTTAGAATCATATGATTGTTTTTGACTCGGAGACCAATTGATTTTATACACGTCTTATTTTTGTCATATAAATCTTCAAACTCTGGGTGGAGAACGCAGTTTAATGCAGGATTGTCAGTATTAGCTTATAATTTAACAATGTATTGTAAGATGGTTTTTATTCTCCGTAGATCTAAAGGGGTTCGTTTGCCTCAACAACTATCTACAGGTGAGGCTCGAAACACTCCAGTCGAAGTCCTTGATGGTGGATTGCTTATCCATGCGCTAGATTAATATTAGTGTAAATTCGATAGTTATAGTCCGTGTAAGGTCATGATGTGACGTGATGTAGAGCACTTAAGTGATTCGGTATATGTATTAAGAGTTTGTTATGGATTTTTTTTAGATTCGTATTTGCATAAAAAGGACTAGAAATATGCCACCATATCATGTTCCATTTTTCAGATCTAAAGTAGATTTTGCTTTAGCGCTGTGGTCTTTAAAACTGATAATATTACCTGTCATAATTGAGTAATAATTTGGGTAAGACAATGTAGGAAAATCCGATGTCATATACTCAGCTTTAACACCATCTTTTGCCATTTTATCAAAGCCAGGCAAATCCACATGGTCAAAATAATCCCACCGAAATCCGTCCATGAGAATCACAACAAGTTTGGAGCAGCTATCTTTGAGGTATCTGAGATAAAATACATAAAGAAAATGTATAGTTGGGACAGTCAACTCACTTCGACATATCCAGTGTATTCGAGATACTGCAGTTCATATTATTCTTCTGAGTAACTGAAATATCATGCATAAGTGTTTTGAATAGAAATGTTTTCAGCTCCAAAGCAAGAAGCCTACAAGGCCTTATTATCGGTCACCTGAGTTTTAGATAAAAGTATCACTAGCTCCAGAGGCTATTCAATCAAGAAAAAAATCCCGGTAATTAGCCAATGCACTTTGGTTAAAGGAACCCTATTAATTGCTTATAATGATTCCAGAACTTAAATTTGATGTGAAATATACACTTACATGAAAGGTTGTTTTAAACCATATGTGGCAAGTTATGATTCTTTTAACAATAAAGCCCCGTGGGGATCCGGGTTAGAATAGGTCCTCAGTAATCCTTGCTTGTCGTAAGAGGCGACTAAATGGGGCGGTCCTTCGGATGAGACCGCAAATACTGAGGTCACAGCAGGTGTGGCACGATAAAGATCCCTTCCTGCTCAAAGGCCCTGAGCGCCGAGCATAGGCCTACATTTTACAGCCCATCACCGCAATGGTGACGTTTCCATACGAGTGAAAAATTCTCAAGCGGGACGTAAAACAATATACAATCAATCAATAATTTTACAATAATATATATAGCTCTTCTTGTATATTGCTCTTTACTTATTTTCGTCACATTTTACGCTTTACAAAGACTAAAGAACGTTATTAAAATCGCCATATTTCTCAAAAAACGTGGTCTATTACCTAACTTGATTTTTTATATGTTTTATAGCAAATCTTCATCTTAAACATATATAAAAATGTAAACAAAATATCAATGGTGTTTTTGTTTAGTGTGATCCTATCAATCACTACCTTAATATTGATGTCCTGGAAATATCTGCCAAATATCTGTCAATTATTTGTTAATGGTCACACAAACAACAACAAACTCGTGCATGATCAATTAAATTTATATTATTCTCATAAACAATTGATATGAAACACGTAAGACAGCATTTAACTAGTCACAAGTTGTATTTGTAAGCTGGATAATAATTATAACGACTAGAGATTTGCGAAGTGCTGAATTTAAACGAGATTGTTAAGCGTGCATCCAATCAGTATAAAGTAGGTAAAGTCTTTAAAAGTCTTGCTAACGTGTTACAGAAGTGGAAAAAGGAGACTGAATTGAAATTTATTCCAGTGTGGGAAAATCCCATTGTTTGAAAATACACCGGGAGCGTTACAGTTCTTCCCCTTTTGTACATTATGTACGTTCAACGAAGAATATATATAATAGCAGTGTGTGATGAGTACCTTGCATCTGTTTCTTATCTATTCTTGATAAATGGTAAGATAAGTGACCTCGGTATGCGTATTTCAGCCAGCAGATTTCCGAAACGCTTGATCTAATATCATACCAGACAGGAGCTGTCGCTCAGGACGCTTTTATATACGCTATAGTATGTGGGTGATACTCAATCTTTTTAATCCTTTGTCTAAAATCCTGGTCATTCGTAAATGTTGGGAATGGGTGAAATGTAACAATAAATATATATTGTAAAAAGAGAATGCATCCTCAAAACTCCTTTCAAGACGTTTTTCAGTGTTGTAGGAATGTCCCATAGTGAAATATGCAACGTTTGTAGTTGAAAATGAATTGAAAAGTTCATTTTTGTCAAATTTCCAAAGGAAAGAAAATTAGAAAACATTGGCAGAGTAAGGATTTAATAGCAATGCAAAACAGTAAACTGTTAAACAAATTATTACTCTCGATTTCCGTCATGATTAATATTTCCTCAGTTTAAGTAATTTAGTTGTTAATAAACTAATCCTTCCTCTACTGGCACATTTAAGAGGTATTTAAAGGCTAAATAAATGACAATATTTTTAAAAATCGATATGTGCCCTAATTTGGAGTAGGCATATGACATAAAATTTTGTTATGTATTTGACAGGAAACAATTTTTCTAAAGTTTGTCATGGTATCCCATCTCCTCAAAGAGGTCTACGGGGTCAAAGGTCATGTAAATGCAGATTTGTCAATCTTTCACAAACACATAAACACACACATACATACATGCATACATACACACACACACACACACATACATATATATATATATATATATATATATATATATATATCGGGGTTGAATAGATCCTCAGTACTCCTTGCTTGTCGTAAGAGGCGACTAATTAGGGCGGTCCTTCGGCTGAAACCGCAAAAACGGAAGCCCCGTGTCACAGCAGGTGTGACACGTTAAAGATTCCTTCCTGCTATAAGCGCTGACCACAAGCCAAATTTAGCCCTTTACCTACATTTGGTGACGTCTCCATATGAGTGAAAAATTCTCGAGCGGGACGTTAAACGATTGATTGTATATTACGTATTATTGATGAGAGTGAATTCAAGAAACCTCGCTGATTCCCTCATCTTAAATTTGAAAACAAAAGGATTGATGTTGTCAGCATTAACAACATCCTTAACCATACAAAAGTGCAGTTCTGTATTCGACCCTACTTTAAGATGAAATCCACACCTTGTGTTTCATATAGATATACTTCCACTATTGCATCCAAGTTATTTAATTATAAACAGACGTTGCAGTGCCTTGATATTGAACAATTACAACGAAATCCTCCAAAGTGTTCATGTTCTTCCTCGTTTAATTACAGTCCCACTGGTCATATCATTACAGGAGACATAAATATTGTACAAAATGAGGATCTTAAGTCCCTGATTTTACAAGGTCCTAAATTTCGAGAATCTCGCTCATTTAGATGGCGACATAATTTCATGGCTATCATGAATTCTGTGGAAGAAAATGCCAGACGTTGGACGAAATTTGAGGGAGAGGAACTTGACACTTTGTTTGTAAAAGTTACTATTTCAAATGTCTTTTAAATGAACTGGGATTTACTTCAATATCTGGAAATCCTACTTATACTCGACGCAATCTTACAAAGGATGAAATTCTTCATAACCATCTTCAGTTTTAAATACTTTCGACATTCCTAAGAATCAGGATCAGTTTGAATGACCATATCTTTATTGGAGTCCGAAATTACATAAAAATTCTTACAAACGAAGATACATTGCTGGTTCCAGTAAGTGTTCTACCAAGCCTTTATCTCTATTACTAACTAAACTGCTAACAGCTATTAAAGAGTCACTTCAGAGATACTGTTCCACTACATTTTCCAGAAGTGGTGTCAATCAGATGTGGATTTTCAAAAACTCTAAGGAAAATCTAAGTCAGGATTTTTCTAAAATCGACTCGAGAATATTTCACTCATATGGAGACGTCACCATTGCTGGTGAAGGGCTGCAAACTTAGGCCTATGTTCGGCGCTTACGGCTTTTGGGCATGCATTTTGTTCTAAACGGAAACACCACGATGATCCGCAGTTGGAATTAGATGGTACTCCAATTAAAGTTGTAAAAGAGATTAAGTTCTTAGGTGTCATATTTGATAATAAACTCTCTTTCATTCCGCATATAGCAATGCTCGAAGAAAAAAGGTCTTGATATAATAAAGTTGTTAAAATACTCTTCTACACCTGTATCCTCTCTCATCCGGTCTAAACTAGACTACAGCTGTATAGTATATGGAGCGGCAAGAACATCTTACATTAAAGCCCTAGATGCAATACACCATCAAGGACTTCGACTGTGCACAGGAGCTTTTCGAACCTCTCCTGTAGATAGTTTGTATATTGAAGCAAACGAACCACCTCTAGATCTACGTAGAATAAAACTTATCTTTGTTAAATTAAAAGCTAATATTGACAATCCTGCATTGAACTACGTTTTACACCCACAGTTTGAAGATTTGTATGACAAAAACAAGACGTGCATAAAATCAGTTGGTCTCCGAGTTAAAGAAAAACATTTACATGATCCTAACTTACCTTTGGACATCATAAAACCCTCATCACGTTCAGAAATACTACCATGGAAATTACTAAAACCCAAAGTTGACACTTCACTTTCTCAATATAAAAAATATGAAACAAATCCCGCTATTGTCAAACAAAAGTTATCCGAACTAAAGCAATCTAAAATTCTACAACTGATATTTATACAGATGGTTCGAAAGACCAAAATAAAGTCGCTGCTGCTGCAGTAATTAATAACAACGTTTTCTCGGAACGACTCCCAAATTAAGCAACAATTTACACCGCTGAAGCAAAGGTTATCCAACTTGCGGTAGAGTACATTAAAATTTCTCATGACAAATACTTCACTATATTCTCAGAAGTATTTCTCCACTATATTCTCAGAACCCCGTGGGGATCCGGGTTGTTAGAATAGATCCTCAGCACCCCTAGCTTGTCGTAAGAGGCGACTGAATGGGGCGGTCCTTCGGATGAGACCGCAAAAACCGAGGTCCCGTGGCACGTGAAAGATCCCTCCCTGCTCAAAGGCCATAAGCGCCGAGCATAGGCCTAAATTTGCAACCCTTCACCGGCAATGGTGACGTCTCCATATGAGTGAAAGATTCTCCAGCGGGACGTTAAACAATATTTAATCAATCAATCAATATTCTCAGACACCCTATCTTGTCTACAGTCTATAGGTAATATGAATATTGACCATCTATATATGTTAGACACTTTAAACCAGTAAATTATCTTCTAACTAAACAAAATAATATAGTTGAGTTCTGCTTGATTCCTAGTCATATTGGTATCCATGGTAACTACAAAGCAGACAAAGAGGCAAGCAAAAAACGCACTACAAAACGATATTGTACATTTTAAAATTCCTTACACAGATTTAAAATATAACATAAAACTATATGTAAATGATCTTTGGCAAATATATTGGGATTTCTGTGACAGAAGTAAACTGTATTCTATTCAACACAAAGTAAACAAATCGTCTAACATCGTAATGAAACGCCAGGACGAAGTTATTATTTCAAGAATATGCATCGGACATTCAAAATTGACACACTATTATTTATTTAACAGAGAACTTCAACCTCAATGTATATCTTGTGACTGTCCATTAACTATAGAACACATTCTTTTGGAATGAAGTGATTTTACACCCACACGAAATGGATTCTTTTATAATGTGCAATCAATGCAAAAACTTTTTACAAATATTGACTATCATCTTATCATAAATATTTACAAGAATGCGACTTTTACAGAAAAAATTTGATTCTTTATAATATAACCGATTGATATACACAGAATGATATGTATTTTTACCTGTTTACGTATTTTTAACTTTTATGTTCGTCGGATGGGACGTTAAAGGGTGCCCCGTGTCAAGGATTACAACCCCCTGGCACGTAAAAGATCGTTTCCTTGATTTTCGAAAAAGAGTAGGCTCACTGAGGGCCGTCAGGGAAACTTCAACTTTCCAAACCAACCATATTTCAGTTGCTTAACCGCCATAAAATGGCTGAAAAGTTGCCAACTTGGCGTAAAACCCCAATCAATAAATCAATCAATTAAATCTTAAAACTTAAAACTTAAGACTCTGTGCAAATTGTCGTCATTATTGTGATTCTACTAAAAGCTTAAATAAGAAATATTTCAAGTAGAACGAGGGGTTTGATCGAAGTTCAAATTATGGAATCGATATACATGTAGATAGAAACGCTAATTTTGATTCTTTAATAGTGCCCGAGTATGGAAAGCCAAAGAGGTAAATTTTCTATATCAGTAACTGTGTATTTGTAACTATCAATACACCATTCGTTCAATGTTAATATATTAACGTTAACGACAACTGTAGAAATGTATTAATTTTAACTTGATAATATTCGGTACTTATTTTCAGTGTATTGTCAATCTGACTGTGTAAATGTTACACAATGCATTATCTGTTGAAGATGTATAAGCATTATGTAGAAAAGCTTAATCGGAACATTAAGATGTCAGTGTGATTGATTGATTGATTGATTGATTGATTATTTATTGCTTTCCGCCACACTCAACAATTTTTCAGTTATCTGGTGGCGTCCACTTTTTGTTGGTGGAGGAGAGAACCCAGATACAATGTACCTGGGAAGAGACCACCGACCTTCCGCAAGTAAACTGGCAAACTTGCTCACATAACGCCGCGGCCGAGATTCGAACACGCACCGACAGAGGTGAGAGGCTTTGATTTTGAGCGCAGTGCTCTAACCACTCGGCCACGGAGGCCCCAGATGTCAGTGTGTAATCTGATCGTTGATCAATATAAAATTAATGCAGAACTTGTTTTGAGATGTAGAACATATTAAACTTTGAAAATGAATCCTTCTGCTTCGATACGCAAGAAGTTGTTCTGCATATGATCAGTTTTTAAATTGAGACGGGCTTCTGACAAAGATGTTGATGTTACAGGGGATGGTATAGTCTCGTCTAAAGTCAGCATTTCGCAACTTTTATGGTCGTTATAACGATCTAGTTTGCCAGTACAACTTACCATTAAGTCAAATGCTATATGATGTGTTTCATACCAATTGTTAGGCCGTTCGTGACACACTGATTCTGACTACGGATTGCTCCGTTTACCTGATCGGAATATAGGGCTCACGGCGAGTGTGACCGGTCGACAGGGTATGCTAACTATTCCTAGACACCTGATCCCACCTCTGTTATGACCAGGGGTCCGTGTTTGCCCATCTCTGATTTGTATTTTCTATAGGAATTACGAGATTGAATACTGTTAGTTATCTTGACCTTTGTAATAAATGTTTACACAACTCGAAAAGTGCCGCATGTAACACGTCAATTCACCATTCGTTCAATGTTACAGTTTTTACAAAAACACAGTTTTAGGGATATAATTTTGACCCTGTTGCCTTTCTATATCCGAGGGATCTGATGTTGATGAAAGTGAATAGCATTCAGATGATAATGATAGACATAATGCCAGAGAGCCCATCAGAAGAGAAATATTATTGATGGTATTGTTTCTGAAATTGCACTTCTCAACATCTGTTCAAATGCAAAGACTGTGTTGGACATTGCTTTATTTATAGAATTTAAGAAATGATATCTAATATTATTACCTTTGATAATAGCCACATAAATAGATTCACAACCAACTCATAAGAATTTGCTCTGGTTCAATTTTCATCGTGTAAATTCCATATATTGTTTGGTGGAAACAACATGACAAGGATCATTAATATGAAAATTCTAAGCATCCATTCTCGTGATTGCTTCAGGCCAGCTACCGTGTTTCTGTACCAATGGGGGAGATTCTCGCACCAAGCATACTTCTCCGCGATTTGCATGGTAACTGCATTGAACGTTTTACCCTAATATGTATATGCTGTTTAGGTATTTCTTGTATTTATGTTCTGTTTCCTTGTAGAAAAGGTATTAAGGGTAATAAGATGATTGATTGCTTATATATTGTTTAACGTCCCGCTCGAGAATTTTTCAGTCATATTGAGACGTCTGAGTAATAAGATGAAAAGATCAACTCGCATTGCAATGATCAAGTCAAACATGAATATTGAAAAGACAAAATATCGACCTCTATTTTGATGTGTGGAATAGTTACACATTTTCACCTGTGGATACCTAAATCTTGAACGAATTAATAACAACAAAAGGGCTGCAAAATTAAGGTCTATGCTCGGCATTTACGGTCTTTGAGCAAGGGTCTTTATCGTACCACACCTGCTGTGACAAATGGCCTCAATTTTTTGTCTCATCCAAAGGACCGCCCCATTTAGTCGCTTTGTTCGAAACGGACGTTGTTCTGAGGATATATCCTTACTGATGCCCACCGGACGAAACACGCCAGACAGCAAACTATATCGTTATAACGACCATAGAATTTGCGAAATTCTTACTTCAAACGAGACTTTTGTAACCCTGTAACAACAACTTGTTTAATAGTAGCATGCCTCGATTTTAAAAATTGATCATACGTAGAACAAGCTCTTATGCATCGAATCAATTGACAGACGTAAAAAGCATGTGTAGGTGACGATGGAATATTTCTGTATAAATATGGTAAGTTGACGATGGAGAAGCTGAAATCATCCCTTTTGTTATCAAGTTGCGTTATTTGCCGTTAACATCTATATATTTAAAAGGGGCCTCCGTGACCGAGTGGTTCGAGCATCGGGCTCAAAATCACAAAGCCTCTCACCTCTGTCGGCGCGTGTTCGAATCTCGGCCGCGGCGTTATGTGAGCAAGTTTGCCAGTTTACTTGCGGAAGGTCGGTGGTCTCTTCCCAGGTACATTGTATCTGGGTTCTCTCCTCCACCAACAAAAAGTGGACGCCACCAGATAACTGAAAAATTGTTGAGTGTGGCGGAAAGCAATAAATAATTAACCAATCTATATTCAATTTTTAAAAATCTATGTACGAAGCAGATGTGTGGTGTCTGTCATTTCGAGTTCACTGGAATATATCGAATCTAGATATGAATGAAGGGGCCCGAGTGGTTAGAGCATCGCGCTCAAAATTACAAGGTCTCTCACCTCTAGTCCGTGCGGGTTCGATTCTCGCTCGCGCCGATATATGTGAGAAAGTTTGCCAGTTTACTTTCGAAAGGTCGATGATCTCTTTCCGGGTACATTGTATCTGTGTTCTCTCCTCCACCAATAAAAACTGGACGTCACTAGATAACTAAAAAATTTTGAGTGTGGCGGAAACAATAAAAAAACAAACAAAACAAACATAGATATGAATGAAAATGATTATTGTTATAGACAAAACGTCTTCAATGCATCTAAATGTCGAGTTGAAGGCCACGGCAACGGATTTTTCTTCTCGTTTAGAAGCTTTTGAATAAATTCTGTCTCGTAAGAATATTAAGTCAGGTCAGCTAACAAAGGAGCAAAATTCGTGCCCATGGGAATACCAACACACTGTTAGAAGACCTGATCATCTGAAACTACATGTTTGTAAATGAGGAACTCCACTATCATTTTAATATCAACTTCAGAGTTTTTGTTCTTTGAAGCAGAGTGGTGTTTAACAAAGTAATTTTAGAATGACCGATCACTAGATGTGAATATTTCCTTTATCCACTTTTGTTGAAGAAGCAACTGTCTATGATGTCTTCATTAATTTATCATGAGAACACGTTGTGTAAAGTGTTAAAAAGGCACACTTTTGATGTTGATTTGTGAAAAATTATGTGATTTCAAATTCACTAAGACTTCTTTAAAAACCTTCCTAGCAAACTGACAACTCCACTTTATGACAAACTGGATGACTTCAACGTCTCCATCCTCAACTTCTTTTACCTATGAAACAATATTCCATTATCACCTGCGTATGATGTTTAATCTAGATTTCTCAGTTGATTCGATACCGAAGAGCTTCTTCGTATGATCAGTATGATGAAGTAGGCGAATGAGAAACAGGTTGATGTTATAGGGGATTCAACAGTCGTTTAAAGTCAACATCTCGCAAATTTAATGGTCGTTATAGCGATCTAATTTATCAATAGAACCAGTCATCGGGTAAAATGCTGTGTGGCATGTTTAATATCAATTGCGAATGTTCTTTGTGTACTGATTTGAACTACGGATTACTCCGTTTACCCGATCGAGATACAAGGTTTAAGACGGATGTTAACGGTCGACAGGGGATGTTTACTCCTCCTTGGTACCTGATCCTACCTCTGGTATTTCCAGACGTTTGCACTTCTTTTACTTTTGTATTCTTTATAGAGTTATGAGATCGAGCACTGTTCGTTATCTTCACCTTTTCATAAAGAACAGTGCGACATTTTACTCTGCACACGACAAAGTCTAGACATTTTGCTACCCTTTTTGATATAGGTTTTGCGAAAATCAAAGTGCCTATGGTGGTATTTTGTAGCAGTATGTCATAGCCCAAGGTTGGGCTCACACAAACTTGTAGAATAATAGATATTAGCTTCCAAAGACGAAAGTCCCATAGGAGAATGGCGGGATATCAAATCGTACAGAAATCCTATCATAATCCTATGAGAGAGAAAATCCTAATATTTCTGTATTTTTTCCCGAAAAATTTTCACTCATATTGAGACGTCAATAGCTGTATATGAAGTACCACACATTTAGACCTATGCTTAGCGCTCAGGGCCGTAGTAATGAGGGTTCTTTACCGTGACACGGGACCTCCGAAAGACCCGTGATTTTCACTTCTCACGACCTTCCGGTTACGAAGGGAACGCTCTAACCACTGAGCTATCCTTCAATAGGCTACTTAATCGTATATAAAGTGTTTGGAAGAAGTCGTCTATTTGATACTCAGTGGGATATTGCCCCATGTATTCAATGAAATATGGCGCATTCATACGTACTATATAGGAGAGGTTTTTTTTCCAAACACACTTTATGTAGGATTAATTATCGTACTGTTAAAAACGAAAAAAAAAATGTAGTTTCGGTTTATTTTTTTTAAAGATCATTGTAACGCCGTTAATCAATTGACTCTATCTGTGACATTTGAAGATACGCCTAATGAATATGCGTTTTGTCATTAGAGGGATAGAGGAATACACATTTTGTTGTTTTTTTCCTGTTATTACAATATCACTTCACAGTCCCCGAGGGTTTTCACCAGCCCAGTTGCTAAGTACTTCGGTACCAGCATGAACATACGGATAAAAATTTGTTGTGATAAAGTCAATATGCAATCATAAAAGTCCGACTTTCAGTACTTTCATTTTCTTTTGCATGCATAAAGATTTTTTAGATGCGAAATTTCACGCACATTGTTTACATTATATTGACAATCGAGACGTGGCCCTCCTGGATCGTGGTTTAGCATAATGACAAATACTGCTGCGTACATCATTGCCTCTCTAGAAAGTATTTTTAAAGGGAAATATAAATATTTCAAGGTGAGCGTGATAATTTCAGATACAGAGTCATGCGATCTAAAAATTATGCCTGGTTTGTTCAAGCAACAGTAATACTAAAAACTAGGAGAGGCTGTATCATATAAAACATAAACGGTACCAATTTTGATGCACCCGATGCGCATTTCGACAAGCAATGTCTCTTCAGTGATGCTCAATTCAAAATGTTGGAAATCCAAAATAAAAACAAACTTGGAGGAGCTGAAAGAACCAAAATGACGAATTACTGGAGCCAAATCCAGCTAAGGATCAGAGCTAATGCATGGGGGAGATATGCGTGAAATTTCGTATCTAAAAAATCTTTACGTATGCAAAAGAATATACTGAATGTCGGGCTTTTATGATGGCATACTACACTGCATATTCGAAGTGAATAATAGCAAAGTTTACTACCTCTTCATTGCTTGATATTCTTAATTCAGTACAACAAGGTCTGAAGCAGATATCTGCAAACAACTTCATTTATATGAAGCATAATATTGTATGTTGTATTGAGGTCCAGATATATATTTTAAAAGGTCACATTAGAATATGTTACAAAAACGTTTTTATGATGAATTATTAGTACACGATGGAATGGAAGAAAGAAAATAATGGTGGCAATTTTGTTTCCGTAATTTTAGTACAATTTATAGTACTGTGTGATTAGTATCAGATATATTTAAATCCAATACAATATGCAGCAGTTATACATTGTAAAACAATGAACTGGAATTTTTGTTTTTGAACAAAACAACATTATCCATAAAGAATCCAGATTCTTTGAGTAGTGTTTGCGCATTAAAATTTCATATTTTCACGTGCGAGATACTTATTTCTCATATTGTGTAGAAACTATTTAATTTGCAAAGAGACTTTGAATTTGAAATGAACTGTCACGCGGGGTCAATTATTTATTACAGTTATGTTGCTGGGTTGCATAGATAAAGAACTAAAGCCATAATTTATGATTTGGCCTTATCAATCCTTGAATTTATAAAATTAATGAATCTCTGTCAAGACTTTGACAAAACATCACACTACGAGGGCGAGTAAATTATTAACCAGCTAAACTTATTTCCGGCTGAGATCCACCACTTTTCGACGTGATTGCCCTCTAGTGAGACGCACTTAGATCAACGGTGTTCAAGTAGCATCAGCTCAGAATTGAAAAAGTCAGGATCTTTTCCATTGACCAACTCTTTAACTGCCGATTGATATTTGCTATGTTGAAATTAAACAGTATATGAAGTTAATATATAATTATATATAATATCTATACTACTACTATATAATAATTATGGGCTCGATTTTGGTCCTTTAATACTGGCTAATCGGGAAAGAGCTGTCTTAACAAACATTGTACTGTTTAAATTTTTTTCTATAACCGTAACATGTAATTAATTAATAATTTGAGAAAATGACAAAAATAATTCGGAATTTTTAACCGAGAAAACTTGATTGTTAAAATCGGTGCATACACATACAGTAGGAAATAAGAGGAGTGGATCTAAAAAAGACCGTCAAACAACACAATATATGGTAAGCCTACGGCTTTTCTTCACATAAATTCACGTAATATATCTATGGTATGATGTGTTGAGAATGATTAGAAATGATATCATGTATTGATTATGACATTTGTTAAAATTTTACATGTATTTACAATTATTCCTTGTTGAAATTTTACATAACTCACGAGAGCCCTTATCTGATGATTAAATAAATAAAGTACATTTATTTCAGGACCTAAGTTTTAGAATAAATAGCAATTATAGAAAAGAAAAAAGACAACCGACAAATTGATACCGATTCCCTTAATTATTTGTGATAAAACTGAAATTGTATTGTGTGGCAAAATTGTCATGGCCGTTTATTTGTAGTTGCAATACAACAAAATACTGACATAGGTATGGATAGATTGTCCTAGATATGATACACATACGTGAACAAATTGTCCCAAAAGATATGATACATCGACAGATTGTCCCAACATGATACATGAACAGTGTCCCAACATATATATGGACAGATTATCCCAACAGATATGATACATCGACAGATTGTCCCAACATGATACATGAACAGTGTCCCAACATATATATGGACAGATTATCCCAACAGATATGATACATCGACAGATTGTCCCAACATGATACATGAACAGTGTCCCAACATATATATGGACAGATTATCCCAACAGATATGATACATCGACAGATTGTCCCAACATGATACATGAACAGTGTCCCAACATATATATGGACAGACTGTCCCAACACACATATGGACATATTTTCCCAACATACACATGGACAGACTCTCCCAACATATACTTACACATGGACAGACTGTCTCAACATATACTTACACATGGACAGACTGTCTCAACATATACATATACATGGACAGACTGTCTCAACATATACATACACATGGACACTGTCTCAACATATACTTACACATGGACAGACTGTCTCAACATATACATATACATGGACAGACTGTCTCAACATATACATATACATGGACAGACTGTCTCAACATATACTTACACATGGACAGACTGTCTCAACATATACATACACATGGACAGATTGTCTCAACATATACTTACACATGGACAGACTGTCTCAACATATACATACACATGGACAGACTGTCTCAACATATACATACACATGGACAGACTGTCTCAACATATACATACACATGGACAGATTGTCTCAACATATACTTACACATGGACAGACTGTCTCAACATATACATACACATGGACAGATTTCCCAACATAATTCATGGACAGATTATCCTAACAAATGATACATGTGCACCACAATCCGACATGTTACATGTATAAATATATAAATAATGCGCCGATTGTTCAACATACAATATTCGAAGCATAAATCAAATGACAAATACATAGTTATAAAATAAGATATTATATTGATCCAATGAGCCTGGAAAAGACAGTTTACACCGGAGACAATATTTTAATCAAAATTATGAATCACGGGGCACTGTCCTGGGAGCCCTCCGCCAATACAAAAGGGCGGGAATTTTGAAATCGCGATATCCTAGCTTCTAAGTTAATTAACATCCACACTGACAGATGCCCATGTGAGCGTGTTCCAGATATTGCAGAACAATATTGACCAGATATACCCCCATTGTGACAGAGATGGCCATATGTACGTGTGCCAAAACAACTGACCAGATATACCCGCCTGTGACAGATGCATATGCGTGTGTGCAAGACATGGCAAAATAACTGACTGGATATACCCACAATGTGCCAGGTGCACGTGTGTGCGTGTACCATATATGCCAAAACATTTGATAAGACATACATACACTGAAACAGATGCACATTTGTGCATATACAGTGCATGTACTAGATATGCCAAAACAGCTAGCCCGGGTATATAATATACTTAGGTAGATACACAGGTATGTGTGTGTGCCAGATATGACAAAACAATTTCCCCATGGGGGTCCGGGCCAGGATCGGTGCTCAGTACCCCTTGCTTGTCTAATGAGGCGATTAAGAGGGGGTGATCATTCTGATGAGGCCGCAAAATTCGAGACCCCGCGCCAAAGCATGCATGGCACGATAAAGATCCATCCCTGCTGAAATGCCTAGAACTGGCCTAAATTTTGCAGACCTTCAATTATGAAACTTCAGTTTTCAAATGTAATTCTACAAGTCAAATATTGCACAAACTATGCTACTTGAATTCTCCCATGTAGATTCAACAATTCAAACAATTTGCATTTCCGAATTATGGGGTTTCAATTTTGAAATGTATATTCAATTCAAATATTACGCATACTCAAATTATGCAACTTCACTTTCTAATTGTATATTGAGCAATTCAGGTATTGTGCAAGCTCAACTTATTCAACTTCGATTTGACAATGACGGCATCTGCATATGAGTGTAAAATTCCCAATTGGGATGTTAAACAGGATACAACTAACGTACTACCAAAACACTTTGACCAGATAGATACACAGTGTGACAGGTGCGCGTGTGTGTTTTGTGTGAGATGCCAACACCATTTCGCAGATATACCCACACTGCAACAGATGCAAGTGCGCGCGCCCGATATGCCAGACAATTGACCAGCTAGATATGCAAAATAGATATATATATATAAACGACCATAACTCGCCAATATATATTAACATCATACATGAATTCAAGTGAATGCAGTGCCGAATTGCACAATACCATTTCGTTAATATTGATGAAAAATAATATTTCATAGATCTACCTGAATACCTGTATGTACGGTTATTAAGTATGGTGTGGAGGCGCTATTTTTTTTTTTTTTTTTGTTTCGTTGTTTTTTGTTTTGATCTTGGTTTTTGTTTTTTGTTTGTTTGTTTGTTTGAGGTTTTTTTTTTGTTTTTGGTTGTTTTGTTTTTGTTTGTTGTTTCTTTGTTGTTGTTTTTTTAATTTTGTTTTGTTTTTTGAAAATTAGTAGTTTTTACCACATGTTGTGAAAATTGTGAACCTACCATAAATGTAATTTGGCTTATTTGAAAGATGTGTATTATGACCTGAATATGAAAACTTTGTGTGCAAAACCAAATCTTGAAGCAAAAATCATAGTTTTTTGTGGGTTTTTTTAATGACTGGACCAATGGCAGGTTATCAATATACCACAGTAAATTTGATTTGAGTTTTCCCGCCCAAATAATAATAATAATAATAATAATAAATTTATTTTGTAAAGCGTAAAGTCCATACTGCTCTAAACGCTACTTAAATACTATAATCACAAATTCCAGCGTTTTTGCGTCATAAATATGCTCACAAATTGCTCTCCCCAGGGAAAAACGCCTTGACTACGCGTGCTTGTGAACTAGGTAATGAATGCAACTCTTTAAAAGTAACTTCCGTGCAAAGCACCTGCTAGTTTTGCTGTTGCAGACTCCACTGGCAATTATATCGCTTGGGTTCGAATTTACTGTTAAAGAGTGAAGGTATAGAATCTAAATATAGGGTACTCAAGTTTGTCGATGAAACATCAGTACCCAAAGTATGATTACATATCAACAGTCTACATTACTAACAAAGTTTATCCCGATATTCCGTATACTTCCCAAAATATGCAGAAATGACTTAAGAAAAATGGCCAATATTTTTGGTCGAGTTTTAGCTGGACCCTGGCACTGTACGATTAAACAACATGTTTGTGCCTTAGAATGTGCAACATTGAATATCATTTTTAAGTTGGATTCCTTAATTCATTTCATAAACTGAAGTCCGTAATGGCTCCAATTGACTGAAAATTGTAAAGCCGTCGCGAAATTAAACCCTTTTACGGTAAGTCTGGTAATTCCGAAGATGCACGAGAAGGGATTTTAACGATAAGTGGAAGACTTTATAGACGTTTAATACGATAAATGATGAAACTGATAAATGTAAACCGGTAGATTGATTAATTGTATATTGTTTAACGTCCCGTTTGAGAATTTTTCGCTCATATGAAGACGTCACCATTGCCTGTGAAGGACTACAAAATGTAGGCCTATGCCCAGCGCTTATGGACATTGAACAAGGAGGGATCTTCATCGTGGCACACCTGCTGTGACACAGAATCTCGGTTTTTGCGGTCGCCTCTTTAGACAAGCAAGGGGTACATGTACTGTGGGGGGAAAATTTATACGATAGTATACACGCACGATAGAATTGTGAAGAATAGCGTTTTAATCTGGGGATTCAAATTTGTTCACAAATGAAATTCAAAGTATTTTATATCAGGAATTAGAAACATTTGATGCAATTTTAATAATATTCATCAAATATTAAATCAATTAATATCGAAAGTACATGTAAAATATAAATATGATATTAATAATCGGATATTTCGTAATCTACTTTACCTTTCAAATTATTGATCTCAACAAACAATACTTCTAATTCTCGTATCAGATGATTTTTTTTTTAATTTTAAGTTTTATTAGTATTATTATTATTTACATCAGGAGATCAAATTATTAAGTTATTGATATCAATGAATTATAATTAGATAGTGAAACGGCACTCCATACATATCACATACATATGACTTTAAAATTTATTAAAATCCTTGAATCTTTGGATGAAAAATAGTGAAAACAAACACAATTAATCTTATTCTCGTAAGTGTACAAAGAGAAAATAATAAGATAGTAAAATTGGTGACCTACATTGTTTAAATGATAAAGTTTACCCACACAACACTCGTGCTCCCGTTATGATCCAATCAAATGCGCTGGTGATGGTGGAGGTGTGTTGATAAATGATAACCCGCTGTAAGTTATTATAGTCTATACGAAGATAATGAACTGTCGCAACTTCAACTGTCGACGATTTCTCGTCATTGGAACATTCTTTTTATCCCTAATTTCGTTGGTTCAATACGCCTCTGCATCAAGACTGCTTGTAATTTTACTGGATGGATTCAGATGGGATTACTTAGAACAGGGTGATCAAATGCTGCCTGGATTTCAAGGCATTTATAAACATGGGGTAAAAGCTGAGTATATGATTCCAGTGTACCCCAGCCTTTCGTATCCTAATTATTACTCGATCATGACTGGTAAGTCTTCTGTTTTTACATTATTATAAATATGTAAGGTAGCTCACTATACCAAGGCTCTTTATGACACAGCACAAGATAGCGATTTAAAAATGCTTTGTGAAATGAATTGCATTGATCGGTCGAATTTTGTTATCTATCATCATAGTTCAGTGGTTAAAGTATCGGGCTAGTGAACCACAGATTCCGAGTTCAATGTGCCAGAGGCTTTTGTTCATATTTACTGGATTAAATTTTTGAAAATCTTTAGAATAGGGCTACAATAGGAGATCAATGTTTTACATACAAGTTTATAAGGATAATCTTTTAAAATCTTCTTTTCAAGAATCACTGGGCCAGGAAAGTTTAAATTTACATGAAAGCTTTCTAATAAAGTGCAGATGCATGTTTATTAAAAGTCATGCCCCCCCCCCCTCTCCCGAAGGGGGAGTGGGGGTTAGAGTGGGGCCATAATAGGGGATCAAAGTTTAACATGCGAATATATAGGGAAAATATTTAAAAATCTTTTCGCAGGAACCACTGCACCAGGAAAGTTCAATTTAGATGACATCTTTCTGATGTAGTGCAGATTCAAGTTTGTTAAAATCACGGTCTCCGATGGTAAATTTTGGCCGCAATAGGGGATCAATGTTTTACCAGCAAATATATAGGGAAAATCTTTTGAAAATCGTCTTCCCAAGAACAACTAGGCCACGAAAGTTCAAATTTAGATGGCATCTTTATGGCATCGTGCAGATTCAAGTTTGTAAAAATCACGGCCCCCGATGGTAGGGTGATTGATTCATTGTTTTACGACGCGTCGAAAATTTCTCACTCATATTGAGATGTAACCCGTTGCAGTTGAGGTACCACATCTTTAGACCTATGCTTAGCGCTCAGGGCCGTAGCAGTGAATGCTCGTTAATGTGCCAACGCCTGCCACAACACGGGATTTTCGTTTTTAAGGTCATATCCGAAAGACCCATGATTCTCGCCTCCAAATGCCGAGCGATTGGCGAAGGTGCAATCACTACCTATTTTTGCGGCCATTGCAGGAGCGGGACCCAAATTCATGACCCCCCGGTTGCGAAGCGAACACTCTAAAGCTTTACATTAGAGTAAATAGGGAAAATCTTTAATAAAAATATTCTTCTCGAAAACGACAGGGCCAGCAAAGTAGAAATATACATGAAAGCTTTCTGATAGGGTGTGCAGTTCATGGTCCCTGGGGGTAGGGCCACAGTAGGGGATCGAAGTGTTATATATTGATGTATAGAAATATGTCTTGAAGTGTTTCATCTGGGGCTTTCATAATTTGTATATATGTTCTTTACGGAAAAGACCTTTCATGTGATGCAATAATATGTGATTTTGTGACTTTGACCTAGAAGTTTGATCTATATTTAATAAAATTCAATATTCAATGCGTCCTGTACTTTTAAGTAGTCTTTTATATTTTGTAAATATATTTCTTATGCTAAGATCCTTCATTTCATACCACGACTTTTAACCTTGAGTTTTGACCCACTTTTAAGAAAACATTACCAATTAGATATATCCGGTACTGTTTTAGCCGGGGCTTTATATTTTATAACTAGATTCTTTATGGCAAGGCCTTATTTTGTGAAGTTTTACCTTGTGACCATGATCTGGAAGTTTGACCTAATTTCAATAAAAATCTGATTTATTGAATGTTTCCTCAACCGTTTAAGATAGAGTTTTGAAATTCCTATTTTGTATGTAGATTTCTAATGACAAGGTTTTTCATATCATACCATGTTCTATGACCTTGTGACCTTGGTCTTATCCAGAACAGCAAGATTTTGTTCATATTGGTGTTGAGGCATATCTGTGTTATGTGAATTCATTTTCAATTATGTTGTGATCCTTTGGAACTACGTTGGGGCCACAATATGGGGCCAGAATTTTTCATGGGAATAAAGATTGATATCTCTTTAAAATCATAATAGCTGAACTATGGCAGGACCAAGGTGACTCATGTGAGCGATGTGGTGCATGGGCCTCTTGTTAGTCTATAGCGCGATATGGTAGGCAATTGAAATTGGACTAAATTTCAAATTTCCTTATCGCACAAGCAAGATATGCACATGGAGTGATCTACGGATCATATTCTTAAACATGTTTGGAGGTCAAGAGCTTTATCCCCTGTAACTGGAATACGATTGATTGATTATTTATTGCTTTTCGCCACACTCAACAATTTTTCAGTTATCTGGTGGCGTCCAGTTTTTGTTGGTGGAGGAGAGAACCCATATACAATGTACCTGGGAAGAGACCACCGACCTTCCGCTAGTAAACTGGCAAACTTGCTCACATAACGCCGCGGCCGAGATTCGAACACGCGCCGACAGAGGTGAGAGGCTTTGTGATTTTGAGCCCGATGCTCTAACCACTCGGCCACGGAGGCCCCAACTGGAATACGAATCACACTATGCAACTTACTTATAATTTTCTGTTCGATAATGATTAGCAACCTCAACGTTATCTCCAGAATTGTACCATATCTTGTCACCAAACCTAACAGCCACATATGGGGTCTTTATAATAAAGAGCTTTGATATCTGAACAACTTTTTCTTCATCATTACATTCAACCTTTAGGGGTTTAGTGTCAAGGCCTTTTAGTGGCTACGAAATCCCTATTAGGACCTATCAAAAATAGAATTTTAATTTGAAATAACGAACTTCAGAACTAAATTTCGTTACATAGAATCCCGTGGGAATCCGGGTTGTTAAAATAGATCCTCAGTACCCCCTTGCTTGTCGTAAGAGGCGAATGAATGGGGCGGTCCTTCGGATGAGACCGCAAAAAACCGAGGCCCCGTGTCACAGCAGATGTGGCACGTTAAAGATCCCTCCCTGCTCCAAAGCCATAAACGGATAGCATCGGTCTAAATTTTGCAGCCCTTCACTTGCAATGGTGACGTCTTCATATGAGTGCAGTCTTTCACCGGTAATGGTGACGTCTTCATACGAGTGAAAAATTCTCGAGCGGGCGTTAAACAATATATATAATCAATCAATCAATCGTTACTTTGAATTAAATTCTTTATTTCAAATTTTGAAATTCGTTATAGCATATTAAATTTGTTTTAAAAATTTGTAAACTTCGTAATAACGGATTTAAAATTATACAAAAATAGCGAATTTGAATCCTGAAATTTGTTATTCAAATTACCAATTCCTTTGTATATGTACTATGAATTCAGTATAACTAATGAACAATGTCTGTATTATTGTTGGTGATTTAAACTAACATAATTACAATCAATGAACTTTACTTTCAGGACTTTACGGTGAAAGCCATGGTTACGTATCTAATTTTATGTTTGATGAAAAGTATGGCCGAAACTTGTTTATGGAAGACGAATCGTTTCATAAAGAAAAACAAAATTCGTATTGGTGGGATGGTGCAGAACCTCTATGGGTGACAGCCGAAAAGCAGGTGAGCCGTCCTATATACCTTTGATTACCTTGTAACCAATGAGTAGTGTGGAATTCTCTGTAAGTCTAAGAACTTTTGGTGTAACGATGTTTTTTTTTTTCAAATAAAAATATACATACGATTTATATCGAGTCAATAGCTGGAGAAAGGGATGTAAAACAATACAGAAACACATGGAGACAGTATAATTAAATCGTCTAAATTTATCGGAATGCAAGTTTTTACTTAGCAGCAACGTTTTTCATTGTAAGTGCGCACTAGCTACTTGAAAGGGTTCGTTCCTGTCTGTTCGCTGACAAATGTTTTATTTCATAAAATCCGGAATTTTTATGATATATATTGTTTGAAAGATTGTGTTTTTCAGAATAAAAAGACATATTTGTTTTACTGGAAAGAGTGTGATGTTGCAATAAGGGGAGTTCGTCCGACGTTCTGTAAAACAAATACAATGGTGACAGCTATTCCAGAGATGCAATATTCCATCAAAGAATCCTTGAATCTATTACAAAATCACTCCGCGGATTTCATAGGTATATGTCCATTTTATCACTTCTGTGTGATTTTCTACAATATTAAGTAAAACTATCTATAATAATGTGATTGCATATTGACTTTAATCAAATAGGATTTGTCTGTTATAATTATTTACCCGTGTTTGGGTTGCTGTTTTGCACTAGGGTGTCTGTAAAGAATGGAAACATGAAAATTTTTTGCAAAATACACTTTATCCTATCTACCATTCTGTACATATCCCCTTACCCATAATTCAAAAACCGTATATATTTTGTTATATTTATGCTAATATACTGTTTCATATTCCACTCACTTCCCAAAGCATGACCAACCATTTGGTTTTCAACCGTTAACAAATATATTCCCTGTAACTACACTGTAATATACATCTTCTACGGTCAAATATCCGGGCTGCTTTCCATCACATGATTAATAAATATTGTCCCACTCTGAAATAAAATTGATATTCTAATTGGAAGAACAATCTGTATATGTGACGGGTCACCAGAAAACCAGGCTTATTGTGCTTTTTTAATATGAGATTTTAACATGTTATATTAACAACTAATTGATTGATTGTTTAGGGTTTTACGTCGAGTTGGCAATATTTCGGCCATTTTACGCCGGTTAAGTAAATGAAATATGTTTCGTTGTAAAAGTTGGAAGTTTCCCTGACGGCCCCCAGTGAGCCTACTATTTTTCGAAAATCAGGGAAACAATCTTTTACGTGTCATGAGGGTTATGAGCCTTGACACAGGGTACCCCTTAACGTCCCATCCGACGGACTTAACATCAACAAATAAAAATATGAAATGTTTTAGTGAAACTCCTAATACCTAATGGGTTATGATACATTCCTGTTAAAAATCGCATTACTTTTATTTAACGTTGCGTGTATGATATTCTTATATTTTTTTTCTTACGAGCGCGCGCGCTCGTGTTTGTTCTTTTATTCAATTCATGAACAGGAAGCTGTATAAGAACAGAAAATATCTGATTATACAATAAATTCACTATATTTATGAGAACAATTTTTGCGCATTATCTACTGACATCACTTTTGGTACGAAACTGCAGAAAGGTCATTAATTGATTGTTTTAAATTTACTTAATTGTTTCGTCTGTTACGTCACTGAAATACCTTTCTGGGTCATAGTAATTTTTGCGTATTTCAACAACCTTTTTCATCAAATACAAGCGAGTTTTACTGAGCCGTATTCCTACCGATTGTTTGCACTGGGCAGGCTAAAATGCAAGAAGAAAACGAAAAAACCAATACATATCCATGGGGAAAAAGATGAATACCTGGTAGACAGAACGAATTTTTTTGTGCTATCATAACTACGCAGGGTCATGCTGCATTAAAGGAGAGTAGTAATTAAATATAATATTTAAATATTACGAACCTTGAACAAAATGTACTAGTTATCGTGAATAACTTTTATTTCCTGTTTCTATACATTTGCCAGCAATATGCTGACTCATGGATGCCATTGCACTCACTACTATCTTCTTTGATGTTCGGGTTAAGATTGTTGAGGAGAAATAGTTAATGAGATATTTTTTCCTTTTTAAATGCGGAATCATGTATACTCTTCATTTGCTATACCACCTTCTTCCATCCCCTGGGGGGGGGGGGGGGGGGGGGCCTCAGTGGCCGAGTGGTTAGAGCGTCGGGCTCAAAATCACAAAGCCTCTCACCTCTGTCGGCGCGCGTTCGAATCTCGGCCGCGGCGTTAAGTGAGCAAGTTTGCCAGTTTACTTGCGGAAGGTCGGTGGTCTCTTCCCAGGTACATTGTATCTGGGTTCTCTCCTCCACCAACAAAAACTGGACGCCACCAGATAACTGAAAAATTGTTGAGTGTGGCGGAAAGCAATAAATAATCAATCAATCAATCAATCCATCCCCTGGGGATCCGGGTTACACTAGGTCCTCAGTACCCCTTACTTTTCGTGAGAGGCAACTAAATTTGGCGGTCCTTCGGTTAAGACTGCAAAAATCGAGGCCCCGTGTCACAGAAGGCATGGCATAATAAAGATTCTTTTCCATATGAATGGAAGATTCTCGCGAGGGACGTTAAACAATATCCAATCGATCAACGCCCCTGCTCAAAGGCCGTACGCGCCGAGCACAGACCTAAATTTTGCATATCTTGTCCGGCAATGATGACGTCTCCATATGAGTGAAAAATTCTCGAGTGAGACGTTAACAATATACAACTCCACTTCCTATCCCACCCCCACCCACCCCTCAAAAAGAACAAAAATACAAAAACCATGATAAGAAAAAATATGTAATACTCATGTTGTTTGGATGGTTGTTTGTTTTACGTCCTGTCGAGAATTTTTCACTCATTGAGACGTCACCAGTTGTAGGTGAAGTACCACAAATTTATACCTATGCTTATAGCACTTATGTCTTTTAGCAGTGAGCATTCCGTAACGTTGCAACGTCTGCCGTATTTAAGGGCATATCCGAATCCTCACTTTTACATGCCGAGCGTTTGGCTAAGGAGCAATCAAGAGCGGGACTCGAACAAATGACCTTCCGATTACTAAGCGAACGCTCTACCACTGAGTTACCGCGTAATATTTCTGAAAATATAAAAAAGTAATCAATTTGTATCAGCTTATGTTATTGACAACTCAGAAATTTAGCATGAAACTTTCCTTTTATATATATATATATATATATGGACTAATATTAGTTTAACAAGTTTTTTAATTAATATAAAAATCAAGAAAGTTAATTCTATCCACAGTACGTGTTCAATCGACTACCAATCTCTATTCGTTGTTACTTACATGTAAATTTACAAATCGTCCAGTACAAAGACTTAACTCTTACCGTCAAACTCGTGATTGTGTACAATTGATTAATAGCAATGAATCCACCGTTCGTTGTATAGGTTGATACACGTAAATGAAACTACATGTATGAATTGAAATATAACAATTGAAACGGAAAATAAAAACATGCATGCTATATTTTTCAAGTGCTATCGAACGAGTGATGGTGGGATGGGTTTAGGGATTCAATTCTTAATTTTTTTTCAATTTCGAATACAAAATTGGTCCAATATATTCTCATGCACTGCAGTAAAAATAAACCCTTTTTCCAGTAATAGAGCCAATAAAACCTACAGAGATACGGAATCCATTTGTAGGGATCGCCCTGCTGTCTGATATCATGGCTTTACCCCTTACGTGGGACGTCGACATTTTCGAAAAGGAACGGGTAAAATGTTTGTACTAAGGACATTTACACCCCCAAGAACAGAACATACACGAGCCATCTGGGAGATTTTATATTTTTTTCAAAAGCACATTTATTTCGAAAGCGCTGATATGTTTGATAATTACGCTATCATCACGTCAAAAAAAATCCAATATCTCTATACCGCTTTGACCAAGCCCAGAGATTACAAGGATAAGTTGAAATGAGTGTGAATTTATTGTTTTTAATTTCAAAGGCTTTGAAATTTTCACAGGTTTTCTTTTTGTAAATTCTATCATAAATTAAGTAGCTATTAAAAAAGACATGTAGCAAATATGTAATCGAAATTACACATACCCCGACCAAATGTACATTAGTGGACGGCTATATTGTCCCCCAAAGTTAAACTGTCGGCTATGAGATTCTGATAAAGATGAGGGGATACATTCATCTATCATTCCTTGATGCTGGTAATATTTATTCAATTATCAGACAGGATACCAGTTAGCTCAGGAGAGAATTCCACCCGACATACAGTGCAGTGTCCGGTCCATCGCGAACTCGATCGCCCTTACCAATCACCAATATATTAGCAACATTCGTGGTAAATTTGCCTGTTCCACACTGGTTTCATTTATTGCATGTAACCCTGAACTCTTGTTACCTGCATACATGAAATATCACTCGCAAAAGACGACATTAAAATGATATTAAATTGCAGTAAAATGGCAATTGATGTCCGCAAAGGGTCGTCGGAGTCAAATTAAATTTTCTGTCATTAAACAAAAAGCGCGGGGTCTTTTAATACCGGCATGCATGAAATATCACATTGCAAAAGACGACATTAAAATGATGTTAAATTGCAGTAAAATTATAATTGATGTCCCAAAATGTTCCTGGGAGTCGTATTTAAATTTTCTCAGTCATTAATCAAAAAGCGTGGGGTTTTAATGCGTTTTCAAATTCACAAAATATGCAGGGAGATCATTATCATTGTTAAACAGAAAATGCATTTTATCTTATTTTTTAACTTAATCGCAATGCATGTCATTATCCTTGTATAACTATTAAAAGATTTCCGCTCTATCCGCTTGCCCCAAAACACATATAGAAATAAACAAACAAACAAACAAACAAACAAACAAACAATAATCTGATTGATATCGACAAATATGTACCTAAATATGTATATCATGCCAAGCTGCTTACAACAAACATTATCGTGTAATATCTGTCTTTTTCTACAACATAACGCATTCTTCGCTTTAATTTTATTAGCAATAAGTAAAAACATTTCTGTCATTGCGCATTAATCTATCGCGTATGAAATAATAACCCGAAACTACTTATTCGTATACCCTAGTTGAGCCATATTCCGTCCCACTTTCCGCGCTGCGTTTTAGCACACCCGATTAGGTTCGACAAGTTCGATCCAAACATATCACATTCAAGTTATGCAATAACTCTGCATAGGAATGATTCAACAGACATTATTGTCGAAAGTCCAGCTAGCATTGGGTACATGTAAAATTTCGCTACGTCGTGCAGCACTGTACTCAGTTCCGATATACATAAATCTGGTTGGATTTTTAAGAGTTGTTTTTTTTTCCTTTATATTATTGTGATGATTTCTAAACGGCAATGATTTTTTTTTATTACCAAACAAATCAAAGAACACAGCTCGACTGTACGTTCTTTAACGTCCCTCTCGAGGATTTTCAACTCATATGAAGACGTCACCACTACCGGAGAAGGGCTGAAAACCTAGACCTATGCCCGGCGCTTGCGACCTTTGACCAGAGAGGGGTCTTTATTGTGCCATACCTGCTATGATAAGGGATCTCGGTTTTTGCGGTCTTGTCTGAAAAACCGTCCCATATAGTCGCCTATTACGACAAGCATGAGGACCTATTATAACCCGGGTCCTCACGGGCACAAACACAGCTCGATATTGCACATAATCAACTGCGTGAAAAAATAATAAAAATGTGATGTTTTACATTTCTTTTAACGCCGTTTTCTCAATCATGACATAAAAAACCCAACAAGCCGGGTTTTTATCGTGTCGGCTCAAATATAGATAATGCTTGCCCTATACTATGCGTTTAAAAAAGTATATTGCAAATGTCAAAGAAATAATGTCACACACCAAATAAACACCTGGTTAAAAACCACACAAAAACAGAGCAACAGATTGTACATGTTCATTGACAAACGCATCAGTAAGAAGAAAAACTATACTTCTACAAACATTGATGTCATGGCGTGCATTTCATGCTCAAATTTATAATACATTTAATACATAACAGGAATCATATTCTGTCATTCTATGTGATAAAAACACAAAAATGTAAACTTCAAACAGAGTGGTTAAGAACACATTAAAACTATGCCTCGTTCACAAGCACATTAAATTTTACTTCGCATTAACTTTAATGCGAAGTAAAATAATGCGCATTAATTCAAAAACTAGCGTTCACACGGTGGTAATGAGAAGTAAACTAGTGCGCATTAAATTCCTATCCATTTCTAAATTAAAGGGTGCGCAAAATAAAGAAAAAATACTGTATATCATTGAAAACTATTTTTAGAGATATTTTAACGAATACTGTGCATATTTTCAAATAATTTAAATCTTATTGTATTCTAGTCTTTGATTGGTCAGATTCAAATTAAGACACGCAGGTTATTTTTGTATAGCCTGCTTTGGTATAGCCCTTGACAACCTGAGCTGTCGGAACTAACCCCTCCCCCGTTTAATTACACCGCAGCACTGTTCTAGGTCTTCTATGAAATAGAAAGTCAATATGTGAATAAGGTAGTTCGATTTAATGCACTGTTTTCCTTTGATTGATTGATTATTCAGTTATCTGGTGGCGTCCAGTTTTTGTAGGTGGAGGAGAGTACCCAGATACAATGTACCCCGGGGAGAGACCACCGACCTTCCGAAAGTAAACTGCCAAACTTTCTCACATATATCGGCGCGAGCTAGATTAGAACCCGCGCCGACTAGAGGTGAGAGGCCTTGTGATTTTGAGCGCAATGCTCTAACCACTCGGCCACGGAGGCCCCTTGCCAAGCAAGACCTATAGGATCTACTTAGTATACAGATCACGATTGTAAAAGATCTCTCTCTATGTGATGCTCAAATATTAACAGATTCAAACAAAGATATAACATTCGAATTAATAAGAGAATTTCACTACTAGTATAAAGATACAGTGTCTATAAGACCTTCCTCTTCTTTTACCATCGTAATTTTAATTTCAGCTGTCCTACTAAATAATTCACTGCATACCGCATTCGTGATAGTTTGTTTCACGATATACGTATCGATACACCCACTTAGATAATGATAATCTCATTTTCCCCCAATAAAAGAATTGAACGGAGTTTGAAACTCTTTTTATAATTTTTTTAATTGCATGAAAAATATCACGATATATATCGTACCATGTCTGTGGTATCGTGATACATATCGGATCGGCTTTGTGCTGTATCGTCCCACCCTTAATACACATATATGTTATGACAAAACGTTATTCTATGTGATACACTGTACTCTCCACTCCAACTGTCTTGGTAATTTCTGGGACCTCCGTGGCCGAGTGGTTAGAGCATCGCAGAAGGCCTTTCACCTCTAGTCGGCGAGGGTTCGCTTCTCGCTCGCGCCGATATATGTGAGAAAATTTGCCACTTTACTTTCGGAAGGTCGGTAGTCTCTTCCCGGGTACATTGTATCTGGGTTCTCTCCTCCACCAACAAAAACTGGACGCCACCAGATAGCTGAAAAATTGTTAAGTGTGGCGGAAAACAACAAACAATCAATCAATGTTGATAATTTCCATTTCTGCATGGCAGTCATGGTAACGAAGAGAATTTAATCATATACATGGTATATGACAATAATATATTTCGTATAGTAATTTCCACTTCGTGCTAATTTTTACTTGTTGTCATTGTAGCCAAGATAATATTACTATATGTATGTACTGTGACAACAAATTATCCCATTATGTAAAAGAGAAAATTGTTTTAGGAATATACAATGAAGTAGTTGATCATTATGGACACAAGTATGGCGTTGGCTCTAAAGAACTGGAGGGGATAATCGAAGACATTGACCAAGAAATTTACTATCTCATGGAAAATATTACGTCATTAGGGCTAGATGATGACGTCAGTGTTATGATATTTTCTGACCATGGGATGCTGAACATAAAAGAAACGGTAGATTTAAACAATATACTTGACATGGATAATATAAAAGCTTTAATTCCTGAAGGAGCTACTGTAAAAATCTGGCCGAAAGATGGAGCCATTGATAAGGTTAGATATATCATCACATAACAAATAACGTTGATGAAAATAGACATCATGATTCTGCGATACCGCAATGAACAATTTTTTTCTCAAAAATAAAAAAATAAAAAAATAAATAAAATCTATATTATATCATTTAGTACCGAAAACCTTTATATAGTATCCTTTACAAAAAAAAAAAACTGCAAGTTGAAAAAAAATCATATACATGTACTTTGACGATGCTCTATAAAAGAGTGTTCGATAACAAATTGGAACTGTTTATATATAAAGTTTTCGTTTTAGGTATATGCTGATCTTCAAAATTCCCTTAAAGACGGAAAAGTCACTGTATATAAGAGGGACGACATTCCAGAACGATATAACCTTAGAAGACATTATCGAGTGTCGCCTATATTTCTGGAGGCTGATGAAGGCGTATTCATCACATCGCCCTGTAAATGTGTGGGGTGTTCGTCATGCGTGAGTTGTTACATTTGAACCCATTGTATAATGCAGTAAGTTATTGTGATGTAAGTGTTTGTGTGTGGCCTGTCCACGAACTGTGTACAGTGACTGTTTAATGAACAGTTCATGTAACTGAGAGCAACATTATAAATGATTTAAGAGGAGTGAAGATATTCATTGTTACTCTCCAATACGCACCTAATTGTGTATGTACATAATTAGAGGATATCTATATTGTGTAATTTAATATTTCGTCTTTCCACCAGTATTTATTCGCAAGCTTGCCTAATGGTATATCAAATTAGTGATATGCGCCACACGAATAAGATAAATTATACATATATATATATATATAGCAAAGGGAAAAAATCAACTGATTTTATTAGAATCTAAATTGTCGAAAAGTTTCAACATAATATAATGGTTCAAAGTTCACGAGTTTAAAATGTTACTTTCTGCCATAGTTATACGGTGCATATAGATATCTACATATAATACTTGCCAGACCACAGATTATCGTTTAATGTTTTTTATCAGCCGCATTTAATTTAACATGTCGCTGTAATGGAATGAGAGTACCAAACCCCCGGATGTATAACCCGAATGCAGTTTACCCAAGATTGAGCGGACATATAAATGTTTAGGTGTAGCGTGATTGGATGTCAGAGTGAAGTTATTTAAAAATGAGAGAAATAATATAGAAGTTTAAATTAATTGTCCGGGTGAAAAATTATCTCAGAAAATCGAGAAATGTTGAGAAAATTGCCATGGTAGGAGTGTGTTTGAAATGAAAGGTGTAATTTACTGCAGATTGCTTTGTATCGTAAAAAAGTACCAATATCGCCTATAAAAGCAACGGGACCCTGTATAACTCTTGTCGTTTTTTATTAGCACTTGGAATGAACTTTCAAATCTTGGCGGTCATTTATCTGAAATTAATTTCGTTATTTGGTGAGAGGACCAAATGTCAGTATTGAGGTCTATAAGATGTGAATTGGTACTCTTTTTCCCTAACACACTGCAGAGCTCGTTTGAAACTCTACGATGAACCGTTCGCGCAGCATTTTGATGCATATGATACTTTTTCAAAAATACTATGTACCATCTGTTGTCAAGTAATGGTTTCCGTTTCTAGATACCCTAGGGGTGTGTGGTTTTTACCCCCACTGGGAAACCTTTTTTCAAACGTTTTCAGCCAATTATATTCGTGTACTTTACATTGATGTATAATACCATAAAATTAATTCATCGTGTTCCAGGCCTCTAAAAAAATTGAATATTTACTGTTTACAGAATATAAAGTTTTCGAATATTCCTCAATACAAAGGGACAGGCGATATGGTGGGGATGCACGGGTACGATAACACTAACACAGATATGAGAGCGATATTCCTTGCCTCTGGACCAGGTCATTATTCAGCATGCTTATTCAAGCATATTTCACTATGTCTTCGATAACCCTATGTTTTCATGGACCATATCATTTCTACACATGTACAAAAGCAAACCCGCGGAAATGAAGAGAAAAATCATTCCTATATTTATATATAAACCATTGAGTTAATCTTCGCTTTTAAAAGGATAGACAAATATTGAAAACATTAATTGAAAAATAATTTTTTTCCCGCAGAATTTAGGACAAGTTTCACTAGCCAGCCAATCTACAGTACTGAATTATACCAGCTGATGTGCAACATTCTAAATGTGAAGCCAAACCCTCATAATGGAACATGGTCCAGTATATCCCCCATGCTGTTACACCCAAGCAATAAGCCGTATCATACCATTACAGACGAATTATGATGCTGTATTCTACATATTTTGATGTCATATATCGAATACCTTATTAGCATCGGGAGCCTGCAGAACTGTAGCGTTCTAGGAAAATAATTCGGATAGATCTAGACTAGAGAGCTTCAGGTCTATCACTTATAAAACATTCTATTCACAGCGTACCATTCATGTCTTACTTCTGTCATTTTAAATAGCGACCCTAAAAACCTAGCATAAAATATCATCTGAATATTTAATATAGAAATATTTGTGTGAAAATAGTTAACGCAGCACTCTTTGTAAATACAATGCGAAAACATTTAAACATATGGTGTTTACATTTCTTAACTGATTCGATATGCGAATCCATATTCTGCGTATTATCAATTTTTAAACCAACGCAGGCTACTGACAAATGTTACACAATTTCAACAGTCTCGTTTAAGTTCAGCATATCGCAAATTCTATGGTCATTATAATGATCTAATTTCAAATGCAACCTGTCATTAGGTCAAATGATGTCTTACGTGCTTCATACCAAATGTTAGACGGTTCTTTACATACTGATTTTGACTACGGGGGAGTCCGTTTACCTTATCTCTATACAGGGTTCACGGCGGGTATGACCGATCAACAGGGGTTAATCTCTCGCGCTGGGCACCTATTATACTTAAGGTATTTTCAAGGTTCTGTGTTTGCCCTACTCTTATTCTTTGTGGAAATTATAAGATTGATCACAGTTCGTTATCGTCACTTCTTCATGAGTATACAAACCAACGAGGTTGGATTTACTTTCATCTAAATTTGACTGAAGCTGCGAGTTTTTAGTTCAAATGGGTCTGTAACAGATGGTTGAAGTTGTGTCCTGACACGAAGATCTTTTATACTAGATTTTTGTAACACCTATTCAAAATTCAGAGATATGAATCGTGCGCAGAAAAACTTGCACTGTGATCAACACGGCCCCTAGCTAATTTCGAGTAAAAATTCATTATCGAAGGTCTGTTTTAATAAAATTTGATAAAAAATAAATGTTTGCAAGTCGAGTACAGAGTACAATTAAATGCATTTATTTAATAGTTTTCATGGTCAATCTTTGGTACCCTATACTATAAGTTGCAAGGCTTTCTCCAACATAAATATCGAGGGTACCCAATGAAATTAACTTCATAACCGCATAACAGTGTACATGAAATACATATGTAAAGGGTTGTACAAAATATATAATACACAGAAAATTTTACACGCATGTTGAAGGAATATACGGAGTATCATTAAACCGGAGATCTACCTCTTTCACTTATTATCTAATAATTGTGTAATTCTTGTCGTTACATTGAAAAGCGTTTCCAATTTCGGTACATTTGGATTTGATTGATATTTTGGTAAATACACGATACCTGAATTCTCATGGATATATCGGTACATTTAGATGAATAGTGAAATTCATTCCCAATTTGATAACAAGTACACATCTCTTTCAAAGTCAAACAATCTACCCGTCTCATCTGTTAGCTCTAAATCTACAGTACTTTTGGATAGATTTTTGATTCAATAAATATTGACGAGATGCCTATAATGCAGATACTGATGAACTAATTAAATCGCTCATTCATTTACCTTTTTATTTTTGTTTACACAAATGTGCCTTGCTGAAGATGATTGTTGGCTGGTTAAACATGTAAATGTGTCGTTTATGGTACTGCTGTAATGTAAATTCTCGGGAATCGCGAAACATGGGGTAAATGGAAAACGACTGTATGACATTAATTGAAACTGGACCCCGTATTACATATGAAGCATTAGATTGATTGATTGATTATTTATTGCTTTCCGCCACACTCAACAATTTTTCAGTTATCTGGTGGCGTCCAGTTTTTGTTGGTGGAGGAGAGAACCCAGATACAATGTACCTGGAAAGAGACCACCGACCTTCCGCAAGTAAACTGGCAAACTCCTTAGCAACTTATCATACGATCACCGAAATCTCTTTGAATGGTAAGCAATGTCATTTATAAGTAGTGACTTTTTTGGTGACCATTACGTAATTAACTGAAAGGTATATTTATATTCTTTCTGTCGAAATTTGATTTGTTTTTAAATTGTAAATTATTTATTGTCGTCATTCAAATGTTTTACACATAAAAATAAAAAAAGTCATAAGATTATTGAAAAGTATAATAATAAAATGCAACTTTATGATTATGTGACGTCATTCCAAGTTAAGAACATTCCATTTTAACGGAATATTCTGTTAACTGTCGGTACACACAGGAAGTGTATATTATGCTACATTTTGGCGACATTTTTCAAATCTTCATCTTCATTTTTCTTCATTAAACAACAAGCTGCCACGATGCCAACTAGCTGAAATAAAACAATCGTACACAAATATTGACAAATCTGTTGCAAGAACGTCTGAGTTAAGAATTCTGAAGGCTTATTTTCATAGAGAAGAGGCTATAGATATCAAAGCGGATTGTTCGTGTCGTTAGTTTGATTGTTAGCTTACCTCCAGTGCGCCTACACCAGCAGCTATTCCTATGACGATGTTCAGGTAGGACTCGAACTTGGACTGTAGTTGATCGTAGCATCCCTGAAATATAATTTTAATCAAACTTGTCCAACAAATAACAATTATTCAGTTTCCTGTAGGTATATAAATATATTTATAAAAGTTACGAGGAAACGCGCTCGCGGTTGTTTGTATTTGTTTTCGGGTTTGTTGGCCGATTTTATGCTAAGCATGGTTTCAACCAAGTGAAAGGTACATTTTCGGGCGTTTCAATTTATAAGGAGTTACGCTGTCTTCCTGCAACATTCTTACTCACAGGCCTCTCTACGAATATTGAGACCAAAATTGTGGAATTTTATGCTATCAGAATTATCAAAAGTATAATTTTCAATGTTTATTTACAGGTTTTTTTCCCTGACTTCTTAATGAGGGCTCTTTAAGGAATTGCTGGATAATGTTAAGATAATAGCTAGCGCAGCGACTTCTAAAGATTGGTACAGAGAAGATGCGACCTACGTATGTGTCAAAAGAATTATTACGGCAAATTCATCTCTCATTATCTTAAAAGATCGTCCTTACTTATCGCGCAAAGTCACATACTGTTGACCATTAGATTTTGAACTTACGTGGATTATCCTATTTTTACCCAGTCTTATAATTCCATGTATCAATGCAAATGAGTAGGCCTGTACATGGATGAATAACGAAATATGATATCAATAATAGCCGGGACAATTGTAAGACGATAGATGTTACGTTAGGTCTTTGTCTAACATCATTATGAAAAGGTCAAGATACTAACATTATTCAATCTCGTAATTCCTATAGAAAATATAAATCAGAGAGATGGGCAAAGACGGATCCATGGTCATACCAGAGGTGGAATCAGGTGCCTAGGAGGAGTAAGCATCCCCTGTCGACAGGTCACATCCGCCGTGAGCCCTATATTCCGATCAGGTGAACGGAGCAACCTGTAGTCAGTATCAGTGTGTCAAGAACGGCCAAACAATTGTTATGAAACACATCAGACTGCATTTGACTTAATGGTAAGTTGTACTGGCAAACTAGATCGTTATAACGAGCATAAAATTTGCGAAATGCTGACTTTAGACTAGACTGTACAAACCCCTGTAACATCAACTTCTTTGTCAGTAGCCCGCCTCGATTTAAAAACTGAGCATATGCAGAACAAGCTCTTGTGTATCAAATCAGTTGGAAGATAAGCAGGTGATGATGGAACATTGCCACATAAATAAGGGAAGTCGACGATGGAGAAATTGAAATCATCCCGTTTGTCATAAAGTTGAGTTGTTAGTTTGCCGCCGGATCTATTTTCAGTAAGATATCCAAGTACGAAGCAGAAGTGGAAGACTCTGTGGTGTCGTTTATTTCAAGTTTACTGGGATATATCGAATCGACACATAAATGAAAATGATCATTGTTATTAGACAAAATGTCATCGATATATCTAAATGTTGAATTGAAGGCCACAGCATGAGATTTTGTCTTCTCATGTAGAAGCTTTTGAATGAATTTTGCTTCATCAGAATTTTTTTTTAAAAATAGGTCAGCTAACAAAGGAGCACAATTCGTGCCCATGGGAATTCCAACAGACTTTTGGATGACCTGATCGCCAAAGACTACGAAAATATTGTCAATGAGGAACTCTAGCATCTTTTTAATATCAACTTCAGAGTATTTGTGCGTGGAGTCAGAGTGGTGTTGAACAAAATAAATTTTGGGATGACCAATCACTAAATATGAATATTTCCTTTGACCATTTTTTGTTGACGAAGCAACTGTCTATGTTGTCAAAAAGTCTAGTCGTTAACTTATCGTGAGGTATGGTCGTGTAAAGTGTCGTAAAATCATACGTTTTAATGTTGTGAATTTGAGAAAAGTTTTGTGATTTCAAATTTACTAAAGTTCTTTAGAATTTTCACAAAATTCACATTTGATTAACAACACTTCTGACATATGTAGTGGTACAGTACGTTTCAAGTTTTTCCTTCACAGCAGTGAATATTTTCGTAAGGAGCAAAGATAGGGGCTTGGTAGAACATTCACTGGATCCAGCAATGTATCTTTGTTTGTAAGGGTTTTTGTGGAGTTTGGGGATCCAGTATAGGTACGGTAACTCATATTCATTGATAGGGATATTAAATTATTTAAAACTGAAGCATGAGTTTGAAGAATATCATCTTTTGCAAGGGCAGTGGGAGTATACGTACGATTAATAAATGTGGAATTAATGTCCAGTTCGTTTAGAATATAGTTGTAATAATGAGTCTTACAAGCAAATACAATGTTGTTGCCTGCTCTGCCAGCTGGAACCAAAACATATTCCTCATGTAACCTATCTAACTCTTTTACCACTTCTGATTTACTAAACATAGAAGAATTGATGGCACGCATTTTTGTTTTGACATGCCTGATGCGGGATTTTAATATTCCCCTTATACTTTTTAGCCCTTCTAACAAGGTATCAAGTTCTTCTTTTTCATCTAAATAATGAAGTGGTGGATCTAATTGAAGAGCTTGTTTTATTTACCGTAAAATATATACCCTGTTGTTTTTTCGGATCTGAAATTAGCAACTGCTTATGTCTAGTTGCCAGTGCCAATGCCTTGGTTTGCCCAAAACACGGTGAGAGCTCCCCCTTTCATTAGTTTAGGGATAAATTAGCATACACCCACAATATGAGAATCAATTATGCTACTTACTATAACAGAGAAATTCATTATCGTACTTATATCTATGAAAATACGTAACTGTAAGCTTGACATCAAATGACCATGATCTAATTGATTAATTCTAGGCCTTTGATTCCCTACAATAACAATAATAAAGATGGGGGGTGGGTGGGTAAAATATGTAGCAAACTGGATCAATATACATGTCCATTTATTTAACACAATACTGGAATATTATTGTTGAATGAAAGATTATGATTCTGTACAATATTATAATAGAGTTCCTTTTTGAAAATATGTGAAAAGAACAATGCGATCATCCTATATAATTCAGGATAATCATCACTTTGGTTTTTAATTAAAATATTTAAAAAGATTTTTGTTATCCTATTTTAATTTTTTTTTTATTACAGATCCCTCTTCTCTTTTTTTAAATGAAATATACTGATGGACATTAAAAACGTATCGCATTTTTTTCCATATAAATTTTTGATATTATTTTTATAATATTCACCGGTCGCGGTAGCTCAGTGGTTTGGGTGTTCGCTTCGTAACCGGGAGGTTGCGAGTTCGAGCCATGGCCGCGTCAAACCAAAGATGAAAAATAGGTAGTGATTGCTCCTTCGCCAAACGCTTGACATTTAGAAGTGAGAGTCACGTGTCTTTCGGATATGACCTTAAAAACGGAGGTCCCGTGTCCCGGTAGGCGTTGGTACGTTAAAGAACCCTCACTGCTACGGCCCTGAGCGCTAAGCATAGGTCTAAATTTGTGGTACTTCACCTACAGCTGGTGACGTCTCAATATGAGTGAAAAATTCTCGACGGGACGTAAAGCAAACAAACAATCGTTATAATATTGCGCAAACTTCATTCAACATACATCGTGCTGATTTTGAAAGCGCATAACCTACCGTTCATTATTCACACACCCCGTGGGGATCCGGGTTAGAATAGTTCCTCAGTACCCATTGTTTGTCGTAAGAGGCGATTAAGTGGGGGGGGGGTCCTTAGGATGAGACCCCGAAAACCGAGGTCCCGTGTCACAGCAGGCGTGAAGGCCCTGAGCGCCGAGCATAGGCCTAAATTTTGCAGCCCTTCACCGGCACACGAGTGAAAGATTCTCAAGTGGGATGTAAAACAATATACAATCATTCATTATTCGTACAATGAGATGAGAAGGATTGCACGAATTTTCCGGCTGCTAATCAAAACGTATGAAAAGATAACAGGGAATTTTGCCGTGATAAAATAATTCTGCTGGGATTGCAGATGCAAAATCAACAATTGTGATATAAATAAACAATATCGTGTTTTAGCAATAAAATGCGAATCAAGCGGTCGGTATGCTGCAGCGTAGGCGTTAGTCAGTGGGAGGAGGAAAACGTTTTAGTGTTCATCCCTGTGTAATAAGTCGTACATACGGTAACGTCACTTGTGGGATAGGTTTGCGGCTACTGACACTACGGCGCGGCGAACGACTGAACGTTTTGGTGAGTCCATTCATCCTAGAATTGTATCCAAAATGTTGCGACGCCATGGAATAACTGTTCGTCTCTAGTTTCTTTTTTATTGTTAAAAATGCATGGATGAAATTCACTTTCCTTGTGAAAATGTCTTGAACTATACGCATAATATTGACAATATCTACATAGTGTTTGGTGATTAGGTTTTCAAACAGTATGGTGGAATTTCCCTAGGAAATAGCTGACCTGGTTCTATTAAAAAGCTACTAGAGAAGAAATAAATATCGATGTGTCTCAGTGAACTCCAAATATAAGTCTTCCAAATCCACTTCATATTTCAAATATTGTATTGATCTAAGATGTTTACAGCAAACTAACCACTCAACCTTTTAACAGAAAAGATGACTTCGGCTTCTCCATCGTCAACTTTCCATATTTAGGTAGCAATATTCTATTATCATCTGCATTTAGTGTTTTTTCTAAACAGATTCGATACACAAGAGCTTGTTCTGGTGTACGAGCAGTTTTTAAAAATGAGGCAGATTGCTAATAAATAGATCGATGCTATAGGGCTTTCAACAATCTCATTTAAAGTTAGGATTTTTTTGCAAATCCTATGGTCGTTATAACGATCTAATTTACAAATACAACCTGTCATAAGGCAGAATGCTGTCTGACGTGATTCATACCAGTTGTTGGGTCGTTTACAATTTTGACTACGGATGATTGAGTTTACCTGATCAAGATCAAGCGGGTATGACCAGTCAACATGGGATAATTGCTCCTCTTAAGTACCAGGGGGTTCGTGTTTGCCTTGCCCTTACTTTTGTATTTTCTATAGGAATAACGAGATTGATCTCCGATGGTTGGTTGGTCGAATATTCTTTAACGTCCCACTCAAGAAATTTTCACTCATATGGATACTTCACTACTACTGGTGAAGGGCTGCAAACTTTTGGCCTATGCTCGGCGATTACGGTCGCGGTAGCTCAGTGGTTAAGAACGTTGGCTTTGTAACCGGGAGGTCGTGAGTTCGAGCCCCGCTCGTGCCATGACCGCGTCAAACCTAAGACGAAAAATAGGTAGTGATTGCTCCTTCGCCAAACGCTCGGCATTTAGAAGTGAGAATCATGGTGCTTTCGGATATGATCTTAAAAACGGAGATTCCGTGTCACGGTAGGGTTTGCACGTTAAAGAACCCTCACTGCTACGGCCCTGAGCACTAAGCATAGGTCTAAATTTGTGATACTTCACCTACAACTGGTGACGTCTCAATATGAGTGAAAAATTCTCGACGGGACGTAAAGCAAACAAACAATCAATCAATCGGCGATTACGGCCTTTGAGCAGGAAGGGATTTCTACGTTGTATACTATCATGTCGGAAATTAAGGTCGTTACGGGATAACTGAAACGATGTACATGTACGTTTCTATGGAGATGCTCAACATACATGTACAAATAGATGCCACTATATTCTAAATATATTTATATTCTGAATTACGTATATAGTCAGGTTAAATTCAAAGTACACACTACAGTGGATTGGATGTTTTCAAGTCATGTACCTTCCTCTAATATACCAGATATATACGAGTACTATGAAAACTGTTCATGTGTATATGCTTACCTGATTGTAGTAAGAATTGGCTGCATTGACTGGACACTGGTTATTGGTCATGGAGTTGTAGAAAGTTACAGGATCCGACGGGAATGCGTCCGTATTGGAAAATTCGCAGCATGTCAGCGGTATGACAGCCGTGGCCGATGTATAGGAACCACCAGTCTGGTAAACATAAGTCGTGTTCCAATTCGTCACTGTAGAATTAAATTCCAAACCTGATTCGATACCACAGCATTTGAACTGCGTGAGAAAAAGATCATCTTCTATAGAACGAAACGGAAAAATCTGCAACAAATGGTCCATGGACCATTAGCATTCATCTGAGCAAATGTATTTTACATGCCAATCTGTAAATGTACATTGTAGTCCGTCCTGGGTACAGGAATTATGGTGTAGAAGACTTCGAATCTACTCTAGATGATAATGTTTGCACAGCCATTTGACAAATTGCACCCTTATGATACTAAAAATGGTTTGATGAGAACTTCGTTTTTTGCCCAGCTGGCTCTATGGGCCATGTTCTGCAGAAATATCCAAAATAATTCATATACTGGACAAAATAAGTTAGGTATCATGGACTATTTCATTGATTAAAACTAAACTTTTGTACGTACATGGCAGAATATATGAAACAAACGCTGATATCGTTTTCATCAATATTTAATCAGAAATCTCGATTTCAATTGTTGATTTTGTGGGTCATAGTGCACAAAACAACATGTCACTGAATGATGTTAATATATCTGGCCTGGAAGACAATTTGCCCTTTACAGAACATGTCTAAAATTGAGTTTCATCAATACTCGGTGTGACCTCCGTTTGCTCTCAGAACAGCCTGGCATTGCATACTCATTATGAGATTCAGAAAGTTCTCTTGTGGGAGATAGTTCCATTCCTCTCTCAGCACGTTTTCAAGGTCATCCAAAGTCTGTGGTTGGTTTGGACGCTGTGAAAGTTGATGCCACACATGCTCAATGGGATCCATGCCAGGTGAGACAACAGACCACTCCATACGCTGGATAGTTTCCCTCGGCAGATACTCCTTAACTACATGAGCACGATGGCGACGGGCGTTATCGTCCCATCAGAATTAAATTTAGCCCCATTACACCTGCAAACAATCTGACGACTGTGTGACTAATATCACCCCTGTATCGGAAAGCAATCAGTGCGCCGTTCCTGATGGCTACCATGTTAGTATGACCCGCCAATGAGATCCCATCCCAATACATCACAACGCCACCCCCAAACCGATTGTGCTCAGCCACCAATGCCTGGCTGTATCTCTGTCTGGCGTCTCTCCACATATGTCTACGACCATCGTGGAAGTCCAGACAGAATCGGGACTCATCTGTACCAGCTCCCGACGTCGTCTATCCCAATTTCCATATTGACATGCGAATTCCAAGCGTGTTTGTCGATGACGTGGGAGAAGTCTGTGACGCACTACTAGCCTGTAAACCCTGAGAGTAGTAGCAGTAAGTCTGTTTTTCGAAGTCAGGGACGTAATGTGCTGGCCTGTGGCAACATTACACTGACGAGTCAGTCATGGAGCACGTTGAAAACACTGTCTCCAGGCCAACGTTATGATGTAGCGGTCTCGGCGTTGCGTTGTGGCACGGGGTCTGCCACTCCTAAGCCTCTCATTAACTGTATCAGTCCCCTAAAATCGTGTCCATAGTCTAGATATGACACTCCGGGACATACCAAACCGGATAGCAAAATCTCGCTGGGTTTGTCCAGACTGAAACATTACGATTGCTTGATAGCGGTCATTTGCGTGTAAATGACGTTTTTGTGATGGCATACCTTTACTTAAATTCAAGTTTAATCGCTGCTCACTTTATCAATAACGTAGTGATGCATATGTCTGCTGACTAATTCTCTGCCATACACAACTACCTGAAATGTACAACATTTTTATCGTGCGGCTCATGGACATGTGCAAATGGTGAAGAAGCACACGGTGAACAGGATTCAAGTCACAAAATGTTTTCTCAATCCATGTATATATGGTATTTCACAAAAAATTTCTCCCAAAATCTTTATCAAGCCAAATACCCACGATCCATAACTTTTTTTGTCCAGCATATAATCCTATGTAAAAATTTAAACCCCTAATTGCACCCTATCCGAGGGTTATTAGATACCCCAAAGCAAATTTGTACACGAGGAAGCATGCATACGAATTCAGTAAATTGTGCCCTAAGGCTGGTAGTGGTAGAAATATATGCACATGGATTTCTGCTCCAGTTTTGGACTCGAGGTTTATATTTTGAACAAAGTCAGATTATATTTAACTTGATGATTGATGCACATTAAACTAATGAAATGGTATTATGTAAATTTTAAAACTGTTATTGTGGCCCCGCCGTAACCCCTTCAGATGTTATAACGATAGTTTGAACAAAGTAAATTTAATATTACATTTCAGGAAGATGTACAAATTGAAAATCTTTAAACCCTCATTGTGATCCTGCCTTGGACCTTTGGGATCATGATTTGAATAAAATTGAAACGACATTCCATCATAATACTTACATACTTTGAAATCATTAGATTTCGGGGGGGGGGGGGGGGGGGGGCTCAACTTTCGTAGATTTCGTGGTTACCTTTATCTCACGAATTTCAAATGACAACGCAAAATACACAATTTACATATACATAATGTTTTAATGAACAAAAACCATACCCACGACATTACATCCCAATGAAAGTGTATATTAATGACAATCCATGGAAACTGCTCACTCTACCCTTCCCACAAATTTAATTATTCATTTGAGAATGAGGTTTCGTAAATATTTAATTTCCTGTTTATTCCTATAATGGTGGCCCCATCCTGGTCCATAGAGCAATGGGATGTACAATACATACCATTGCTGCAGTTATCGTTTTAAGACATTGTACCCTTGGTGTTTTTAAAATTACAGTTTATGTTCAACTTTAAAATGTAACCCTGTCTTAATTCTGAGGATCACGTTTTGAGGAAACATAAATCTATAGTACATTATCATAAAGAGCTTTCATGCCGGTTTTGACGGGCATTTTGTTTTTCACAGAAAATCCCACTGGAACCTACAGTTTTGCAAGTGAGGTAAAAACAGAAATGTGCAATATAAAACAGAGAATTTGTATGATATATATTATATGTACTCTGAATGTTGATCAAAGTTAAACTAAGAGTTTATATCAATACTGACCAATATGAATGCCAGATCGAAAGCCAAGCTCACGGTGTCGGATGTATCGTAGGGTCCTTTGTATCTCGTCTTTAACAAGGTATTAAGGTTGTCTTTGGCGTATTTGTCAAACTAAAATTCGGTAATAGAATATAAGTGTTATAAATATTGTTTACTGTTATACAAGGATCAATCCTTAATTATTTTAATACTATTTCAATTTCCATACCATCACTTACGTCATTCTTGTATACGACTGCGAGTGCACATGCTGCGAGTTCCACAGCGAAAATCATTCCTACGATAACTGCATACTACAATGTATGGATTAAGGGTGCAAATTACAAGTAAATAAATGTTGCATGTAGTATATAGTGTATATAACAATAGAATTGCTTAATGTTGGACTACTTGTGATGAAGACAGCACAAACTTGTCTTAACTGCAAGGCCCTAACAGTACACACACACAAACACACACACACGCGTGCGCGTTTGTGTGATTGATTGTTGTTTTCCGCCACACTCAACAATTTTTCAGTTATCTGGTGGCACCTAGTTTTTTTTTTCGTTGGTGGAAGAGAGGCCCAAAATACAATGTACCCGGGAAGAGACCACCGACCATCCGGAAGCAAACTGACAAACTTGCTCGCATATATCGGCGCGAGCGAGAATTGAATTCACGCCGACTAGATGTTACAGGCCTTGTGATTTTAAGCGCGATGCTCACGTTATATATATATATATATATATATATATATATATATATATATATATATTCTCTGTGTGTATTACTTTCTCATTTTCATATTTCATAAATTTCATAACAGATTATGTTTCTTTCAACGTGAGTGTTTACAGTGTGTGATCTCGATGAATAATAGATTATACTTCTTTCACACACACACACAGAGAGAGAGAGAGAGAGAGAGAGACGCACACACACAATTGTGTTATCACGATATCGATGAACCTTTTTCAAAACTTCACCATTGTTTGCAAATAAATACATAGATAAATACCATAATAAGCATGCACTTGCTTCTGGTGATGGCCCCACAGCATCCCAAGAAAGCCACACCAAATATGAATCCCCCTCCTGCGATGAGTGCGTAAGCGGCCGATTCCAGCAGGGAGGGTACATCCAGACTATCTGTGTCCACACTGGCACTACGGGTCAGGACAAGAATCTGGTTTTTATCCACCAAAACAAAAACCCCTAGACCCAGACATGCTCCTCCAAAGAGCTGAAATTTTAATAGATTTCATAACTGTCCAGTGCCATATTTTACCTCTGCAATTTAATTTAATTGAAATATGATTGATGATGATTCTTTTATTTACCAAGAAAATTAAATTGAAGAAAATTAGAAAACACTTGGAACAGCAATCTCCACATCCCATCTTGGTATCTGAAAATAATTAAATTACAAAGTATGCAAGATGTTCTGGATGTAGTATGTCACATGTCCATACATTGTAACAATCAACTTCAAATTATATGAAAGGCTACATGTTCGTCAATAATAGTAAGATAAATCTTGGTATTACCTTTTTAGTAACACTTGACATACATGTAGCTCATACACAAATATTGTACCTGGACTTTACGATTTGAAAGTCGCTATGAAACATGCGTTTATTTAATTTTTTTTCATTCAAAAAGGTTAGTTGGTTGTATATTGTCTAACGTCTCGCTCGAGACTTTTTCACTCTAAATATTACTTCTGATTCTCATAATTCGTGAAGCTGTCAATTTTACATTTACCTGTGTAATGTTTTACCAACAAAACATCTCTCCCTAGCAAAATAAAACTACGTTCTACAAACTGGATTACCGTTTTTGTGTTAAAAAATTAATATTTACAACACAGTTATCTCTCTGTCTCTCTCTCTGTCTCTCTTATAAAAGAAATCTTACTAACTCATGCTGCGAATGTTTCATTCAACGAAATTCAGTTCTACCTACCTTTAGTTTATGGACTGTCTCTATTATGTTAGAAAGTTTGCAGTATGGAAAGAGAATTAGGGTAGACAAGTAGAAAGAGCATGTGACGAGGGGGTAAACATAATAGCTCTTAAGATAGTGTATCAATATTATCACAAACATTTATGATGTTGAAAATTATTTCAGTGGCAACTGAAACACATTTCAATTGTCAGGTCATTTAAAATTCTATCTAGATTGTGACAGACGGTTTAAAATCTAAAGAAAACACAGTATCTAACGTCACGCTTAGGTTCATGTATGCATTATTTCGGCAATATTATAATTCGGTAAGTAATTAAAGAGACACAAATTCGGCGATAATATAAGCCGCACATGTACATGAATGAGGGAAATTATTTTGGGGTATAAGTACGGGAGAGAAAAATTAATTGTTGCAGACTTAGGTGCTTGAAATTGAGATCTAACAAAATATTAAACTATTTCATTGACAGAATGTAATTTACATGCATCTCTCGTTATAAAAGTTGAAATTACTTAACTCACGTTAATTGAAATAATGGCAAATTAATTTTTCGTGGTAACCTTGAATATTCAATTTACTTCAGTGCATGTTAAACAAAAACGTTGCGGGAAAATGTAATTAAAAACACAACAAAAACACGTCCAAACAAACGCTAAACTAGACACCTTTAAAAATATCAGAAGAGTTGCAAATTGATGCAATGGGCACATCTTTCAAGCGTTTATAATGAAATGGATTAAGTTTTGTGATGAAAGAGACGTTTATTTCTTCACTGTTTTTCCATTTAAAAAATATGGCTTGAACAAATATTTCTATATTTCGATGTTTGTCAAGAGTCTAGATTCGCAACAAAAAGTCTGGTAAAAGCAACTTTTGCGCTACCGTTGTCAATACTCAGTATGGACTTTAAATATCTCATTAGAAATAAATGTTTCCAGCATTATTTATCAGCTACCTTAACTTTCGCTTTACATTGACATGAATCAAAGGTCATGAAACTGACTCTCTGCATAGCAGGTACTTAATCAGTCATGGCGATGTTTGCTTCGAAAAAAGATAAATAAATATGGTTCGCTTCGTGACCGGCACGTAATGGCTTCTAGCCCCTTTTGTAGTTTGGCTGTGTTAAATCCAAGAAGATTTGTTTTTGTTTTTAATGTTGATTTAATTTCACATTCGATATGTGGAAATGTCACTAACTTTAGGAGAAATACAACAAATTTTGACTCAAGCATGGCACTTACGGCAGTACTATTGGAGGTTCTTTACCGTACTACTTTCTACCCGTGACAAGGAATCTCCGTTTTTAAGATCGTACCGAAAGACTCATTACATTTACTACAGATAAAAGAAGTAGGCAGGGACTGCTCTCTTGCCTCGGCATGTAGACACAGGAATCCTGAATATTTCGTCGAAGACCTCAATACCGAGATCCTTAGATCAAAACCTATCAAAATACTATATTTTGTATTAGAGATAGGCTTGCTCTGAAGGACATTTAGGCCAAAATTCATGCAAAAATAGGCGTTTCTACTGAGAAAATGCTGTTTTTGTCAACTTTGAAGGTTAATTTAAAAATTGCTAATACGAGGATTTAAATTCAAAGTGCAAATTCGAAAAATTTAGAAATATATACGGTACAAAATATCAAATGAACACTGATTTTCAAAATGATTTTTTTTTCGGGAAATCGTTCTCTCCAATAGGAAAATTCTTTTGATATTCCGAATACATCCTTTCGCAATATCAATATAATCCTTATTGTTTACGTATTACGGCGCAATTTCTGAAACTGTATTTGCCCACGAATTTAAAGATTTCAATCAAAGAGCCCCGTCCCAGCTGAAGCCGTGCATTTGACAATTCTGGTACATGCTTCACTGCTCATTATCACCATGTACCCAATTTCAAGTTGAAGCAATAATGCATGTTCACAGAAAAAACCACGTAACTTCGTCCAACAATTAGTCGACGAACCCACTGCACTACAGGAATCATTCACTGTACAACTTTGCTAAATGTTCCTTTGCCCATTGTTACTACATGTATGCATTAACTTTCGTTGTCTAATGTTCAGGACAGAAGAAAATAAAATAATAATGCATTTCAGAACTTTAACCACAAAGTCCTTAGTCTATCAATTTCTCAATTTTAGCAGCGTTTGTTTCCTTATTACCATTATGCACATAGTGTACTGTTTATACATGTATCTAAGAGGCCAGAAGAATTTTAAAGACAATTTGTATATAAACCACAGATCCCCTACTTTGTACTAAGTCTAGTACTGGCCCAGGGATTTCTCATTATTGTTAAGTATTGCGTTTCTTTCGTGTCCAGGAGCAACAATGCATTTTTACTAAACGTGCCGTGGAAACCATCTCCAACAACGGAACCTCTGACCATGAATTTCACAAAGTGGTCTTCTTCCTCATGACGATATCAGATGCACACAGTTTATCAGGTCAAAGGTCTTAAAATTTTGCGTCACGCTTTACACACTCCTTATCGCCCCAGGGGCCATGAAGTTCATAATTTGTGATCTGTGTACTCCATTTTAGCTCTAGAGTACCTAAAAAGTTTACTGTTCAAATCATTGATCAACATCAGGGCTCGGCCTGTGGAAGTTAATATTGGGGTATCGGGTTGCTGGGGGGGGGATAAGGAAAACGATAGGTATGATTTCCTTTACATAATCATCCGTTAGTCGTGTTAACGTTGCAATATAATACCTCATAAAAAATACCCATAGCTTAATTCTATCTACAATTAAAACAACCGCGCGCCTGTTTGCAAGAGTGTATACCAAATACACCATCATAATCACGTACTTCGTTCTCATTCACACACACACGTACTTCGTTCTCATTCACACACACACACAATTATATATATATATATATATATATATATATATATATATATATAATATCCAGTGCTTTGTTGTTGGATATGGAATTTATTTCACGAGTAAAGCAAAGATTTTTATTCATATATTTTCATTTAACGTATGCGAAAAAAAAAACCAAAACAAACAAACAAACATCCAGTCTTACGAATGAATTAAATCCAATGTCCATTTACAGGTACAAAGCATTGAATTTTCTGTTTATTGCATTTTCTTTGGTTTTAGACCATGTTTATTTAAAATCTTTTATAAAGAATGTATAACAGTACGCAACGTCATACATAATGCCACAATCAGGCTGTGAAGATATCATTTTATAGAATGGATATAGTATACCACTCTTACAAATGTAAAATATATATATATATCAGCAATACATGTATAGTCCTTTTAAATCCAATTGCCTAGCTGGGTAGCTAGCTCAATGACTAATGATCTGTGGTTGGTGCTTTCGAGTATAACAGGGGTTCTCTTACCCTTTTTTAAAACTGTATTTTTTGTTAACTAAATAAGGTTAATTTCCAGCGATTAATTTCAAAAGAATCTTGCACATATCCTCCACTTTCCATCCATATCAGATTTCTCTGGTGTGTAATTAGTCCTTTACAAATGATACAAACATACTGCATACTTAAGAAATAAATTAGAAGAGAGCATAAACTGCGACATACTTAACACTTCTGAAAAGTACGCTGACATGAAGGTTGCAGTTCATCCTGAAGTATTGTCAAAAATGAAATTCATACTTTATATTTACATCCTCCTTTTAATTTTGTCGGAATTTCCAGACGTTAAAATAGACATTCTATACTCATCAAGACTCACACGCGCATTGTTCACAACTGCATCGCATTCATGAGGAAATGGCTATCAATACAATTGGTAAAGATGTCGAAAGCAAAATCACTGGGAAAATGTGCATGAAATTAACATTTATCAAAAATAATGGAACGATCGAAATTGACATCAAACGTTAAATATGTCAGTAATGTTATTTCAACTTGATTAATTGTCTCGCAATCCGACATTGTCAATCAATGTTGTATAATTCTCTTGGTTGGGTTTGGGGAAATTTGGGTAAGTTTGGATGGTCCATTTATATACATGTACAATATTTCAACGTAAAGTAATCCTGAATGCTTATCACATAGTACCAATTCACAAAGGAATGTATGAATTCTACATGTATATGTACTGTAATGGATATATGTATAGATAGAGTAGTATTTATAGAACAGGATATCTTTGAAGTTTTCTTCCAGCATTATTTGCACTCAGATGAAATAGATAAATGTATGAAATGACAGTGATTAAATCAGTCCTAAAACAGAATTGTATCACAATGACTATGGTAGAGCTATCACAATTCTGAATTTCAGCCGTGCTTTTCAATTTATCAAAGGTCATTTCCTCTCTGCCCGTTCGTGGGCGTCGGTATGTACATTCATGTGTGTTATTTTCCATTTCTTCATCCATGGACCTTGAATCGTGGCATCAAATTCTTCATCAACTATTACCTACAATTAAATGGGCACAAAATGAAATCGTGAATAACAAATTAGAAAAGGCAGGTTTCTTCCAAGAAAAAAACACACTGTACATGTGTACAGGTAGCTCCAATTATGTAATATTATGTTAGGAGAATGCTTGCAGTGTTATTTCTGCATTTGACTGTAATATGACGAAATTAAAAAATAATACTGTTGCATATCGAGTAAAACATATTATAAATGAACAATCTTCGTGTGCTATTAATCTGTCATAATTGTCGCATATTGGGTAAATCCCCCCCCCCCCCCCCCCAAACCTTCGAGATTGTGAGAAAATAAGATTCCAGCCCAAAGAGCGCAATTTTTATTACCGAGAAAATCTCAACAATACAGTAACGGCGAAGTTTTACACATGTAATTAACATGTAACTTTTCAAAGAGAATGCACTTGACGTCAACGTATAAAAATAGGCTCATTCATGCAAGCCACCTATTTGTTTTTTCTTTACGTAAATGAACTTATCAGAAATTTGACACGAGAGGATCATGGCATAACTTGAGTTCACTCGTTAACAACCACGAGGTTTTCCTGAAAAAAAACCCAGTCATTTTCCTAATGCAATGGACGGTGCTCAATATCGTATGTGTAATACTATAGTTGATTTCATATAAATTATACTTACATCAACAAAGCCTTCAACAGACTTCTTTTGAACAATGGTTCTGTCAACTGACTCGAATTTCTCCCAATCCGGCTGAACATTTTGTCCATCTTTGCGCAGTAAAAGTCCGTCTTTAAGATTGTACAGCCCAAACGGCTGGTCTGGGCGTTGCCATCGAAGGTCCAGTGCCCAGCGAATTTGTTTGGAAATGTTTGGAAGACTAAAATAAAGCACAATATATATGATAATTTATAAATGAGCAATCTTGTGCTGTTAATCTGTCATATTTAAAACAACTTTGTTTTATGTCATTTTTTGGAATATTATATGTAGTATTTAAGTATTTTATATGTAGTATCAAACGATTTCGAAAAGTTAATGGCGATAAAAATATCTGCGATAATACCAGTCTGCACTGTGATAATTTGGATATCAGTCTTCATAAACAATGACCAACCTGCGATGAGGAGTTAGGTTATTGAACAAAAGCATTCCTCCATATGGAACTGGACAGGTGATGACGTCATTATCTATGTCCACCCCTGAGTGTGTACAAATATTGGTTAGAAAATGATGTTAACGGTAATATAAACCTCACTCAGATGAAATTACAATTCATAAAACACATTACATTACTATACGTGTGTCTTTGTCTACTAAATGAAATGAAAGTATCTGCAACTGGATCCATGTGTACATTTTTTTAAGAAATAAATTTTATTTTTAAAAATACATTTAACAAGGTATGAATTGTGACGCTTCACGCCGACATACTTCAAGCGTGTTAGTGCTTAGAAAAAGTATACAGGAATGAAGGTTTGCAGCTCATAACCTCATGCTTTTTTCTTTTTTTTTAAAGACGTTTATTTTATATTCTACATTCATTTTTGTGAGAGATCCCAGTCGTTAAACAAGAGATACTGTGAGCACTGTTCAATAAGAATACCCCGCTCATTTCAATTTGCCAAACCCCAAAGGGTGTTACTTTAACCTTTTGACTGACCCCAAAATCGGTAGGGATCATTTTTTCATTTTCCAGTATAACCCCCCCCCCCCACACACACACACACGTACAACTTTGTTGCAGGGATATAAATATACATACTATATCATCTGTATTCATTCGCATATTGTTTAAAATTGGAAATCCATGATTAGGAAATGGTTAACACTGCAATATACATGTATAGCAAAGAAAAAATAAATATTCAAGAAATAAATTTCACTTTTGAAAATACATTAGGACACATGAACTTCCACGCTTTACGCCAGCATACTTCATGAAACGCGTTACCGCTCTATGAAAAGTATGCTGGCATGAAGCGTTGTTGTTCATATCCTCAAGTATTTTCAAAAATTTAATTTGTTTTTTATATCAAATTTTACATTCTACTTTCATTTCTGTTGGAATTATAATACTCGTACTATATTTATCAAGATTCATACGCACATTGTTCATATTCATGGGGGAATTACTATCACTTCAATTGGTAAAGATATCGAAGGTAAAAAAAAAAAACACTGGACACGTGATAAAGCCAAACATATGCAACTTACAAGTACATGTAGTGATAAAATGCCTTTGTTCATATCATAAAACTATTTTAAACATTAGTCTCTAGCCTCTGTATGAAATTTCCACCGATGTTGACATTCAAGTTACGCAAAGAAGTTTATTAAAGTGCACCACTAAGATACATGATACACACGTCTGGATCTACATCTACATGATATATCTGCAAACCAGGTTTGGTGGATCTAGGCTTATAGTGCGCTAGATAGACCATCCAGACACGAATTATTTTGTATAGCAAAATATTCTAAAATGAGGTCAAGGTGACTTCCTTGGAAATGCATCAAGTGACTAAGTTTGTAGTCCTTGGCCCCACAGTGAGCTAGACAATGATGTGGAAACGATTTGAGTCTGTATAGCCATAAAATGTCAGGAGGCACAACGACCTATTTTGGAGATACCACACACCTTTCCACCATGATGCGTCAGCTGACCAAAGTTTACAGTCCTAGGTCTCACAATGTGAAAGATATGACCTGGACAAGATAAACCTGACAGACAGACACGAATGGGGGGACGGGAAATTCCTTACCATGATACGACCCATCAAAAGCCGGGCGTATAAAAGCAATTTTGAACATTCTATTTTTTACATCACACACTCACAAATAACATTCTATTTCAGTGCAATTTTGGTTCTCTGGTTATTGTCCAACCTTAGATCGAATTATTGTCTGTTTCAGTGCATTACATTCCACAATATACACACCTAATGATTTCTTCATCTCTTCTTCCTCCAACATAACGTACCACGTATTTCCCCAGCAGCACTGATGTGTTGCTACGTGTCCAGTACGATGACCTCTTTTTGCAACCTATGGAATCAAAGAAATGTAATGATGCCGGAACTATGATAAAGGCTATTCATCTCAATACATTAAAAGAGAAGAAATCGAACTGTACAACTTAACTTATTCTTTGAACAAATTAACGGGATGGAGGTATGTGTGTTTATTGTGGAAAAAAGATAAAAAGAAGATTTGACTCTAAAGCATTTAATACACTTGAAGTATTGTAAAAACATTCAGTCCGTTTTAAGAACTTCAAAGTTAGCATTATTACATATTTCCATACTTGCATTCCTCCATTGAAATCATCAGTGTCTAGTAATGGGATCCAGGCTGTGGGAATCATGACTTTGTAGGACTGATTGTCGAAATATCCACTATCTAGTGTTAAAATGATCATTGAAGGAAACATCATAGCACTGTACATATAGATATTTCATGGACAATATACACATTTATTCTGACAAAAATGGCGAGATTTCACTCATAACTTTACGTTTTCAAATAGTTTGCATAGTTTACACAATATTTATTTCATAAAAAATAAACATTGTACAATACACATAAATAAAATGTACTTTGTAAATACATGAGGGTATGAATACGGCGATTGAGGTCAGCGTAATTCATGAAGGGTGTAGCGCTTCATGGTAAGTATGCGGCGTGAAGCGTTGCATTACCTACATGAATTAACTACTTTAGTGTGCATGGGGAAATGAGAAATCTTTTTTTTTTCAGTAAAATAATTCCTTATTAACTGCATAAAATTTCTTAATGAAAGATTGTAAAAGACTATTGAAATATAAGTTTTGCTTTGAACATATTTTATTGATAAAATCAAAAGGATTGGTCACAAGTTCTAACAACTTACTAGTCCCTCTCCTGAAGTATTATAAATACATAATGTCATGCAAGGTAATAATTAACAGGTAAAAATGTACAATAATTAATTGAATCTACAAGTTTCATCTATAAATTTGTGAACAGCTGAAAAGATATTTATATTAGTTTGCGAAGGCCAATTCATATCACAACACAATAGCAGATTTGCATCAATATTAACGAAATCAAACATAAAACGGCGATTACATAGATCATTTCTAGCTTTAGAGCAGTTTTTACAAGCAAAAAAGAAATTATATACATCTTCGTTATGTCCACATGAACAAAAAGAATTTGTAATATTACGTTTATAACGATCATACTGAAGAATACAGTTGTGTCTTAGTTTAGTATGGATAATGTTTATAAATAGTGTCCCAAACGAAAAATATGATGGTGGACTTTTGATGTCTGTTTGTATATTTTTGCGGAATGAATTGATTGAAATGGTTTCTCTGGCTTCTATATTCAATAAATTCCAATGTTTTATTGAATCAAGAACAAAAGATTTTTAAATAATTCTAATGTACATCTTGGAATATAAAACTGGTCTTTGTGTCGTGTCTTGTAACGGGACACATTTGCATATATATTTGACAAAAAATATCATTTAAGTAATTTGGGGCGCTACCATTGAGAATTTTGAATATAGTAGTCATTTTTTGCGATATAGCATCTACTTTGTAAAGTTTGCCAGCCTGTTTCAGAATAAAGGGTTTCCCTAAATGCAAAGATAGGAAATCTAGTGACAACTTTAGCTGCAAATAACTGTACTTTTTCTAGTTTCTCAGAATCTTGCACAGAACAGCCATCCCAAACAACTGAAACATATTCAAGAGTAGGCCTAATAAATGCTATATACAAATTTGACAGATGTTTTCTATCAATTTTGAACTTAAGTTTATTTAAGAGCCCTATTTTTTAAAAACCTTTGCCTAATTGAGAATCAATGCATATAGACAACTAAAGTTCTCTGACAATAATAAACCTAAATGACGATGCATTGGAACATACTCCAGTCTATCGCCTTGAAAAAATAATTTTGGTAAAATGGGGTTGTCTTTTTTGGAAAAATAAACAACTTTAGTTTTGGATGGATTGAATTTGAGTAACCACTTATCTGACCATGTTTCTAGAATATGTAAATCATGGTTCAGCTTATATTCAATATCTAGCATATTATATAAAGATTGTTGAAGTGAGTTGTCATCAGCAAATAGTCTACACATGGATAGCATATTTTCAGCAACATCATTAACATAAATTAAGAATAGTAAAGGTCCTAAAACAGAACCTTGAGTTACACCTGCAAATATGTCAAGTTTGGACGATAAAAGATTCTTATATATTACTTTTTGTAACCCGTGACATAAATAGCATTTAAACATTGTAAAAGATTGCCTTCTATCTTGTTTCTACAAAATATCTTGGTGTATATTACCAGGTTTGTTTTACATGTCTCTTAATTTAATAGTTCCTGGTTGCGGCAAGTAAAAATGTAAAGTCAGCTTATACGCATTGCAGTAAGTTTACTGCAGCAAAGAAGGAGAGAAAAATATTTACAACAATCAGGAATCGAACCCGGGAGCCTTGCATTATTAGTTCGGTGATCCAACCACTAACCTATGCAGGCCGATATACAAATAATTGTAGTACTACTACAGTATAAAGTTTAAACTTATATTGGGAAATCATTCAAGAACTCTTCATAACGAGAAGTGAAAAACATAATTACAGAGAAACTGTCCGAAACGTCGCGTATGTCCTTACAAATCTTATGTTTGACGCGGCGGGATAGAGAATTATACTCGGAACCTCCGGTTGTGAAGCGAGCGTCGTTAATTCTAGAATATCAGGGCCGGTGGGAGTAAAGAAGATTTTTAAGATAATTTTACAAAATAACGTTTCCAAGCTCTAGCTCATTATTTTGGTTCCCCTGTTCCTCAAGATGCCATACAGCAATCCTGATAATGATTGGTAGTATATTTTATGGTTATCAAATATGGCAGTTGATCTGTACTACGGTCATCGATTTGTACACAGGGCTGAGAAAAAGTTGGGAATGTTCAAATGTTAACTAGGACAGACATGGATAGCAATAGTATTGCTCGCCTGAGTGACTCAGGTGACCTACAAAATAAAAAAGGTAGTTAAAAATATCCCACGAACCTTGATGCCAGGGTACAATTGTTGCATTGTTTTTTGGAGTTTTCGTTCTCAGATTCCAGACTGGTGACGTCGCAATATCAGGACCAATCAGCTGTTCGATGACGTTTAACAATCTATCGTTTGACCAGAGATCTCTAAATGCCTAATATAAATCAAACATGTTAAAAAGTGAGAGTATAAAACAACTCATAGGCAGAATTCTACTGCAGGGACCTATTTTTGTTACAGCATCAATGCTGATTTTCCTTAAATATTATGTTTGCTAGAAATGCTTGCTTACTAATGATACTAATAATTATCTTATACAGTTTCAATATGATAGTAATGCTGACCCTAGTAACTGGAAGCTTATCCTGGTCTGTTGCAGTGCACGATTTGCCGTCTCAAATCTATGTTAAAGCTAGTATTGCTAGCGGAAGTTGATTGATTGATTGATTAAATATTGTTTAACGTCCCGCTCGAGAATCTTTCACTTATATGGAGACGTCACCATTACCGGTGAAGGGCTGCAAAATTTAGGCCTACGCTCGGCGCTTATGGCCTTTGAGCAGGGGGGAGGGATCTTTCACGTGCCACACCTGTTGTGACACGGGGCCTCGGCTTTTGCGGTCTCACCCGAAGGACCGTCCCATTTAGTCGCCTCTTACGACAAGCTAGGAGTGCTGAGGATCTATTCTAACAACCCGGATCCCCACGGGGTGCGGAAGTTGATGCATTATATTCTAATACAATGAAACTTCTCCATATTGGCCCCTCAGAAAATCGGCCCTCACTGAATATCGGCCGATTTTTAATGTCCCGGCAGAAATCTTAACATTTCTTTAGGAAGAAACCCTCACATTATCGGTCACCCTATAAAGCGGACATCGACCACGTTTTATAGAACATTTATCAATAAACATGTATAATTTCTCCTCATCATACCGGTGACCTTTTGGGGACATAAAAATGTGGCCAGGTGTGGAAAATGAGAGACTGGCTGACTGGCCAGATAATTATCGGCCTATCCAGGGAAAGTGTGAAAAGATAATTGGCCTCTCTAATTCCTTGGTTTACTCGTGATGTAAACGGTGTTAACGACCCCTACCAATTAAGGTATTTCTTGCAAATTCTGTAGAAAAGTTGTAGATTTGACGTAGTTGGCCTATCAAGCACTATACTACCTTATGGATATAAGCGGCAGTGAATTTAAAAAAAACCAGGAATTATAAATATGGTTATTACAATATGAATAATTTTCTTAGTTTCCAATGACTTAAAATTTGAAATAGATATTGATAATACTATTCTATATTTACTACTGTACTTTCTAAAATGTAAAAACAAATTTGTCATCAATAACATAAGCGATGGATGTAAACAGAGTTTTTATAGGTAAGGGGGATTTTCAATATAGATATACGGCGTTTCAGTAAGATATGTTTGTTTGATTGTTTAGAGCCACCTGAGCAATTTTTCATCCATCTGGCAGAGAATTTTGTTTTTGTTTTTTGGTTTGTTTTTTTTTGGGGGGGGGGGGGGTTAATGATATCGGTGGAGATAAAATCAATCTGCTCTAATCATGAGTCATGAGGTCAAAGTGAACAGTACGTACTCTGTGTATTAATTACAGCAATTACTGTTTATGGTATCTCCCAAATCGATGTGTTTGTTTTGTTTATTACCATATACGCTGTATTTCTACATAAATACTGCTAGTCTGTAAATCTCTGTATTAATCATGTCTCATCCAGCAAAGCAACGACGTGTTGAGCTATCACTTAGTGATGAAATCAAACTTATAAAACACATTATGAATCGGAGCGTAAAACCTCTAAACAGGACTTGGGCAAGAAATTTAGAATTAGTAAATCAACTGAATAAACCGGCCACCCCTCTAAACCGGCCTTTTTTTTTTTCGGTCCGAGAGCTGGCCGGTTTAGAGAAGTTTCACTGTAATAATCATCATTGGTATGAAAAAGTGAAGATAACGAACAGTGATCAATCTCAGAATACAAAATTACGAGTTGGACAAACACAGACCCCCGGACATAACAAAGATGGGATCAGGTGCCTAGGAGGAATAAGCATCCCCTGCTGACCGGTCACACCTGCCGTAAGCCCTATATTTTGATCAGGTAAATGGTTGGTTGTTATATATTCCGTAATGTCTCGTTCGAGAATTTTTCATTCATATTGAGACGTCACCATTGTCGGTGAAGGGCTGCAAAATTTAGACCTATAATTGGCACTTGCGGCCTTTGAGAATGGAGGGATATTTATCGTGCCACACCTGCTATTGTATCAATTTTGTCTCATCCGAAGGATCGCCCCATCTAGTCGCCTCTTGCGACAAGCAAGGGGGTACTGAGAACCTATTCTAATCCGGATCCCCACTGAATAAACGGAATAATCCGTAGTCAAAATTAGTATATCACATTGTGATATTATTAATTTATCTCCATAAGTGGATAATTTACAGAATTGCACTTACCTGTGGAAGTTTCCCTGTTTTGTGTAAAATGATATTAGCTCCAGGAAATTCCGCCTCAATTTTTGTCAAGCGTTCAAAAAATCCGTATTCCTTGTACAGTTCTATCATAGATAAATACGTAATGAATATATATAAATAATACACAAAAAACTAGACAATTTCATAAGACAGGATTACAAAAGTTACTGTATTAACGTTTTAAAAACATAATTACAAATCTACAACTGGTGATGTTTAAATATGAGTAAAAGATTCTCGAAGGGACGTAAAACAAATATTAAACGAACAATCAATTCAATCTACTAATGCATGATATGACATATAAATGAATGCAATGGCCATTAAGTAATTTTCATGTCATGATGAATTTAATTTCCTTTATGTCCCCATATATCAAAGATTTGGAGGTATTGCATTTGGTCTGGCAGTCAATAAGTTTAGTCTAGACTTTAACTTTAGCACCATACGAATTAGAGGTTTTTGTATATGAACCATGGGTAGGTCTGATAAACATCTTTCCATGGACTGCTTATGGGATCAAATGTTGTCACCTTTATTTACTATGAATAGGTACAGTATTTTGTTTCTCGGCAATAACCTGAAAAGGGTTTAGACTTGTATGTTTATATTTGCAACTCTAATAAACAAATTATATTTGGTTGGTGTCTCTGGGGTAGTGAGGTCAAAGGGCATAACCTCTGTTACTTACAATAGATATTATCTTAGGTTTCTCATCAATACATGTTACTCGACAAGGGTTTGGTCTTCGAGGTATATATTGAGACCAATGGATTGGTTGAAAAGTTTGCCTAATTGTGGGCATGAACGTTCATATTTGTGTAATTGGAGCTGGCATAATGAAACGCTTCTCTGATATTGTCTTTGGAGTCATGGGCTTAAAGGGAGTTGCCTATGTTATGAAAATAGAAATGTTTTAGAAACATATTATATATTCTCCGTGTGGCAGTATGCAAATGGATCATCTTCCTTTAGAATGTAATGACAGTAAAAATATGGGTTATCTACTAGGTGCAACTACATTGTTAAGATTGATCTCTCAATACTTTCAAATAACTAGTCATTGGAGTCATGACCTTTGTCCTTAGAAAATTAGTGTGGTGCGTCTACTCTTTCAGGGGTACCTTTGCACCTCGTTTGATGTCTGTCGTCAAAGGATTACAAGATATTGAGTGGACAATATTCAAAATTTTCTTATTTACAGAGTAGTTTGACCCTTTACGTTTGACTTTGTGACCTCAAATTAAATAGAAGACATTACCTTCTGAAGGGGAACCAGTGTACCAAGTTTGATGTCTGTCAAGCAAAGGGTTCTCAAGATATTGCGAAGACAATGTCTTACAATGTCCGGGATGACCCTTGACCTTTTGACCTCAAAATCAATAAGGGTAATCTACGCCTAAGATAGAACCAGTTTACCAAATCTGATGTCTGTCAAGCAAATCTTTCCAAAATTATCTTATGATGTCCAGATTGACCTTTGGACCTCAAAACCAATATACGTCATCTAATCTTTATGGGAAACAAATTTAAGAAATGTTATTTCTGTCAAGCAGAGGGTTCTAAATATATTGATTGATTGATTAAATATTGTTTAACCTCCCGCTTGGGAATCTTTCACTCATATGGACACGTCACCATTGCCAGTGAAGGGCTGCAAATTTAGGCCTATGCTTGGCGCTTATGGCCTTTGAGCAGGGAGGAATCTTTTACGTGCCACACCTGCTGTGACACGGGGCCTCGGCTTTTGTGGTCTCATCCGAAAGACCGCCCCATTTTGTCACCTCCTACGACAAGCAAAGGCTACTGAGAATATATTTTAAGAAGCCGGATCCCCACGGGGTCTTAATATATTGAGTGGACAACAAATGGTCTGTCGACCGACCTACAGGTACCCCCTCCTTCCTGTTTTTTTTTCAAGGGGAGCACTGAAATGTCCACATTAGAACTTGGACAAGATTTCGGATGATACCTTGATAAACTGAGGTCCCGTGGCATGATAAAGAACCCTCACTGGTCTAAATTTGTGACACTTCACCTACGGCTGATGGTACCTCCAGCCTCGCAAAGACGTGATGAAATGCACAGAATAAATCTATACATGATTCCATTCTTACTTTTAATCTTGCCAGCATTGTGAAGTTTAATGGCCAACCCATCTACCAAATCATTAATAGCCTCCCTTACTGGCTCCAACTCTGTCTTGGTGTCAAAAAAATCCTCGATCAAAATGTAACCCTACAATGAAAATATATCTGTTTCCTGAAACATGCGATAATGGGTAAACGTCATACAACATATTGCGATAAGATTTACAAATTCATAATAAACTTTACAAAAATTAAGTGCATGATGCCGGTTATGTTTAATAATAGTAAGTCATAATACCTTAATATGATAATTTAATCATACCCTAGATTTAGTGGATAATATTATGCACAAGCTTTACACAAGCATTAATGAAATTTATTGTTTAAATAAATGTTTAATGTTCTATTTCCTTCCATTTAATTTGTATAAATGCAAATTCTTATATTCATTAAACTCATATTACTTGTTCAAATGCATATTATGCCATTGCACCTATTACTTTTATATACCCACACTGTTCCATGAATTTCTCATTTACGTCAGTAGTTCTATTAGCCAATGATATTCATTCCTCATTAGACTGTGCTTGTGGTAGCAAAAGTTGCAAGTTCCAAAAAAATTGTTCACCGTTCTCAATCCCCGCCTCTTTCCTTTGATCTCTTTTGCATTGCGTATTGTTATGTATCAATTGTTGGCTCGTAATAATTGTATATATTGTGAGTTAAATATGCAATATTTTTGTCATTGGCTGGGATAAGTCTTCATTTCTAGTTCATCTTTATTTTATTTTGCAATTATGTTATGCAAATGTTGTGATATTATATGCTCTTGCAAAATTCGTATCCCAGCCTTTACTTTAAATCATTTGTTCGAGATTAAATGACCAAACCTCACTCAAACGTCATGTTGTCTGTACGTTCAACTGAGGGAAGAATGCAAAACAAACTTTATTGAAGTCATTTGTCTGTAAATGGAAATATGCAAAAACAAGCTGTGTCGAAGTCAGATGTTCAAAGTCAGATTAACTCAAGTTTGTCAAATAGTGGTGGATACAAAGTAATCATTTTATGACATATATCGCGCAGTTAAATGAAAAATGTGGGTCGTAAAATTTAAACTCTGCAAACCTATTTGTAGTTAATTATTTAATGTTTGTATTTATTTATTTTTTAAATCAGCGCATTCCTTTTCCTTAGACTCATGGACTAACATTGTTGGCAGTTAACCCATGTCTGAGGTGTCCAGAAAGAGGTAATAAACACCAAAGTAAAAACACGGTCCATGAGCCTTAACATACTAAAAAAAACTCATAAAGAGATGCTATATGTCGATGATGCAAGAGTGCATATTTCATACTCCGTTAAATATCATTTTATCAAAATCAATCATCATCACTTCTAATGTTTTTGCCTTGACAAATATAACTTCTTTCTGTCACTGCTGATATCTATCGTGAAGAACGGCCGTGAGCCCAAGTCTCTCGCTTACCAATGTACAGGCCGAGACACAGTGGGGAAGAAAATAGGAGAAGAACAGATGGGCAACCAAACAGACATGGTCACACACACGCACACACACAGAGAGAGAGAGAGAGGGATACACACGCACACAGCCCTTATATTATTCAGAAGACTTTTAAAGATTTTTTCCTATATGTGTATTCCCATGTAAAACTTTGATTTCGTATTATGGCTCCACCCTACTCCCGGGGGCCTATGTTGTACAAACTTGACTTTACACTAAAGATGCTTGTATATTACTACAACTAATGATGGGCCTGCTGTTTTTTTAACTTACGACAAGCAAGGGGTACTTAGGACCTATTCTAACCAGGATTCCTAAGGGATTGTGTAGCATTTGAACATCAAAGCTGTAGTTGATATTGGTGTACAAAATATGCATGTTTGACAGGTAAGCAGGTATGTGCTTTATATTTTCTGACGCAACACATGTTCAAATGCAACTTTTTGTAAACGTCCTTTGAATTTGAAATATGACATATGTTAATTTAAAAACATTAGTTTTGAAATCAACATGATCTGGATTACCAAATAATGACCTGAAGTTTTGTCCATGCTGACTTATCGAAAAGTTAGGGTGCATAAGAAACCCTTATCTTACCTTCTCCTATATTATCAAATTCATAAAATGTTATCTCTTAAGTTTATATTTGTGTTGTAATTTTTTTCACAGATACCAAATCATCTTGTAGATTACAGAGCAGGCCTGTCGTGACTTCTTTGATGTTTGTTTGTATGTTGGTGTTCATATCATTCAAGAATCCCGTGGGGATCTGGGTTAGAATAGGTCCTCAGTCGTAAGAGGCGACTAAATGGGGCAGTCCTTCGGATGAGACCGCAAAATCCGAGGCATCAAGTCGCAGTAGGTGTTGCTAGATCCATCCCTCCTCAAATGGTATAAGCGCCGGGCATAGGTCTAAATTTTGCAGCCCTTCACCGGCAATGGTGATGTCTCTATACCAGTGAAAAAATTCTCGAGCGGGACTTTAAACAAATAACCAACCCATCATTCAAGAATCCTTCACTTATGAAGATACTTCGCAAGTTTATGGTGTAGTGCTACAATTTTGACCTATGGCGTTGAGAGTTATTAGTCCCCTATCGGCTGCGTCGAAGGTGAATTTAAGTTTGCACTCCGTCCGTCCGTCTGCCCGTCTAGTAAATCAGGTTTCCGCACTTTTTTGCATCTAGCTTACAGATATTTCTTTGATATTTGGTACCGTTCTTTAGTATGACAAGTTACAGATAGATTTTTTGCTGAGTTTTGACCCTTGGACATACTAAATGAACGCACTTAGTTTTCCACACTTTATTCCGCCATACTTGCAGATATTTCTTAAAATGCTTTACCATGAAAAGCTTTATGGTAAATTCGAATTTGTTCCAAGCTGTTTTTGTTTTGTCGAATCATGGCCCTTGAACTTAGAAAATTATCATAAATACAAAGGTTACCGCATTGTTTTCGAAATGCTCGCCAATTGGAATCATTGTTTTACATGTCAAGGTACATATCAAATTCGAGTTTGCTTTTTTTTTCGTAATGAATTTCGAAGAATCCCAGGAATCTTTGAAAACACCAAGTAATTAATCTGTACTACTGCCTTCAAGGTTAGGTGGGTGTTATTTATTTTCTGCACCATCATTTTAAGACTTCATAATCTTTGATTTGTATATATATATATATATATATATATATATATATATATATATATCTTTATTGTTGTTTTACTTATTGTGACAAAATGGAATAGAAAATGTGAATCTGTGATGTATGGCTTTTATTTATTCTTGTGCATAAACTGTTGACGTACATGTATGATTATTCACGCAGAATATTGTGCAGTCGACCTGATTGCGCCTACGACGTGTATTGTAAATAATACAATAATTACTCATCAAGGATTGTTTGTCGTATCAACGCCTACCGTCAGCGATGAGGGACTTCGTTTTTTAAGTTTATGTTCGAACAAACCCCATGACTTTCATTTCTTGGCTTTGAAATAGTCACTAAAATGTGCCTACAATTTGGATGCAAACCATCTTAGGTTTGACGCGGCGCCGGATCGAGTTTCAAACCCGAGCCTTCCGGTTGTAAAACAAGCGCCATAGCCACAAGTGTACCCCATACGCTCCCTTCGTTGATGTAAACTGAATATACTTTCATTCAACATATTTTTCCATTAAAAACTTGAAGGATATATGTCATTGGGACGTAACGCAGTTGGCAGTATTTGGCACGACGCCAACCCACGTTTCAGGTGGGTCACGTGTCAACTGCCAAAATTCTGAATACAAGTGTCAATTTTCTTATGGGTTTCTTAAATAATATGAATTACCAAACCTACTCAAAAACAACAAACTTCGGATTTCTCAACAATCGAAAACAAAAATCACCTAACCACCTGTCTTTACTGTTTCATTTAGTTTTCTCACTTTACACAACATGATTATAAATGCGCTCTACAGTTGCATGTAGTTCATTTGGTGCTATCGTAATATGTTTTGTTGGGGTTTTTTTTGTTAGTATTATTGGGGATGACCATATGTAGGAAAATTTGCATAACGAGCTTACGTATAAGTACGAAATGTCAAACCTTGCAATATTTGATATTTTCCATGTGTACTGTATTACTTTTCAATTGTGAAGTATATATTTTCATTTGTATTTAATATCGTGCATTGAATTGTACATTTTTCAACTGTATTTAAAAAAATCGTTTATATGTTATAATTTTTACTTGCATTGTGTAAGTTTTCATTTGTATTGCATAATTTTTCATTTGTATTGTATCTGAGGGATTGTTTATTTTGGTTTGTTACAAAACATTTCATTGGCTAAAATTATGGTTTGATTCTCAAACCATAGGCTATATCGTTTTCATTTTACTGTTTACCTATTATACATGTATTGATAATGCACATGTATGTAGATTTTACTGAACTGTTCCTCGTTTATCAACTTTGTATTTAACTGGTCCTGCATGGAAATAGGGAACCAATTTTATCTCATGGTTTCAAAAAGCATCCTGAATATCTTGCTCGTTTTCAACACGATATATGCTTAAACTTGACCAATAGAATCCTTCATAATAAATCAAAATAAAAAGCCGTCTAATACAATACAAATGAAAACTTTTACAATGCATATGGTAAATATACAAATACAAATGAAAAATTGAATAACACAAATGGAAAATATAGATTGATTGATTGGTTATTTTTTGCTTTCCGCCACACTCAACAATTTTTCAGTTATCTGGTGGCGTCCAGTTTTTTTGTTGGTGGAGGAGAGAACCCAGATACAATGTACCTGGGAAGAGACCACCGAAAATATAGAATGCAATATACAGTATAAATGGAAAATATACAGTAATACAATTGAAAAATTATACAATACAAATGGAAAAGATTGAATATTGGAACGTTTGACATGCCATACTTACGTGCGTCATTTCACTTTCCTACGTACATGACTGGCGTCCGTCCTACCCTCAATAACGACAACAAAATCACACTAATTAGTGTTTTCTCTATCCAATTTGTAAGGTTTCATGGTGAGCTCTGTTCGTTCTAAAAATAAGCGAAGCAAATTGCAACCTACAGTGAAAAAGACGAACAATATATTGATATAAGTACATAAATCATAAAGGTATACTTTACCATAATTAGCATTTGTTAATGCAAGCGGACTGTAACTTCATATAAGTACTCACAATTTAATACTGGTAAAGACAGGAAAACGTATACAGAGTAAAAATAGCAAATGGCCGTGTCTACCACTTTCGCAATAATAAAAAAAAATTCCTGTCAGGTCTATTTTTATCCAAACCAGATTAACACAAATGTTCGACGACTTAAAAAATGAAGTTAATTTGGGTAGTTAGTACATGTATACGGAATTTCGGAATAAACTTAATTGATTATGTGTAATTATATACGAATACAAAGTAGAATTTTATACCACATGCTTTATTGGTTTTTCATAGACAAATTACCTAGTTTACTCTTCAACAGTAAATTCGAATCCAAGTGATACAATTGCTTTCGGGCAAGAAGGGAGAATAAATGCAAACATTTATTATGTCATTTCTGGCATATTTTCATTTTACACATGATTAGTCATAATGCAGATTTCATCTGTAAAAATGAAATATGTCAGAAAGGACAACACGTTCGAGAACCCACACATAACTGTGTGTGGGTACTGTGCACATACCACCTTGAGAACAAGGGATCCTTGGCAAATACGTAAATATAGTATGGCTTACATGTAAGCGTTTTTCATCCAAGCGAGAAATGTAAGTCATCAAACCATGACATTTATCTATAATTTCAATTCAAGTGATTCACTACAATCCCTTCACATTTACCCATCATTACATGTATATACACTAAAATATAGATATAGATATAGTCATGTGAATATTATTTGATGATTGCAGTAGTAAGAATGCTTTCAGCATGTGCAATTCTAGAAAAATCTATTTGATTTTTCGGATGAAAAATATCAATACAACTTCTGTATACATGACGTCACAGGACGTCCATGTATTCTTGAGTACATCCGGGTACTCGTAGAAACCATGCAAATTACAATACATGACATGTATATGTATAATGTACATGATCATATATATATATATAATATATATATATATATATATATATATATATATATATATTAAATATTTAAAATCTGTTGATGATGATTCTAAAATGTATCTTCTTATTAAAGGGGGGGGGGGGGGGGGGGGGGAGTTATTAGGGTCGTTCGGATTCTTTTAAATGCATCCCTCCATTTCGAAATTTTTCTCTCCCAAAGATTTTTTTTCTATCAAAAGTGTAGTCTGAGGCAAGGAAACTCATGATGACGTCGTATTTCTATGTAACGTGCATTGGTATGTGTAAAGTTCAAGGGCCATAACTCTTCAAAAATTTTGGAACCCGTGTAATACGCACATCTACACATACTGATCTTTCTTTGTACCAAGTTTAGTTAAAATCCGCATAGAAAAAATAACTCCAAGGGACATAACTCCTTTAAAAAAATGGACAGTGTTCCCCTTGTAATATACACATCTACACATTGTGATATTTCATTGTACGAAGTTTCATTAAAACCTCCCCAAGAGTTTAGGAGGAGTTGCGAAGACAAAGGGGACAGACGGATGACAGCGGTATAGTACAACACGCCCGCATTTTATGCGGATGTATAAAAACGTAAGTGGTCAATTGTACAAGATTGTACAGTATCAACGTAATAAGATGGTGTACACGTGTGTTATTTAATAATGCGCGTGGTTTGTTTTTTTCTTCCTATTTATTTATCTATTTATTGTTCTAATATAAATGTATTGTTTTATTTCTTTAATGTCATTTTAAAAGCATATGCTCTCATATGCTGTTTTTTATGGTTTTACTGATAGTTTCCAGCCATTATAAACCAAGTCACAGATCATTCTAGGACTGAATCCATCCTGTAAAAATATTTTTTCTGATATCAAATTATCATATCTCTAAATGTAGTAATGCGATATAGTATTGCAAGAGTTCATGTACATAAAAAAACACGTTTCAGAACAAGTACAAACAAAGTCCCATCAGCTGAACGTGATGTGTCTGTATATTTAACTGATCTCCGACTGAAGACAAAGATCAAGGAGACAATTCATGTAAACGATCCAACACTGATAACAAAGTTGAACGACCACGAGAACATAATTTACTAAGCATATGAAGAGGTCCATACATGTACTATTACACGTGACAGATCAATGTTGGCTTTTCATCTTCTTATAAACTTACTACAGTCGTTTTATCTGTTACGAATAGAATCACTATTTCGTCGTATATGTACACGCCATCTACATAGTCCGAGTTCCGAATATTCTTGGTTATTATTAGAATATGATATTATGCTTTTCGGAACATTAGTACCAAAATTCTGAAAACATGGAGAGAAAAAAAACATGAGGAAAAATGATTACTCCCCCCCCCCTATTTACTTTCAAATTTATTTTCCAATTTGGAATTGAGCGTCCTCTCCCGATGCTCACACAATGAAATAAAAACGAAACAGGTGGATTGAAATAAATGTTGGGAATATGCAATTCGGAAAATTCTATAAAGCATGAAAACGTTAGGTTTTAATTATTTGGGAAATATTGTAAAAAGAAATATTATAAAAAGCAGGTGTTTGATAACTTTATTTTTGCCATCTTGTCATTGTATAACTATAATGGGGAAGTTAAAAATAATGAAACTTCAAATAAAAAGTAACAATAACAGTAAAAAAAATAAATAGAATAAACGATTTATCCCTGAGCCACAAATGCACTTTCTCCATGGTTGCAACAAAAACATAAATGTTGTGATATTGTAAGCTTAAGATCATTCATTATACTTGTCACTGAATGTTCATTGCATCCTTCTGAGATATATATTACTTACAACTGCATGAAATGTGCTCTTCACAGATTGAACAAGGTTAAATTTACATTCTATCAAACAGTCACATGGTACGACAATACCACAACTTTTTCTTTGCTTTGAAACATGCGGGAAAACTTCGACCTGTCATGTCAATTGGGTCACAAGTTCTATTACAATGACAATGAATTATTATATGCGGAAATAAAAGGCGTCTTTCTCCCATTCGTTTTCCGCAGTTTTACTTATTTCAAGTTTTATGTATGAGTATCCCGCCAAATATCACACATCAAACTTGTGAGATTTTAGGAAACGCAATGTGTTTCCTATTCATGTCGTTATTTAGTTTAAGATTTCATTCTCAATTAATAAGTACTTACATATATAATATATATCCTAAAACTCACCTACTCAATCGGGACCGTTAAAAATTATATTTTGTAATATCTGTATTAGTTAAAATATTTTTGTTTTCGTCGATATTTTACATATCCATCGATTCAAATCTAAATCATCACTTCAATGATTGTTTGTTTGTTTTACGTCCCGTCGAGAATTTTTCACTCATATTGAGACGTCATCAGCTGTACGTGAAGTACCACAAATTTAGACCTATGCTTAGCACTCGGGGCCGTAACAGTGAGGGTTCTTTGACGTGCCAACGCCTACCGTGATGGGGGACCTCCGTTTTTAAGGTCATACCCGAAAGACCCGTGATTCTCATTTCTAAATGCCGACCGTTTGGCGAAGGAGCAATCACTACCTATTTTTCGTCTTAGGTTTGACGCAGCCATGGCACGAGCGGGGCTCGAACTCACGACCTCCCGCTTACGAAGCGAACGCTCTAATCACTGAGCTACCGCGACAAAATGTTTGGGAAATTAAAGTCTTTGTACAAAGCAATATAGTTACATATAAGTAAAGTATTCTATGTTTGAATTAAGCAATAGCATGCTTCTAAATCTGTTACTATATTTCTTCTAGAATACTTGAATTTCAAAGTAACTTAGATATTATTTGACACCGACAAATCCAAAAAAGGTAAAAATATTGTTCGTGTTAATCCTGTTAATATAAAAAATACATTACATAATAATTTCGTAATTTTTAAAAGACAATATCTTCAATCAGCATTGCGTATTACCGTTTTAGATTTAACCTCAGTTTTATCAATTTTAAGTGCTGTATTTTCATCACCTGCTCATCTTTTTTTACAGAAATATTTCCCTTCTGTGTTTCCATACTTATAGAAATTTTAGATCTTTTGATATGATCTTTAAATGCGACTCGTTGTTTACATGTAATGATACATTTTCGTAGCCAGTATATAGATATGATATACATTCAGTATCTGACAAACCTCCTCAAAAAACTGTTTCACAAGGTGCTGAGGAAGCTGCCCCGGCTTTTTCTCCTTAGGCTGAGGCGGCATCGCCTCGATGTTAAAGCATTCTGGATAGCATTCGCTGGTCATCCCTGGATATTCAAATTCCGTAGAATCCATTTCAAACTGAGATATAGGCACCAAAACACAGCTGTGACCAAGATTTGTTCACTGGATATGAACAGCTGAGTATTAAAGGGCGAATAACTCTGTACTGCGCATGAAGGTCAAGGAATGTACATAGTTAGATTAACGAAAAGTATGGAGAAGCACTAGAACTATAAACATTTATTGAATACAAGGTTCCTGCGACTTCTTATATATATATATATATATATATATATATATATATATATATATATATATATATAAATGACATAAATTGTTGCATTATTTAGTTGTATGTTTGTTTCACGTCACGTCGAGAATTTTTTACTCATAAGTACCATAGTTTAGACCTATGCTTAGCGCTCAGGGCCGTAGCAGTGAGGGTTATTTAACGTGCTCGCATGCTGCAACACGGAACCTCCGTTTTTAAGGTCATATCCGAAAGACCCGTGATTCTCATTTCTAAATACTGAGCTTTGGCGAAGGAGCAGTCACTACCTATTTTTACGTCCCAGGTACGAAGCAAACGCTCTAATCACTGAAATACCGCGACCGGTGTGTACTGCAGTTAAGAATAGGGTGCGAGTCAAAGTAGTATCACCGAGAATGCCCTGTAGATTAAAGAAAAAATCAATAATTAGCTCACAGGAGGCAAATGCTCAAGTAAAATTTGTCCGTCGTTCATCATCATCGTTGTTGTTAACGTTTCATAGTTTCGACTTGTGCAGAAACGCAGGGCCAATTTATAATTATTATTTTTAAACTTGCCACCCTATATCTTTAGGTAAACTTCTGATAGGGAAGTTGGCTGAAACGAAGGGCCTTACCCCTTCCAAGGTAGATAATACAGTAATAACGGAAAGAGTCTTTTTTCTTCTTAGATTTATTTTTATTTATCTATTTATTCATTTATTTCTGTTCTGATTGAGACAGAAAAAGTTCCAAGATATGTATAAAAGCTAGCTTCCTTGTAAAATTTGGTCACATGGGGATCCGGATTAGAATATGTCCTCAGTAACCCTTGCTTCTTCTATGAGGCAACTAAATGGGGCGGCTCTTCGGATGAGATCGCAAAAGCCGAGGTCCCGTGTACAACAGGTCTGACACGATAAAGATCTCTTCCTGGTCAATGGTCGTAAAGTGCCGAGCATAACTCTAAATTTTGGAGCCCTTTACCGGCATGTGGCCTTGACTTGCTCTAATTGAAATCTAAAAAAAAAATACGATTGCGGAGGGTTGGTTAGTGGTATATTGGTTAACGTCCCGCTCGAGAATTTTTCACTTATATGGACACGTCATCGTTGCCGATGAAGGGCGGTAAATTGATTGATTGTTTATTGTTTTCCGCCACACCCAACAATTTTTCAGTTATCTGGTGGCGTCCAGTTTTTATTGGTGGAGGAGATAACCCAGATACAATATACCCGGGAAGAGACCATCCACCTTCCGCAAGTAAACTGGCAAACTTTCTGACATGCTCACGGGCGAGAATCCAACCCGTGCCGACTAGAGGTGAGAGGCCTTGTGATATTGAGCAAGATGCTCTAACCACTCAGGGGCCTCCGTGGCCGAGTGGTTAGAGCATCGGGCTCAAAATCACAAAGCCTCTCACCACTGTCGGCGCGTGTTCGAATCTCGGCCGCGACGTTAAGTGAGCAAGTTTGCCAGTTTACTTGCGGAAGGTCGGTGGTCTCTTCCCAGGTACATTGTATCTGGGTTCTCTCCTCCACCAACAAAAACTGGACGCCACCAGATAACTGAAAAATTGTTGAGTGTGGCGGAAAGCAATAAATAATCAATCAATCTAACCACTCAGTGAAGGGCGGTAAAATTTAGGCCAATGCTCTGCGCTTACGGTCTTCTTGTAGGGAGGGATCTTTATCGTGCCACACCCGCTGTGACACGGGGCCTCGGTTTTTGCGGTCTCATCCGAAGGACCCCCATTTCTAAAGTCGCCTTTTATGACATGCAAGGTTTTTACCTGTTCTAACCCGGATCCCCACGGAATGATTGCTGAGGAGATATTTAAGAAAAATGTCCTGCGTCATTCATGAAAACAAGAACTTTATTTCTATTCTACTACGGGGCCTCCGTGGCCGAGTGGTTAGAGCATCGGGCTCAAAATCACAAAGCCTCTCACCTCTGTCGGCGCGTGTTCGAATCTCGGCCGCGGCGTTATGTGAGCAAGTTTGCCAGTTTACTTGCGGAAGGTCGGTGGTCTCTTCCCAGGTACATTGTATCTGGGTTCACTCCTCCACCAACAAAAACTGGACGCCACCAGATAACTGAAAAATTGTTGAGTGTGGCGGAAAGCAATAATCAATCAATCAATCAATCTATCAATCAATCTATTCTACTACGACTTAAAAATATATAACCGACCGCTTACCTATAACGCTACGAATTAGGTCATGACAGTTCAGAAATGGACTAAGTTTACATACGTTTTGCTAACGAAAAAGGTAGAGCATCGGGCTCAAAATCACAAAGCCTCTCACCTCTGTCGGCGCGTGTTCGAATCTCGGCCGCGGCGTTAAGTGAGCAAGTTTGCCAGTTTACTTGCGGAAGGTCGGTGGTCTCTTCCCAGGTACATTGTATCTGGGTTCTCTCCTCCACCAACAAAAACTGGACGCCACCAGATAACTGAAAAATTGTTGAGTGTGGCGGAAAGCAATAAATAATCAATCAATCTAACCACTCAGTGAAGGGCGGTAAAATTTAGGCCAATGCTCTGCGCTTACGGTCTTCTTGTAGGGAGGGATCTTTATCGTGCCACACCCGCTGTGACACGGGGCCTCGGTTTTTGCGGTCTCATCCGAAGGACCCCCATTTCTAAAGTCGCCTTTTATGACATGCAAGGTTTTTACCTGTTCTAACCCGGATCCCCACGGAATGATTGCTGAGGAAATATTTAAGAAAAATGTCCTGCGTCATTCATGAAAACAAGAACTTTATTTCTATTCTACTACGGGGCCTCCGTGGCCGAGTGGTTAGAGCATCGGGCTCAAAATCACAAAGCCTCTCACCTCTGTCGGCGCGTGTTCGAATCTCGGCCGCGGCGTTATGTGAGCAAGTTTGCCAGTTTACTTGCGGAAGGTCGGTGGTCTCTTCCCAGGTACATTGTATCTGGGTTCACTCCTCCACCAACAAAAACTGGACGCCACCAGATAACTGAAAAATTGTTGAGTGTGGCGGAAAGCAATAATCAATCAATCAATCAATCAATCTATCAATCAATCTATTCTACTACGACTTAAAAATATATAACCGACCGCTTACCTATAACGCTACGAATTAGGTCATGACAGTTCAGAAATGGACTAAGTTTACATACGTTTTGCTAACGAAAAAGGTAGAGCATCGGGCTCAAAATCACAAAGCCTCTCACCTCTGTCGGCGCGTGTTCGAATCTCGGCCGCGGCGTTAAGTGAGCAAGTTTGCCAGTTTACTTGCGGAAGGTCGGTGGTCTCTTCCCAGGTACATTGTATCTGGGTTCTCTCCTCCACCAACAAAAACTGGACGCCACCAGATAACTGAAAAATTGTTGAGTGTGGCGGAAAGCAATAAATAATCAATCAATCTAACCACTCAGTGAAGGGCGGTAAAATTTAGGCCAATGCTCTGCGCTTACGGTCTTCTTGTAGGGAGGGATCTTTATCGTGCCACACCCGCTGTGACACGGGGCCTCGGTTTTTGCGGTCTCATCCGAAGGACCCCCATTTCTAAAGTCGCCTTTTATGACATGCAAGGTTTTTACCTGTTCTAACCCGGATCCCCACGGAATGATTGCTGAGGAAATATTTAAGAAAAATGTCCTGCGTCATTCATGAAAACAAGAACTTTATTTCTATTCTACTACGGGGCCTCCGTGGCCGAGTGGTTAGAGCATCGGGCTCAAAATCACAAAGCCTCTCACCTCTGTCGGCGCGTGTTCGAATCTCGGCCGCGGCGTTATGTGAGCAAGTTTGCCAGTTTACTTGCGGAAGGTCGGTGGTCTCTTCCCAGGTACATTGTATCTGGGTTCACTCCTCCACCAACAAAAACTGGACGCCACCAGATAACTGAAAAATTGTTGAGTGTGGCGGAAAGCAATAATCAATCAATCAATCAATCTATCAATCAATCTATTCTACTACGACTTAAAAATATATAACCGACCGCTTACCTATAACGCTACGAATTAGGTCATGACAGTTCAGAAATGGACTAAGTTTACATACGTTTTGCTAACGAAAAAGGTAAGATGGTAGGTATACTAGATCTAATTTGAAAAGAAATAAAATATTTCAAGGATATAGTATGATGCTGACGGATGATATGAGCTGCTTTGAATATACAGTCCACGAAAACCACACAGACGTGGAAGCAAGTTGACATGTCTTTGAAAAGGCTATGATAACAAACAATATTCAATCTTGTAAGTAATTCATATAGAAAATACAAATCAAAGAGATGGGCAAACACGAACCCTTGGACCAGAGTTGGAATCAGGTGTCTAGGAGGAGTAAGCATTCCCTGTCGACTGGTCACACCCGCCGTGAGCTCCATATTGCTATGATGTTTATTTACATGTGTATTGACCTCGGAATGCAGACAACTGATTTATATTGAATGTCAAATATTTGTCAGTCATTTATAAATTTGTTATGCAATATTTTTTCATCAATTATTATGATTATGAAATTGAGTTATCAGTTTTGACTTTATTGTTGGTTGGCTGTGTGTATATTGTTTAACGTAAAGGAAAAGGCGAGATAACGAATAGTGGTCAATCTCATAATTAGAGAGTTGGACAAACGCAGGCCCTTGCACTTTAGGTGAGGATTATAAAAGGGGTCTCTGAACACACACACACACACACACACACACACACACACACACACACACACACACACACATATATATATATATATATATATATATATATATATATATATATACATTGAAAATAAAGAAGAAAATTGAAATAAAAAACACATACCTGTGGATATAACAAGGGTGGGATTAGGTGCCTGTCGACTGGTTGGTCACACCATGAGCCCTATATCTTGATCAGGTAAACAGAGCAATCCAAAGTCAAAATCAGTGTGCATACAAATTAGAAAGTTGGGCAAACACAGTCGAATTTTTAACTTATATAGAGATATTACCATTGCTGGTGAGGGCTAAAATATTTATTATGTGGATTTTTAAGTCATTTTTAATTTTTCGAAATTATTTTGCATTTATTTTTACTATTCAAGGGTTTGTTCAGTCTGCAATAACAATTAAATTGTAATTGCGATTCACTAGATTTATATAGCGCTCTATTGATCTGCGTCTTCTAAAGCTCTTTACAGATAATATAATAAAATATATATGAACATACGTTATACATGTGAATGGAATAAAATTTAACGATTTATGTAAAGCAATAATTACCATGCATAATAACATAAAACAATTTAAAACAACCCTTAGGAATAATTAAATACATATACAGGATATAATCATAATACTAAACGACAGTTTTTTTCTTTGAATCGTGAATGTAATACAAAATCAAAATAGAATTATCACGTATATGTGTTTTCAGTTCTTTTTGACTGTTGCATTGCATGTCCACTTTGATCACTGATATTGCAAATGTGGGAAATCTCACAAAATCTGCGATTACCAGTGTACCACACTTAGCATGATTGTTATACAGACTGCAACTTAATTCCCCGCCGTGTGGTAATTGAAGCCCGTCAAAGAGATTGTACATTTAGTATACTCCCTTTTCTAATTTTGAAATGTGTTCATTTTCAAACTTAAATGAATTGGTAGTCTTACATCAAAATCGGTTTTGGCAGCCTTGCATATATATGTGTTTTGATTCCTACATGTATGTCCTGCTTCCGAAACACACCTATTGTACTTGTACATGTATGTACCGTTCAGGACAGGGAATTGAATTCTTTATCGCATGCTTTTTAAACGTGTTTCTTACATGTACATATGCATATATTCCCACACATGAATAAAACTCTTATGATACTCCAGTCTTGTTAGGGGTCGAGGATGTCGCAGAGATAATATGAACTCCAGTGGTTTATGATAATCCTTTTCGAATGCGCCATCATATTTCCTTATCATCTTCTTTGAACGAAGCAGGATTCTTCTTCTCCAGTTGCTTCTTTAAGACTCTAGTTCTAGTGATTCTAGAGTATACTAAAATAGGAAAACTGCAATGACGATGACAAGCAACGGATATGTTTTGGTTAGAAAGAGTGCATTTGTATCAATCAACAGATTTAAATGATGCATTCAGATGCATGGGTCCAATAATTAATATATATGTAATCAGATTCATGTCGAAATGTACTTGTATCTGTGAGCACGACATCGTTTCTTGTTTGATATATCAGGGAGGAGATTTGATAAACAACATGAATGACGTCACCAGGGATACAAATATTAATGTAGGAGCCTGATGTACGTTGTACGGTCTTCTATTCAATCCTGAGAATATCACCTATTATATATAACTCTAAAACTCGTGAATCACTAATTAGAATTCGGGAATCATTACTTATAACTTGTGAATCACTAATTAGTACTCGTAACGTTTGTTATGTGTCTCCTTTGTGTTTTAATTGAATTACATAGAGTGTCCCCCCCCCCCCCGTGGGGATCCGGGTTGTTAGAATAGATCCTCAGTACCCCTTGCTTGTTGTAAGAGACGACTAAATGGGACGTTCCTTCGGATGAGACCGCAAAAAACGAGGTCCCGTGTCACAGCAGGTATGACACGTAAAAGATCCCTCCCTGCTCAAGGGCCATAAGCGGCAATGGTGACGTCTCCATATGAATGAAAGATTCTCGAGCGGGACGTTAAACAATATTTAATCAATCAGTCAACACAGAGTGTCGACATACAATACCGGTAGGCTTATTAATAAACTCTCTCCCTCGCTCTCTGTATATCTATCTATCTATCTATATGTATATATATATATATATATATATATGTATATATATATATATATATATATATCGTGTATTCCCTAAATATTTCTTCATAATTCTATTAGTCTTTCAAATACAGTTGTGATTTATAGCCCGCCTTTTTCACATCTTCGTATAATATAAGACACATCTCATCACAGATACAGGCATTTGTCAGCGTATACACACTACGCATGGGGAAGTTAAGCCTAACTTGGATGTTAGCTCTCGCTACTCTTGTAATTGCCTGCGGTAAGGAAACTCTACTTAAATCACTAATGATCGTTAGCAAGATAAGATGTACATTTTAGGATTCCTAATTTGTATGTGGTTTTTTTTATTTCAGTCACTGAATGAAGAATGTTTTAATGTTTTTCTTTCTTCTATGCTTCAGATTCATTACTGTATGGTAACAATCAGCGAATATAGCCCTAACGAGAAATGTCTGTGTAACATATAGCTGTATTCAGTTTATGAAAATTTTTTTTAAAACTTTGTTGTTCTTGTGCTAGATTATTGCAGTGAAGTCCGGGAATTTCAAAATTTTCCTTGTATTGAAATGGCCCAGAATGTTGCCAACATTGTCAGAATGGAATAAATGTACAAGAGGAATATTAAATTCCTGCTTTAGATATATCAACACAAAAGTGTGTACCATCTATTCTTTCGTGTTTAGCGAACAAGAAGTGATAAAAAATTTAAAAGGTTACATGAGCTATATGTATTGGCTCCACCTGACAAAGCTTGCAACATTGTCTTTCTTTGTAGGGCTTATTCTTACAACTATATTTGAAGGAACTTGACTTTAATTCCACATTGGTAATCCTACTTATACTTCAAGTTCACTTTCAAATGATGAAATTTTTCAAAAGCAGGCTTCAGTTCTAAACCCATTTTTGATATTACAGTTAATGAGACGAACGAATAATTTACGAGTTACCGTACTTATAATGAGTTCCAAAACTTCATAAAAATCCTAACAGAAATACATGGTTGGATTCAGTGAATGTTACAAAACCTCTACTTTTGCTTCACACTAAACTATTAACTGAGGTGACCAAGAAACTTCAAACGTATTGTGCCACAAAATTAAAATTATGAATTGTAAAAAAAATTCCAAAGAAGTGTGTTAGTAAATTTGAAAACACAAAACCTTTCCAAAATCAACAACATAAAAACTGTGAATTTTTTTTTTACACTGTACACGATAATTCCTTGCAATACATTAAGGACTAGGCTTTTTGACACCATAGACAGCTGCTTCTTCAATAAAAATGGAACACAGAAATATTCATATCTTGTGATCGGTCATTCAAAATTTACTTAGTTAAACACCACTCTGATTCTACGCACAAGTACCTTGAATTTGATATTGAAAAGATTCTGGAATTTCTACGTAGTGTTTGGAAATAAGGTCTTCCAACATTCTGTTGGAATTCCTATGGACATGAGTTCTCCTACCTTATTGGCCTACGAAACAGAATTTATTAAAGAAAACTATATGATTCTTGTTGTGGCCCTCAACTCGACATTAAAATATATCGACGAAATTTTATCCACTTTCACTCATATATCGATCTGATATATCCCAAAGAATTCAAAATGACAAACACCGCAAAATCTTCCACATCTGCTTCAAACCTGGAAAGGTAATTTTCACTACATGTAATACATAACAGGGACGACAGATTACATTGAACAGGTTTGTAGATCCTAGATAAAAAATAATAATACAGCAGTGATGGTGTAGGGGGCATTGCATGATTCATACCCCAAGTGCCTATTTGTTATTAAACTACCCCTTTTGTGACCTCACCACGTGCAACTTGTGGTGAAATTTCAAGCCCGATACTTACGATTAAGAATAAGCGATAAATTTTCTTCAGAAAAATTGTGACGCGCGGGCGCGCTGAATACAACTAACCGAATTTTTCACTGGAGATGTCACCATTGCCGGTGAAGGACTGCAAAATTTAGGCCTATGTTCGGCGCTGTCGGCCTTTGAGGAGGGAGGTTTACCACACCTACTTAGCCACGAAGCCTAAGTTTTTGCGCTCTCATCCGAAGGACCGACCCGTTTTGTTGCCCCTTACTACAAGCAAGGAGCACTCTAGACCTATTCTAACTCGGATCCCCACGGGATTAATGTAACTTTAAATACAAATTTTGCGGTAGTAACCATTCTTGGAAATATTTCTTTAGAGACAGGTCCCATACTCAGATTCACACTTTACCAACGAAAACATACGTCGGTCACCAGTGATTGTGGTGACCAAAGAAGATGGATTGTTTTCCAAATCATCAGAACATAAATCCTCACCTTGACTACCTCCGTGATCATTATCACTCTCGACTTCCGAGATAATAGCTCTGCCCCCACTTAAAGTTGACGAAGGTGTTTCATGGCATCCGCCTCCGTTTGGTCAGATTCTGCAAACATATTATCTTCAGTGGTTGCTAACATGCTATCCTTTGATGTTGGTTAGTTGTGTATTGTTTGACGTCCCACTCAAGCATTATTCACTTATATGGAGACTTCACCCTGTCGGTGAAAGGCTGCAAACTGTAGGACTATACTCGGCGCTTACGGTCTCATCCGAATTACCGCTCCATTTAGTCGCCTCTTACGATATATCACCATTTGCGGTTTCAGATGTACTGTAGACCTATTCGAACCTGATCTCCGACTGTATGTATTTATCTACAGAAGATGTTATATGTACATATGCAACATCTGTCACCACAGTATACTATTTACTTACATGTGAGGGAAACTCGCGTTTACTTAATACCAAATACATGAATTGTATAATAATGACCCCCTGGCACCTCGAATAAGAAAGTATATATCACCGTCATTGTAAGATTCCTATCTGTAAAACTGAAACTCTAAATTAGGTAACATAAAAGCAAAAATTCATAACCTTGAAAACTTTTACATTGAACTAGTTTGACTTCTACTTATTTAGCATATGTAATGTATCCATTTTATTTCAATGCTTTGTTTAATTGTTCTGTGTACTGTAAAGTACCTTTGAGTATACAAATGTATGAAAAGGGTGCTATGGTATTATTATTATTATTAAATGGCATTAACATAGTAAGCAATTTGTTTTTGATTTAGTGTAAGCTATTTATCCGATGAATATTATTTCTTTCTTTTTTTTGTTCATTTAGTAGGTGTTGAATAGTTGCTGTGTTAAAAAGTCTCAGGTTTGACGCAGCGCCCGTATCGAGAACTGAACACAAATCCTTACGATTGCAAAAGCGAACGATCTAATTACAAAGATATCGCGAAAAATTTGAAAAATTCAAAAGGTTCAAAAGACAATCCACTCTGGCAATCAGATCCAGACACGCCTAACGAACTATACGACAGCTCATCTCCCCTTTTAATCACTGACTGTTTGTCGTAATACAAAAGGATGTGGATTCTTTATGGGGGGAAAACTCAAAGTCCGCTAATTTCAGATCAGAACTCATTAAATGTATAATGGTATATATTTAACATGACAGATTTTTAATAATGTTTTCTTCTTTTTTCATCGATGTCATTTGCCTTTTGATTAGGTGCCCTTGAATTAATAAAAACATAGCTACAGGTACAAATTAAGAGTAAAAAAAAAAACAACTCAGATAGCTATACAGGCATATTAGTTTCCGACAGATCAACATTGCCTTCAATTTGACTGCCCAATATCATCCATATCTGTATGCTTTGAAGATCACCTGAGCTTAAAGCTCGGGTAGCTTTTCTGGTCACCTTTTGTCCGGCATACGTCTGTCCGTAAACTTTTGATATTATTTACGTCCTTTCCAGAACCATAAGGCCGATTTCAACCAAACTTGCTATACAGCATTCTAGAGGGTAAATGTGATTGAAAAGATGGGTCACACCTTTTCAAGACGAAGATAATTAAAACAAGTCCAGAAAAATTTAAATTTACAGGAAGGCTTCTCGACATAGTGTAGATTTCCATTTGCTCAAACCATGCCCCCCTTCCTCGATGGGGTGGGTTTACAACAGAGGGTCATATTTTCACATGGTGATATGTAGGAAAAAAATGATAAGGTTTTCGTATCCGGAACTGCTGGACCAATGTCGGTGAAAGGCAATGGTCCCTTCAAAGGGAAGATAAACAAGACAAGGCAAGGGTGGGCTTATTTAAAATCTCACGTAACACTGGGCCAGAAAGTTAAAATCTACATGAATGTTTCCTGATATAGTATAAATTCAAGTTTGTTCCAATCATGTCCCCCGCGGATAGGCTTGGGCCACAGTAGAGGATAAAAGTTTTGCATGGGATATATATATATATATATATATATATATATATATATATATATATATATCTTCTCGAGAAGAGAAGGACAATGATTACTCATATTAATATGCACTCATCTCCAGGCAATGTAAATTCAAGTTTGTTCAGATCATGATATCAGGGGGTAGGTTGGATCAAGAACATTTTTAAAAATCTTCCATCTCTACAACAGGAAGGCCAAGATTAGTCATGTTAATACGCAAGCATCTTCAGGTGTTCAAATTCAAGTTTGTTCTATTCAGAGGACGTTGGGGTAGGGTGGTACAATAGGAGATAAAATTTAACACACAGGAAATTAATTTTAAAAACTCTTTTGAAGAATAGCAGGGCCATACTAAATCATATCAGCATGCAAACATTCCTTAGTTATGTTGATTGAAGTTTTTTCTTTAAGTTATTAACCATGGGGTTAGGGTGGATCGAATTTTATATAATACATTTATACAGGAAAGAAATCTTTTTATAAATCTTCTTCTCCAGAACAACAGAGTCATATTAGCCATACTGGTTTTGGGACATGCACATGCGTGAATTCAAGTTTGGTTATGCTGTGAATCTGGGGTAAAGACGGGGCAAACTATGGGGTCAAAATTTTTCATAGGAATACAGATTAAAAATTCTTTTCAAAAATACAAACGCTGCATAACAGCAAGGGTGAGGTGACTCAGATGAGCGTTGTGGCCTATGGGCCTCTTATACATGTAATTTTAAAGTACAAATAGAACTATACAGTGGTTTTATGTTTTATTGATTTCGAATCGGCCTTTCTAATCGACAAGTCGCAAAAAGTAGAAAATCATATTGACATATTAGATTTCTGTGTTTTCACTAACAATTGTGGTATCATGTCATTTAGGATTGTACGCAGAGGCATGCGCAGGACAAAAGCCTTGTCCCAAACGATGTCCCTACCGATACGTACACGATGAACAGGGTTGCAAAACATGTCAGTGTAAGTAACTGCAAGTGGAAATGTATTCGATCAGTAAGATAGTGTAACATGTCAGTGTAAGTAACTGCAAGTGGAAATGTATTTGATCAGTAAGATAGTGTAACATGTCAGTGTAAGTAACTGCAAGTGGAAATGTATTCGATCAGTAAGATAGTGTAACATGTCAGTGTAAGTAACTGCAAGTGGAAATGTATTCGATCAGTAAGATAGTGTAGCATGCTGCCACTGAATCTGAAAGTATTTCGGTGAAATATATTATCGGTAGGAACAAAAGAATACAATGCACTTAAATGTACATGTACATAATTAACGTCTATAAATAAACCAGCATCGTTGTCAAATATAAATTTCAAATTGCAGGTTGTCCAGTTGTGCGATGTCCTTTTTGTTGGCGAGGTTATATACTAGCCAAGGGAGAAAACCGCTGTCTGTCGTGTCACTGTAAATGGGGACTCTGAAGACACTAACCAACATTTCATCGGCATGTTATTTATTAAAGTTGATTTTAATGCAAATATTCAAGCATTAAATGTATAATTATTTTGACGTCTCTGCTAATAATGCACAACGATATGCAGATAGATTGTATAATGCGAGTTATAAAAGATATCTGCAATCTTTACGCGTTATCAGCACAATGTATATTAAAATAAACATTTAATGCGCATATTTACATCAAATTTCCATGTTTGTCCTTTCAAGAATGTTGTAATATCTTTCCCTATAACTTTCTATTTTTGTTAATTAATGATTTGTAAAAGTCATGGGATGGCTTAATAATATATCATCGTTAAATGTTTAATTAGTGCGGTATTATGATGGTCATTAAGCCATATTTTTTATTGTTTGCAACCAAATCGTTTTGTATATATTGTTGCGTAAGTGTAAGAAGTGATCCATTTTGATGCATGCATATTAGAAATGTGATTCAAAAAAGAACATGCCGTTAGATTTTGCTCACATCAAGTTACGAGTGTATAATACACCAGAGATGACTGTTACATGTGTGTATGGAAAGAGAAGAATAAATAACCTAGACATTTGAAATCGAAACCTTTAGGATTAACCTTACTGACATTAAATGCACTTTCAGCAGAAAAGTTTCGGGGGGGGGGATAAAACCCCTGCGAGATTCGAACTCAGGGTCTATAGATCATAGTCTTGCAATTAATTCGTTGAGTTAAAGGTTTAGGCATTAGGATTTAAAAGGGGAAAATATGACGAACATAGTTTTCCATGTGATTTCGCAAGAAAGCAGTCAACGTGATGGTGTGTTATCCATCCTTAATGTAAGTTCGGGCGTTACAGTAAATAAGGCAACAATAGCAGTCGATCATAAACTTCATATAAATTGTTCTGGTGAAATAATTGTGGCAATTATGCATGCATTATTATGAGTTAGATCATTATCTTTCGTTCTGAATATCAATAAAAATTATACCTTGTTGTAGTCTTCAACCATGGATGCGTTTTATATTTTTGCTTTACATGTAACAATGTCAACTATGCTTTTAAAGATTCCATTGATTTTCTTATAATTGAGACTTGTACATAAATGAAATGTGCAATACCTCATAGGACAT